>CAWUHX010000030.1:697798-1297798 GCA_963922205.1 Romanomermis culicivorax
CACACTCTATCAGATTAAAGTTTCTTGAATTTCGCATTCTCGGTAAAATTTTCAGAAAATTTCATGGAAAAATTAAATTTTTTCGGATTTTAGTTGAATTTGCAGTCTAAAGTGCAAAAAAAACATTGAAATTTGAAACAAACTGAAATTTTGATGAATTTTCATCCAAAAAATTTGTACTTTCCCAAAACTTTGATCAATTTTAAATTGAAATTTAAATTTTTAAATAAAATTTGATAAATTTTTCTCTTAACTTAAAAACAAATTTCAAAAAATTTCAAATTCAAATTTTAAATATAAATTTCAAAAAAAATTTGAAAAACGCTCAAAATTGGTCATTTTCGAATTTTTTTTCGAAAATTTTCCAAAAGTTTCTTGAAATTCGCATTCTAGGTGAAATTTTCAGAAAATTTCATGAAAAAATTAAATTTTGTCGGATTTTTGTTGAATTTGCAGTCTAAATTGCAACAAACATTGAAATTTGAAAAAAACAGGAATTTTGATGAATTTTCAACCAGAAATTTTGTTCTTTCCCAAAACTTTTATCAATTTGAAATCGAAATTTCAATTTTGAAATTAAATTCGATAAATTTTGATTCAAATTTAAAATTAAAATTAAATCTCAAATTTGAATTCTGAATTCAAATTTCAAAAAAAAATTTTAAAAACCCTCAAAATTGGTAGCTTCCGAATTGTTTTTGAAGATTTTCGAAAAATTTCTCGAATTTCTCATTCTAGGTGAAGTTTTCAGATCATTTCATAAAAAAATCAAATTTTCTCGCATTTTTGTTGAATCTGCAGTCTAAATGGCAAAAAACAATGAAATTCGAAAAAAACTGAAATTTGGATGAATTTCATCCGGAAATTTTGTTCTTTCCCAAAACTTTTATCAATTTTAAATTGAAATTTCAATTTTAAAATAAAATGTGATAAATTTTCATTCAATTTTAAAATTAAATTTCCGAAAATCTCAAATTTAAATTTTTAATTCAAATTTCAAAAAAAAATTTTAAAAACGCTCGAAATTGGTCATTTTCGAATTTTTTTGGAAGCTTTTTTCTAAAAGCTTCTTTAATTTTTCATTATAGGTAAAATTTTAAAAAAATTTCATGAAAAAATTAAATTTTTTCGGATTTTTGTTGAATTTGCAGTCTAAATTGCAAAAAAACATTGAAATTTGAAAAAAATGAAATTTTGATGAATTTTCATCCGGAAATTTTGTTCTTTCCCAAAACTTTGATGAATTTTAAATTGAAATTTTAATTTTAAAATAAAATTTGATAAATTTTCATTCAATGTTAAAAACAAATTTTCAAAAATTTCAAATTCAAATTTTGGATTCAAATTTCAAAAAAAAATCTAAAAAACGCTCAAAATTGGTAATTTTCGAATTGTTTTCGAAAATTTTCCAAAAGTTTCTTGAATTTCGCTTTCTAGGTAAAATTTTCAGAAAATTTCATGGAAAAATTAAATTTTTCGGATTTTAGTCGAATTTGCAGTCTAAATTGCAAAAAACATTGAAATTAGAAAAAAACTGAAATTTTGATGAATTTTCATCCGGAAAATCTGTACTTTCCCAAAACTTTGACCAATTTTAAATTGAAATTTAAATTTTTGAATAAAATTTGATAAATTCTCATTAAAACTTAAAAACAAATTTGCCAAAATTTCAAATTTAAATTTTCAATTCAAATTTTAAAAAAAAATTTTGAAACGCTCAAAATTAGTCATTTTCGAATTTTTTCGAAAATTTTCTAAGAGTTTCTTGAATTTCGCATTCTAGGTAAAATTTTCAGAAAATTTCATGAAAAAATTTATTTTTTTCGGATTTTAGTTGAATGTGCAGTCCAAATTGCAAAAAACATTGAAATTTGAAAAAAATGCAATTTTGATGAATTTTCATCCGGAAAATCTGTACTTTCCCAAAACTTTGACCAATTTTAAATTGAAATTTAAATTTAAAAAAATTGACAAAGTTTCATTTGAACACAAAAACAAATTTTCGAAAATTTCAAATTTGAATTTTGAATTTAAATTTAATTTGAAAACGCTCAAAATTGGTAATTTTCGATTTGTTTTTGAAAAATTTCCATATTTCAAATTGAAATTTAAATTTTTAAATAAAATTTGATAAATTTTTATTTCAACCCAAAAATAAATTTCCGAAAATTTCAAATTTAAATTTTAAATATAAATTTCAAAAAAAATTTAAAAACGCTCAAAATTGGTAATTTTCGAATTGTTTTTGAAAAATTTTAATAATTTCAGTTTCTTGAATTTCTCATTCTAGGTGAAATTTTCAGTAATTTCATGAAAAAATTACATTTTTTCGATTTTTAGTTGAATTTGCAGTCTAAATTGCGAAAAATATTGAAATTTGAAGAAAAAACTGAAATTTTGATGAATTTTCATCCGGAAATTTGGTTCTTTCCCAAAACTTTGATAAATTTTAAATTGAAATTCAAGTTTTCGAAATAAATTTGATAAATTTTCATTTAAACTTAAAAATTAATTTTCGAAATTTTGAAATTTGAATTTTGAATTCAAATTTTAAAAACGCTCGAAATTAGTAATTTTCGAATTTTTTCTGAAAATACTGCATAATTTCAATTTCTTGAATTTCTCATTCTAGGTGAAATTTTCAGAAAATTTCATGAAAAAATTGAATTTTCCCGGATTTTTGTTGAATTTGCAGTCTAAATTGCAAAAAACATAGAAATTTGAAAAAATGTAAAATTTGGATGAATTTTCATCCGGAAATTTTGTTCTTTCTCAAAACTTTCAAATTGAAATTTCAAATAAA
This sequence comes from Romanomermis culicivorax, assembly GCA_963922205.1. Lineage (NCBI taxonomy): Eukaryota > Metazoa > Nematoda > Enoplea > Mermithida > Mermithidae > Romanomermis > Romanomermis culicivorax. The sequence goes on from CAWUHX010000030.1 coordinate 700,602, forward strand.
ATTTGATAAATTTTCATTTAAACTTTGGAACAAAGTTCGAAAATTTCATATTCAAATTTAAAATTTTGAGTTAAGGTTCGAAAAAAAATTTAAACACCAAGAAAAGCCGATTTTTAGTGATTTTTTGAACAATATTTTGATGAATTTCGACAAAATAAAACATAATAGGGAACACTTTGAATAGAAAAGCTTTAGAATTTTTGATCAAAATTTGAATTATTTGACATAATTTCTTGATTTTGTCTTGAGATTTGCGGAAAAACACTTAGAATTGCTAATTTCTAAAAAATATGAAATTATGTAATGTAAATTTTAATTAAAATTTTTTTTAAATTTTGTTTCAATTTTGGAAATTTCTAATTTCGAGTCAAATTTTCCTGTAAAAATGACATTTTTTCGAATTTTTGAGTAATTTCGACTGTATAATTTGGAAAAACAATGAAGTTTGACTCGAAAAATCCAAATTTGGATAAATTTGAAAAAATTCTAAAATTAAAAGTTCTTGAATGAAAATTCACATTTTTTGATATAATTTTCTTAAGTTCTGACCTCAGATTAGCGGAAAAGCTGTGATTTCTAAAAATTTTTCAAAAATTTATATTTTTCAAATTTCTCATTCTAGCATATGTTTGGATGAAATTTCATCAGGAAATTATATTACTTTTTCATAAAGTCTGATGAATTTTGAATTAAAATTTTAAAAAAAATAATTGAAAATTCTTGTTTAAATTCGTCATATTTAACTGAAAAAGTGTATTTTTTGTGATTCTCGCTGTTTTCCTATTTTAAATTTCGTCGGAATACGCAGAAATGTTTGGAAAATTATTTCAAAATAAAGATTTTGTTGACGAAAAAATTTGTTTTTCAACAATATGAATTTAAATTTTAAATTTTTAGGCAAAATTTGATAAATTTTGAATTGAAATCTAATAAAAATTAAGAAAACGCTCAAAATTGGTAATTTTCGAATCGTTTTTGAAACTTTTCCATAATTTAAGTTTCTTAACTTTCTAATTGTCAGTGAAATTTTCAGAGAATTTCATGAAAAAGTTACGTTTTTTCGATTTTTTGTTGAATTTGTAGTCTAAATTCCAAAAAAAAATTGAAACTTGCTTTGAAGAAACCGAAACTTTGATGAATTTTCACCCGGAAATTTTGTTTTTTTTCAGTTTCGATAAATTTTAAATTGAATTTTCAATTTTTAAATAAGAATTAATAATTTTTGATTTAAAATTCTAAAAAGTCAAGGTTTTAATTTATTGCCGTTGTATACAAGCAAAAATTTAATTTCTAGTGATTTTCAGAACAATATTTTGATCAATTTTGCCAACAAAACATGATAACGTAATTTTTGGGTGGAAAGATTTTAGAATTTGTGGATCAAAATTCGAATATTTCCATATACTTTCCTGAATTTGACCTGAAATTTGCGGAAAAAATTGTTAATTTTTAAATTTTTCCAAAATTCCAATTTTTGAAGTTTCTCATTTGAAGTGTTAGTTGTACAAATTTTCATCGAAAAGTCACGTTTTTTAAATAAAATTAGGTAAATTTCGAATTAAATTTTAAAAAATTTCAAGTAGCGCCGTATTTAATTTAAAAAACGTTTTTTAGGGGTATCAAAATTTGGATTTTGTTATGTTCTTTATTGAATTTTGACCTGAAATTGGCGTGTTTGAATATTTTCTTTATGTTTGAGACTGTGTTTATTATTATTTGGTATTTTTGATGATTTTTTCAGCTGTTATTTTTTCTTGATTAATTGTGCATTGGTTTTGTTCATTTTTTCTCATTTCTTGTTGATAGATTTATTCTTGTTGATGATGGTTGAGATTTTTTTAATTTTAAAATTTTAAATTTTTTCTTGAGGTGAAATATTTTATTAAAAACTTTTGCTTATTTTGAACTTTGTTGCTTAAAAAAATTAGGACCTGAAATTTTTTCACAATAGTTTACTTAAAACATTTACGTGTAAAAAATTAAAATATAAATTTATTATTCTCGAAAACAATTAGGCCCAAATTACAGAAAGTGGGTTAAACGCGGGTGAGTAAATGGGGGGTAAAATCGTGGGTAAATAAATGTCGAGTAAAATCTCGGGTAGAATCGTAGGTTAAAGGCCCTGTCATACTATCTATCCATACTGAAAAGCGGCTCCGGGCGGCGGCGTGCGGCGCCGCGCGGGGCATAATTCCAGTTTAGCGGACCCGTACTTTCTACGCACACGCCAAGTATAGGAGGGTCCGCCGACCATATTTTCTACAGGTAATGCAAAGTACGGGCGCGACGTACTTTCTACAGGTTTGTGGACAAAGTACGGTGGAGAGCCGGGTCGCTCAGACCAACCGTACTTTCTACATGTTCTAAAAATAGAATTCAATTAAAATTATCCAAAACAAATCAATCATCAGGGTTTTTTTTGGCACAAGCCAGGTTGGTCTGTAACTCGAAGAAAAATTTGGTTCATCAGATTAATTTTCAGTTGCTCACTCTAAAATTGATAAATTTGCTTTATTTCTTCAGAAAAGTGATGAAGAGTTACTTCCCTTGTACTTCATTCACTTCGCTTCGCTTCCTGACTCTTAAAATTGAATTTCTTGAGTTCTGAGTAAGAAATCAAAAGTCTGGCGGAAGTAAGTTGTTTGGTGCCTAGTGCCGAAAAATTTTGATTTCGAGGTCTCTAAAATGTTGGAAAATTCATTTTTCAGCACATTCTACTGCAACTGCCGATGACTGATCTTTCCACCATTTGATTAGCGGAAAAGTTGAAAGATTTCACCTCCATTTTGGATCTTATATATCTGGAGCCAGTAATCTACCAATCACAATTATTTATCAAAAGCGATTGTTTTCACATGATCTATAACATAAAAAAGTGCGATATGTATTTTACTTCGGACTTGAATATCTCCGCCGATTATTACTGAGAGATCTTGATCTGGATCAGATCTGGATCCTATATATAGCACATATGTGAATGAATAATCGTGTATATATATTCAATTTTTCAAAATCAATTTACATAAATTGATATTTCTCAGCACTTCAAGAGCTATTAATCGTTGCAATGAGAAGCGAATTGAAGGAAGAGCCCAAAATCTTTAGACTAGGCTTTTTTTCAAGCTTCTATCTGCACCGTGCAGGAATGATTGATTTTTATTTTTCTTTTGCGCTTTTTATTTTTCAATTTTTTTCGTATTTTTCATCTTTTTCGCATTTTTCGTATTTCGCATTTGTCGAGACGAGCAATACACATTTTTTGAGAAGAGCGAAATCCAAAAGTAAAAAGGTAGCGCCGTACGGCGCCACGTGGCGCCGCTTGTTAGTATGAATAGGACAACGGGTGCTGCGCGGCGCCGCGCGGTACCTCGCGGCGAGGTATGACAGGGCCTTAAGGCTGAGTAAAAATGAGGTAGATTTCGCGGCTAAGATCGTGGGTTAAAGACGGGTAAAATCGTCCGTAGAAAAAATAAGCCACGATTATATCCGTATCAAGATTACAGAAGGTGGTTACGTAAAAGTTGGGTAAAATTTCGTTGATAATTTGGATGTCGGAATACACACTACAAAAGATTTGGAGTCTAACTTTTTTGTTTGTGAGCCTATAGCAAATTCGACTCATGCATTAAATGTGTGCCTACACGATGAATACATAAAAAATCGATTGATTTTTAAGTTCTGTGTACAAAATGTATACTAGGAATACGATTTTTTTCTACTTTGTAAAAAAGTCAGCTCTTAGACTTAGATAAACACCAATACGTGTCTAGAAGATCGGCTAATGCGAAAAAAACAGTTTCCGAATGATTTTGGGGAAAAAATAAAATACCAAGGATTTTTCGATTTTTCAAAAAAAACAAAAACCAAAGCCGGGCCAACCCTGGTGTTGACTGATTTGCTAAATCGATTCAATTTATTTATACCGCAAGTTGATAACAAATTTACATTTCGTGTATATATATGTCTCTTTACCCCGGCTCCAGCCCCGACAGGACTAAAATTTCTTCCACCGGCCGATTCCTATTATAGTATTATATTTTTTGGAAAAAAAAATCGAATTTTTGTTTAAAAATAAAACTGAATGATAAACTCTCCCCAGATTATTTGAATCAAAAATTAATGTTTATGTATAATATTATAATTTCAAGACTATGTAAAGTTAGCATGCTGTCTGCTAAAATTCCAATTTTGTGAAATGTACTTCAAAACAATTTCTGTGTCATCTGAAATTTGTTAAAGAAGCATTAATTGAGGGATTCAGGTTATCAGTATTTTACTATTCAAGTTACCTATTGTTGATCTGTTTCAATTTTTTTATTATCATTTAAAGTAACATTGTTAGAACCAAAACTCAAAAATGTAACATCTGAAAAAAATGTAAATTTCTAACTAGTTCCACACAGTGGTTAATAAGCCATTTATGTAAACTTTTCCTACTTCTGAAAAAGCGAACCACCAAACGTAACCCAGTGCCCGCTTAAAGTGTGATGCGAATTTTTCTCAAACAAAAGCCAATGTTCATAAGGGCCACGCTCTGCCACTATAGTAGTATCACGAAAACCGTTTTAAATTTCAATATATGTTTCTGAAAATTCAAATGTATTTTTTTGTATCCCATCAACACCTATTCTGAACAATTAAAATCCAAGTGAAAAAATTGTTAGAAAAACTTTTGAATGGGATACCTACTTAAATTACAGTTCATTGAAAGCTAGATTTAACTAGTCTAGTTGTCAAATACGTTTGTTGATATTAAACCATTGTGAGAATATAATTTTGTAATTTCATTTGCGTTACATGAATTGGTATGAATACATCAGTTTGTTCATAAAAATTTCAATTTTCCTCACAATATACCGTAATTCTCGTGTATAAGGCCAACTCGTGATAAGCAGCACCCTATTTTTTGGATCAACTCTTCGTGAATCTCTATTTTTTCAACGCTTTTTGGTGAAAAGGTGGTGCCTGTACACGGGGATTTATGGTAATACAATTTACATTCTTGAAATTGAAAATTTGTTTGAGATTGTTTTAATTGTGGCCGCAAAAGAAATTTCGCACGGAAAATGTGAATATAAGTTTTTCGACAAGAAGTATGTAGAGTTTTCTCGCAAAATTAAAACCTTAATGGAAAGCACACATTCGAACCACACATAATGGAAAGCAAATATTTTAGCAAAAAATGATATTTCAAAGAAGAATTTAACACTTCTCAGTTGAAGTTCACAGATTTCAAAATAAATTTCTATTATCCGTCAAAACTTTTTTTAAACACATTCCATATTTTGTAAACGAGTTAGAAATTTATGAAAAGAATGTGATTTTTGTTGACAAAAAATTCAATTCTGTAAGTGAATACTGTAAAATTTGATATATTATTAGTTGAGGCTATTTGAATTTCTAACTGAAATGCTGAAACATTGAGTAACGGCAAATGAATGATTATAAAATTTTTGCAGTTAGATAATTTTATTTCTAGAACTGTACAAATACTTAACATATATAATTAACCAAAACAACTGTCAACTTTAAATATATAAAGTAGTTGTTAATTAATATCCCAGTTGATGTGAATGTAACAAATTGCCTTAGAAGAAATGTCATATCATTTGTTGTGATGTTGTAATATAATTTGCGGTAACAAATAACTTACACAGAATCAAAATTTTGTCAACTGTCCTCATTTATCATTTGTTTTGATGTTAAGAATAATATCAACTTTGCCCCATTCAACAATCTTAAATTAAAATCCTCAAATCTTTTACATAATAGACCCTGAATCAGTAGTAGTAGTACAGTCGCAAATTTTCATAGATAAATCCACTTCAATCTGTTAATGCGCTTGGACTTTGAATCGATTGCAGACAATTTTTCACAATTTTTGTATAAGTCACATTTTAAAAGTGTGAACTTCGATTAAAAAATGTTGAATTGACTTCTTCATATATCACTTTTCCGAAAATATTCAATTTATTTATAAAAAATGTGTACTTTGCGTGAAGGATCTATTGTGAGGAAAACTGAAATTTTTCTGAATGAGCTGATGTATTCATACTAATTCATGTGAGCGAAATGAAATCACAAAATTATATTAGTACAATGATTTATTATCAACAAACATATTTGACAACTATACTAGTTAAAACTAGCTTTCAATGAGCTGTAATTTAAGTAGGTATCACATTCAAAAGTTTGTCCAATAATTTTGTTACTTGAGTTTTAATTGTTCAGGATCGGTGTTGACTGGACACAAAAAATTTAAAATGGTTCACATGATACTACTATAGTGGCAAGGCGTGGCCCTCATGAACACTGACTTTTGTTTGAGCAAAATTCGCGTCACACTTTAAGCAGGCACTAGGTTACGTTTGGTGGTTTAAGGCTTTTTCAGAATGACATAAGGGGCTTCTTATCCAACGTGTCGAACTGGTTGGAAATTTGACTAATATAGATTGCTGCTTGTATGTCAGAAAACTTTTCGTTTGGTTATCAAGAAAGAAAGAAAAATTCCATCCTACCCTCTGTCCTGTCTGACTCCCAGCAGAATTGCCGTGCTGTGCATGTATGACTACTGTATAGTACCTATGCTGGTTATCTGACTAAACTGAACAAGTGACACCAATCAAGGGAACGCAGGCTGAAGTCCCGCATTTCTTTGATTGCCGGGCCTTGGCACAGTCTAGTAATTACTCGCTAGTTCGAAAAATACATGTAATGGAGCTCCGAGGTCCAGGAGGTCAATACATTTTTTTTGGGGGGGGGGAGGTATTGCCCAAAATCTTATGGGGGCCTTTGCAGAACCAAAAATTATAATTTTTCGCCAGAAAAGTCCAAAAAATGATTCAAAAATAGTAATTTTTGTCTAATGAGCCGTGTTGGCGCAGAGAAAATTGACATTTTTGACCGTTTCTTATTAAAAAATGGCCACTTTTAATTTAAAAATTAACATTTTTAGTTATTTTAGACCAAAAGCATGGGGGCCGCGTGGCTAGTGAAGACGTGAAGAAGAATAGAAGAAGTGGAATGGCGATTATTCTCTACAGTAACCAATATTTCATTTGAATATAATCATGACTAGTGGTTTCCGAAAATGACCGTGACCAAAACACGTTCCTGTGGAAAGTTTGCTCACCTCGTCAACGCTAACGTGGTTGCAATCCAACCATTTTTGAACCGAATCCCAATCGGGCAATATGGCTGGCATACGATCATGTATTGATGCAATAATTTTGGACGACGGTACAGTTATAACCGTAAACGTGTGAATTGGATATTTTTCCTAAAAATAAATAAAATTACTGTAAATTAATTTGAAATATACAGAAAATTTGATTTTAACCGGAGAATCTCCAATTTTAGTAGTAAACTAAAATTTATAAAGCATCTTTTTGAGACTCTTGAAAATTCAACAGTTTCACGCACTACGTTCTCGTTAATATCGAACAAACTGGCGATAAACATCATATTTTTGGAAGCCATTTCAGCGCAAGCTCTTCGCTCTATAGATTTTTGATCGGCGGATGTATCAGTTTGAAGATGGATGTAAAATGGTTGCTTGCCGTTTTTGGTTTCTTGCCATTCGTAAAATCTGAAAAAATACTTTCCAATGAGAAAGTCGGAAGAATATGATTATCATCAGGTAAATCTAGCGGGAAAGGACTTTACTTTATTCCGGTTGTTAAAAACTGACCAATTAACAACGTTTAATTTCGAATATTTTTTATTTTGATTGTGTACTTTAAAACACACGAAGTTTTGTTCGAAATATTTTGATATTCTGTTGAAAAACCGACATTCTTATTCCTTTTGAGCTTTACAGTTCCAATTTATACCCTTCAACAATAAACACGCATCTTCGACCTTGGTTCAGCAACTTTTTGAACGTGGGCTTTTGAATTAAGCCGTCCGATCGAGCGTTTACCATTCTGTACGACATCTGAGTAGACTGATCACCTTTTGACCAGTTTGGAATTAGTCCCCATTTCATTTCCATTAACAGTGTGCCATTCTTCGCCGAATCTTTGCCGTATAAAGCCGCCGAGTTCGCCAAAATAAGTCTAGAAAAGGGAAGACGAGCAGCTTAAATAAGGATGACAATCAGTTCGACTTTTTCAAAAACTAATGAGATTAAGCTGAAAATCACGTTGATCTTTCATTTAGAACACCGTAAAAAACGCAAATTTCTTGAATTTATCTAAAATAAAAGAAATATATTCTTATGTGGAAAACGTTAGGTGGTTTTCAACCCAAAAAGTTTCACCAAAATGTGTAGGTAAGAAAAAATGAATTAATTGGCAAAACTAAAATTTATTTCTCAAAATAATCAGCTTTATATATTAAATTTCAAGACATCTTACCCATAGTTTGTGGGGCACAGATTGAACGATGGAATATAATTTGGGTAACCCGAACGCATCATTGTAATATCTACGCCAGTCTGACAAGCACATAATCGACATACTTCATCAGGAGGGAGCGAACTGAAAGCAGCACAAAATGTACTAAACAATGCTCTGTGATACAAAAAAGTTCCGTAGACAAGTCATATTTTGGCGAATAAATACCGTAAAACATTTTCCTCCTTCGTTTACTCCACACGGGAAGTCCGCCGTCCGACATAAGAATCAGTCAATTGAAAAGACAAGAATACAGATATACAATAAGATTTACTTCTACCGAAAAATGGAAACTTACCACATAGCGCGACCGCACATATTTACATAATTTATCTTTCAACCGTCGGAAGAGCTTCGTTACTGAGTGTTGATTAAACGCAAGCTAAATTTATATCTCGGTCTGCAATAATAAGCGTTACAGAGTTTGTGTCATTTAGTTCACCATGCTGAACTGGGCTGAGAAAACACATGAAAAAGCATAGGAAACAATATAAATTAAAAGTTATTATGTCCATTCACTTGAGTTGACTGTTCTTAGGGGGATACGGACAATTCGCCCCCAACACAAATCACCCCTGAACAATTCTCCCCCAGTAACTGGCCCCCAATTCACTGTTTTTTAATTCAAAAAATTCAAATTTAAAAATAATTCCACCAAGTTGTTAGCAGTTATGCAATAGCATTTCTACACATCCATACACAATACCTAGAGATTTTTCCCAACCGAAATAGCGAAATAGCATGTTTATTTATGAATTCTCCATGCAGAGTGCAAGTATTATGTACAAGAAGAAAAACATCTACAATAACGTTCCAAATAAAGGTCCACAAATAATTTTTCTTTATTTTCTTCGAATATAAGATTTTTTTACTGGTGCGGTTAGTACTAAGTCAGTATAAGCATTTTTTACTCGTACAGTCAGCAATACAGGCGTTTGAGCAGTAGTTCCCTAGAATTGAAGTGGGCGGTTGTTTTTCCACTTGAAACAAAATGTGTGGCCGACTTCAAAATGAAAGCTTCCAGCTAAAGTTTATCTGACGGAAAATAATCAATTTCGACCAAAAATTTGTGAAAAATCCCAACACTGGAAATCTACAAATTCATATTTTTTCAAGTTTGTAATGATGGTGTCCTAATCCCCAGAGACCATGCCAAATTTTAGTCTGATGGCGTGAATACCTAGGAGAATTTACGCAGAACTTTAATTTCTAACACGGATATCATAGGCAGAATTGCGAGTCATTTATGTTTTTTGATCTGTATTTGTTTTTTATGTTTTTGTTCTTTTTGTCGTTTAATTTTTTTCTTGAATTCCTCTTTTTTGTCTTTCATCTTTCTTGTTTAATTTCTTTTTCAATATTTTTTTGATTACTTTTTACTCATTCTGCTTTTCTGATTTTTTTCCTTTATATTTTTCTCCTTGTTTTTCTATTTTTATTCTTTTTTGTTTTTGGTACACCGAAAAGTTGTCACGAAAAAGATAGTGAAGAACGCGATAGACTCACACGTAGAATAACTGTGATACTTAGTCATAATCTTATTGCTCTACATAGATCCCGATAAAAAGTTACAAGAAATGAAGCTGGAAAAAGAATATCTGGAGATATATTACATAACGTATCATGGAACTGCTTTTAAATCTAAAAACTGGTAAGTATAGTACCAGGGGCGAATTACTGGGGGGCGAATTGCTCAGGGACGAATTGTCCGGGGGCGAACTGCAGTGGGGCTGAATTACCAGGGGCGAATTACTGGGGGCGAATTGTCCTAGAACCGTTCTTAGGCATTACGACTCAATATGGCCCAAGTACCAGAATTATTTCGAAATAAATGATCTGGCGAGTGTGGGAAACTTTTAATTGTGGCTGGGGAACGACCGGTTGCAGAGATAAGGCCACTTGGGGAAATGATAGTAAATGTATAGAAAAACTCGATTTTATTTTGCGGGAATTGCACGGATACGGATTTGATGAATTAGGATATAAGTTCAGAAGCTAAATTGGTGTTCAATTTAGAATGAAGCAAATTCACGCACCTTTAAAATTTTGCTTAGGCTTAGATACAGGGCGTAGCAGCTGCGCCCCCAGGCATACATGTAATTGGGGGAGAAGTGCTATGGGAACCCGCCCCCTCGAAATCGTCGACCATATGGCTAGCCATTGGGCGACCGCCTCCCCCCCCAGGATTTTCCGATCCTATGGCTAGCCATATGGTAGTCATAGAAACCCCCATACTTTTTGTCAGAAAAATCCTGAAAAATTTCAATTTTCGAACAAAAAATGGTCAAAAATGTTAATTTTCTGGGTGCTTCGCGCCATGAATACATTTTTTTCGGCCTATTTAGAAAATAATTACAATTTTTTGAACTATATTTGGGACTTTTTTCTTGAAAAAATCTTTTTTCTTGAGAGACCACTCCCCCCAAAATTGTGGGAATTACTGACTCCCGGCACAAAAAAAGTCGCCGGACCCCCTGCCCAGACCTCCGGGCTCCGTGACATGTATGCTCCCAGAGCGTAGCAGCTGCGCTCATAGGGCGCAGCGTAGGTGGGCGCGTAGCGCCCGTTTTGTTGATGCTTTTCGATATTAAGTTGCTAATTGAGATACCAGTAAGGGTCTGGGTGTGTGAAATTTCCTTATTATTGCTGAACATCGATATCTTAAAAAATTTGCATAATTTTTATTTGAACTTTTTCGTCTAGAGAGGTTTCTCAGGCCAAATTTTACTTTTACATGATGCGCAACATCGTAAAACCCCCAAAAATCCACATTTCAGCAGTTTTTAGTTGGCAACTAAACGGCCCAAAAATTCCCAGAAAATTAGAAAAATTGAAAAAAATTTAGTTTTTGACACAAAAAATTTGGAATGGCAAAAAAAATTCAGCGTTTGTGTGAATGGACACAATTTTTTTGACTAGTCTTAGCCTAAATTTCCTTGATTTTGGAGCATTTTAGGGGCTGAAAACGCAAAATCTTCTCAGCACTTCGTGCCACGTCAATGAACATAATTTTAACACCTCTTATTTTGTTAGAACGCCAGGACATTTTCGTCAAATTGTGTGGTTGTATTATCGCAGAAAACTATGTTTCAATAATGACAGATAAATAAATAGAAATTTTGAACTTCTGTTTATTGAGTGGGATCTGGGATTAGGAACAGAAATTCTTATTTTTTTGTGTTTGATTCAAATGGAAAATCGACGTTGTTGGCACAATTTTCGAACAAAAATTTAAGCAACCTTCGACTTTATATTCTTCAGAAGCACTGTTTTTCCCGCCGACTTTTCCTCAAGCAAAAAAAGAGGCTAAATGTTTTTCCATTTTTCCTCAAGTCCTTTTTTGTCAGTAAAAATGCTCGCAAACGCCATGTTCAGCCATTTTAGAATTTATTCATACCTGTAGTTGGAGAGGGGGTTGGGTGGAACCTCCCAACTTGGTCGAACCTAAAATCCAAATGTTGGGACCGCCAACCTGGAAAAATATGGGAGAAATAGTTTTTTGGCTTCTTTTGGAAAATTTTCGAAATTTTCGGCTTTTTATGGGACCCCTCAAATTTTGGTAATTTTTGTATTCATTCATAAAATTTGGGGTTTACACCCCCCCCCCCCGCAAAGTAGTCGGACCTCTTATTCTAACATTTTTATATCTTTAGAGCCGTTCATTCGTCAAAAATGAGGAAAAAATGAAAATTTTCGAGTAATATTGGAATTTTATTCACACGATCGAAGAGCATACCATATCTTCGAATTACGGAAGAGCTTAACAAATAATGTCGGCGATGACTATTATAGATTTTTTTTAATCGTTAACCATTTTCTCAGACAGTTTTTCTTACCGTTAATGTCGGTTTTTAATCAAACAATTAAATTTTTGGCTGAAAACCTCGCAGTTTTCAGTATGTTTTTAACGATAAAATTTTTTTTGGCCTTTGGCACAAATTTTTTTGACCTCTAAGTGCCATGTGTCACAAATGTCTATTCACAAAAAAACATTGCTTCTGATTTGATAACCGATGTTGCCAAATCAAACTTTTAGAAAATACCAAATTTTTTAGAAAATAGGGCTAGAAAAATTCCAGAACGATTCCAGATTTTCAACGCTAAAATAACGAGACTTTTTAAACATAAAAATCAGAAAACTGAAACTACGAGTGAAATTTTATTCAATACTTTTTAGGTAATAGAAGCTCTAAACGTCTGAATTTCAACAAGATTCACAAAATCAGTTTCTGAGCAAACATAACTATTTACATTATCAGATTAATAACCTCTCAGCATTGAACAATTTTAACATATTTTCTTAAAGCTTTCGCACAATCCTTTTCGCTCGCCAGGAAAGACAATTACGTGTAAGCAAAATAGAATTTAACATCCTGATTTCTAACGGGTCATTCCATGTCAAGTGTCCTGATATTAGAAATAAATGGTCCACACTCAATCATCTCAGATTTAATTCAAAACTTTTGCGTGTATACATATATATGTGATAAGATATTATGCAAATTTTCAGTTCGATTTGTCAAGTGTTCGACGAGCGAAGGTACTTTTTGTAGACCTATTTTGTAGACCTTGGAAGAACTCCGTGGCTGAAATCTGGTCAACTTTGACAAGTGCTTAGGGATCAATTGGTTTGAAATTTTTTGTACAAGTACAACTTCTGACTCTGAACTAGAGCTTCACACGACAAAAATTTCGTACCCGAGTGCCCGTTTATTCATTACCCGGGTACCCGAATTACCCGGGTACATGTTAAAATGAGTTGTAATGTTAATGTACATATATAATATTAGACAGATACACTGTGAAAATAGAATGATGCATTACACACACTCCGTAGTCCCTACTACATAATATTTTTCAACACTTGTGTTGAAACACTGGTTGTGTTGTTGTATACAATAGGCTGCATAGGTAGGTATATTGCGAATATAAAGTTAGAGATGATGATTGATACACATCCTCGACGCACCTACGCTGCAAAATACTACACATCACATCACCATAGCTCAATATTATTGACGAGACAAAGCAAAATTTGCATACCTCTAGGGTTTTTTTGACCTATACGAGTCACAAGCCAAGTAGCTTGTTGACCTTAAATTTTACAAAATTTTTTTTGCTAGGTTATTTTTTAAAGAAATGTATATATTGAGCATCACGGCAATCGATCAAAAAAGAGATGTCATTCAACATTTATTCAATAACATTTTAGAGCCGTTAATTCATTAAAATTCAGGAAACATTTGAAATTTTTGAGTTTGATCGAAGTCTAATCTACAAGCATTGTGGAAAAAATTTTCCACCGAACTATCCAAGAACATTATGACTTTGAATTACATGAGAAATCGACGGTTAAGTCGTCTATGATGACGAGTGAGAGCCCAAAAAAGCTATTAATCTTTCCTGCCTGAAACGCCGGAAAATTTTTTTGGGTATTGACATTCTGCGATACTGGAAAATCAATTTTCCAACCACTTGTTTGAAGAAATAGTTTCGAATTTTCTGTTCAAAGGTCGTAATTTCTGGAATTTCATGTTTGAAAAATTTTAAAACCGTTAATTTATTCACACACTCTAATGAACTTGACCAAATAGATATGAGCAAGAAGAGTAGAAATTTCCGAAAACTACTTCCATGAAGCTTTTGGATTGATTTTACGTTGAAAAAGGAATAATCACTTCAAAAAGTTTACAGACTTGATGTATTGATCTTTCTCAAAAAATGTGTCAAGGGAAAAATGTGAATCTTCATTAAATATCAAAATGAAATATTGAAGATTACCAATTAACACATGAGATGATAGGTTTAAGATGATTAAAACTATTAAAGATTAAATGATAAATGAAGGTAGACATGTTAGAAGCAGCGCCTGAGCTAGGAAATAAATAATAATGCTTATTCAAGTTATAACCGGCGCGAAGCGTCGGAAAATTTCGAGATTATGACCTTCTAAAATGCACCAAAATGCATCTTTTCTGTATCCGATATGACCAAACACATGACTCAAAAAATTCTGACAAGCCATTTTTGCTTGTTGGACTAAAATTCTACAAGCCATTTTGTCAGTCCAACAAGCCATGGCTTGTAAAAGGCAAAAAAAACTATGCATACACCTCTACTCTCAAGTCTACATATTATACGTGATACAAAACGGGTACCCGGGTAATGGTTTTCATTTTGTACCCGGGTAATTCGGGTACCCGGTGTGAAGCTCTACTCTCTGAACTGAACTGAACTCTACTCTGCGTCTCTGAACACAGCTACACTTTGCAAATCAAGCGCAAAATTCCAGCCTTTGTATTATTTTATTTGTATTGAAAATGCCATGCAAAATTTGTCGCTGAGAATTCGGATCAAACTCTAGCTATCATTTATTCGGATCAAACTCTAGCTAACATTTATCCATATTATGTTGATAACTAGAAGCTATGAGCACTAACTAGAATGATTTTTTCTAACCGCGCACTAGAATAATATAAAAAATTATAAATGAATTTAAATCCGACGCGAAGCGCCGGAAAATTTTCACTTTTTTCCATTTTAGAAGATACCTGTACTTCGGGGGGGGGGGGTTGAGCCCCCCCTCAACTTGGCCAACCATGTACCCAACATCGCCCAACCCCCCTTCCCCACAGTTTGGAAAAAATAAAAAAGATTTGCAAAAAAATGTATGTTTTTTGGCCTTTTTGGGAAAAAATTCGACTTTTTTCTACCCCCTTCCCCAAAATTTCGGATTTACCCCCCCTCCAACTGGTCGGAGGTCTTACAGGTATATGGTTTTAGAACGCATAAAAATACATCTCCGGACAGAAAACGCTATAAGGTAAAGTGGGGTAACTTTGGCCACGGGGTAACTTTGGTCAATTTCACTTGAAACACCGCCGAATTTTTTCTCTGTAAGATATGTAGATACAACTTGGCACACTAATGTCTAAGTGATCAGTGCATCTTACTGTGAAAGAAAATTGAAATCCAAATAAAATTGAGAAATTTGTGGGTCGGCAAAGTTGCCATTTTTTTAATGCAAATTTTCAAATTGAAAAAAATTTGGGTTTCACTCATCCACTGCGCTTAAAACTTTGACTAACAATCAAGTGTCTTTAGAGAGTTTCTCTTTTCTGTTTTGTATAAAAAAATAACTACCCATTTTCGAGCAAAAAAATCGGTCCAAAAGCGGGAAACTTTTGCCAGTTGGCGGGAAACTTTGGTCAGGGTGGGTAACTTTGGTCACATTATATTTTGGCGGGTAACTTTGGTCAAATTAAAATTTTTTTTCCACACATTTTTCTACTTATAATAACTTGATCTTACTTCTTTTTCATTCGAATTATTTTATCCTGTATATTAATTTTCATGGATTAGGTACATCACAATATGGTCAGGCATTACAAAAGAAAGCCTGATGCGCGCAAATACCTGACTAATTACTCAACAGAAGATCTCGAAAAGGCCATCGAGGCCATTTGAAATGGGTCAAAAATTCGAACAGCAGCTCGTGTTTATAATATTCCACATGGAACATTACAAAACAAAGTAAACACAAGGCATTCAGGAATGATTGGTCCTAAAACGTACCTCACAGCAGCTGAAGAATCGCTACTCGTCAAACTGGTCAAATCTGTCACTGTTGTGAGTGTGCCATTCACAAAAGATTGCCTTATCACAATAATCGACAGTTATCTACACGAAAACAAGCCAGAACTGTTCAAGGAAAAAGAGACCGTAGGACGTGAGTGGTTTCGTTCATTCTTGAAACGTCATGGAAATGCATTATCTGAAAGAATTCCACAAAATTTGCCAGCTGTCCGGGCAAAAGCATTGACACAATTTGTCGCCAGTAAATGGTTTGACTTATTTGAATCTACCGTAAAAATTGGCGTTGGATTTGAAACCCGAATGTATATGAAATGTTGATGAGACCAGATTGAGCATGGATGTTGGCCGCAGCAAAATTTTGTGTGCCAAAGGCATGCAAGACCATAGGTCCCCAAGGTCAGATTTTCCAGGTAGGGGTAAAGTTGAAAATTTGCGCGGGTAGTGTAGCTAAATGTCCACTAAATACTCTATTTTGTCTCAAAATCAGGCAACCAGTGATCAATTTTTAGGACTTTAGGTAGGGGTAATACCCCCCTCATACCCCCCCCCCGATGGGGTTGTCTGTGCAAGACCCTCATCGAATCGTACCTGATGAAGGAAAATCAGTGTTTACCATCGTTGGCTGTGGTAATGCTGCCAGCGATAGTGTACCACTTCTAGTAGTCTATGATGGCAAGAATTTGTGGGACGATTGGTGCTTAGATGCATTGAATTCGCTTCGCTATGCTGTTACAGAGAATGGATGGATGGGAACTAATTCACTGATTTTTTTGTTATATCTCTTTCATACATGTAACAGAGCCCCGAGGTCTGGAGGTCAGTAATTCCCAAAATTTTGGGAGGAGGGGTCTCTCAAGAGTTCAACTCTTGCTCAACTGAAAGAATTGAAAGAAGCGAAAAAAAGCTAGAAGCACTAATGTGTGTCGCATTTGCCATACTCAATGGAGAATCACAAGAAAAAGTACAAAAAAGACTGGGCATGCTGTGATAAATGCGATGGGTGGATATGTGGTAACTGTTTATCCGATGATTTTGATCCTACTGATGATTTTGTTTGTCAAGTTTGTGTTACTCATAACAATTAATCTTCCTTTAAATTAGGTCAATCTCATGTATTTTGATCTTGAAAACGTACATTTATCATTGTTTTAGTGTACCTCATGTTTTTGTGTGTCGACCAATGTTACCCACCCATTGGTGGGTAACATTGGTCGACACGTTAATTTTTTTTCGTTAATAAATTTTGAACGATTAATATTTTTATTTTCATTCATATTGATATTTTCATGTACCTCTTAACTTGCTGTATCTGAATAAGACAAGATTTTTCACGTCAGGCACTTTTTTAGGTCAATTGACCAAAGTTAGGGACAGCTGGGATTAGATTTACGGAAACTTTTTTGCTGTTGATGATATTCATCATTTTCAGTTGAAATTTTGTGACAATAAAGGCCGATAGTTACGTATGCTCATATGCAAAATTTATTTCGTTACGTTCTATCTGTGGTGAGATATAACAATTTTACTTGTCGAAAAAGTAACTTGAACAGAAATTATAATGGCGACCAAAGTTGACCACCATGGTGGGTAACATTGGTCAAAAAGTAAGCTCTTTTCAACGATCAATGGTAGGTAAAATCTGCATGCTACTCGTGAGATGATCTGTTTAATCGATTTGTCTGACATTTTTGACATATTAGTTCCATCAAACATTTTTGCAAATTCCCCATAACAAGTTATATGTTGAAGAAGTCGAATTGACTCGATTTTGGCCAAAGTTACCCCACTTTACCTTAACCTTATCGAAAGAGCAGTCAGGCCTCAATTTTGGGAGAAAGAATTTGATTGCACAGCCCGAAATTTGGTTGCTGTGTGCAAAAAAACCCTGCTCGGCGCGAATTTTTTGTATTTTCAGCCCCTGAAACGTCTAAAAATCAAGGAAATTTAATGTTTGACCAGTCAAAAATTTTGTGCCAATTGGCACAAACGCTCAAAACTTTTTGTGCCATTCCAAACTTTTTTGTGCCGAAAACCATGTTTTGGCACAAAAAAAACACTGGGTGTCGGCCAACCAACACTCTTAATTAACACGATTTTGCATTGACAGTGCTCTATGACACAGCGCGCAAATCTGATTTTCTGTATGTACCATGCTTTATTTTATCAAAATGGACAATTTTTCTGGAATGACTATATATATTGATCCGTGGAATCGCTTAGTTCTTCTACCGTGTTAGGAATACAATTTTTTTACTTTCATACACTGTTTGAGCAATGATTCCGGAAAAAAGAAACAGAGTACATATACATATATATACACAACAATCAATTTTCTTTCCGAAGGTGACCACTTTTAACACGACCAAAAAGACTAGCTACACACCGGAAAACAAAGAAATTACAAAACAGAAGAAGCGATACGATTAAGAACTAGAAAAATCACGTATGAAGTGGTCAATAAGCAAAAAAAGGAAGACATTTTTAGATAACGTGTGAGGTAAAAGTTTGGCAAAGTTTACTGTACTCTATAGTTTGTCTTTCCTGAAATATAATCTTGTATAACAGATATTTACGGCATGGCAGTGCTTATTTTTGTCGTTATTTAGTCCATTTTTTGCCAAATGAGCCTCGGAGAGAATCAAGATGTTGATGAAAATAATAAACAATCTGCGTACGCGTACCATTTTTTTCTCAGATTGGCTGTGGCAGTCAAGACTACGACTTGAAAAAAGAAAATACTACGATGCATGGTCATTAATTGCTCGCGGCTTTGCTAGCAGTTTGCATTCCGAAGCTCATTTGAAAATGAACGGAGTAAAACATATAATAAAAATAGTCTATAAATGATACTCTTCTCAAAGAACCAATGTTGCCGTCTGCTTTTTGTTTCTTTTATGTTTATTGTTATTATTTCTATTATTGTTGTTTTCGTTGTTCACCGAAGATTTTCCAGATTTTTGTTGCTGTTGTTGTTGTTGTTGCTCGAAACAGCCAACATCTGATCCTAACGACGAGCTACCGGGGCTATAGGCGTTCAAATCGGCAGATCCACAACCGCCAATGGCCAAATGTTTGTCCAATTCGCAATGGCAGTTCAAGTAATGAAGTTCATCGTGCAACATGTGGGTCAAATGTCGGATGTATCTGACCGCTAGACGTAATGTTTCTACTTTGCTAAGTCTCTTATCCCTACAAAAATGTGCAAAAATACTTTCTATAAGCACAAAATGCTGAGCGGCTGCTCAACTCCTATCAAAAACATGTTGAAAATGCAGTATTCAATAAGATTGTTATTAAGCTACAGCTTAATTTTTCGATTTGTTTTGTGTGGTAGTTAAGCTGCAGCTGAGCTGCACTTTAGCGATAATGATATAACATACGGAGAAAGCCACAGCTCAACTGGAGCGTAGGTCACTTTGATGGGTCCAGCTCAGACATCATCTATTTATAGTCTATTTTTTATAAAATGCTTCTAAATAAAAAACTGACACAAATCAGTACTGTTATCAAAATTGTTTGCATAGAGGTCTTACTGCAAAATTTTTCGCTCGAAAAATTGTTAAACGTATGTTCACAAACTTCAAATCCTATTTGGTATGCGGCTTATCAGAAAATTGTGAAAATCTGAAATACTACTTGCTTTCCACTTTCATTATTTAGAAGCATTTAAAAAAACAAACTATAGATTCCCCATGCGACCATCATAATGAAATATCGATTACACTACAATCATTTTGAAATGATCGATGCAACTACCCCATAAAAGTAAATTAAAAAATAGTAAGCTCATGATTGTGAACAATTGAAAAAATTTTTGTCATTGAAGGTCAAACAGAACAGCTGAATATATCCTCCCACAACCTTGTTCAACGGTCAAAATTTCTCGAGTAACACTCAAGTATCGACGCGTTCTGCCAAATTCGGCAGTAGATACGCATCATGTTTTTGGGCTTTCCCATGCTCAAAAAGAAATTTAGCGTTTTTCTTATGTATAAAACTTTCAATAAGTGAATACTGCGTATCAAATTGAACCTAATTCCTTGGTTTTTGCTGCATCTATCATTTTAAATTAAATGAGCTATAGTTGTGGATGAATTTTTACTATTCAACATGCGCGAACTTCCAGTTTTCGAAAGTCGTTATTTGAATAGAACAACCATTTTGAAAGTCTTCCCGTCATTACATACCGGTCAAAGAATGGCAAGTGACTTCGTAATTTTTCGTAGCCGTCATTGACGCAACGTACTCTATGCCTCTCCCTTTCGTTCCTTTTCCATACAGATTGGTGACCGAATGACCTGTGAACAATCGAGTCAGTACGGAGTAATCTTGGTCAAGTTCATATTTTTCTGGTGGTTGATGATTTTGAAAAAATTGGAAAGAAAAAAATTAGAAACTGCATGCGAATGTTCAAAAAGTCTATAGTGAGCTGAGTTTCCACAAATATTCGCTGTACTTCATGCCGTAGCTTTAATTACATTATTTATACTCTTATCATAACTTAACGTAACTTCTGAAATCCGGGGAGCGATCTGAGAAACGTCACATCTATATTTTCATTATTGAAATTCTACATGTCCAAAAAACGACCCGCCTAGGCGTTTCGACCAGTCTATGAGCTACTCATTCGCAGTAAACTATCGCTTTATAATGTCTATTTTTACTTTATTTCTTTCAAATTGAGTAACCAGCAGTACTGATGAAGCAAGGTTTCTGTAAAATATGGTTGAAACAATGAAAACTGAATAACGGACCAAACAGCGCATATCTGCTTTTCGAGCTCGTTAAATTTGATAATTATGGGCAAAGTTGGTGTTCTAAGAAAAGTTGGCCGTTTTCTAAAACTTCCTAAATTTCTTTGACTGAGAGCTGTCAAAAGATAATGATTTCAGTGAGGGTTTTTTTATTTGAAGCATGAACTCTTGAGATAAATTTTTCCTTGAACTTGTCGATTTTTCAAGAATGTCAAGAAATAATTCACGCGAGTCTACAAAAACGAATGCCATTGCCTTACGCCATGCCAATCAGTCTGTGATTTTCCAATATGTATGAAATTTTTCCGCATGATACTATGGTTTGCATTTATTGAATTGCTTCTAAAAATGAAACCGGAAAGCAAGTAGTAACTTCAAATTTTTATTATATCGGAAAAATCACATGTGAAATGAAGTTGGAAATTTGCAAGATAACTCAACTTAGCCTCAATAATTATTGGATAACAAAATTTTATAGTAGAAGCTTCATGTAAATGATTTGACATTTGTTGTTTGTCGTTCTTTTATGAGGCGTTTGATGAAATGCAAACTGTAGAATAATTCCTCAATCCAAAACAATAGACACGAGCTACAGATTTAATTTGGACTGCAAGGTAGAACTTTTAGGTCCGCTGTTTATAGGAATCTCTGCGGCTGAGCTATATTCAGACACTGTTGTAAATCAGTGGTTTTGGCGTCATTTTCACTAGCGCTCATTATCAAACCCCCTTTTGTAGAAATTTAAAAACTTCAAGTATTCCATTAGTCCCAAATGACTTACCCTGAATCGTCATTCAGTTGAAAGGGCAATGGAATGCTGCACTCTGGAGCGAAGGGGTCGATGGGTTTCTTATTGAGCTGATCGTCCGACGAATCGGCGTTGCTGACCCCATTGTTGTAGGCGCCGTCGTTTTTCTTCAACGAGGCACCGTGTTGCGCGATGGGCATCGACGAACGCTTCCTTCTTTTGGGCGTCGATTCCATCGAAAGGAATTGATCCGGCCGACAAGCGGGATTTGATCCTTTATTAAAAAAAGTCTAGATTTTTACTTTTCAAGATAAAGCACTCAAACGGTGGCAAATTTTCAAAATAGTAATAATTCGTACATATTTGGCACTTGTACCGACAATCTTCGACTCCAGTTTCAACAGTTACTCTGGCACATGACAGTTCAATTCAACGTTGAAAGAAATGAATAATGGAGAGTCCAAATTGACACAATCAGAAAAAAGTTTCTTTTTCGTAGCTTGAAGCTTTTTCATACTATTTTTATTTTGAATCGCTCGAAAGAACGGAAAAAAGCACGAACTAAAAATAGCTCATCGTTACGGTAATTCATCAACGAAATGTTGATTATAGAGAGAGTAAGTAGTCATTCTAGATTTTTAGGGCACCGTGAATCAAGCAGACACTCTATTACGTAGTAATGGAGTTCTACAAGCTTGAACGTGAAACTTTGTTTGCTCATGGTGGTCAAAAAATTACTGACGGAAGGACCTACGGGCGTGCTAATAACACAGTATTGTTTGGAATGTTGAACTCGCGGTCCAGCATCCATTTCTTTAGTTGGGATTGATGTTTCATATCATTTATTTTCGTTCTGCGTGATTTCGGTCGGGAATAACCGAAATGAGGATCAAGGCCGAGATAATGAACTACTGAACCACTAGGAGCGTCTACGGAACTACCGGACCAGTATAGTGTATTTATTTTCAAATGAGCCTCGAAACACAAAAAAACGAAAGAAATAAGCTGGTGATGAACATTCATCGTAGACCAACATTTTCTTTTTTTCACCCTGCAGCTTTAACTGCTACAGCCAATCTGAGCAAAAAGACTGCCACCTGTGCAAGTTGTTCATTATTTCCATGAGCATCTTTTTTCTCTCCGAGGTTTTGTAAAAAATGGAGTATAGAGAGCGGACTACTATCTTTTTACGACTGAAATGTTGCAGACGATCGAGAGATTTTTTTTATTTATTCAAATTCAACGTTTTTTGCTTCAAATTAGACTCCAACAAATTTTTTTCAACTTTTATATTTTTCGAATTCAGAAAAAAAATGAAAACAAGACAAACTGAAAAATTTTCTGCTTCACGGTAAGCCTTCTCGATCAGTACACAGTTCTGCTACTACAAAATAAAACTTTTTAGGCCAGCCGTTTTCCGGAGTATACCCGTGATGGATATAAATTTTCTCTTATCTTTAGAGGAACTGGTTCAAGAGTAAGTGATCCCGCGTGTGGAAGGTCCACAAAATACCGGAGGGAAATTGACAACATCAATGAGCACATAGCTTCAGCATAAATTTGTCACGAGAAGCGACTACAGTCGAAAGATGATAGTCACTACTTACCGTAGCTGAATCCTGTATCGATATAAACAAAATTCGGATTCAGCCGTGCACCAGTTGGCGCGTGGTCGAAAGCCACTTGCTGCTGACTGCTATGCCGATGATGCTGCTCCTGCTGATCAGTGGACGATGAGACGACCGTACGCACGGCCGGCATTAAAGTCAAATAAGGACTGCAGTCTACGAAATGGGTCGTTGGACCAGCAGCATCAGCCGCGTGGCCGTTGACTGGGTCTATCAAAGGTTGACCGCAATTGTCCGGCGCTTGTTCAGTGGCCGGAGAGTATTCCATAAAGAGAATATGCAAATCAGTTTCTACAGGTTAGATGGTACTACGATTCCTCTTGTCTTTATTACGGCAATACCCTGAAGTGGGCGAATGATACTGTATAATTAGAACGGGTTAATTGTACAGCTGCTTTGGAGTACAATGTCGGAAAAATGAAACAAAACATGCATATTGTAAATGAAGACGACAATTTGAACAACAGGCTTGTTGAATATTACTTACAAGCTTACTAGAACTATCGCAAACCAAAATGCACGAGTTACAGAACCACATTGTGCTACTGCAAATCCTGCGACACATAATAGTATAAAGGCATCTGACTCACGAGCAGATCTAAATTTCACGACAAAATGGCAAGATTACAGAAAATCAAGAACATACACGGTGGGCCAACAAAAAGGCGACCGGTACTGACGTTCATAGCGTTCGGATGAATGAAGCTTTTTTAATGCGGTTTGTTGCCATCGATAGATGGAACATCTGGCATAAATACTGCAAAGTTTCAGCAATATTTTTCAAATATTGATCGACTGGAATGAAAAATACTAAATGTCAATTTTTTGCCAAAAAAACACAGAAAATTAAAAAAATCAACATGTTTTATAACAGAAGGAAGTAAAATAGATCTAATCATAATAACCATATATCAGCTGAAAACTACAAGAGAGCTGTTTAAATGTGTCCGTCCTTCTGTTTCATCACCAATTTAGATCGTTTTTCGAACTGGTCAATGGCAGAACTGATTTTGCTTTGATTTTGCTTTTTCCAATTTAAAAATGAAAGCTCTTGATTTTAGAAAAATTTTGCCTATATTGAAACAAAAAACTGATGACTTTAAATTACGCGTAAATTACAAATCTAGGTGATTTTTTAAGTGTTCTTGGTTTCAATCAACATTAAAAAATTTTTTTCACAATAGCACTTCAACTTTGATTTCACAACTTTTACTTGTTGAAAAATGACGACTTATACAAATTTCTGTTTATCCAAAAGCTATAAAAACTAGAACCACAAAACTTGGTCTTTACAACAAGGATAAATAGGGGATTCTAATGCAGGAATCCGCATTAAAAAAGCTTCATCCGTTGCCAAAAGAATTGTGCACATCTTGTACTTTCGTACAATGAGAGGTTTCTGTTGAGAAGTCATGCAGCATCAAGAATTTGAAACTTTTTTCTTGTGATGCGTGCAAGCTGAATCATTTTCTAATGAGCCTTCGAAAGGAAAATAATTCTTCGAAATCGGTAAACAGGCAATAAATCTGTATCGTACACTGACATCTTTTTCTCGATTGATTCGCTAGAGTCAACTCCTGAAGAAAGGCGACCGTGTAAGCAGGTTGTTTATTATCTTCATGAACATATTTCTGCGCTGAGGCTCATTTAGAAAAATAGACGATAGAAAAGATGTCAATCAGTTTAAAAAAGTTATAGTTTAGTGATTACTACATTTTCCTTCATGTGTGCAAGAGTACTTCTTTTTTTGCACGAGCACATAACCTGGGGACCGAATTCTTACATCTTTGAAATTTTATTTGATGCGAAAAAAACATTCTAAATTCCACTCAGATGGCTTGCCCGTAATTCGTAGCTTTCTGAACCCTAAGCTTTTTAATTTCAAGATAAGCTTGTTTTTATGTTTAATATATGTATAATATAATATTTTGAGAATTCGTCGTTTCATTAACAGGGAAAGGTGTCGATCTCATCCAACAATGACTTTTTCAAGGTGCGCATAATTTTTTCCGAAACGCGGCATATTACACACGAGTCGAGTCATTTCGGTGACTGTCAATCAAAACCATTAACTTGAAATTGCATCCTCTTCTTCGAGTGAGTAGTGATTCGTAATGTTGAGAAATGCTACTACAGATGAAAAAACTGCAAAGCGTGTCGACGTCTTTTCCTCGCAAGTTTGTACATGTTACAGTAAATTTGCGAAAAAAGGTACCGACGAATGCAGGTCATTTACTGTACGCATAGAAAAAATGTCTATAGATGATTATAGTCTGTTTTTTATAAAATGCTTCCAGATACAAAAGTGACACAAATCAGTATTGTCGTCGAAATCGTTTACATAAAGTTCTTACTGTAAAATCTTTCACTGGAAAAATCGCTGAAGGTTAGATCAGTATGCTCACAAATTTCCAGCCCTACATGATATTTTGTTTATCAGAAAATCGCAAAAATCTGAAATACTACTTGCTTTCAACTTTCATTATTTGGAAGCATTTCAAGAAAAACAGACTATAGTTTAGTAAACCGGTTTAACCACATAAAAGCGTTGCTGCATAGTTCAGTCTATTTTTTCTTGAAATGCTTGTAAATAATAAAACTCGAAAGCAATGACCATTTCAGACTGTTACGATCTTTTAGTTAACCCTATGACACATGAGGACTGGAAATATTTAAGCTTATTCAACTAATTTCAAGTAATTTTTGAGTAAAAATTCTACAGTAAAAGTCTTGTGTAAATGATTTCGACGATAATAGTACTAATTTTTATAATTTTTCAGTTTACATGCAGTCTATAAGATGACAGACTATAATTGATATTATTCTGAAATAGCAAATCCTTGAAGACACAGCAAAAATCGAAATGAAACTATAGCATTAGTTGCATCATTTGGTCACCATATCAGTTTATTACACTGAGTGAGAACTCAATCAATGTTAGTTGACCTTAATTAAATTGAGACTGACCCATAATCCATTTTTTTGAAATGCTTGTAAATAAATCAGTGGCAAGCAAGTATTATTTCTGATTTTTATATTTTTCTACTCAGCCATGTGTCACTTATGACTAATAATATGACGATGAAGATGCTTACCTAACCGTTAGAAATTTTTGAGAGAAAAATCTTACTGTAGTAATTTTGTATAAACGACTTCGACGACAATGCTAAATCATTTCATTTTTTGATTTACAAGCATTTTATAAAAAAACAGACGGGTATTTTTCTGCTCAGAACTGGTTTGCAGCAGCTGATCTAATCGGCTTAGAACATGTTTGGCCCGAGCGCGTCAGGACGCTGAAATTTATGATTTGTCAGTGGAAACTTTTCTCGTCTAAGGATATAATTGATCCATGAGCCTGTTACAGTGAACTCAAAAATCTCCTTGTTGGTAGATGTTTTACCATACATATTATTGGGTGAACAGCTATAGGAATATGGCTAGCTGTATGGGGATCCCAAGATTAGCTAACCATATAAATATCTTAAAACATGCCTTAAAAACCTCGTCCTTTTGGACGACAAGAACTGAAAAATTTTTTGGAAATTTCTGTTGATCAAACATGGTCGAAAATGTCAATTGTATCAGCGCATTATTCCATAAATACAAATGTTTATAGTTTTTTCAGATCAAAGTTACTATTTTCAAGTCATTTTTCTGAATTTTTGGTTTTTTTTTCTTTCAATCACTCACTCTCTCTAAAATTTGAGCAACCAATGACTGATATAAAAAACTCAGCTGAGCTGAGTCTCTCCAGACCTCCAAGCTTCGTTAACATGTCTCGAGTCAAAAATTAGTTTAAAAGGATCATTAATTAATCCACTTTGTCTTGTACTTATTGTTGCTCTGTCATATTGCACATCATCAGACTGTACTACATCATCAGACTGTACCAAGATCAAGCAAGCGTTCATGCATCCGAAGAATTTCATATATTTGGTGATATGTTTATTCTCTTTTGAATATCAGTGCGGCATTGAAATTTTTTGCGAAATCTTCTATTGTCGATTGTTGCTTCACTTCATCATCCTAGTTTTCAAGTTTACAGTCGAAATAGTACAAATCAAGTCATTTCCTCAAAAATTGAATGATATAGCCATTTTCTTAAGAAAAACTTTTTTCTGCAGGGAAAAATTAAGTGCGTCTGATTCAGACTGAAAATAGTCAAGAAACACCATTTGCAGAGGGATTCTAAATCTCTTGCTATTAAGTTTGAGCACTGAATTCGGAAAAGTGCATCTTGTTTGTTGATGAATCCGGTGAATCAATCGGGAATTTTGATATTCCGGAGTTCTGGTCGACAGACTGTAAAAAGATTTTGATATTCTAGAGTTCTGGTCGACAGATCGTTCATGAACTCGACAATACAAAAATGGTCCCCTAAAATTCGGACACGATTTTTGCGAAAATTTTTTCTCCGTTCTCCACTCAGCATTAATAAGCACATTCGATGAATATATGCCTGCATTCTTCAAAAAGCTGATAAAACATGCTTTCACCCAGAAATAACGATGGCAGAATTTGATCATCAGGTACCGTGTGCCCAAGTAGCATGGAATATATGTATCACAATACTTACCGATAAATGAAAAATCGTTTGAACACCTTAGCAAATAATATCCACAAAAAATTATGCATAAAAGATCGGCCACTGAGTATACACAAAACCGTAGAATAATAAAAAGGCACTATATCTTGGCGACAAAAGTGGCGGAAAGTGCTGCAACCCAATCTAAGCCATGCGGGGTTGGGAACTTTTCTATATCAGTACAAAATTTTTTCACACAAACGGTGAAATCCCGAAATCAAGCGGAAAACGAAGTGTTCTGTAGAGGCAGCTAATTATGCGATGAACACAGGCAAGCAGCTTCGTCGGTCCCCCTTTCAGTTAGCATTTGGACGTCATCGATCTACAGTAATCCCCAGCTACAGTAATCCACACACGTCTGACAATTTTTCGGTGTGTGTTTGTGTAGAAGAGCTAATAATGTCATGCTTAAGTAAATAAAGGTAAAAGCTTCCATGCCGGTTGTTCGACGGGGGTCCGTCGGACGCCTCAATATGGATCTTCTTCATAGCACATAATACTGCTCCGTATTCACTGTGCATAATAACGCGCAACGGGGTGGGTCGGTCATTTACCTGCGAAATTTGTCATGATCAACAAGGGCGCGCGGAGCTAGACGGATCAAACGCATCAAGGTTTTATCGCACTGTCATTATTGGCTTAACATATGGATGGGTATTAATAATCTACAGAATGTATATGACGATTTTTCTCCTATTCCATTTAGCAGAGACAAAAGGCGACTTTATTCTAATTCTACTTGACAATCTGCCACCCATTGTTACTGTAACGAAATTGGTACTCTTGTATTTCAACATCACGAAACCCCGGAGAAACAAAAATTTCGTTACGGAGATGGTTGTTTCAAGATGACTATGACTTAAATATGATAAGCTTCTCATATTCTTTTACGGTATAGCTGTCCGTAACATATATGTAAGATCAGTGTGAATTTTTCCGACCCGCTATCGTGGTCTAAATGAATTTATCAGAAATCTTAACTAGGAAAATTTTCGAAAACTAGGACAGTGAAGTGAAAACCCGAATCCGTCAAAAACGCCCATAGCCAGTTTTTTATAAAATGTTTCTAAACGGAAAAACGACAAAATTTGGTATCACTGTTAAAATTGTTTAGACAAAGATTTTACTGTAAGATCATTTACTCAAAAAATTGTAAGGATCAGTTGACTAGGTTCCCAAATTTTCATGCGACATATGTCTTAGCAGGAAATGGCAAAAACACGACACACGACTGTACGTGTTCTTGGGGGTTGGTGGGGATCCTGTCGCCGGGCAGAACCCTGGCTGACCCACTACTGATTTTTTAGGTGATTTTGATACCATGAGATGTAGAAGTAAATTTTATTCCAAATAAATGTTGAAAAAAATATATCAAGGATAAAAAAATATGAGTTAAAAATAAATCTTCGGAAATTTGATCATATACAAACTTGGAAATTTCATCTAAAAATGTTAAGAAGTATGAAGATAAAAGTTTAATTTGTTTTTGTTGGAGCTTAAAGAGTACATAGAGAAACATCTGAAAACGAAGTTTCAGAGCATTCTAATCAATTTAGACAGATTTCTGAGCATTTTTGAAAAAAAATTTTGATCTAGTCCCTAGTTTCAATGCTATATGAACTTGTGTACATGACACGCGTTAGTTGCTATCAATCCGATTTGTCGCATTTTGGAAGAAAAAAATTCCTGCTCGCCTCGAAAATTCACTATTTGGGTAGGATCAACACCCATCTGAATGAGGTCAAATACTTTCTGAGTGAGGTTAAAATCCCCTAAATTCCCCACAGCGAAGTATAGTCAAGAGACACCTCTAGTTCGAAAGCTGCGTTGGATATAACATTTTCGAATGCATGTCACATGAGCCAAACACAATTTTCGTTTCATTGACTGCAATTGTGATAGTTATTCTTGATGATGGACAGATTTCATAAACTTTACCTTTTCCAAGTGCCTATTTATAGTTTGTTTTTCTTGAAATTCTGTCAAATTATAAGAGTGGAAAGCAAGTAGTATTTCAGATTTTCCACATTTTCAGCACAGGGCTGAAAACCTGTTATCGTACTCAAAACCTTTAACTATTTTTTGAGTGAAAAACTTTATAGTCAAAAATGCGTGTAAAAATTTCATCGACAGTGCTGATTTTTGTCAATTTTCACTTTAAAAGCATTTAATAAAAGACAGACTATAATTATTTATTCGAAAGTAATGTTAAAATACTAAATTTGGCAATAATAATGACCTATTTTGTGGCTACGACCAAATCAAGTGCTTTTTAAAGTCGTTTTGTTTTTTGATTGATCAAATTAGTCACTTTAGTCAAGGAGATCTCGTACATCAGCTTGAGATAGCCTCTATTTCGCATGATTTTGACGTTATTGATATACAAATCATCCGACCATTTTCTAAAATTTTAGTGATGACCTTTTTTAGTGTAGCTTTCTGTAAAGTTGTTTTCAAATTCAAGCTGACGTGAGTAAAGTGATTTCATCTATAGTCTGTTTTTCTTGAACTGCTTGTAAATTCAAGAGTGGTAAGTTAGTTTACTATTTCATATTTTTGTATTTTCTGTTAAGCCATATGTCGTATAGGACTGAAAATTTATAAGCCTATACAAACCCTAACAATTTTTTAAGTAAAATACCCTACAGTAAAAGCTTTGGCAAACTACTTTGAGTGTGCTATCTATTTTTGTCATTTTTCCGTGTACAAGCATTTTATAAAAAATATAGTATAAATAACCGAGTGAAATATTCATTGGAGTAAACACGAACGAAAATCAGATGGAAATATCAAGCACATAATTTTAAACTATTATTCCAGTTCTATACGAAACGCGGTCTTCATTGCTTTCACATCTGTTACAGTTGACGAGGACATATTCTATTAATTTTTTCCAAACGAGCTCCGTCTAGAAAAAATAATCATGCAATAAACAAACCTGCGTTAGGATTGCAACTTGAAAAAAGCAAATGTTGTTTTGCGATGCATGGTCATTACCTGTGTTTTTTGTATTCCGAGGCTCATTTGAAAATGAATGGTATAAGAAGTGTGTATTCCATCTAATCAAACGGAATATAAAAGAGAATGTTTGAAGAATATAGTGTAGAAAACTTGCTACTGTATCTGTGAAAATATCATTATGCTGCTGATCATGAAAAGATCAAAACTCTCGATTGATTGGTGATTCAATTAGTCGATTAGAATAAGGATCGATTAGTCTAGTTCTTTTGTGCGACAGATGATGAGGAGTGCGTCCGATTTCCATTTCATAAAAGCCTCTGAATAGCGTCCTGAATCTTGCGTTAATTTATTTAGACAGCTTTGTGCACTGAAACTTTGGTCCATCAGTTTTTTTATTAATGCACCTTTCAGTATGTTGCGTTCAGATATTTAGACAGAGCCGGTAGATGATCTATTTCTATTCTAGTCATATATCAGTAGTGAATCAGCGCAAGCTTAAGTATCAATCAGGGAAAGTAACGATAAAAATGAGGAAAAACTAATGTGTGTGAAATGATTACGACTTAGTCGTACCATTCAGGTTTCATTGCCTGGAAGACACTTTTCAATAAGGATGTATGAGTACATGACGAATCGAAAAAGGTTGGAACCGATGATTTGAGTAGTTGAAAGATTTTCCATTTTCGGGTCGACGTGCTTGTAACTGGATGAGTAATTTTCTTTAAAAATCTATCGTTCATTATGTCACGCCAAATACTTTTTGGAATATAATACTTTTGAAAAAGAGCATACACATTCGACGTGTGCTTTCTGAAATTTTGGAACATTTTGTCAAAAAAGGTTGCGATCAGTTCAGTGGTTTAGTACTCCATTCAAAATTGCTGCTGTATCAACGACTACCAGAACAGTGTGTCGATTATTTTCCTTTAATTCTGGAATAATCGATGCAGCGAGGTCGCAGGAAAATTTGTATTCAAAATTATGGAAGGCTCGTTGACTCTGTTCAATAGATTTTTCCTTCATAACACAGACCCTTTGATGACCACTCTTTTCAACCATTTCAAGATTATCAAAACTGATTTCTAATAAGAGTGCGTTTGTCGAAACTAGGACCGCTACATCGATCATTTCAAAATGAATGCAGTATAGTGATTCAGTTACCGGTAGTTACATTTGGACTCATACAGTAGTCACACCTTCAAGGGAAGTTTTCTCAGAAATAACAATTTTCCAATTGAATTTATTTTTTTTTCTGATCATTAGAAAATTAATTGCCACGCGCTATTAAACTAAATTGCCCAACGAATTTTTAGTGATCTGAGGAAAGATACATTTTTTATATCTGCGGAAGCCAACTGAGCTATCAGTTCAGCAGTATACGCACTGTTACCCCAAGGGCGTATGCCTTGAATTGCTTCTAAATAATAAAAGTGGAAAGCAAGTAGTATTTCCTTTTTAGGATTTTCGGCTAAAGCATAAATCATATAAGACTAAAAGTTTTTGAGAATGTTCAAACAGAGTCTAACAATTTTCGCGTGAAAAACCTTAACTGTAAAAGCTTTGTGTTAGCGATGTTGACGACAGCGATGATTTTGATGATCATTTTTCTAGTCAGAAGCATTTCATAAAAAGTAGACTACAAACCGCAATAGAGTTATGAATGGATGATAGATAAGGGCGAAATTTTTCACTACTACTGTTGTGACGAATTCCTCAAGTTCAACGGTAAAGTCATTGCTGCAAATACCTATTCCTACAGTCTAATTTTATAAAATGTTTGTAAAATGACATTTATGGGAAATATATTGTACTGGGTTAAAAACCAGTTACAACGTGCGGTATGGCAGGAAATAGCAAATAATACTACTTGCATTCTAGTTTTATCAATTTATTTAAAGAAGTTATGACGCAAAAAACGTTCGAATGTTTGAATCGACATGAACTACAACAAACCGCCATATTTTTGTAATTTCAAGTTGAAATCCTCTTGAATCTAAAGAATAGAAAATTCGAATAAACGGTAGCTTGATTGTAATTAGAATAATCTGATTCTCGATGTTAGCCTGAATCCTTTCAAAATAAAAGGTTTATCCAACCGTTCGAATTACCACGAAATTAGAATCAATAGTGCAAAAACATTTTCATGACATCACAACGATTCTTCTTCGTTATTATTTACAACAGTAACTGGATTTTTGCATCTGGCGCAAAGTATAACGTGGCACTTTGTGGTTGGAGTACTATAGCCAGCCGTTTTCTGCGGATTATTCGTCCGAAAGTAGAACGTCTTGCACGCCAAGTAGACGACAAGCAAAATAAGCGATGCTAATATACTGTAGGCGATGATGTCTAGAGCACGCAAAAGTTGTTCCACGAAGACGACCGTTCGTCCGCTATCTGCCAAATGTAGCATCAAGTCAGTTATTCTGGCGAACGAACATTCAACGTTAGAGATAACGGCAAATGTGCAATAAACGAGCAGCTTGACTGTCATGTTTTTCAACGAAAAAGTGAAATATAAAATGAAACCTACCGGAGAAAACGTCTGTCGTTTCAGTTTCCGGACAAAGTACACAAACTTTTTAATCCTTTTTGGCTAACGTGCTTGATTTTCGGATTAACTTTCCAGCTTTTCCTTCGTCTGAGATTTATTCAAAAAGAAAGTACAGGAATAGAAGAATAGATAAATGGACGGTCATGTCTCTACAAATTATGAAATTCAAATCTTTGAAGCCTGTTTCAATCCTCACTAGTATATTTGTTTTCAAATAAGTCTCGAAATGAAAAATTGTTCGTGGAAATCTATGAGCGGATAATGAACCTGCATCGTATGCATAGTTTCTTAATGTTTCTCATTTCATTTTGTTTGATGTTTATATTTTCCAAATTTTTCCTTGAATTTATTTTTAATTTTTTTAATTTTTTGCCAAGTTGTTCCCCTAACTTTTACACTTTACTAGAGAAAAAAGAGTCAGTGTACGCTGGTTGTTTATTTTCGAAACTTGTTCGAAAAAAATAATCTACAGTCCCAGGTTATACACAGTGCCGGAAAAAGTTTATCTCGAATCGTAATTTGCATAGTCTACATAATGAGTTGTTAATTATTCCTACTCTACATGAACAGTCGGTCGGTCAACTTAGTTTAGATTACTGCTTTGAAAACGTGCTCCGATAAAAAAAGAAAAAGCCAATGAAATAAAAAATTAATTACAAAATTCTCGGTGTCGTAACTTGACTGAGTCTGTTTTTCTTGATATGCTTTCAAATAACAAAAGCGCAAAGCAAGTAGAAGCTCATGCTTTGTGTTTTTCTCATTATCATATACTATTCTCTTTAACAACTTACTGAGTGAAAAATCTCATTGTAAAACCGTTGCGTGAACGATTTCAACTTTACTACGGATCATTTTTCAATTTATGTCAGATGTAGCGACATACTAAAAATGTAAGTTCAATTTTACCCGCACTTTTCAAAGAGGGAAAAATGTATACTGTAGAAAACGCTTAATGGGAAGGTCGAAATCATATGAAAAATATCATGCTTATCGACCGTTGATTTGGATAGAACTATACTGGAAGAATTTTAACCACACTGGCAGGTTATTGGACCACATTTTCATATGTTTTGTTCTCACTAACGAGAAAACTTGTTCATCGATAGCTTCGCTTTGTTCCCATGTTGAACTTACTTTCATATGATCGCTGCATCGATCGTTTCAAAATGAATGGAGCGTTGTATCTTGCGCTAAAGATTCTTTGACATCAGTTGCGGCTCAACTTTCCCGACATGTTTTGTGTGTATGACTTCAGCTACAGCTTAAGCTGCACCTTAAATCTCTTTGATGAAACCGGCCCCTGAGCTTTAACTGAAACCCAGCTCGAGATTTTATATTCCAACGCATAGAGGTTAAAACTGACGCAGCTTAACCCGAGATTTAGAAGTTAAAGCCGAGCTCGAGTTAAACTTTATCTCGAACGTCAAAGAATAACATTGAACTATCGAACAAAAACCCTATCGCAGGCTAATTTACTCTGACCTTTTTCCAGGATTGAACTTTCCTGTAAAGTCAGAGGGCTAACGGCCATCACGAGCGGTGTTTCCCGCTGCGTAAAGTAAAACTTCGCCTTTACTTTAAGTTGCTTTCTGTCATACCAAAAAAAGATCCTTAGCCGTCGACTTTACGGCGTAGCCTACTCCACTTTCCGTCATACCGATTTTTTTCCTTCCTTACTCTTTCTGTACACCAAAAGGGGACTACGCCGGTCGATACGCCACCGTTTACTCATGGAATAGGCTACTACTCGGACTCATACATGTTACGGAGCTCCGACGTCTGGAGCCAAGCGCTTTTTATGGAGCTGAATAATATACTTGGACCCCTTTTTTTGGGGTCGCCCCTAGAGCCAAAACGGTTTCAGAGGTATGTTGCATAATTTCCGGCATACGGCAAACATGGGTGGTCAAAGGTCATTGGGGATCTATCTTCAAATGGTGCTCGGCGGGGCGCCAAAAACATGCAAAAAACGGTCTTTTTTGGGCATTGTGTGCCCGTAGGTCCCACATTGGGTATTTGATCTGCAAGTTCAACATTTTGATGTATGCATCTACTAAACGACCTTTCGAAAGCTTTTTCAGATATTTTGAGAATATCGACTTGGTCAAATTATATGAGTGACCAAAGTTCGAAAAATCCCTGAATTTGACAATTTTGCATTAATAGGTTACTGTAAGTTTTAGGCTAAAGGGGGATTGACATTAGGAAGTTGGCAAAAATCACGGTTTAAAAAAATCACCGGAAATCGCGTTTTGTCTGAAATATCGCTGGAAAACGCGATTTTTCAGCGAAAGAACAAATCGCCAGAAATTTTGATTTTGCTAAAAAAATCGGCAGAAATCGCGTTTTTTCTATTTTTTCGCTTTTATGCAACAATGCACTGTACTGTAACAGAATATGTCCGTGACCCAAGAAAACAGACAAATAGTGGTCACGCTTTTATTTTGTTCTGAACTACAGGAGGATAAACGTATGAATACAGTATTCGTAAACAATGCACACACATAAATTTTACGATAAACTGCTGCACAGATACTTGTGGTGTATTATAGAAGCAATTACAGTTTTCACTCTGCTATATTTACAACATGTGCTTCAGTTTACACATTTTCATGAAATTGTGATTTTTCTGAAAAATCACTGGAAATCGCGGTTTTCATAAAAAATCGAAAAATTGTTTTTCAGTTTATACCTTTGAATTGTTATCATAGGTGGCGCGGTAGCGCCTTCCTATAATATACTCGGACCCTCAAAGTTATCGTCACTGGCCCCTAAAGTAAAAAAGGTTAGAAATAAAGGGATGCGGTTTTTCGCATTATGTCCTGCATAAAAGCAAACATGGAGGTGGCAAAGTTCAATCGGGCTCTGTATGCAAATGGTGCTCGGCGAGGCGCCAAAAACATGCAAAAAACGGCTTTTTCGGGCCTTCAGTTCCATCAGGTTCCACGATGGGTATGCAACCCTGGACCATCATACTTTTAATCTATCAAAGGTCCTCTCGGACCCTTTTTTATTTTGTTGAAAATATTGACTTGCTCAAATTATATGAGTGACCAAAGTCCGAGAAATCCTCGAATTCAACAAGTTTGCTTTACGCATCATTTGTGTTAAAAAAATATTTTTTAGAGAAAAATATTAAAACTGTTGATCTATGTGACAAACAGTGTTTCCATGATGTTTGTGGCAAAGGTTGTTTGACCTCAGAAAATTGCCGGAAATCGCGATTTTCAGGAAAAATCGCCGGAAACCACGACTTTCAGGAAAAAAATTGAAAAATTGGAAAAAAGAAGAAAAAAATCCCAGAATTTAACAGTTATGCATTACGTGTCCTTTGCGTTCAAAAAAATTATTTTTCGTGAAAAATGTATGACAAAAAATGATTTTGGGTTAAAATTAATGATTTTTTCAATTTTTTGGGAAAAGGGGTTTCCGACCATGCAAAATCTGATGCACATATTAAGGCAGTATGAAGGAATTTTTCGGGGATGTTTCACTAGAAAATGTGATTTTGGGAAAAAAACAATAATTTTTGGAATTTTTTGGGAAAAAAGGTTTTTGACCATGGGAAATCTGATGGGTAAGTCACAGAGCATGAAAAAATGTTGTGATGATTTTTCATGAAAAAAGTGATTTGAAGGTAAAATCAATGATTTTTGAAAATTTTTGAGAAAATTGGTAACCAACCAGCAGGAAAACTGGAGGACATAATTAGACAGAGTAAAAGAAATTTTTAAGGGAATTTTTCTCTAAAAATAGGAATTTGGTGGTATGGTTACACAAGAAATAGCACGCCGGGGTCCGGTGGAGGTGTCAAGTGCAACGCAAGTTACCAGTTATTCTTATGTAAATTAGATAACGATTACTAGACTTGTTTATGCAAAATTATGCTCCCAAAGTCCAGTTAAGTTTTCGTAAATGTTTCGACCACTTCTTATCAGTAATGACCTATCGTGTTTTGACTGCCACTTGTTTTGTCTAAGTTTAATCTTGTTTTGCTTCCAGTACATATAGCCCGATATAATATGGATTGATAATTATTTTTGATATTTGGTTGTTGATTGCCGTTCAACCCTTCACTAATACTTCTATATTATTGTTTAGTCCTTAATTTTTATGCTTACAATAAATACTCTATTTGTTGTTTTTAGTTTCTAGTAAGTCCTTAGTCTTATTTTGGACTATAGCAACATGGTTGCTACAAGCTAAATACTGGGTACTTTGGTGTTTCTGCTTGAGGCAGTGTTCACTAGAAAGAACTTGCATCACAGGACGTGACAGAAGTGTAAACTGACTTTTTTAGGGGAATAGTAAAAAAAAATTTTCGTGGGCTTCCAAATATAAAAAAACTCGTTTTTTTCACATAAAAATTAAGAAAAGTGGGTCGAAAAATGGCACTTTTGACTAAAAATTCATGAAAAGTACCAATTTTGGCGTGAAGCACCATTTTTTTGAAAATTTGATTAATTTTTGGCAAAGTCATGTCATTTTTCATGAAAAACTAACAAATTTTGAAATTTTCCCCCAAAAATTGGGGGGCTTCTATACCTAGTATTGGATGGCCTTAGCCCTGGGGGTCTCCCTATACCTAGGGGTTGAAAACCAAAATCGGACGGCGGGTCCTTGTAGTCTTCTCCTCTGTTTGTATGGCTGTGATGGTGTAACATTGTGGACTTCTGAAACCAAATTATCATCTGTGTGTTGGAAGTTGTGAATCTTCAGAATTTTGGCCTTGAAGTAGTTCTGTTTATTAGATTATTATAATTGTTTTTCCAAAGGCAATGGTTAGAACAACACATCAAGCCAATAAGGACTAGTTTATTGGAAAATGCCATGATGGAGAAGAGAAAAAATAGAATATACTTGAATGATGGAAGAAGGGTGGACATGTCCCCCAAAAAAGTCAAAGAATTCACCTAAAAAATTGAACAATAATTTTTCACTTAAAAATGTGATATATGGACATTTTGCCTTTTATTTTATCTTTGAAAAAGTATATTCTGCAGCCGAGTGCATCAGCAACTGAAAAAATGTGTCGTGTGTAGAGCTTAATTGCAAATATGTAGGATGAAACTTTTTCAGGTAGGTATTTGAGGTTAAGAATGGATTAAAATAGCAAAAAATTGAATGGGGTCCCAGAAATAGTAGCCTCAAAATGCAGTTCACAAAATGGGTGGACCATCTTCTCTCAAAGGTTGAGGGATATCTTTGGTTCGAGGAGAGAGTTACCCTCCTTGCTCCCTAAGAGCATTTATGCTTTAGATTTTAGCAGACGTGTAATAGGGGGATGGGGGAACTCCCGATGCAAGGTCGGGCTGTTGCCCCCCATCCCCCCAAACTTGAGCCCCCAATTTTTTGGAAACAATTTTAAAAAATCACATTTTTTCACGTTTTTTATCGAAAAAACATGACATTTTCGGGTATCCGGACCCCCTCCCACCCACCTTTGTGGTACCAGGATCTTCAGGGGGTGTATTTACCATTGGTGGGCATGTATGTGTACATTTTACATATCTCTATAGTGTGTATTTGATGTGCCTGTATGCTTTTAGTGTTTATTTAATTTGATACGTCTTTTTTGACAATCCACTGAATGCCGAAATGGTCTAAAAGTACAGCTTTTGAGTTGAGGAAATCATATTCAAGTATCAACAGCTACACAAAGCATGCTTTTTGAGCATCAGTTTTTAGGCCTTTAAACAGCTAATTTTTATTTTTATAATATAGCAACGCTTACATGCTAAGAATGTGTCACAATCAGATCTAACTCCATTTCCCCAGATTTAGGCCCTTCTATCATTCAGGGGACGATTTCTTAACACTGTACTACGCATCTTATATGTAGATTTGACCTGTCTTTACTGCATTTATATATGTGGCGGGTCGGTGCCAGATCCGCTACCTAGTGCACATCCGCTACCGTAGTCAGATCCGCTACCTAGTGCACATCCGCTACCGTAGTCAGATCCGCTACCTAGTGCACATCCGCTACTTTCTGCTGAGGTATATAAGAAACACGTTACTTTTACTTTTTGCGTTGAATAACCTGCAGGATTTCGTTAATATACAGTATGCATTTACAAACTATTCGGCTCATTTAATTTTTTTACCAATTAGATGGCGCATGCACCGTGAAAATTAAAAATTTCATTATTAATTTATTAAATTGGGAATAATGTTAAATGTGACCGTTAAAAAATTGGGAAATATACGTTTACAACCGATGCGCGTCAAAATTTTCAATTTGCGCCGTATTTTCAGAAGTAAATGCAAGAAATTGTGTTCTGCCAAACGCATGTCATGAACCTCGGTGAGATGCAGTGATTTGTTGTTCTTGGCCCAGGGTTATCCCAATAATTTTAGATAGAAATGGCACAATTGCCATGGATCCACGTTTGCTGAAAATAATCAGTCCTTGGTCTACTCTGGAGGTATATTCAACAATAGTTTTTTTAAATTTTGAACTTAAAATTATAAAATATTTGAAGATAATTTTAGAAAAGTCAAAAAAGTCTGAAAAAAATTAAAAAACAAAACGAAAACGATATTTTCATCACTTGGATTGGTACAGGTAAAGAATGAAAAACGTCCGTCTAGGCTGATCGTTCTGTCACTCGAGGTGCTTGTGTGGTCACTTTGTTATGTAAATAAAAACTTTTCACTCATTAGAATGTGGTTGCGTGGTCATTTTTATGATTTATTACTTACCTTTACTCATTAGTGACTTATCTTTAGGTAGACTATCTGTAGTATTACGTTTTTAAACCATTGTTGCGGTTCCACAAAAGTGGCAAACAAAATATTTTTACCTCGCAGAACGCCTCGTATTCCATTTTCTTTTATTCTTTTGTCTTCGGAAAACCCTTATGAAAATAATAGCAAAACCTTTTTCACATTTTTGCTGTCTACTAGCGGATGTGACTATGGTAGCGGATGTGAAATAGGTAGCGGATGTGCAGTAGGTAGCGGATCTGCTACCCAATCATATTTGGCACATGTCTTAAGTACACATTTCTAGACGTGTATTCGACACATGTTGCTTACTAAATGAGCGTGTGACAAATTAACGCAACACTAAAAATATGTGCCAAAAATTGCACTTTTGAACTGAGAACTAGGAAAAAGAAATTTTGACTCATCACTAAAAATTAGTGACGCATTAAAGCATTTTCGCCAATCGTAGCCTAAAATCAGTCATTCTACTTCAAATGCCTCGACTTAACTAGCGTATGTATCATCCGATTGGCCAACTCTTAGCTCGATTAAAAGCTCCGCCTAAAATAAAGTTAAACACTGGGTAAAGTTCCCTCATTATCATAGTTCATTCGAGCTGGCTAACTTTTAGCTCGTTTTTATTTTTCCATGTCATCACGTTCTGTTTGTTCTAAAGCGCCTTTCAGTTCTTTTAATATGTCATCTTTGCATGGTGCTCTTTCGAGCCACCATAGCTGCAGTGTAGTTCCTCATGGATCAGCTCATCGACGTCATTCCAGGCGCAAATCGTCTTCCAGTTCGTCTAAATCGACCGATTCCGGAAGTTCTTCAACCATTTGCAGTTCTACTGCAAATTTGTCATTGGATAATTGACACTTAGCTTCTTTAATCGACGAGAACGATTCTTCTCAGGCTGGTTCCATTGAACCAATTATTGAAGGTTCCTCCTTAGAGGTTTTCCTTCCGACAATTTACAACAAGGTTCCATTGAACCTATGACAAATCGGGAACCATCTTTGATGGTTCGAGATAATGGCTCAGTTCAGCTGGACTCTGCTTCTATGCATTCCGTTCTAAAGGAGCCTCTGCTTCATTCCAATAACCCTTTGGTTTTGGATGACAATTTAAGCCTGATGTCAGCCGGCTATTTGGTTGATCGCAAATATTCACGATCTGCTCCTTCTGTTGAAATGAGACTTGGGGTTAGATTGAGAAATATCGATAAAGGATTTGATACCAAAAATAGACCTAATCAGTCACTTACAAATTCACCTAATCAGGCCGAAACCTTAGGTAGAATAAGCTTGCAACAGTTCAGTCAGTCTCAAGTTCAACAAAAATCTCCTGCTTTCGTCCCGAAGAACTGCAGAAGATAAGATAACACCCTGAGCTCAAGTAACTTCAAACCAGGGGCAAAATCAGAAGTCAGGCCGAGAACTGAGTTGTAAATGTAGACTTGCACGCTGGGTGGCTCTCCAGAAATCCGGGGTCTAACCTGCGTTCCCTCCGCTGCGAGTAATTCCAAGGCTGTCGGCCGGGGGTCGTTGTATTCCAGGCGGAAATGCTCCACCACAATAATATAACAAAATAATATAAATTAATGCCCAATCGGGCCGCCGATTTTCTTCTTTCAATAAAAAACAAACAATAACTACTGAATGACCAAAAACATAGACGA
The DNA here is from genome assembly GCA_963922205.1 of Romanomermis culicivorax. Classification (NCBI taxonomy): domain Eukaryota; kingdom Metazoa; phylum Nematoda; class Enoplea; order Mermithida; family Mermithidae; genus Romanomermis; species Romanomermis culicivorax. Next base: position 742,216 of record CAWUHX010000030.1, read on the forward strand.
CCGGCATATTTATGCACGGTGTCTATGCAAATCGGCGTCGACGCAAAACGCGTCGACTTCGGCTATTTCTTCACAACTTTGAGATAGACTATGTCCATCCCTGACATCCCTCGAGCCTCGAAACTGACCAACGGGAGGTTAAAAAGATTCATATTACGCCGCAATGACAATTTTGGAACCTTTTCAGGCCCTAATACAGTCAAAGCAGTTTTCTGAAACCTTTTTGGTCATTCATGCCCCCTTGCGGAAAGCTTTCCGAATGACCACCCTCTTACGTCAAGTCTTTTACCAGGCATACCGGAATGTCCACAAGGCCGTCCGGGTGCGCTACCTCTTGGTCTGGACGCCGACGGATCGACGACTCCGCGTCGGCTTGACTTGTTGGCGTACCGCCGAAATCCAATTTGACCTGCACCAGGGCCGAGGGTCTTCGGTTGCCGTCCATCCCGTGACCTTTCGTTTCGTGCTTTACGCTGGACGCCAGGGACAGAACATTTGTCTGTCTATCTCTTTCTGGTTGTGTGTTTCGCCGTGAAGCCTCCGCCTTTTTTCCAACGTTGCCCTCGCCAAAAAACATTTTCTAAAATATCTAAATAATTTACAAAATATATACATTAGTACGCATATCACAAAAAAAATCAAAAATCTCCCGGGCGTATCGATTTGAGCAAAAAAAAAAAAAAGAAAAAATAAGGCGAGATTTAGATGAGATTAAGTGAAAAAATAAATTTTTTGTACATGCCCGTTTGGCGATGCGAGGTACGAAAACGAATAAAAAATTTAAAGCACGCAACAAATAAGAAAAATTTTTTTTTTGTATTTTGTATTTTATATTTTTTTTTTGTATTTTTGTGGTTTTGTATTTTTTTTTTTTTTTTTTGTATTTTATGTTTTTTGTGAAAAATAAATGCGAAAACGATATTTTTTGGCCAAAAATTATGCGGCTAATTTACTGTTGCGGCCCGCCGCTTCCTTGCGCCCCTCTCTGGGCTCCTCCACGACCTCCGTAAGGTCTCCATACCCACTGGCCCTGCTGGCCTCCTCTGCCTTGCACCTGAGGCGCGGCACCTCTGCCACGCACCGCTCCACGACCACCCCGGTTGGGGTTGTGGAACTGAAACTGGCCTCGGCCTCGGTTACCAGTCTTTTGCACCTTTCCTTGCGTACTCGGGGCTACTTCCTGGCTTCCTTGGCCTTGACCCTGACCTTGAGGTCCGGGAACCTTCAAAGTAGCGCCAGTTTTTCCGTCTTGAGCTTTACTGAACTTAACAGAGCTTTGCAAGTCTGAACTGGCACTTCTTTTGGCTCCCATCACTCCGACCTGGTGATTGCTACTAAGCATCACAGATCGAAAGGCCGTTTTATATTCCAAGGGGGTATCGTGGTTATTATACACCCTCAACAGTCGGTTATTCGCCGCCACCATCGCCCTGGCATAAATGTTTCCAATATGCATCGGGGATAGCGGGGCGCATTCCAACACGAGGAATAGCATCATAACCAAATACCTTACCGAGGAAAAAGCATCAGGTGCTCTCTCCGACTTGAGCCACCTGGGGAGAAAGTCATATATGACCCTCTCCCAGAGTTCTTCAGGTAAATTAGTCCGATCATAGAGAAACGCTCCCTGGACTCTGAACTGTTGTTCATAGTCCCGGTAGATTTCCCTAACGGCGTCATTTACCATGAAGAAAACTCTTTCTGACTCAAATTGCTCGAAAGCAAAATATTTGGCCACTGCACTCGTAAAAAATGATATTGGGCCAGCTTCTCTGGCTTTTGGTTGGTAGACATCCCAGAAGTCCAAGAGACTGTCCTTGAATTTTTCCGCAGTCACTTCCGGCGTTTCAGTTACCTGAGCAGCCTGTGCCTGCTTAATTTTGCTGGGACCAGCCACTTGCACTTGACTAGCTGCCGCTCCTGGTTTTTGGTCCTTGCTGGGTTTTGCCTGACCTTTCGGTATCGGTTTCCCCATCGCAAGGCCTATTGCGCCTGAAGCTTGACTAGTTGTGGATGTGCTATCCAGAGTTGCAGTGACCACTGAAGATGTGGCCAATGATGGTGTTCCAGTTGAGGTAGAAGTAATTTGAGAAGTGGGGGTAGTAGTGGAGGTAATCGTAGGAGTTGAGGTCGATATGACGGACGAAGACGCCGTCTTACTTTCTTCCTCTTTCGCTTCTACTTTTGCTCCCTTACTACCCTTCTTCCTCTTTTCCTTCTCCTTTACTCTCATTTTCTTTTTCCTCTCAGCCATAAATAATATTTTCTCGTCGTTCCAACCCTTTTCTCTCATACTTTGAACGACCTTGGCTGAGTATAAACCTGGGACACCACCATCAGCAGAAAACGCTATTACCTCCCTGCTTTCCGTCATCTCCGAATCCGGCGCTTCCGCTTTCGTTTCGTCAATAACCAGCTTATCGGAGGGCATATCGTCGTCTACCTTCATTGGCGATGGTGGCTCTAATACGACTACTTTTGTTTCCAATTCGGGCGCTGCGGTATCGTCTTTTTGGAGTCCGAATTGAATTGACATTTGGCGAAGTTTTTCGTTGTAAATCGCCGCGTTTTTTGCAAATTCTTCCTCCATTTGTTCACGTTGGAGCCGAATTCTTTGCTTCGCCTCCTCTTCCATTTTTAGAATGATTGCTAATCGACGTTGGTTGTCGAGGTCGGACTGCGTCTGAGCAGTTTGAGCTTGCATCAGTTCCGTTGCCGGAACCGATTGCTCTTGCTGCTGCTCATCTTCCGACAGCTCAGTCACGTCCTCGTCCTGAAGTCCTTGGTCTGGCGATTCATCTTCAGCCGGCAGTCCCACTGCATCGCTGAAGATTTCGCTTTCCGACGTTTGGACTTCCTGACCTGAAAGTATCGGAAATTCAACAACACCGACATCAGCCTGCTGTTTGCCCTCATCTTTCAGACTATCAGTCTTGATGGGGCTAATCTTGCCAGCTAATTTGGTGACAACACCTTCACCCGTTTTATAACTAAATGTGTGTAGAATTCCCGGTAAATCCGAGGCCAGAGGTCTAAGGTCAAAAATCTTTGTAGGGAAGGCTATACTATACTCCCTATTTTCCGCTTTTGACGCATAGACGTCTCCAACCTTGTCGATTTTTGTTTGCCAGGTTGCCCCATATCTTAATGATGGCGTTCTTTGTGCTAGCTCGATATGGTAGAACCTAACATAATAGTACGGATTTGAGCTATAGCTCTTACTGTCCGTAGTTATCGTGTCAGGGCTGCCAGGGATCGGCGCGCACACATCAGCATTTTTCCACAATCTTAATCGAATCGGCATAAATCCGAATCGATTCATCCAAACATACATTCCGGCACCTTTGCGGGGTACCTCATACTCTATGTTTGGAAGAGTTTTCGCCAACATAAGATATTGGGACAGCCTTTCGTCTGACCGCCAAGCCATTTCTTTTATTTTGCCCTGCAGCTCTGGGCTGAACGATGTAATGAACCTGTAACTGAACATTTCGGCCATTACAAAGTCCAGTTCCTTTCTGCTGTGGGGCCAGATCACGTGAAAGGCTAGCGGGACTAAGGCACAAGTGGCTTGCAGTTCCGAGAACCGCTTTTCCTCGAATGCCTTAGCATACTCCGCCAACTGAGGCTTCCAGTGATCTTTGTCAAAATAGCCTACCCCCGGATCAATATCAATAGGCACATGAACCAGATGATTTTTTAGGGCATCTAGTAGTGCTTGCTTTTGACGATCTTGGGGTAGCTTGACAACTTTCCTGGCTGTATCGATGAACCAAACTAAAGACGCTGGTTGAGTGAGTTCCTGATACTGCTTTCCCTGCGCCATCTCCTCCACTAGCTGTAGGCGCAACCTATCCTTTGCCGACAAGCGCTGTTCAGGTCTAACCATTTCGTCGTCATCGGGATCGCTTGCTTCATCATAGGAATTGGGCTTTAATTTTTTACCCTGGCGATAAGCACTTGGATAGATGCCTCGCCACGGCAAATTTTCTTTCCCCTTCCTAGGATTGCAGATATCCCTATGACAACGGAATTTAGGCCCTATTTCTTGCACTTGCGTGGCCCACCTTGCATACATTTCCTGGCGCATCATGTGGTAGGTAGCCTCGGGCTGCCTAACCACAATATCAGGTGTACCCACAAAGTTACGTAGTTTGTAGTCCGTAACTATATATGAGTAGAACTGATAAAATTTATATGAGAGTATTTCAATCTGGGACGGATTGACTATATCGTGAGGAAAGTTGGCAACTCCCCCACATAGCTCAATCACGTACCCATAGTGAAATGCCCCCATAAAAATTGCCAACGAAAAATACGCGTCCATACCAGCGTACTGCAGCATTTCTTCAGGAACTCTTTCTTTGGCAACACTTTGTCTATTACGTAAGAGACTGAAATCAGTCTGGTGAGGACCGATATCAGCCAAATACATTTCGGCAAAAAGTCCCTTCAATTTCAATGTCTCAGGGCAGATACCTGCTTTCCTGGATTTGGTAATCTCGCTTCCCATGATCTGCTTTGCCGTGACGCTTAGGTCGTAGTATCTTCCTAGATTTCCATCTTTGATACTACACCTAATCGCGTCAGACAAATCGCGACCATCGGTGCTTTTTCCGCATCCACGGACATTGATAATTGAAACTATATCTTCTAAAACGGCGTAACCGACTAACAACGTCGCTGAGCGTAAAAAGTGTAACAATATGTTCCACTCTTGCTCTTGCAGCAACGTTAAGTCGATTACGAACGTTTTGCCATTTAGATGGGCGAACGAAACTAATCTGGCAAACTGGTTGCCTTTTTCGTTTTCGCACCCCCACCTAAACAGCTTTCCAGCGTCCTCTCGGTTCACCTTCTCTACATCGAAGCCGATAATGCTCATGCCTCGGAAAGTGCTACTTTCTAGGTGTTTTATCACCCTTTCCACACTTCCCATGGGAACAATTATCGGCTCGATGGGGTTGGTCGGCCAGAACTCAAAAGTGGCAAAAAACCACCTTTCCAACTCCGCTATCCGCATTGCCCGACGGATATTGTGGTCTAAAAAATTCAGGAGAAATTTAAATTTTAGCCAGACATACTCTACTAACTCCTTATGTGCATTTTCATGACCCTTTTTTACACTCTTTGGGTAATTTTACCCACTATTACTCCTTTAACTCTTTGGGGAAAAAACTCTAGCACCTTTGTGCAGAACACCGCTTTAACTTTTGAACTTTTGAAATTTTGGAGCGGGAACTTGATTTTTAGCCTTTCTGGCCGTTGGGTGTCCCTTTATAGAAACCAAAATTGATAGGCAAAAATATGTGAAATTAGGTGTTTTTTCACTCTAACCCGACACACCTTTGCTACTCGATCAGCGCTTAATCGATCACAATCTTGATCTCCGCGACTAACTCCTGCTAATCCCCTTCTTCGCCGCTTTGCGGAAACCAGAGGGAGCGGGAATGACAAAAACCTCCCCTAATCGGATCACCTAATTCGACCGAAGTCTTTTTCGGATCACCTAGGTTCGGCCCTTGCCACCCCCTTCTACCTAATTTTTTGTGTTACATTCTCAACTCCCAGTTGGTAGCTCGTCCGAGAAAGGGCACAGAAACAGTCTTACAAAACACCCCTGACGAGCGTAACCTCCGCTCATTTTCTTACCTAACTATTTACAAATATAAAATGGTTGCTTACCGTCGACCAAAAAATAGCGATTATTCTGCCGCGGGTGCGGCTCCCCAAATTGGACTTCATCGTCCGTCGCGTTGTACGTCCGAGTACAATCGTTCGGCGTACCCATTCGAAATTTTTTCTGGGCCCGATTCTTTGCACCGAAATAATTTTTTAAAATTTTTAAACCGAATCTGCAGCTGTGAAAAGTAGACAGATGTATAAAACATTTACAGTCTATTCCCTTGCGGCTGCAAATTACCTCACGGGAGGGTTCTTCCGTTCACAATTTTTCGAAAAGATTTGAAAATGAAGAGCAGACGCGGGACACGACTTTTGAAACTTTTGAATGATTTGGAGTTGTTAACCAAGAAAGTGTAAAATGAAAAAAAAATGTACGAAAACGGGTCTTTCGCTTTAAAAGCTTTTCCCCCGCTTCGTTAAAACACAATCCTACATTTCAAAAAATATTAAAACGGATTTCAACCGTTACAAAACACGATTAGAATAAATATTTATTAAATATACAAAATAAATACACGCAAATCGGCAGATTTTGCCGCTACGAAACTACACCGGGCGTCGCACTACTCTCCGCTAATTGCGAAGGTACAGTAAGACGATTCGATCGATTTTTTACGTAGTTCTGCCATCGTGTAGTCTCGTAGCGAAAAATTTTCAGCCTACTTGCTGAAACCTTTTGCCGTAGCAAAAGATTATCATAACGTGCGATTGTTATGACATTATCCTCTAACCTGGAGACATCAGTTATAATGAAGGGTCCTTCCCAAGTTAAGCCTAGTTTCCTTTGCTTATCAACTTTAAGAAGTACCCAATCATTTTCTTTAAAAACCGAGGTTTTAATTTTCTTGTCGAAATATCTTTTGCTAGCTTCCGCTGCTTTCTGGATATTTTCGGCAATAATACTATAAAGCCTGGTTAAGTGGTCTGTTAGGATGAATTTGTATGCCTCATAATTCATGGGCATTACTATTTTAAGGGCTTTTGACAAATTCATCCCGAACTTTGCCTCATGGCCCCGTAACAACGCAAATGGCGAGGCCTTCGTCACTGCGTGTGGGGTAGCATTGTAGGCAAAGACCACTGATTTGAGATATCTTGGCCAGCTATCGGGTTCACCGATAGCTACTTTTCTCAGTTGTTTTATTAGAGTTTGGTTGAACCTCTCTACCATACCATTACCCTGAGGGTGGTAAGCAGTAGTGAAGATCTTCTTACACTCTAATAAATGACAAACTGATTTCATGAAATCCGAAGTAAAACAAGATCCATTGTCACTTAGGAGTTTCGTTGGTGTTCCATGCCTAAATATTATAGCTTCTAAGAACGCATTCACAACTGAATTTGCTGATTGATCTGGGATCATCTCAGCTTCAACCCATTTTGTGAAATAGTCCTGAAAAACTATAACATAAGGCATTCTTTCTCCCAAAGGCGAAATTCCTACTATATCCACAGATACAATGTCGAATGGACCTTGTGGCACAATGGGTATCAACGGAGGAATGGATGGCTTTCCTGCAGTTGCCATTTGACAGACAACGCAGTATTTTATCCATTCCCTGACATCTTTTTCCATGCCAGGCCACCAATAGTGCAATTTCATGACACTCAGAGTTCTTTTGAAACCCTGGTGTGTCATTATTACAGCACCATGATGCTGATGCAGTACAGAGTCCCTGAGGTTTGCGGGTACGACCAATTGGTCTTCGCTTTCTGCCTCAGTTTCCCTATACAATACACCATTTTCTTCGTAGAACCCAGTGTGATACTTCGTGGTGCTATTTGCACCTAATCTATCCCAGATTGGCTTTAAGCTTTCGTCTGCTTTTTGCAGTTTGCTCATCAAGTCATCTGGGATCAGGCCAATAGATATCTCTTCTCCTCCTGATGTTCCTGGTTTATCAAACTCCTCCTCTTTTCTAGGGTGTAACCACTGCACATTGTCTTGTTCCTTAGGTATCGCAGATCTATCAGTTTCCTGATTTTCTTTCTGCACCTTTTCAGAAACACGAGCTTTGCTTCGGGTTACTACCGCTTCTACTCCTTTAGGATGCTCTCTTTCGTCCTCAGGACTATTTCGAGCACCCTCTTCTTCCTTTTTATCTTTGTGGGATTTATTCTTTTCGGGGATGTTGTTCCTCTTGGCCTCCAAGGAAATTTGTTGTTGTTCTTGTTGTTCTTTTATTATTCCTTTGACATCGGAGGAAACAACATCCGACTTGAACATACTTTCCCACTTCGGTGGCGATTTCACCACATCCTCTGGCTCATCCTTTCTAGAGAGAAAGTCAGCCATAGCATTTTGTCTACCTGGCACATATTCTAACTTGTGGTTGTATTGATTTATGATCGCATACCACCGTTTCAATTTGTCATTTGTTGTAGTGTTGACTTTCATTGATAACAGTGGTCTGTGATCTGTCTTAATCAATACTTTCTGCCCCAATAAATAGTGCCGATAGATTTTGAGGCCGTAGATAATCGCGAGGCACTCCCTTTCGGTTGCGCACCACTTTTTCTCATCCTCCTTTAGCACACGGCTATTGTATGCTATGACCCACTTATCATCTCCAGACTCTTGATACAGAACAGCCCCTAGTGCTGTTCCACTGGCATCGGTTTGTAAAATGAATTGGGCTGAGCCATCCATTACTGGGTACCTAAGAAATGGAACCGATACCAGTGCTTCTTTCAAAGCATTAAATGCTTTGTAGTGATCCTCTGTGACGAGCCATTTATTCCTTTTCTTGGCCGTCAGCTTATACAAAGGTTCTGCGTGCTTTGCCAGATGTGGTATAAATTTTTTACACCACTGGAGCATTCCGAGAAACCTTTGCATACGCTTGACCGAGTCTGGGAATTCAAACTCCTTAATAGCTTGCACTTTTTTCGGATCGGGCGAAATTCCATTAGAATCCAAAATGTGACCAAGAAAATGAACCTTCTTTGGTAGGAATTCGCATTTTTCCGGTTTAAGTGTAAGCTGGGCTCGTCTCAGAGCATCTAGGACCAATTTCAAATTTTCTACGTGTTCCTCGAACGTATTCGAGAACACTATGATATCGTCTATGTAAACTAGACATATCTTCCACACATGAGGATGAAGGATTCTCTCCATCATCCTCTGGAACTCGGCTGGTGCATTTTTCAGTCCAAAGGGCATTACTTTGAACTGAAACAACCCTTCTTGACACAGGAAAGCAGTCTTTTCTTTACTGCCTTCTTCCATTGGCACTTGCCAATAGCCAGACTTAAGGTCAAGAGTCGTATAAAATTTTGCTCTCCCGAGGCAGTCCAGATAATCATCCATTCTTGGTATTGGATATCGATCATCCTTCGTAACCTCGTTCAAGCCTCTGAAATCAACAACCGGCCTGAGCGACCCATCTTTCTTCCCTACTAGGAATAATGGCGCCGCCCAGGGCGATCTTGATGGCTCTATGACTCCTTTGTCTAGCATTTCCTGCACATGTTGTCTGATATATGGTCGACGTTCAATGGCAGCTCTGTAGTAATGTTTCGCCACAGGGCTAGCATCACCTGTATTAATTTTACAAGTAAGATGGGGAGTAGTTGTCAGAGGATCATGAGGTAGGCTAAATACATCCCGGTATCTCACGAGTTGCCGTATCGCCATCTCTTTCTGTTCCTCTGACACTGTAGCTTTAGAGGTCATTTTGTACAATGCTTCCAGAAACACAACTCCATCGAATTTTGATTCCTTGGCATCGAAAATGCCCTCTAGGCTACTTTCTCCACTATTTCCTGCCTGTAAAATTGATACACTTGATTCTCCCCGAAATACGGAGTTACAGTAGCCAAGAACTTGATTAGGTTCTATCAGGCAACCGGAGCCCGTATTGTTGGAGATCATCAATACAAAGTCCTCCTTTGAACCATCAACTATAGTATCATCTACTCTGAATCTCGTTTCTGAATCATCTCCTTCGACGATGATTCCATTTATTCTATTTGCCGAGGATTTATTCCACAATTTAGCTTTCACTAGTTGATCTGTTCCATGTGGAATGTAAATTCTATTACAAGCCACTACTGGAACTAGATCTTCCAGCTGCTCAATTGTCGAACATTGATCTTCTTTAATAGAATTTTCTTGTACTGATTCTGCTATCATCGGATTATGCATCCCCACTACTGGAATTGCTTTCTTATCAGATGTTAGCAAATCAATACTTTTCTTTACACCCATCATAGTCATTGAACCTTTTCCAAAATCTATTACTGTATTGACTTCCGGATGCGCCAGGAAGTCTGTTCCCAATATCAAATCTTCTGCGGACCCTGGTATTATGATAGCTTTAACTGGAAAACGGCCATAATCACATTGCATTTGAAATTGAACGTAACCATGTGCACTAACTACTTTACCATTAGCAACAGTGACTTTTAGGATCTTAGGGTACGCTGTATACTCCAGTCCAAGTGATTTTTTCAAGAAATCACCCGACATCACCGAACACTGAGCTCCCGTGTCAATCAGTGCCTTTGCAGTAGTAGCACACACAGTTACTTTAATGTGAAATGGCTGTGTTCTAGGGTACTTTGCTAACATATCCAGTTCCTCTGCAGTCGCCTTCCTACCATACTCGGCACTGCATTCCATTTCTGGCACATTCTCCTCTTTCTCCATGGCACAATTATGTAACCCACACAACTTCATCTCCATCATTGGTTCTTGCTGTACACTATTGATACCACTACTTGGCGGTTGGTCTGTCTGCCCGGAGGCTTGCGACGGACTAACTACCTTTTGCGGAACCAACAGGGTATTTGAACTCTGATTTGCGATTACTGGTTGTTGGTCCATTAGATTTGGTCCTGGTAACATCAGCTGGGTGGTAGCCTGTAACAATCTCATCTGCTCCCTGAGCTTGTTCAACTTTACGTATTCCTGAAACTCGGCATATTCTTGCAAATTTTCCGCCTCGTCATCAGGAAACGAAACTTGATAAGCTCCCCTTTCGCTTTCGCTACCAAAACCTCCTCTACTTCCTCCGTAATTTCCTCTGAAATTACCTCTGAAATTTCCTCTACCTCGGAAATTTCCAAAACTTCCTCTAGGACTTCCTCTTCCAAAGCCTCTTCCACTATTTCCACCCCTTCCACGATTTTGCAGACCTTTATAAAAATTCAAGGTTCTACAATCAATCGTGTTGTGAGTGTTATTTTCGTGGTAAGTACACCATTTTCGCTGCTGAACCTCTTGTTGACTTTTCGCTTTCGCTTTATCAACTTTCTGAGTTAAAGCAGTTATGGCTTCCTCTTGAGCTTTGGTTGAGTTCCTAATCTCTTCATAACATTGTGCCATTTTGATAAACTCCTTAGATAAAGCCACCATGAGGGAGTCCTTTTTTGGCTCCTCAACAGGCTGTTGCCGAGGCATTATGGCCTGTTGCGGAGGTACTTCAAGTACTTCCTCATCTGCTATATCTATCAATTGATTCTGCGAAGATTGCATTGGAGTTTGCCTTTCTGTGTTTGGTCTTCTAAAGTCCCTATTGCGTTTTTGGGCGCTTTCATAAGGTCTTTGGATTACATTCACATCGGCTTGCTGCTCCTCAGCAATTTCCGTTTGTGCCGTATTTATCATCATGGGCTGCTCTCTTGGCCCAAATGTCCTAATCGCATTCCGATACTTTAACTCTATCTCATAGACTGCCTGCGAAAGATCATACCAATTTTTGAATTTTGCTATGTCTTTCTGCAGTTCTAATTGATAAGTCAAAGAACTCCTATAGAAAAAGGTTTCAATGATTATTTTATTTTTAAACTCCTTTGTTTCACTCTGATAAACGAGATTCACATGTGCTCGAACCCTTTTTAAAAATTTGGTTGCTGCTTCATCGGGTTCCTGCTTAATATCTAATAAATCCCGTTTGAGCATGTCCAGGTTACAATCTGGAGCACAATAATTCAAAATCTTGTCTCGGGCCTCCCTATATGTCGTTGACTCTTCGGCCAATTCTTTCGGCAAGTCCCTTGACAAACGGGTTAATGCTTCTAGTTTCACCTCATCGGGAGTATTCTTACGAAACTCACCTTCTAGCTCCACTAGAAAAGCAAGAACCTGTTTACTTGGCATATCAGATTGCAGTAATTTCGGTTTGATCGCCCTTTCAATGTCATAGACAGTTGGGCCTACTTGAGCCGGATTGACCCATAAAGCTGGATCAATCGGAACCATTGTAGGCATGACCTGCTGCCTGACACTTGGGGTCTCTCCCCTAATACAACTGCTCTGTTGTGAGATAGTTGGATTTATCAGACTTGGGTTTTTTAGGCCTTCGTCAAAACCACAACTACTCACCCTCTGCTCCACTTTTGAGGTAGTGGGCAAATGAGACATATACTGCTCTTTCGGACCGAGACTTGACTTTTGGTCTTTCCGTCTACAGTCTTGCTGAAGAGTGATGCCATCATTTTGCCACGCTAACTCTTCCTGGCCCTGCTCAAACTTCAATGCACCACCTTGTTCCAAACAGCCAGCATTGCTTTGCCTCGGTTCATTTGCCTTAGTGGCTTTCTGTGAACCTGTATTAGCAATGTTGGCGAATATACTATCATAAACATCTAACCTGTTCATGATCTGGTCCAATTTATCCTCCAATGAGCTCTTTCGAGGATTTTCGCGGTGTTCTTCCCGCTCGTTATCCCAATATAATCGATGGTAAGTATCGAATAATTGGGCGGGTTTATTAATTGGCCGGCGCTGCTGTTGATCCAAAACCGGAATGTTCATCTTTGGTAATGGACGCGCCGGTCCCATAATGGGCGGATGTAAATATTCGCCTCTCTTCGGGAGGTTCGTCGACGACGGAATTTTAAATATTTGATCTTCATTGGCCGATAATATCGCGTCGTCGTCCTCCCTCTCGACAGCTGTCGAGGTCGTAGGTCGATTGCCTTCATTTTCCACCGATAAAGGCCGGTGATCTGAGCAATTGTCCTCTTCAGCTGAAGTTTCAGCTGAAGTCAGGACAATTAACTTTTCTGCATCACGGGCCTTTTTTCCCGGTGGTGTTCGGGGCAAACCGGAGCTCTTGAGGCCACCTAGGTTGTCTTTATTCATTTTGTAACCTCCCAGTTCTCTATAAAAACCAATAGGTTTTTTGACTCCTCGAGTTTGCCTCTGATTTTCCGTTACTTTGAGAGTCAGAAGCCACCACTTGTTGAAATGAGACTTGGGGTTAGATTGAGAAATATCGATAAAGGATTTGATACCAAAAATAGACCTAATCAGTCACTTACAAATTCACCTAATCAGGCCGAAACCTTAGGTAGAATAAGCTTGCAACAGTTCAGTCAGTCTCAAGTTCAACAAAAATCTCCTGCTTTCGTCCCGAAGAACTGCAGAAGATAAGATAACACCCTGAGCTCAAGTAACTTCAAACCAGGGGCAAAATCAGAAGTCAGGCCGAGAACTGAGTTGTAAATGTAGACTTGCACGCTGGGTGGCTCTCCAGAAATCCGGGGTCTAACCTGCGTTCCCTCCGCTGCGAGTAATTCCAAGGCTGTCGGCCGGGGGTCGTTGTATTCCAGGCGGAAATGCTCCACCACAATAATATAACAAAATAATATAAATTAATGCCCAATCGGGCCGCCGATTTTCTTCTTTCAATAAAAAACAAACAATAACTACTGAATGACCAAAAACATAGACGACCGGCATATTTATGCACGGTGTCTATGCAAATCGGCGTCGACGCAAAACGCGTCGACTTCGGCTATTTCTTCACAACTTTGAGATAGACTATGTCCATCCCTGACACTTCATCTTCCAAGGAAGCGGCTATTCCGACTGTTTCGGATTCCTTGAAACTGGAATGTGAATGCCTGCTGCTTACAAGCGGGACCCAGGATGTGGTTATATCAGAATTACGAGGTTATTTTGAGGATCCTATGTTATGTTTGGAATGTTACTCGAAAATGTTGGTTCCAGATTCCCCAGTGGCTTTAGCCCCAGTTATAGACGAGGACCTTAGATCTTTCTTAGGAAGAGACAAGAAATGGGTTATTAGAAAAGATGAACACTTTCGTTGTTTACAACAGCCTGTCGTTGAATGAGCCTACCTGTTGGTGGGCGTAATTGATGAACAGGATCAAGGATCGTTTGATCCAGTTTGTGCTTCTAATGCTATTAAGCGCAGCCTTCGTCACATCAGCTTCATTTTACAGGATATCCTTTATGACAGGCGCTACAAAATTCTATAAAGTGTGGAAATAGTAAGCTATTTGTTTAAGGACATTGCGTCCATGCCTGTTTCATCGGAGGAACTGGTAGCCTGCTGTAGAGATACAGACATGATATTATCGCCTCCTCTACTCTTTGGCAAGTCTTTGTGTGGCAGTTTCAAAGATCATGGTCATAAAAATGGCCTGCATGATGCTCTCAGGAAATTGTCATCTTTTGCACCTAGACAATCGTCGGTTCATGGGTTTGAACCCCCTTCGTCTGTTCATGGTGCATCGCATCAACATTCCCAAAGTTTGCGTTTCTATCCCAGCACCAGAAAGTTTTGGGACCGTACTATCCATTCTGGGGATTCTTTCTGGTACCAAGTGCAAGATTTTTGCATCTTGCTCATTCCCACTAATTGCTGGCCACTTAGCTTTTTTCCTTACTAATTGGTCTAGATCGACCTCTGATAGATGGCCATTAAACACAGTGTCAGGCCTACAGATCAAATGGGAAAGTATTCCACCTAAACAGAAAGTTAGGCCTTTGCCGATCAATTTTCACCTCAAGATCAGTCTGTAGCATCTAAAGAGTTCATTTTCCTTTTTGTCTAAGGGTGCTATCGAACCCGTACCTTCTTTTATCGCCCCTTCTGATCTTTATGTACCTCGTTTAGTTTTCCCAAAAAGAATGGTGATATGCGCCCAGTAATTAATTTGTGACCCCTCAATGCTTATGTAAAATATGAGCATTTTAAAATAAAAGGCATCTTTATGCTAAAAGATTTATTGCATTTGAACGATTGTATGGTTAAAATTGACTTGAAGGATGCTTACTTTGCTGTTCCTATTCATATAAATGACCGAAAGTTTCTCTGTTTTGAATGGGACAATCATTTGTATCAGTTTACGTGCATGCCCTTTGGACTTTCTTCAGCTCCACGGGTTTTTACAAAATTATTGGAGCCTGTAGTTTCTGCTTGTCATCAACTTGGTATTCGCATAAAAATTTATTTGGACGACATGTTAATTTTAAATGCGTCCTATGAGAAGCTAAAAGCTGATGCCCGTTTTGTGAGGTTTCTTTTGGCCCAGCTCGGCTTCATAGTTAACAGTGAAAAATCGGAATTGGCGCCAAAGACGTCAATCACTTTTCTCGGTTTCATTATTTCTTCCAAAACTTCAACACTAAAAATTCCGCACGATAAAGTTGATGACATTTTAAGGCAATGTATTTCTCATCTACATAAGCATACTGTGAAACTGCTTGTCGCAGCTTGTTTATTGGGAAAATTCGATTCACTTAGTCAGGCTTTGTTACGTGCTAAGTCTATTCTCTAGAGCATTGCAGGCTTGCTTGATTTCTGGTTTAAAACAACAAAATTATAATCACCACATTATTCTTTCATATGAAGCCAGAAAAGAACTTGAACTTTGGTCTAAACAGTTAAATTCCTAGAATGGTAGAAACATTTTTCCAGATCCTGTTTCTCGAACCATCTTTTCAGATGCTTCTGATGACGGCTGGGGCGTTTTTTGAGATTCCCACAAAGCCGATGGTCTCTGGAAAAACGATGAATTAAATTTGCATATAAAGTATAAAGAACTTTTAGCAGCCTCTACGGCCTAAAAATTTTTGCTTTCAAGCATGATAATTCTATAGCTATTGCCTACATCAACAAGCTAGGTGACACTAAAATAGATTCCTTTGCCATTTGTCCATTAAAATTTGGTCTTGGTGCCTCGATCGTCACCTGAACATTAAAGCAACACATATTTCTTGAGAATTTAACATTGAAGCTGATTGATTATCCCGAAATTTTGCTGACAGCAGTGACTGGCATTTGAATGCAGCAATTTTGATTTTTTAAATGAAAAATGGGGTCCTCCATTGATCTTTTTTGCTTCAAGGCATAATACCCATTTAGAACATTTTGTTTCATGGAAGCCAGACCCTGATGCTTCTGCTTTTGATGGTTTTACTCTTTGCTGGCATGAATTTTTCGCTTTTGTTTTTCCTCCTATTGCTTAAATTGGCAGGACTATTCAGAAATTTAGATTAGACTCTGCTACAGCTGTGCTAATTGTTCCAGTTTGGCCGACTCAACTGTGGTGGCCCCAACTGCTGACTCTACCTGTGGTTTTTCCTTTATTGCTTCCCCAAATGCCGGATCTTCTATCGGACCCATCGGGGCTTCCTCATCCCCTCGTGCTAAACAAAATACTTCGCCTTTCGGCTTGGAAAATATCAGGAGTTACTGGCAGACCAGCGGCATTACAAACGAGGCTGCCGACATCATGCTTCAATCATGGTCTAGCAGAACACAGAAACACTACAATTCGGCCATTAAAAGTGGCATCGCTGGTGTTCTCGACGATAAATCGATCCATTTCGACCTGCTGCATGCGAATTAGTTCACTATTTATTGCTTTTGCATAAAAGCAATCTAAAATGCAGCACCATAGCTGCAGCTAAATCAGCTATTTTTACCTATTTAGGTGAAATTCGCTGCGACCTGACAAATATTCATTAATCACACGTTTTTTGAAAGGATTTTTTAACCTTAATGCACCTAAACCCAGTTATGCCTCAACATGAGATATTGCTCTTGTTCTTCATTTTTTGAAAGATCTCTGGCCTAATGTAACTCCCATTTCCCCTCAAGACTTGAAGTTGCTTACTTTAAAATCTATCATGTTGTTGTCGTTAAGCTCCCCAAAAAGGGCACCTGAAATTCAAAAGTTGGACATTCGTTACATAAAATTTTTCGAGGACTTTATTCTTATTACTATTCCAGCGATTACTAAAACCATACGTGGTGGTCCTCCTGTTTCTTTCAAAATTTTCAAATTTTCGGAATCCCGTTTATGCCCCTACATTTATTTTCAGCTCTATCTGGATGCAACCAAAGCAATCAGTGGCTCTGAAAGTCGATGTTTTCTATCCTTTTTTGAAACCTCAGAAGCCGGTTTCCACTGCGACAATTTCCTGTTGGATTAAGACGGTTTTGTCCCTTTCGGGCATTGACACCAGTTTTTAAAGCACATTTAACACGCTCTACTTCGGCTTCCAAAGCTTTTGTTTCGGGCTGCCCACTTGCTTTTATCCTGTCATGCCAACTGGAGTTCCCAGTCCTTAACTTCAAAGCGGTTTTATCAGAGGGATATAGACTTCTTACCAAATTACACGAATTTTGTCTTTGATAATGCCCTAAGCTTTAAACACATACGCTAGTTAAGTCGAGGCATTTGAAGTAGAATATAAGATTTTGCAAGGCCTGAAAGGCCGAAGTGAAATCATTATTCTACTAAAATGCCGAGACTTAACTAGGCCCTCCCTTCCCATCCCTTCAAGGGTTTTTTCTCGTTTTTAACCATACATTTTTGTAGAACTCGGGGCAACAATAATCGTTTTCCAAAACAAGGACGTTTTTTCTCGCCGTTCAGCCCGTTAATTACCTATTCGAAGACCCGAAAAATTTTTATTTTGTCTTACCGTCGACCTTTTTTTTTGTTGGACTTGATTAATGTGCTAATGTGTTTCTATTTGTGCTTATTGTGCACATAATGTTTCGTCTTTTAAGACTCATGTGTTACTTTTTCCAACTATGTATATCGCTTTTCCGCCACCTTCCTAGTGGGGTTGACCTGTATTTTTCTTTTTATAGTGGTCTCCTTTTCGCAAAAAAAAATCTCTACTTCTTTACTTCATTATGACTCCTTTTATTTGCAGCTCTCATGAACTATGATAATGGGGGAACTTTACCCAGTGTTTAACTTTATTTTAGGCGGAGCTTTTAATCGAGCTAAGAGTTGGCCAATCGGATGATACATACGCTAGTTAAGTCTCGGCATTTTAGTAGAATAATGATTTCACTTCGGCCTTTCAGGCCTTGCAAAATCTTATATTTTTTACCAAAAAACTTACAACATTTTGCATTTTCAACAATAGGAATTGGAGACGTCACGTGCCTAGCCATATATGATTAAGATGAGGAGAAACCTTGTGTGCGGCTAAAAAAATTCTGGAGGTGGTTTTGAAGTAGATTTGCAAATCTGAACATAGGGGTCAGAGGGAGTGTGATAAACCTTCTGGTCGAACTCACCCCTATGGCTGGCCAGTCCTTGCCAGGCTAGTTTTTATAAAACCTTTTTCCATCATTCAAGTATACTCTCCTTTGTCTCTGCCCCATCGAGGCATTTTCCAATAAACTAGAAAGTAATAATGCTCCACATGTGGTTTCGGAGCTAAGAGCTGATCGGAAGCCTTGATTGGGATGCAGATCCGCAGCCTACTGCACATCAGCAGCCTTAGTCAGATCCGCAGCCAAAAAATATAG
Source organism: Romanomermis culicivorax (assembly GCA_963922205.1). Lineage (NCBI taxonomy): Eukaryota > Metazoa > Nematoda > Enoplea > Mermithida > Mermithidae > Romanomermis > Romanomermis culicivorax. The sequence continues at coordinate 760,437 of CAWUHX010000030.1, forward strand.
TATGTATTTATATCTGTTTCATTGCAGGAACATAAACGCATGAGGTATGGACCGAAATTTACTTTTAAAACAAAAAAATTACGCATTGTTTGGATCCTGAAAGACTACACGCGACTTGTTACCAACCAAATGACGCATAAAAGGCAAAAAAACGGATTTCATTAATCAAAAATTGAAAAATATGTGGCTATAAAAGCAGCGTGTTGAAGTCGTTCACTTGTTCACCGATTTTTTTAATTTTGAATTCAAATGTGTGTGTATGTTGACTATGTGTGTGGTCGCTTCAACATTCCACGAGTTCTTTTTCGAAGATCAGATCCATTCGAAATGCATAGTGATTTTGATTTCCGACTACAATATCAATTTGGTAAAGCAACAGAGCGTGAATTGTTAGGAATTTTGCATAATGAACTAGAAAATTTAACAAAGCGGCTTACTTTTTTCAAATTTTTCCATTTTGTGATCAGTTGTTCCACATTCCTCTTGACATTCTGGATTTTCTTGGAAGTCTTTCTCATGCTGACGCAGGCCGATTTTTTTGTCCTATTAACCGAAACCGTCCGCCTTTTTATTTTCGATAACATTCTTTCGACTTGTGATGGATTCGATTAGAAAATTAATTTCAAGCTCCAAAAAATTATCACCTCGTTTTTGTTGCTCATTCTACAAGTCTCAAATTATGCAGATTAGCAAAAAGCAATGCAACGAATGCAGAAAAAACCGATAAAGTTTGGTCTTGGAGAGAAAATATCGATAAAGTGGTCTTGTAGAGAAAAGTAATAAAATCTATAAACCCACGATGGACAGCAGAAATCCATTGTGAAAAATGTGACGATTTTTTTCTTGTCTGTTTGCCACTACTCCACTGTCTAATCCACGGATTACGAACTCCGCCACTACTCCACTTTTTGGAATGCCGAAAAAGAAAATCCCTGGAGTAGCTAGTCGGTAGATTAGCTCACTCCATGGAGTGGCTACTCCTCCGATTAGACTACTCCGTTGATTATTTTACTCCACCTTCTGGCATACGGGCCTAATAAACATTAGTCCGTTTGTCTTGAAATGTTTGTAAATAATAACGGCGGTGGAAAACAAGCACAATTACTGTTGAGATTTTTTTCCAAACGATATATAATTTCACCCGTATTCTGCGAAACACACAACACCGGAACTCAAAATAGCAAGACTCAATATTACGATTCTCAAAACGGCGGTGGAAAGACTTCGCTCTAATGAGAATCGCTGTCTCAAAACAGCGATTCTCATTAGAGCGAAGTCTCAGAACAGATTCTCAAGATGGCGAATTTTCAAAAAAATTATCTTTAGAATGAAAAAATGGAGATTGGATGGTGTAGACGTTTTGACGCATGGCTTATCTGGTCCTCCATGTCGATCTGGTGGTACCACGTCAGATGTCTGACATTTTGGCTCTATAGCATGTGTTTTCACGACATTACAGCTTGTTATTTTGGTTTGTTTATTATTAACATATCGCATGTTTTTTGTTTCTTTTTTCCTTTATTGACTTATTCCCTTTTATATTCTTCTTCTTTTGAGCTACTTCTTGTTCTTTTTGCTTCGACTATTAATTTTTTCAGGTTGTGTACTTTTGTTGTATTTTTTCCTACTTGTTATTACATTATTTTACTTTTCGTTTCTTTATTCTTTGTTTTTTGTTACGCCTTTACTGGTTAATTATTTTATTCATTTCATCTTATTAGCTTATTTCATTTTGTTTTATTTATTTCATTAATTTAATTTTTTTGCAATTAAGTCCCATACAAAATAATTTGGGTATGGCCCATAAGCGCGAACGGCCCATTAGAAGGGTTCATAAGCGCGGAAGGCTCACAACCGCGAAAACGTTATTTCTACCCTATCAAATTAAAACTGATTGTGAGAAAAGGCGTACAATATGCTAAAAATACAACTAAGAAGTTCAACAAAACAACGCTACATTCAAAAATTTGGCTCTCTCGTTGAGTTTCGACAGATTAGTGATAGAAATCACGGATTTGGTGACGCTAATCTGTTTTTTAATAGAAATCTTTAAATTCTTTATTGGAGCACCATGCGTTCCAATATCTATTGGGCGGAGTCCACAGGTATCTGCGCCATGTTCGACATCTTGTTGCTAAAAAGTCACTGGTGGTTATGGCCTATAATTAAATGACAATGATTTTTGTTAATTTTTTTAGAGTAAATAAAATTTTGAACGTTAGCACAGATTAAATCGGAAGCTGCAGAGTTTAAACATTAGCATACATTAACAGGGGTTTTTAGCGTGGTGCTAACAGGAGAAATTTTAAAAAAGGTTCGAAAAGAAAGTTGAAGATTTCACCAAATTGGATGAAAAATCAAAATCGTTCGTCATTTTCACAAATAACAACTTCGTCAATATCCTCCCTCTCTTCATCACTTTTGCTGAGCAAACGATTGTAGCTCGAATCTGAATCGTCTTCGGCTCTAACCTGTTGAACACTTCTTGAATAATTCGAAAACAGCTGTTTTGACCTATGCTAAGTTTAGACAAATCAGTAATAGTGAGGAAGAAATTTAATTGTTTGTTTTCTGAAAAAATCAAACGAGAATCTATATTGAAGTTGAAGCGCAGTTCCAGATAAAATAAAAACATGTAAACTTTTATCCCAACAGAACATGACTAGCGATTCCTAAAAGTTTTACTGTCAAAACTAACCAATGAACTTGACAGTTAACTAACCAAGTACATAGTAAGAATGAGCGAATTTAATTAGAATCAGGTGAGTGCCTTATTCCTTCCGAAGGTACCAACATCAAGCGTGATTTCATGAGTTGATTATACAATAAAAGCACCAACAAAGTAACATTTTTCAACCGTGCTAACTGTACTAATGAAATATTTCTTCATTAGCACGAATGCTAATGAGACTCGTGCTAAAAAAATCCCGAACATAAAGTTTCTTCGAACTAAATAAGACAAATTAACATAAAGATTACTAGCTCTTACAAGGAGTCTTTCGCGCTTGTGAGCCTTTCGCGCTTGTGAGCCTTTTTCAGTAGAAAAGATAGGACACGCTCAAGCATATACTGTTTTCGCGCTTATGAGCCGTTAGCGCTAATGGGCTGATTCGCTGTTATGGACCGTTTGCGCTTATGAACCCCAACCAATAATTTTAATCGAGAATCCTTATGATAAATTTTTTGTCCAAACGTTTTGCGAAAATGTTTTTCTGATAGATATTTTTGTGCGATTTTGAAGTGGTCCATTCGTGCATACCTACCCCAACTGCAGCACAAAAGCATGTGAAACTTAGATGGCCAAATGCTAAAGGCCAAATGCTAAACTAAAAATAGACTACCTCGACTAGCAAAATCGATTTTAATATACCTAATTTGCATATTTGTTCCAAAATGATGTGTGCGTTTACTCTAATAGATAGAACTTTTTACTATTCGCTGTATTAAGATTCACGTTTTGAGACTTCGCTGTTTTGAGAATCACTGTTTTGAGACCACTTTGTTTTGGGAATCGCTGTATTGAGATTTTGCTGTATTGAGGAACGCTGTTTTGAGTCTCGCTGTTTTGAGTTTCGCTGTTCTGCTTTTCGGTGGATTGGGGATATATCACATAGAAGTGAAAACTTCTGTGCGCAGTCAACTAACTTCCAACAATTTTTTAAGGATAAATTCTATAGTAAAAGCTTTGTGTAAACGATTTTTATGACAGTGCTAATTTGTGTCATTATTTCAGTTTTTACAAACATTTTATAAAAAGACAAAATTCAAAATTTCTCAAGTAGCACATTTAGATGCTAACAGTGTTCTATCCATATCAAAACTGTAAAAGAATTGTTTTTTATTATTTTGGTCTTCCTATTGTGAACAAATTACCTTTTTAAATTATACATTATAGAGCCCACACTCTGAAAATCTGGTCTCAGGTTGAACCTACGTTTTTAATCATCACAGGACCGCCGATTCAAATCAATTGGGCAGTATTTCATTCAATTAAATCGTACAAACGTGATACATGATAGAACTTTAAATCAAACAAAAGTATAAAAACTTTGTTTTCAGGCCTAGATCATGGACAACCTCTTGCTGAAGATTATTATGATTTGATCAGTTTTCAGTCAGTTTATTACTGCCACTTTTGTGAGAAGTTTCGGTAAAGAACAGCAAAAAATGTTCAAACCTGGAGGATGGAGCAGTTGTGATTGAATAAGACTACAATTTAACATGACTACCATTTAACATTGTACGTGCAGTTTTATTTCAGGAGGACAATGTCGATGACGCTGGACGTCAAATTTCATAATTAAGGAATCGTTTTACAATCACAGAATGTAAATATAGTAAAATTTCGAAAAGTATTTCGAATATTGTCGTGAAAGAAATTCCGAAAAACAAACCCAGGCTATTCGCCGTATAAATAATAGCGTCAGTCAACGTGAAAGCTTGGTCTTCGTGGATACGCGTGACTTGCGAGGACTGTAAATAAAAACTCGAAACGATCATGTCGCTTTTCTCAGCTAAACCCCTTAAACCTGCCGAGGGGACGGTATTCAATTTTTCCGCGGTCATCATGGCTTCGTAAACAGTTTCCTGACACGATGGTAGGCATGGCGGGCACTGTTTGACCCACACGTCGTCCTGCTTGAAACGTCGAATGACGCACATCTCGCAGGCCACTTCCCTGCTATTGCTACATGGCTTGGAATGATTTATGTGACTGAAGCCGTTTTCAATGCTGAATATATCTTCCAAGTTGTCGACTACGTGGCCCATGCAATTGCACGTGTCCCAGATCGTTTGGACCAAACAAAAAGCAAAACACATGGATTTATTCAACCGGATTCGCTCACCCTTCGCCATAATCATTCGTTCAGTGCAACGATTCAAATGGGCCGTCGACCTTATGAAAGTTGTGGCTTTCAGCGCTATATTGGAAGCGAACCCGGGTGTGAGTCTTTTACCGAAATTGGATAAAACATACAACGGCAGGGGATCTCTCTGACCGTGTATGCTGACAAAGAAACCCATTCCGTCATAGGGTCGATTTACCCCGCAGTACTCGGAGCGAGAGGCTTTCAGTACGAGCTTTAAACCAGAAGATGGACCGAAATTGGGCGCTTTGGAGGTCGTGGGTGGAGAGATTTCCGTGGCATCTGGGAAATCACTCGAAAAAGTACGAGTACATAGTCTATTGTTTCAAAAAGTGCTTATACTGCAAACTAAAAAATGACTAAAATAAGTAATCTTCAATATCCTTCACAGAAAGTTTTTATTGTAGGATAATTTATTCAAGAAAAATAGAAATTCACAGAGGAGTGATTGCCGTCCCGTTTTTACTTATAGTCCGTCTTTGTTGAAATGCTTGTAAATATCAGGAGTGGAGAGCAATTACTATTTCATATTTTTACCATTCCCTGCTAAACCACAAGTCGCATAAGACTATAAATTTATGAGCATATTCAACTAATCTTTAATATTTTTTAGTAAAAATTCTGCAATAAAAGCTTTGTGTAAACGACCTTAAGGGCGGTATTTATTATTTGTCATTTTTCTATTTGCAAGCATTTTATAAAAAACAGGCTATAGTTGACGTGTGAAGCTTTATACAACCCTTTTCATGAAATTCTAGTCTGAAAAACGGTCCGGAAAAAATGGTTATTTACCAAAGCTGGGCTTCGAAAAATAAATCTCATGAAATCATATTGTTATAATAAAGGTTTTGCTTGCACCAAAATCAAGTGGTTCAGAGGTTCGATAGTAATTAACACTGTAGGTTTCTGCCAATAGAAAGGTTGGGAGGCATTGGTGCATGCGGACCGTGAACTTCCAGTCCCTTAATTTCCTTCACATACTTTATAAATCGCTGATTTTCACAGATAACTCTGAAACCTGGATGCGACGGGCTCCACGCGTTTTAAAAAATGTGAACCTATGTAACTACGAAAAAATTCTTTGAAATTATTGATGCATTTACACTGGAAAGATAGGAGAACATTAGTATCAGTATCAATATTTGAGTATCATTATCTTCATAAGAAAGAAAAAAAGCTTTTTCCCATCGACACTTCAAGCGCGGACTGAGCTCTGACATGTTCAACTGGAGTCTCATGTTTCCCACTCACTTTTAAAAAAAGCCATATTGAAAGTTGAGCACAGTCCGATGTCAGTAATATGGTTGAAGAAAATTTTGGAACAGTTTGTCGTAACACCGCCCATCTGGCAAAGTAAGTAAGTGTCTTGCCACGGTGGACCATATTTGCTGAACATTTCGAGCAACGATCGGTGTAAGGTCGACTTTGCAGCAAAAAGGTAGGAATCGCCGGATTTGTCGTCTTTGCAAGGACAATATTTTACATTCTGCAAAAAATGCCAGCACGAGGAGCATACATTCACATGAGGGTTTTGGGGATTTTGACCACCAGAAGATTTTTGCTGACCCCCAGCTCATTGGACGCCTAACAATGATCAAGAAAATGACGACAAAAAGGAATAGATAAGGAAGGAGGAAGTCAGCATATGAATGAAAATGATGCTGTAGATAAGAAAAGACTACTTGATTTTGAAAAATGTATATTAGAGTATTTTTTAGCGAATAGTTCCACATATTTCACTAATCTTGGGTAAAGAATATGTTGCTTGGCCGACACTTTCCTTTCTTTCATTTCCTTGTCATAAAAAAAGAAAAAAAATGAGACGACCCCAGCTTTTTCAGTCTTATGTCACATTTAGCAGAATATCGTAAAAAATTTAATAGTACCTTCTTCCCACACTTGTCATCTATAAATTTCAAGAAAACAGACTCCTCACCAAAAAGACCTGGCTCTCTACGCATCATTCCCCCTGGCCAAAATTTGGAAAATACTGATAAAGCAGTCAATTTAACTGATGATTCAGAGGCTCTTGAAACTTCTTATTCACTGCAAAATTTTGAAATAGAGATTAGAGTGATAGAATTCAGCCTGTGAATGTAGCAGTTTTTGATTAATTACCAGTAATAAGTTCATGGGTAAGTCAATTAATGTTTATGCAAGCTGTCTCAATCAGTAAACTGACTACTCAAGGAATACAGCCGAAAAAGTGATTTCGAAGTACATAGTATTCAAAAAACGGCACTTTTGGCTTAACAATTGACGGCGAAGTTAGAGTGCTCGAGTTTTGGTCTCAACGTTTCTGTAGCATATTCTGAGCTGTGTGACCTCAATTAACCGCTAGTTTCTTTGTCATTTTTTGTTTCATTAGAAAAATCAAGATCTGAAATTCTCATGTATAGTCTGTTTTTCTTAAACTGCTTTCGAATAACGAATCGAGAAGGCAAGTATTATTTTGTATTTTCAGCATTTTTTGTCAAGTCATATGTCATATGGAACTGAAATTTTGTGACAACAATCAACTAACACTTAGAAAGTTTTTGAGTAAAAAATTCTGCATCGGGTTCATGTAGAAGAGTTTGAAATCACCGCATGTTTGAGAAGCATTTTATAAAAAACGGACTTTATTTGTATTCTCGTTATGTCCTGCTAAACCACTGACCATATGCATAGAACTGAAACGATTTGTGTGCTCCATCTAATTAAAAATTTTTGAGTAAAAAATTCTACCGCTTTGTGTAAACGGTTTTGAAGACAGTATTCATTTTTCGGAAAGGGACGTTTCAGTGTCGCCTTTTCGGCGCCGGCTATTTCGGCGCCAAACTTTTTTTTCCGTTTTCTTTTCTTTTTTTCATCTTTTTCCTTCTCTATCTTATACTTTTCTTTGTATTTTTTGCTGTTGGAAAACCAAAGCAAAAGGTTTGAAATGAATCCATGAATACAATTTGGCTTGCCTGATATGTTTTCTATATGGAAATAAAACTACCTTAACTAGAGTCTGGTTTTTATAACATGTTTGTAAAGTGAAAATTGACAAAAATTAGCACTGTTGTTGAAATCGTTTACACAAACTTTTGACTATGAAATTTTTTATCCAAAAAATAGCTCAGGGTTAGTTGAGTAGGACCTTAGGTTTTCGGCGCTTTGTGACAAACGGTTTAGGTGATAATCTTCAAATGTCTGAAATAGCACTTGCTTTCCACTCTCATTATCTAGAAGCATTTCAAGAAAAAACCTTTAATTAGTTATTTTTTATTTCTTGCACTTTACGCATTATGCTTTCTGTAGCATCACTTTCGAAATTTTCCGTTAAAAACGGTCTTTTTCCTTTTCTGCAACCATTTTTAATTTTTGTAACGCGTTTCCTGTCAGTTTTTCTCTTTCTTGTTAGTATTTTTTATATACTCTTTTACACAAATATTACAACATCAGAAAGCCACAGGGGAAATAATGCTGCTAATTTTTATTTTGTTTTTGTATATGAAATTATATAATGTCAGGCACCGAAATGGCTGGCGCCGAAACTCCTGACGCCGAAACGGCTGTCGCCGAAATGAACTGTCCTAGGCAGTCTAACTGCTTTCGTAGGAGGCAGACGAATCCGAAATATGTCTACAGCTATTTGTTGACATTATGTTATATACCACACTTGAGCTAAACCCATCTCAATTACAGTAAAACCCTCAATTTGCCAAGTCTCGTATAAATTTTTAACTTATGCGCCTTTTCGTTATTTTTTCGTTTTTGCTAATTTTACATAACGTTCATCTTTCGTTCCTTAGTATGTTAGTCAGTTGTCAAATAATTCGTAACTTTTGACATAATGTGATATTTTTGGAGCACTGTCAATAAAGAAGGTTTAAAGAACCGTTTACCATCTGGCCGACCGCCAGTCTCCTGCTTTTTGGGTCATGTTTAGTTTTTTTCATCTATTATTTCTATCATTTTCTACAGTCTCTTTCTCCATTTACAATTGCTTTTGCCTTTTCTACGACAAGCCATGAACTGGATCCCCTGATCTCCTTTATTTTCGTTCTCTACTTATTTCCCTTTTCACAGCATCTTTCAAATCTTGTCTGGCTTGTTTCAAGATTGAAGTCCCCATTCAAATTTATTGACATTTTTAAAACCTATGTGAAAAATCGCAAAATTTAGTGGTTTCATATGAAATCAACTTGATCAGTTCCGCAAAGATGAAAGATTCTTAAATCCATTAATTTTATAAAATGCTTATCAGAACTTCAGAGCAGGTTTATGAACTATCTTGTACTATCCAATTTTGAACACACTGACTAAAACCAAGGAAGGCAACTCCTCCGTAATATAAGCGACGAAAATATCTCCCAGATACGCATAGGCATAGTCTGTTTTTTATAAAATGCTTGTAAATTAAAAAATAACAAGAAATTAGTACGGCCGTCAAATTCGTTAACACAAACCTTTTATTATAAACTTTTTAATTAAAAATGGTAAGGCTTCTTTGAGTAGGCTCACATACTTCCAGTCCTATGAAAGCTTGGTTTAGGGATAAATGATAAAAATATCAAATAGTCATTGCCTTCGACTCTTGATGCTTATAAACAGAACCAGAAAAATAGACTATAGTCTTGCAGCTTTTGACAATACTCTTCACACTTATTCAGTTCAGTTTCGACAAAATACAATGTTATATCAGTTTCAAATCATTCCTGATTACTTTTCTGGCTAATGCGTCTGTCCACGGCACCAATCGACTGCTCAAAGAAAAATGTTGGAAAAACTGCATCATGTCGGTAATGCGGCACCCTGTCGACCTTCGCATCACAATTTGGTTGCAAATAGTTATAGCTGGGAATTCCACCGTCCGTTCATTTTCCATACCAATTGAATTGACCACTTCACCCGATAAATACGATTGCCAATGATCGACGGTGATCAAAGCGGCCATTGTGCAACAAGCGACAATACAAAGCGACCATACGATTCGGACTCGTTGTGAAACCGAAGGTCTTGACGAACAGAAGAAGTTGACACTGTCCACGGTGCTGTATTCTGCGTAGTAACTCCACGAATGACTCCAATGTGACATCATTCTGTTAGCTCTAAGTTGCCCCAATAAGAACACTGCTGCTGCGGTTGCCGTTGAAATTTAAAAATTTTGCCCGCAGTGACTTGTACACTTTCGCGGAAGAACGTTGCTTGGAAACGATTTCACAACTAAACTTCAGCATGATTGGATAATTAGGTGAGGAAGCAGCAGTGTGATCAACTTGGTGAGCACCTAGATACGGAGTCGTACAAAAAACATTACCCAAAGTTTACTCAAGATTGTTTCCGAACTTGGCGTCCATCCTAACTTGGCGTATTAGTCACATGTTGGCGTCCATTTTATGTCCTAACTTGGCGTCTGTCCTAACTTGGCGTCCGTTTTAACTTGGCGTATAATATGCCTTGGATCAAAATTAACTCAAATTCACTCTTCATTGATTATTGAAAAAAATGCATTTACGAGAAATACACATAAATCATTACAGTTGTAGGAGTTATTCAATATATACGTAGATTTTGCTCATATTTTTCTATACGTAGAAACAGTTTGCCAATGCAGAAAGCACACAGTTTCACAAAGAAACATTACATTTTGCGTGCAAACTCGTAGGTTCCCAGAATTTCGAAAACTGAATAAATTATCTATGTTCTCAAAAACTAACAGACTTCCCGTCCCGAAAAAAATTCATTTGAATTAGAGTTTTTAAATATAGTTAGTCCATTGCGCTGTTTTCTAAAATAGGGGTGATTTTGTAGAAGCAAAGAGAATCGAGAGAAGCAAAAAGATCACCCGATAAGTCTATGCAATCCATTCATATTTTCTTCTTACTTCTTTCTTTCTTTACCTCATTTCTCATAATGTGTTTTCATTTATTTTTTATTTATTCGTTTAAACTTTTTTTTGAAAGAGGATATAAAAGGGGCAGGGCTCGAACAAGACAGAATTGAGGATAGAATAAAGGAAGGGAGATATGACTAAACAGCAAATTCAAAATCATTTCGTGATAAACTAGAGATCAACTCTCAGCTCCATAATGCCAGAGTTCTGAGCTGCTTTGCTGCTCCGTTGCTCTGGCAAAGCAGCCATGGATAAAGGTGATCTGGAGCTCCGTACATTTTTGTCAGTTTGTTCACTGTAGTTTACATAGCTGAAAGGAATGCGACAAATAAGTTCCCTGGTTAATTATGGTTGATTTGTTGACTCCTGCCTTGCTACTTAATTCCCAGGTTATTCCCATAGCACTTGGTAGGAGAGGGCCGCGGTCTCACTTGATTCCCCCTTATGGTAGGTGGTTTTTTCCAATCATCTTATTTTCATCTTTTTTTGTTTACTTTTTTTGTATTACTTGTCTTTGTATTCTTTCTCTTTTTTGTCTGTGTGTCCGTTTCTCCTTTCTTCCTTTTTCTATTTTCCTTTCCTTTTTCTATTTTCCTTTCCATTTCATCTATTACTCTGTTTTATTCATTTTGTATCTGGTTAGTAGTTTAATAAAATGTTGATGTATAAAATTGTATTAATGCAGTTAGTACACAATTGATATATAGGGATACCTACATGAAGGAAAAGAGGAGAAAAAATAGAGGAGAAAAAGAAAGATAAAATGTAATAAAATTAAAGAAAAAGAACAAATACAGATAAATTCGAAGACCAAAAAGATGGAAAAATGGAAGAACCAAGTTGACTTTGATTTTATGATGCATTGGACGCCAAGTTGGGAATGGACGCCAAGTTAAGACAGACGCCAAGTCAGGATTTTTTCCTTTAACACTGGACGCCAAGTTGAGATTTCTATATTTAGCCTCTAATATAGCATTGGGCGCCAAGTTGCGACGGACGCCAAGTTGGAATAGAACGTTTACTCTATATCTCTGAAACAAGAGTAAAGAACAGTGACCTTTCGCTTACAAAAGGTTCATATAATAATAATAATAATAAAAATAATAATAATAATAATAATAATAATAATAATAATAATAATAATAATAATAATAATAATAATAATAATAATAATAATAATAATAATAATAATAATAATAATAATAATAATAATAATAATAATTTATTTTGAACTTACAAAACATTAAAAGTAAATGAAACATCAAATGTAAATACAAACATGAAAATGACATAAGAACAGGAAACGAAAGGCGGTAACGGGCTTACATACGCCTCTCCGAAAAAGAATCAAAATTAATTTCTGGCAAATACCTTTTGAAAGCTGCGACAGTGCTTGCAGCTTTAAGTTTTTCTGGAAAATAATTTCATATTCTGGCGTTGCGAATTGTAAATTAATTTTTTATACAATCAAGAATGTCCTTGATAAGTATCGAGTACTTGACGAGTGAGGTGTGTAAAAAATTTTTCGGAAGATAAAAACAGTTCCTTGACTATCTTATAAGTCGTGATGACATCAAATTTCAGTCGACGAATTCCCAAGATAAGTCTAACATAGTGAAGGCCTTGATTTTCAATTGAGGTTCCTTAGAAATGAAGGCTCTATGAATCATATTTGCTATTTTTAGCAACAATATTAGCACAATATACTCCGTCGGATAGATCACTGCTAATAAATATTCGATCTCAGATATGACTATCCAGTGCGTAGTGATTCTGAGGACTAGTACATTTGTTTTTGACAGAGCGATGGGTAATTGTAGATTGAATTTTCGAACAAATATTATCAGGCATCTGCCAAGCTGTTAATTCTAATAGTTTGCGACAAAAAGTGAAAATAAAAATTTCTACGATCGACAAATTTTTATGTTTGAAAAACAGCTCAGTATTGGTAGTCTAAAATCGAACCTCTTATTCTTACAAAATCTTTTGAATCAGAGATGTATGATAAATATTACTTGACCAATGTTAGAAAACGTTAACGAAACTAAACATTACAAAATAACCAATTTGCATCTTATTTATTTTGATATTCTAATTGTACTTGTAGATGTAAACATGATATGCAAAATAATAAATTTAGTGTAATTTTATTTAAGGTGGAAAATACTGTGCAAGAAGAATATCATCATGAAGAATACAGAGCTGTTTAGTTAAAAAATTTCAACAATCATAGTGAATGGAAGCATCTTCAATGTCATTTGCCTCATCATCTAGATCGTGATCTGGCTGGAAGCAATAATCTGAGCGGTTGTCGTCATCCATAGCTTCAACTGATCAAGAAGCTTCACGTTCGCTTCTCTAGACCGAAATCAAGCAATATGTTGCTAGTGTTGTCGGTGTAACGATTCTCTCACGGGTGGTAGCTGCTCCACCCAGTGAGCGAAAACTGTTGAACGAGGATAGAAATTCCATCCGCTTGAATCGGGGCAAATTTAGCATTGTTTTTGCCGCTTTATTTGAATCATATTTTCGACAATCTTTCAATCCACCATCAGATTTGTTCTGCACATATTGACACTGATTTTTTGTAAGTACTTTACATGAACGTGTTTGCCCCAAGACCCAACTAATTGATAATCTTTTGCTGATTCGACATCAGCATAAATTTTCAAAAATTGCTGCAATACTACGCTGAGACTTGGAAACTGAGGCATCAGTTACCGATTTTCTATTTACTGTTTGCATGTTGCAAATGAAATCAATCATTCAGGTTTTTACTTATGATTGCCCAATGCCACATGGTTTTCAAGGGATTGATGTCATTGAACCAGCTAAAGGACATGAAAATAGATTTAATGGATCCAATGATCGTGAACTGTCCTTTTCTATTATAGCTGCCATTGATGCAGTTTTGTTGGTTTTTGATGACATCGTGGTTGAGAATAAGGTTACGTTTGCTAATTTATTACTCCCAAATATTATGCTATGACTGTCACCACAAGTATTAATGCCGTGCGGAAATATATAGAGAAGGAAGACGAAGTACAGAAGACGGAAGACAGGAGATGGAACAAACAATATAAAAAAATTCGATTATGTCATATTTCTGCTTCCACTCTAATTTTTTTTTTGTTTTTCTTTTTTTCATAGCCCTGTTAATATTTAATCACTCTGCAATTAATTATTATAAAATTCAAATGTAAATTTTTATTTTTTTAAATTTCACCCATCTGTAACAGTTTTATCAAATTGTTGAAGACATTTATATAATTTACTGCCACAAAGATTTGGGGTCAATTTCTCCTTTAGTGATTTTCCTTGATGAACAATACACTTGACAATAAATCATGGTGTTCTACGTTGAATCTCTCATCTCGATAAACGAATCTAAAGAAAATTGATCACTCTTTCACGTTCAATTTGATAAACATCTGAACATTGGTCAAATAATATTTATCGTGTATCTCTGATTTTTTTCCTGCAAAGCTGTTAAATCTATTATCCATCAAAAAATTCGCACTTAAAAATCTCAAAAATTGCAAAAATAGTAAAAAATTATTTTAATATGTAAATTTTGAATGTTTTATACCTCCGCAGTTTAAAGAAATTTTTTTCCAAAAGGGTCTTGGAATGCGAAAAATGCAAACAAACTCGTGGGCAGGTGATGAACATGCATCGCAAGTCAACATTTTTTTTCTTCAAGTTTTAGTCCTGACTGCTAAAGCCAAGCTGAGAAAAAAGCGGCTGGGTGTTCAGGTTGTTTATTATTTGCATGAATAGATTTTTTCTTTCCGAGGCCCTTTTGAAGATAATAGACTGTATAGTCTATTGTTATAGTCTGTAATTTGAAAAATAATAAGAACAGGCACTCAACTCAAAGTTGTTTACCCAATGCTTTTAATGTTGAATATTTCAATTGAAAAATTGGTAATAATTAGTTGAGTGGGTTCACAAATTTTCAGTCTAGTGCCTAATAAGGTTCAGCCGGAAATCGTAAAAATATGAAATGCTGCTTACTTTCTACTTTATTGTTCACCAATATTTCAAGAAAAACAGTATGTAATATGCAACAACTCATGTTCATTTATGACAAAGCTGTGGGGTGACGAAGTTTGGATCAATGTTGCCCAGAAAATATGACTTACTTCCAATTGAGTCATTAGGGCCGATTAGTTTTTGGACGAGTAACATTCAATTGTTCATCTAGTAATCAAACAAAGCTTTCTGAGTGTGCTTGTAAATGGAAAAATGACAGAAAAAGCATCGCTCTTAAAATCTTTTACACAAAGCTTTCATTGTAAGATTTTTTACTCAAAAATGATGAGGATTAGTTCATAGGTTCACAAATTTCCAATCATATAGACACCAGTTCATTAGAAAATGCCCCGATGGGGCAGAAAAAAGGAGAATATACTTGCTTGGATAGTTGCCAAACTAGAAACAGAAGTGGACTAGATTTTTGAGAACTTGGGTTAAAGTTGGAAAAAATTCACTTCCGTTATATTGGATTTTCATTCTTTCTCAAAAAAGTTTTCCATGTCTGTGAAACAGTATACTTTGCAGCTGAGTGCATCAACACACTTTCCAACCAAACATGTGCATCTCCGAAATTTTGAGGAGGGCACAGGGGTGGAGCTTGGTTTTTTTAGCGTTTTTTGTGACAAAAATTTTAAAAAAAGATGAACAAAAAATTATTTTTCATAACAAATCTTCCAGTTCCAAAACCTTTCTTCTAAGTTTCCTGTCAATAAAACAGGAATCAACTCTGGGAAAGTGACACATGAAATCCCACTAAGTTTTTTTAGAAAAGGCTACAGCAGACTCAGTTGCACTACAGGGGTCTAAGCTCGAGCTCAAGATAATCTCGAACAAAAAGGCCACTCGGTTTGACCTCAAGTTCGGTATAATTTGAATGTCATTAGGAGATTAACAAGCTCAATGTCGAGATTATGACTATAATATGCCTCCCTCACCACTTTTCAGCTATTGTGAGAGGCAGAAGTTTTGAATCGGTCGGGGGTTAGAATGCTATATTGATTTACCATTTTTTTACATTTGAAGTCATGTGCATATAAATTTCATATAGGAAAATTTCACTGTACAGTTGGTGCCAGGAGAAGGACAAAATGCAGGATGCTGCAGAATGTACTTTTTCACAGACATGGAAAATTTTTTTTGGGAAAGAATGAAAATCCAATATAATGCAAGTGAATTTTTCCCAACTTTAACCCAGGTTCTCAAAAATCTAGTCCACTTCTTTCTCTAGCTTGGCAACTATTCGATCAAGTATATTCTTTTGTTTTCTGCCCCATCAGGACATTTCCTAATAAACCAGTTCTCATTTTTTCTGCCCCATCAGGGCATTGGCTGATAAACTAGAATTTAAAAAAAGGTGTCATTAACTGGAACATGAGCACACTCTAGACAATCACTCTCAACCAGCAGTAAATTTTTCTTTCAATGGATTTAAAAAATTTAATTGATGTCTTATTTCTATCCTGCTTTTACACTAATGTGTGATCGGCAAATGACATCATTGTCACACACTGCTCATACATCCAATCCATCCAACCACAAAAAATTACTTTTTCCTTCAATGTATCAAAAAAATCTACTCTCATTCCAAGATGTCACCAAAGGAAATACAAGCACACAGTCACTGTCAATCAAAGATAACTTTTTTAATCATCCTTTTTCTTTCGAGTAGCTGTCAACAACTGAAACACAAGCACACTGGACACATTCATCATCAACAAAAAAGTAACTTTACCCATCAACTGACAAATATATAATCTTTTTTCTTATTTTTCATCCAACCAGAGCCATTGAAAAAACAATAAACTAGAGATTGGACTATTTTAAAATCAAAAATTAATCTTCCCTATATCCCCTTGAAGAATATATCAACAGATGAAGCTGCTCCTCACATGCAAAATTTATTCTCACGACTCAAGAAAAAGGTCAATACATTAACTTTAACATAAAAAATGGCAACTATTGTTGCACTCCAAGCATCGCAAGGCATGGGACAAAATTTCGATAAAATGTAACTGACCATGATTGTTCAAGTGGACTCCGTCATGGGTGAAATTTGTCCTACATTTCAATGTGTCGAAAGCATCGAAAATGATAACATTTGTATCGAGCTTTTGTTTTTGTCATCTCAAATTTTGCCCGAATGTCACGAGCCGCCTATAAAAAACACCAAAAAATTCAAATTATTATGAACAAAAGTATCTTATATAAATCCAAAATTTTCAATTTTTTGAAAATTGATTACCTTAAATTGAACAAAATGCATGCATTAGAGAACACTATGACAGTTCATCAATGTTGTGCTTTTCATATGCAGCAGGAAATTTTAAAGTATAAGTACCGCTCCATTTTTTCATCTCCTTTATGAGGCAAAACAACGGACAAGACCATGCAGATGTGATACATTTGTTCTAACACATGTCCAAATTGAAGGAGATTTCGCGCCAGCTAAAATATGATATATACTTTAAAATCTAACTGAAATCAAGTTTTCTACTGTTTTTCTACCATATTCCAATTATATACATGCCCATTATATGTACCGTCCATGAGGGCTAAGTCGTTCGATCTGACGTGCAAAATAATGACCTTTCGAGGCATGTTTGGACACCATGTCAAAACCACTCCCCAGAATGCAAATACTGACAATGTTGTCCAGTTGAATGTCACAGATTAAACTGTCCCCAATGGGGAAGTAATCGGGAAACAATTGGTTTCATATCGCCTCCCAAATCTTTCCTGACATGTTGTGGCCATGCCCATTGTGACCGAAAATAATGTTTACAAATGCACATTTTGATTTCATATTTATGCAATTTTTATTTTTACTAATTCCCCAGAAATTATTGTTCACAAGTCCGATGATTGAACGATTTCCTGTTGTCATTATAAATCTTTTCACATGCTCATTTTGATCAAACTATTGAAAATAAAATTTTTTCATGACTTTTAAACTTCACATTTAATCAATCAATTCTTTAAGAACAAAAAATGTCAATTCTAGAAAAATGTTACTTTTCGTTTGCCCAAGCTCAGCATGACGTACTGCTTGACAAAAAGCCACTTTCCCTCATACAAATGTGAAACCTATCATTTGGCCATTAGAGGATCCGTGTTTTCTAAAATTTCTGAATTGAAAAATAACATGTAGAGATGCAATTTCATTTTTGTTTTCGCCTTTTAACTTTTGCACAAACTGTTCTGAGTTTGTATATTGTGCACCAAGAAATATACTTTCAAATATTTGTAAGCGTGTTCAATGCTGGGGAACTCTTGATCCCCTATACATACTGTCGTTTGATGCAGGTGGGACAATATATGATTGCCTTCCACCATTGCCAAAACGTGACATAATTTCTCTTCTGAAATTTTATAAAAGTATTACGGTAATTATGTGCCGTATATTTGTTTCTTGTGTGTATAGAATTTAAAATTTTTTTCAAGTTTTCTCAGTTGCTGACGACAAATTTTTAGAAATATCGGATGGAATTTGAATCATAAATTTTTTTAAAATTTTTGGCAACATTCTTATGTTTAGACAATGGTTTCCTAAATTCGGCTGATTTCACATTTTTGGATTATTTTGAAAAGTATAGTTTGACTAAAATCAGAGTTTGCTGACTTTTCGTTTTGATATGGGAAGACCACATTCTAATTGTACAAAACGACGTTCATATTGCATCATGGTGACGAATTACACCATCTGTATTTTTTTAAATTTTTTAGCCCAAAACAATCCAAATTCTAAAATGAAATCAGTTTTTACAAAACAAAATTTCATATTAGAATCACAAACATGATTAACTTTTCATTATATTTAGACAGTTTTTCTTTATGGTCAACAACCCATTTTCTTCTTTTTACAGATTTTCCCATTCCCAATCCGGACGTTTTATTAATATTTTTTTAGATTGAAAATTTCAGTACAAAATGATTTTTATGCATGAGTTATACTGTAAAATTTTGCATTAGACTCAAAAACTCGATTCACTTTTTGTTTCATACAAACTATGCAAGTTTTTCCGACTATATTTGGTCATCAACTCAATTTTTTTTTTCATTCTTGTGAATCTTCAATCGGATTAGTATTATGATTTTCGAATTGTATTTTCCTCTTGCCGACGTCATGGTCGACGAAGGATAATCAATGTTTTCATTGACGATAGATTTATGCATATTTTTCCTGCTTTTTGCGACGTTTGAACGGTTTTTTATGACAAAAAAGTCTTCTTCATTTGTTTAGTACATTCCACTTTACACTGGTATAACTCTAATAAGTGAGAAATGCAACCAAAATCAAAATTTTATTGCCGATATTATTTTTGAAAACAAGCACATCCAATTTTCTTAAACTTTTGAATATATTAATCGAAAATAAATGAGAAAATCGCATCCTTCTTCAAACATCATACACTACTTCTGTCTTTAAAAATTGATGGATGGTTCAGTTTTTTGAAGTAATGTTCACTAAAAATAAAGGATCCGTTAATTTTTTTTCTAACGGATAAATCACTCCGTTGCTCATGTCCACTTATGAAAATGAATAAAACTTGCGATTCCACATTTTTCAAACACCAATTCCACATTTAGTATTTGATAACTAGAAAAAAGAATTTGTCCGCATTTGTGTGTCCGATTCGCCTATTCCTCTGGAATTTCGGCAATCGTAATTACCTCAAAATAACATGAATTATTCGAAATTTTCGTAAAGATTCGTGAATTTTACGAATATTCTCACCCCCCTCCATTGGTTTTTTGCTCATTTTTCGTGTTTTTTCCATTTTTTACGCCATTTGTAGTTGAAAAATTTTATCGCTTTTTCAACTACAGGATCAGACACATAAATTAGGAATTCATGTTTCCTTTTTTGGTTTATTCGCGTTTTTTAATGTATCGTGTTTTTGAGTTGTCGCGAATGGCCGATTTTCTCTAATATTTGCATCCAAATCGGCCGTTGATTAGCAAGAGGCGCTCGGGCGCTTTTTTCCGCATCCAAAATCATAATTCGCGTCGCTCAAAATCTCATACTGAGCTCACTTAAATTTGAACACTTGGGCACATTTTAAAACCAGTCTACATTACGATTCGATCGATTTTCCCAATTAATCAAAATAGACTCATTTACGCCGATTTTTTTTGGCCATTTTTGATTTAGAATCGCTCAAAATTTTTGGAATTAAGCTCAAATACCACATTTAAACTCATTTTTTAATGCAACGTTGATTGATATTCGTCCCATTTTTTCCAATTAATGAAAAACTAGGAATTTGCGCCAACTTTTTCAACTTGCAGAATTCAAGTACGCGCAATTTTTTAAAATCAAGCACAAGAAACATGTCTCCATTTATTTTTCTAAAATTTTTCCGAACGGATAGACTCCGATTTTTGAAAATTAGTCAGAACTAAGAAGAGATTGTGCCTCCGTTCTCTCTTTTTTTAGGCAGGTTTAGATCAAAGATCGCAGATTTTAGAAAATAAAGTACAAATGATCTATTCAGTAGCAAATGAATTTTGAACTTAATATCGTCTAAAATTCGCTCAATTTTTCTCAATCGGATCATAAATTAGACATTTGAGCATACTTTTCCAGCAGTTTAAACTGATATTCATCTGATTCTTAATAATTAAACAGAAATTACTCATTGGCGCCGATTTTTATGTTATTTTTAATTCAGACTCGTTCGATTTTTTCTAGGTAACCACGAACGAGCCATTGGCGCCAAATTTTTAACTTAATATTGATTGAAATTTACCAAATTTTTACAAGTTAGGCAGAACTAGACATTCGTGCCTCTTGTTGTATTTGAAAATTGAGTCGGGGCTTTGAATGAAGGCAGGCAGGAGTTGGGTACAGGGATCGTCCTTGATGCACGTGTTTCCAACACCCACGCTTACCCGAAAAACTTAACTTCTTAGAGTACTTATACCCCACAACAAAATAATCCAAATTAGAAAACCTTCAGTATCCTAATTTGAATTCCCAAAAGTTCAAACCAGAAGAGGAGACTTTTCTCCTGATAATTTTACCTATGAAAAACACACTTACGTATACAAAATACTGCATGGGCGGAATAATAAGGAATTTGTCCCACATGCTGAAAATAACACAGCAAGGCCCACCGGGGACGCAACTAGTATAGGAAAGATATATAACAACACTACTAATGGAGAGCTCACTGCACACATACCAAATCTGAGTTACAGTAAGACGCCCTTCAATGGTCTGCATTGCTCACTCCAATTTGAACCTCGGTGCATCTTCGAACAATCGACAAACTTATTACAAAAAATCTTAATCTCTGAAACACACTACAACACCCCTCCCCCTTGCAGTAGATCCCCTAAGCGATCATCTTGAAAACGAACTAAAACTGGCAAGGGAGAGGGACTCTGCCCTTACAGGCTGTCACCAGGATGGCCAAAGGTGTCCTTCCACATCCCACAATGGGGCTGTTGTAGTGTTTTGTCTTGTAGTGTTTTGAGCTGAGTTGGCGGCATATAGGGTGAAACCTACCGACTCAGTCTGCAATTAGCAAGGCCAAAATTCATTGGCAACACTGCGGCCCGAGTTGTCACTCCCTCCGCACCAATATACTGGAGTGCATCAGCATATAAGTCCATGCGGATGGGAGGGTAAGGCTGGCCACTACCTTCCAACGGCCCCGGAAGCAAAACAAAATGGGACGAAGTGGCCGGTGAGGAAAAGGACAATCTTACGAGGGTGGGGGCCTTTGGCACGGCCAGGAGGGAAAAACTAGTACAAAAGGATAAAGCACAAAAGGAGATTAACAAAATTACAACTGAAAAAAATGAGGTGAGAAAAATAAACAAAAAGGAAATGAAATTATTGTACAGCATTGGTGGCAAATCAATGGGGATGGGGATGAGGCTGATCTGACGAGGGGGAATGAGGGTGGCTTTGATGATTAATGTGGTCATCATAGCAGTCGTTGGGATAACAGTCATCATGATGGCGGGAAGGGTTCGTATTGATCATTGTAGTGGGCATTTTAAGATTGATACTGAGGGCAGCCATGACGATTATCATCAGCCCTGCGGTGGGAAGATTGACGTGTAAGTGCGTATTGGGATCGGTGAAAATGGATTGGTTCCGGGCCATGGAGTCCGCAGCAGAACCAATGTCAGATGTTCTGATGGGAGACCAGTAGGTGGCAGCAGTTGCGGTGGCAGTAAATTCCATTGAGCCGAGAAGTCATGGCGGCACAGCATCAGTACAGGGTGATTGGTTTCACTGTGATATTCCAAAAAGATACGATAAATATGGGCTGTGTCGGGCTCAATGGGAAAGGTGTGTATTGCTGGTACGTCATCCAGGAATTGATGACGCCAAGTGCAGTGTCGTAGGCCTGCACTAAACAAGATGGGTTGTCCAGTCCGCCAGCTTCGTTTAAAAACAAAGTGAAATGGGCAGTTTGGATGGCGTCAACACATCTGAGTTCTTCTGCCCAAATGCCCACAACTCATCACTAAATGAGAGTGGCGACATTGGGGTAGATAAGCAGATGGGTTTCAAGGTAACTCGGGGGAAAATGGTCGGGATAATATTGGTAAATGGCCAGTGAGGCATTTGTGGTGTGGACCTGAACAGCAATCGTAATGCACATGTCCAATCAACTGAAGAAGTTGACACCATTTCTTGCATAGTGCGCAGTGAAAAGAACTCAACATTCTGGTCGATGCATGGAGGGTAATGCGGCATTGCCAGCATAATTGAGTGTGGGGAATCAGTGGTATGAAAACAAACATAGTTAGGCATTGCCTGGCTTGGCAGTTGCAGATCAGCACATAGAACTGTACCAGCCAGAGGGACCGCTCCTAGTACAAGATGGGTGGCAATTATCAAGTTCGTCTGCTAGATTCCGATGCTTGTGGTAGTGGCTACTGGCGTGCTTGTGGCTGACGTTGGTGTAACCCTTGTGGAAGGTACTGATGCCAAGGCCATGGTCAGCAACAAGGCTGTGGTCATTGTAGCAGTTTTGGATTCCAAAGTTATTGTCTCTATGTCCATGGGCAGAGCCAGAGGCAATGGAGCCTTGAACTCCAGCTGAGGTGGTGGATTCTCCAACCCTTCAAGGCAGCATTTGATTTCAGCATCACGGTGCAATGGACTAATGTAATTGGTCAATTTTGTCGGTGAATGGCAAAAGGCACTTTGATAATTTGCCTCATAGAAACCTGTAGAGTGAACTTGATGCATTTGTTCATTCTGCATATGATGATGGGGAGCGTTGCCACGACAATGCTGATCGCGGCTATCTCAGGTATCGCCATCATGGCAACGGCAATGGTCTCTTTTATGGCAGTAGCAGTCATCACAGTGATGCAAATCATGGTGAGATCAGTGAGTATCGGAACGCTGTGCCGGTGGCATTGGTTGTATCGGCACTGAATCTTTGTTTGAGTATAAGAATGATTAGTGGGAGTGACTTTCAGCTGCGCAGTTGCGCCAGTGGTTGAGCTGGCTTGACCTGCCATTTATCGTTCTTTCTGCTTGGCCTGTTGCTCAGGGCCTTTCGTTGTATGCCGGCTTGGTGTCTTGCCCTGTTCAGTACGGGACGTACTGGGCAATGGTGTGCATTGTGCGTGTGGTTCATCCATCCTGCAGGATTTGTGTGCTTTGGGGGATTCGACTTCTTCCTGTTGTTGAGTCTTACGTTTGATCAAGTGCTTGTAATGAGCAGGTTTTTGAATGGGTTGACCATGTTTGTCGAGTTGGGTAGTTGAAGTACTGGGTTGTTGCAACTGTAGCACATCGAGCAGTACTGTTGTCGCCAGTTGCGCAGCAATCAGCTGAGGTGCGGATTGTGCAACAATCAGAGCCAATGTGCCAATGGCGTTTATTGAGGCACAGTAGGTGGAGCCATGGTAGCCGGTATCAATATTTTGGTGATTTGATCATGTAACGTCAACAGGTAGTCTTGCCAATGGTGTTCTCGGAACAACATGCCAGGTGGTGGTGGCAGAAAATTGTATGCTTTGAGGGCAGTGGCCAGATCATCCCATTGGGAATCTGAAACATACCATTGAGAAAACCTAACTGGAGGAATATACCCAGCTTTGGCCAAAGTAGCGATCATCAGAGGGCTAGGTAATGCCGTGGGCGTAGCCAAGTAAATCAAAGGATCAATGGTGGGGGAGCTGAACCACATCCATGGCTGTTTTGATATCAACAGTGGACTCCTCCAGAATATCAGTCAAAGTTTGGTCCGAGGTTGTGGTAGCTTTTGCTTGGGTATCCATTTCCATTTGGTGGGTGGGTGTGGACATTTCCGCAGAAACTGGTGCCAAAGACGAAATACTGTTGAGCGTAAATTTGAGAAAGTTGTTGATCAATGTCATTGAAACTGTGAGGTTGGTCGCGGCTGGTGGGTTGATCGGTGATGATGTAGCAACAATGGCGGCAATTTGGCGATGTTCAAGTGGAAGATCAGCATTTTGAGTAACTCATCATTGGATGGTTCAGGTGCAGCCAGCAACATTGGGCATTCCAGCAGTTTGTTGGTGGTCAATGCATGCACTGAGGCTGTAGTCAGCAATGGGTATGTGTAGATGAGCAGTGGGAAAGAAAAGTGCTTTTGAAAATCAATGTGGCTGAGCAGATGAGAGTACAAATGGAGCCTGCTGTGCGGATTCGAAGTGTAGTCGGTTTCATCCATTTGGATTTCTTCCACTTTGGTCTCCATTTGCAAATCTTCGTCCAAAATTATTGGATGTAATGTGAGACGATTGCATATATATGTGCCAGGATCATGGTCAAATGCTGGTTCATGTTCGGGAATACAATTTATCCAATCTGTGAGTCGGGTTCGAGGGTTACTATCGGCGTGAAACCACATGCAATTGTAGAAGGCTATAGGGGTAATGTCCTCAAACAAGTGGGCCTGTTGTGCCAAAAGACGAATTCAGCCGCAGAACAGGGCGAGGCTATGGCTACAGTGAGTGGCATAGTGGCTGTCAACTGTTGGAGCCAGGGTCCATCAACCTGCAAAACACTAAGGATGGTGTTGGGGAGATAACAATAATAGGTACCGTGATAAGTGTGATGGCATAGAGGTTGGTCCCGTGCCATGCACTCAATCCAAACATCATCAATGTTGGTAGGGAGTGGCGGGTTGTTGACAGTGTCCATAGGGGGGTGCACTTCGAGCTTGTAAATCAGCGACATGGGGAAGCCGAATAAGTCAGTAAGGCACTGCATGAGGCTGCTCTTCATGGCTGAGGCAAGGGCTGCTGGAACGCATTTTGGGATCTTGTAAGCTTTCTTTGGTTGGAGCGATGGATCTTCATCATCAGAGACGTCTGGCGATTTGTTCCATTCATCTATTTGTTTCTTCTTTTTCTTTTTTGGTGTTTTTGGGACAGTCAGAAGTTTCAGATGAGTCATGTGAGTGAGTGTTTTGACGTGGCAAAAAGCATTGGGTTGTGTACCTAGATAAAAAGACCGACCATGGTCGGGCGATACACAATCATTAATAAAAAATTGATATGCAGAAAGAACCTCGTCTCCCATGATCAATGGCAAAGCGACCTGGGAGAGCATCGAGTACACGGTGGCGTTTGAATCAGCAGGCACAACTTTGGTGAGCGGAACATTGTTAAAAGTGGCAATAAGCATTTCAGCCAGCCAATCAATCTCGGTGGCTTCCAACAAGTCGTGAGGATACAATGAGGCGGCATTATATATTTCTGGAATGAAGCTGTAGCGGCCGAAAGCAATTAATAGCAGTGTCGGATAAAATGCATCAAGTGCAGTATAGGCGAGGACGTCCGGTTGCAGATACAAATTTTTTGGATCATTGAAAAAGCAGAGGGTGGCAGGAAACTTGAGGGTGAGCTGGAGATGTTGAGGGCCCACATGGCGGAAACTGTAGCCTCAAGTGTGCATTTCTCCAGAATGAAGCCAATACTCCGAGCCAACTCATAGAGCAGTGAGGAGATTGCTATGTTTTATATCACTTGGTAAGCATCAAAGTGAATGGCTTTGACTATGGGATCCTTATTTTTCTTTTGGTGATCTGTGCGGAATTGCGTTCTGAGGAGAGTGTAGTCATTGGCTCCATTGAAAGAGATGACGATGGTGTGTTCACCATTGACCAGGAAAAATAGCGGGATCCAATCCTCGGGTGTTGCGACATGAACATGGTTTCATTCGGGAACACAAGTTCAACATAGCCTGGGTAGCTGGACGTCATGGAATCGGCTGACATGGGGATGGCGAATTTTAAATTCTTCAGGTTGCTGGCCATGATGGACTCGGTGTCGAAACTGACCAACCTGTAGCCCCAGAAACTTGGTGTGGGCTGGGCAGCGAGAGCAGGCCCCAAACATCTGGGCGTGAGGAAAATCAGTGGTGGGAGAACATCGGGTGGCCGGGGGAACAGCCAGACATACCAATGCTCTAGGTCAGCAACAAGGATCAAACGTTTGACATTATTTTCTAGACAAGAGCCTTCACATAAGACAAAAGTGGGAAGTGGGCTATTGTGATGGTTGTGCCAGTCCAGAGGTTGACCTCAGATTTTGACCAAGAAAATAGAGTTGTTTTGCACCAAAATAGGAGTGAAACGGAAGCCCCGATGGCTGCAACTTGGGCGGCGATGTCACTGAGATGGGAGAGTCTTGACAATTTCGATCGGATCACTTGAGCGAGGCGACGAAAATTGTTGTACGGGCCAGTCAAAGCAGTGGCCGGCTATGGCGACAATTTGAGCCATAGCTTGACGATTGCGGGATTGCAGCAGCTGACCATTGAGAAGTAGACGATGCAGCATAGGCTGGGTATCCCATAGGGTCCCAAGTACAGATCAGAGGGCATGCACAGAAACATAAAAGCTAAAGGAAATGTATGCAAAGATAGGAAATACCGTTGCAGGAGAAACTGATGTCGTTCTGATGCGGTTGTTGTTCACCACATCAGACGTATCATTCGTTGACATTCAAAGACTCGCGATATGGCAAAGCCTCGTCCGAAGAAAATTTATGGAGCGGTGGTGAAAGTCGACTGTCTGAAGCAAAAGCGAAGCAAAAGCGAATTTTCCTTTCAGATGAAAGATAATTGGTCGAATCCCACTGTCCTCCGTGAATGCGTGATAGTCAATTTATGTTCAATATAGCACTGATGACTGCAACATGAAATTTGCGCCACATTCATTTATTTTAGCTATTTCATTAAATTTCGCATAGCAGAAATTTACGATTATGGTAAAAAAAAGAAATTTGCGAACCATGATCGGCAAAAATACGATCTTATTACGTCCGGAAATAAATGAAAAATCATATAAAAAAGTTTAGTATTTTAAACTTTATGCAACCATACAACGTATTCAGGCGAAGAAAATTTGTAAAATTACAAAAATCAGACTACTCGCTGCAATGTTCATTATTCAAAAGTTTCAGCTTCCGAATGGGTAGCCGGTGGACCGTCGGGACCGCTGTCGGTGCTCGTCAGTGTCATCGTTTTATCCAAAATGGTGTCGGATTTTTTACCCAATAACCAATAGGTGAAAAAGACGCCTTTACCCTGAAATTAGCCGAACATTTTGATAAAAAACTTCGATTAAAAGTTAGAATGTAAAGTAGTTTTATACTCATTTTTCGTACACTGAGCTAATTTAAATAAAGTCTGGTTTTCATAAATGCTCCCAAATTGAAAAATGACAAAAATCAATACTGTCGTCAAAATCATTTACTCAAAGCTTTTACACCACAATTTTTCAACCAAAAAATCGTTAAAGATTAGTTGATTATGCTCACAAATGTGTAGTTCAATGTGACGCGGCTATTGTTTGGCAGAAACATTGTAAAAGTTCAATTGGACTTACTTTTCACCTGTATTATTTAGAAGCATTTCAGGAAAAACAACGCTAATTGTAGAAGGTCTAACCTATATCTTATCTCTGCATCAGCATTTGATACAGGAAAAAAGCGCAATCGATGGAGCTTAAGGAGCTAATAAATACTATTTGCTGTAAGTGGTGAATGTTCACAAAAATTCGGAGTTGTCCTACCAGAGAGATAGAGATTATACGCAATAGAATGTATGCAAATTTTTGTGCAAATCTGTATCATAGGGAAGAATGATCCGCGTAACTTTTTTTGCCTGAAGAACTCGAGACTGAATTTTGCAGCAGAAAGATTCGTTACAATTGCAATGTTTCAAGTAATATGCACTTCATGATGCAAAAAATAATATTTTGGTTGGAAGTTCAAACACCTTATTCAAACAGCTCACTTTGATTATAATCTCCCCGCGAGCTTTTGTGATATATCCACCAATAATTTCACTCAAATATTTATTCGTCTCTTCGCTAATGTGAATACACGATGCTGAAATTTCAAAATAATTTATCACATTACTTCGGGTTGTGACAAAAAACTCACGTTTTCCGGTGCTTTCCATGCGATTAGCGGTGTTGACGGTGTCTCCGAAAACACAATATCTCGGCATAGTGACACCAACAACACCGGCAACGCATGGGCCTGAAAATTAGGAGAAAATTTAACACAGATAGGATTTTGGATGAAACAGGGTGTCCAGAAAGTGAAATTCTTGGACAATTTGTTTTTTATCAAAGTATGTGTCTGTCAAGTGCTCTGTCAAACAATAAAGCAGTTCATGTCACAAATTTACAGTTTCTAGCGATATGTAATTCGATTTTAACCCTTTCAAAGCATTTGGAGAACAAAATCTGGAAAAACACATTAGTGTAATATTACATAAGGGTAATTTGATTTTTCTAATACTGAATAGATCTTGGCTCGTATAAAAATTCATTTCTAGAATTCTAAACAGCAGCCTGAATAACTCTGAATGCTGTTCTATTTCACAGCAGGTCAGTATGTCCTGCTACATTGGGGAAACTGAATAGTGCCTCGTTCATGTCACAATACATCAAAGCTGTGTCTGATACAAACTTACGCGCCTTTCTGTTATGAATGAATACGGTAATCTTCAGCCGAAGTCATAGCTCAGAAGAGAAATAACACTACTTCGTGTACAAAGAGTTCCAGGACCGCACTTTCATAGGCTTAACTATAAGCCCTCGAAAAGGCATACCAGTGTGTAATCCGATTCTAACTTCCAATTTTTCGTCCGGCAGATGAAGAATTTTGAACGATTTCGTGCCGCTAATTAAATGCATGGACATGTCGGCCAACTGGCTTG
This sequence comes from Romanomermis culicivorax, assembly GCA_963922205.1. Lineage (NCBI taxonomy): Eukaryota > Metazoa > Nematoda > Enoplea > Mermithida > Mermithidae > Romanomermis > Romanomermis culicivorax. The sequence continues at coordinate 789,388 of CAWUHX010000030.1, forward strand.
CGTGTTTGTCACCGTTCCTGGTCGGCAGACCGCTGGCGCACATGTACCCGTCGCCAATGGTTAAAACCTGCATAAAAATGAAGGGTACGAAGTTGAGGTGCTTTGCAGCATATAGAAAGACTACAACACAATTTAGAGTTCTTATGAGAACTACCATATTCGATTGTAATCTTCGTTACTCAGTCAACACTGTGCTATACTGTTAATTCAGAAAGATGCGAATTTCGAAATTCCTTGCGCAAAATTTTGCATGTTTCACGCACTTCTCTGAATAAGCAAATGAAGATTCCTAACTTTGGTTTCTGATTTCTTCTATTACAAAAGTAGATTACAGTTGCTATAATCTGACTTTCTTTTACTTCTAAATAGTCAAAGGCTTTTTTGTTTTTTTTGTTATTTTAGGTGCTATATGCACACTTTTTGGTTGTATTTAATGAAATATTTAAAGGTTACCTGACTAAAAAAATTAAAAAACGAAAATGAAATATAAATGCGATAAACATAGACATGGCTCGTTTGGGCAAACTTTGAAATTTTATCACATAGCCACTTGCCTTATGCAAATGGTGTGCCTTCTATGGGTAAACATATCAAAAAAACAGATAAAAAATATATTCATGTTTTTAAAAAAATATGACCTTCAAATATGAATTTTAGATAGGGAAAGGAAACTCAGATGCTAATTCAATATAAAATGTGGAAAAAACATGCTACTCAACGAAAAAAATACGGATGTCTAATAAGAGCAAAATACAAGTCTCAATATGAGGATTAATCTGAATCTGAATTTGGATGCAAACCTAAATATGAAAAAGCTTATGCATCTAAATATATGAATAATGAAAAGATTCTTAGTAAAAATAGAAACACGAATCTGAATATGGATAGAAACATGTATCTCAATACCAACAGAAATATGAATCCGAATAAACAAAATGATGGTCCGAAAAAACAAAACGGCGTATATTACTTTTCTCTTCCTGAACTATCATATTTTTGAGCTTTTTGTCGTGGTAGGTTGAATGAAAATGTAAAAAAATTATAATGTTTAAAAAGGAATACGATATATGTGGCTCAATGTCATGAAACATATCTGAATACAAAACTGGAGAGGAGATTAAGACTTGAGTGGGGAAGTGAAATAATTATATCTTCAAGTGGGACAAAATATTCTATAGGCGTAGCAGTATTTGTCAATAATACTTTCGTACGTGAGACTAGATGAGCAGAAACAGGCGAAAGTGGCAGATTTATATTAATAGATCTCAAACATAAGAATCTAGTTCCATAATTGTGAATGTTTGTGCACCTGTCAAAAAAAGAGCAACTAATTTTTTGATATCCTTTCACAAAATATGAAAATTTATTAAAGAAAACCTGCCATTGATTATGAGTGAAGATTTCAACTAGTTTATTAGAAAATGCCGAAAATGCCGAAAATGCCGAAACTGAAAAATTTCTTGTGAAAACAAAATTTGTTGGTCAACTTTTTTTGAATTTTTTGTCTCAAAAAACGCCAAAAATTAAGGTCCACCCCTGTACCCTCCTCAAAATTTCATGCACATGTTTGGTTGGAAAGTGTGTTGATGCACTCAGCTGCAGAATATACATTTTCACAGACATGGAAATTTTTTTTTAGAAAAAATGAAAGTCCAACATAATGGGAGGAAATTTTTTTCCAACTATAACCCAAGTTCTCAAAAATCTAGTCAATTTTTTCCTAGCTTGGCAACTAAACGAGCAAGTATATTTTTATTTTTACTGCCCCATCGGGGCATTTTCTAATAGATTAGTCCACCTCTTTTTAGTGGGCCTCACCCATGCATGAAAACCTTCGTAAAAGCACATTGAAGTGTTAAATTTTGTGATCTTCACGTCAAAGAAACAAGAAAAAACGATCTTAAAGTTACAAATTATCAGTTTCGGTAAAAGTAAAAGATGCATATACTGCATAGTACTTAAAACACGTTGTAAACAGAGTGTAAATTGACCATATCCATTGAATTTCCCATGGTCAAGAACCCCTCAACCAAAAAAATCGCAGAAATACTTCTGTTTACACACATGACCATTTATTGTGCAAAATGACTGCGTCTATTAAATTCCCCATAATCAGAAACCCCATTCCCCGAAAATCACAAAAATGCGCTGTGTAAAATGACGCACCCATTGATTTCCCCAGAGTCAGAAACCATCTCCATCAGAAAATCACAAAAATACGGATAATTTTTTGTGTAAGCAGATCGCACTCATCAAATAACCTCTTCCGGTAAAAATCACGAAAATATGCTTGGTTACACCTTGGTTATACATCATTTTGCTGTGTAAAGTGACGCATCCAGTGAATCCCCCATGGTCAGAAAACTCTTCCCCCAAAAATCGCAGAAATACATTTGCTTACACTCAATATAATTTTGAGTGTAAAGTGATAACATTCATCAAACTCCCCGCCCTGGTCGAAAACACCTTCCACAAAAAAAAATCAAGAAAATACGCTTGGTTATACCTGAGATAAGTTTTCCTGTAACGTGATTGCATTCAATCCCCGTCATCGAAAACCCCTTCCACAAAAAAAGATCGAATTCCGAATGGTCGAAAACCCTTTTCTTCAAAAAGTCCCGGTAGTACCTTCATTTACATTAGTGATGATTTTTTGTGTAAAGGGAATTCCATTGAATTCCGCATGATTGAAAACCCTTAAAGGTCATTTATGCTTGTCTTTTTCGGCAGAACGGAACGGAATGCAATCGACATAATGTTACCGAACAAAAGGGAAATTTTCGTTCCGTTCAATTCGGTTGGAAGTTACCATCGGTCATTTTCTAGAAAATTGCAGTAGTCCTTTCCGACCGGAAATAGATTTCCAGGCTGAATGTTTTAAGTTGTTGGTGATCGGTTCTGTTCTGTTCCGCCGAAAAAGGCAAGTATAAATGACCCTTTACACGCAAAAATTCCAATAAGGCTATTTGTCAGAGGGTCAATTCCTCTTAACTTTGGTCCTCTAATTACCTTACTTTCATTTTCTAAAGTTCCTTTGTTGTTAAAGTGTTTCCATTTATTCTTAGGTAAACAAACCGATAAAACGGTTTGTGTCACATACATTTTTGGGCCAAAATAAATAAATGGTGGTGCGAATGTTTTGCATGCAACTGGCAAGTTGATGTTAGGCGCGTTGCAGTATGTTTTTTCATTATTATTAATTCGTTTGGTATTAGCGCCTGGTCGTTTTTATTGCGTCTTCGGAGAAGCGTCTCCATTCTGCATATTGTGTGCCTCTCATCCGAAGGATTGGGCGTTTTGTGAAGACCCGCGGTGACTCTGGAAGGAGCGAGGGCGTATTCGACATTTTGGTTATTGTGTGTTTTGGATTTCACGTCGCGGATCAATCCTGAGGATTCACGCGGCCTGAGGAGGTTTTCGACGTTCAGTTTTGATCAAGGAGATCAGTGAGTTGTTGTCTTGGAATTAGGTAGACTGTTTTCGTCTTTGACAAGCTTTCAGCTTAGGCCGTGGACTAAGAAATCCTGAAATCCCTGTGGCGCTCTGCACAGGGACGAACAGAAGGGTCAGCGAAGCAGGGAGGAGACCGGCGCTTGTGTTCACGTACTTTGGCACTTCACATTTCGTTTATCACTTACCTTCACCGTTGTATTTACACTCCATTTATTCAAAATAAATATCTTCGTTCATCAAGTCTCAGTTATCTGCAGTAGGATTGCAGTTAGTACCGGGTTAGCGTCAGGGGCCGTACCGGTTTGGATCTCCCAAGAACCGCAGGTAGGTAGCCGAGGGTATACGACCACGCACATAGGACATATTGGTTGAACTGAAACTGCAAAAAATTCTGGCACCATGGTGCATTATGCTGCAAAAAATTATTTTTTTGGAGCGGTAAGTATTATATAACAAAACTGCCGAATTTCGCGGTTCCCGGGACTTTGGACCACGGTATAGTTTGAGGCCATATTTTAAAAAAATGAAAATTGCATTTGAGATTGCACCCCCAAGATGCTTAGACCGAAGTATGGAGTTTGGATATGCCAGACCCATTGTTGGGTATGGTGGGACTGGGACCCTAAAAAGTGCGTTTTTTTCATGTGTTTGGGGTCCCACCGAGCACCACTTGCAGATAGAGGCGAAATGACAAAAGGCACCCAATATTTTGCCCCTATGCCCGAAATTATAAAAAAGCATAAAAGTTATAGCTCTTACCGTTTTGGCTGTATGGGGCCACAAAATTTAGGGAAGGGCCAAGTATATTATAGGCTGACGCTATCGTGCCACCTATGATATTGTTTTGGATACAAAGCTCGACAAGAAAGGAGTAAACTACCCAACTAATAAAAAATGCAGCGGTGTCCAAATTGAGAGACTTCATTAACAAATTTGATCTTGTTGACGGCTTGTGACAGAAACATTCAAATCAAAAAAAGATATACTTGGACTCAATCCACCCGTGTCATAAACGTCGATTTGATTACTGGCATATTAATGAAGAACTAGTAAATAAAGCTAACAAAGCTGACGTTTTGGCGGATTTCCTTAAAATCACAATGTTCCTTCTCTGTAAATCATGAAAAGATTATTTTGAAGAAGGGGTCCAGGCTATTGGACCTCTGATAATTCTTTAGTGGACCACCAGGAATATACAGAACATGCTGAACCCCGCGAAGGAATGGGAATTTGTCAGATATAAAATACGAAAAAAATCAATAAAAATCAGCATAACTTCAGCTAAAGATGATAAAAATCTATATGAAATGAACTTAAAAATTGAAGAGTAATAAGACAAAATCCACACGGTAGGATAAGAAGATAGGCTGAAAAAAATCCACTCAAAATTGGAATTAAACATACTTTCTGAGAAGAGAGAGACATTTTCAATAAAAAAATGAAATTTGGATGGAATTCCTCAGGAGAAAAACTCACTAAATACTTATTAAATATCGAAGAAAAAATTTCAATAAAAACACCATAAGTACAATAAAATAGGAGGTAAAGACAGATATTGACGACCCAAGGATTATCCTGGAGGAAATGTGGAAATACACATGTTATATTCATGGTACAAGTCAAATTCTCTTACAAAAACAAAGTACTTTCTTGAAGACTCTAGAAATCATAGTATACTCAAAAACTACGGAAGAGCAACAAAAACAATTAGAATCAGATGTGACTGAACAAGAATGTAAAAACAGTACGAATTCCATGAGGAAATGTAAGTTGCCTGATGATAGTAGTCTGACTGCTGAATTTCACAAAGCATCAGCAGTTTACATTATAGTTTAAAATTCGGGCTCCAATCGGATTCACAAAAAATGACAAAAATAAAAAAGCAGAAACAGTGAAAAAAACCAAAAATGTAAAAGTAAATGCTCAGAGACTAAAGAATAAATTGGCAAAATAATACGTGAAAGGCTTCGTTCCTGAGTGATACATAGCGGGAAAAAAATATTAGATACATTTTGGATCTTCGTGTAATCAATCAAGCATCATGCCACCTCATCTGGTAAAGAGTCGCATCCAGTTGAATCTGTGCACAATGAACGGATCATTAAAAGATAAAAGGTCAAATTTTTAAAGTTCTTCCCTTATGCACTCTAAAATACAATGTTTCGCATTTCTTTAAGTTTATACCATGAAACTGAAAACGCTGCTAAATCATTTTGACAGCTTTGAAAGGAACTTTTGATTTATCAGTAAGTACTATCAAACGTGCTTCATCCATTTCAGCACAGCACCAGTTATTATTTCAAAATCGGGAATTTTTACATATCAGTGCAAAAGAGACCTACGAAAAACAAAGCCGGACGCTCCACTACATTACACATCGCATGAGCATTTGTTGCGTGCCTTATCAATTAGTCTTTGCACTCACCTTGTAGACTTCATATTCGGCTATGATCTCGTCGAAAAGGGTGTATAATTCGTTCAAAAGATTGACAGTTTGCATGGGCGTACTGCGCGAAGCCAAAGTCGTGAAACCGACCACGTCCGAAAAAAAGATAGTCACGCAATCGTAGGTCTCGGGGTCGACAGGTTGGCCGGCTTTCAGACGGTCAGCTACGGTTCTAAAAATTGTGTAGTTCGGTCTTTAGACGGAAAAATTCATGCCAGACTATTCAGTTTTCAGATTACAGCAGAAAGTATTCACCTGATCATCTAAAATACCCAAGATATAGTAATTTCAAACCAATTGATTGCGAGTAAAAGATAGATTCTTATTCTATCTCAATCTTCCTACAATTGTTCAATTTTCAAAAGAAAACGAACAAAATTCAGTCACATTACAAAACAGGGTTGGGCTGTAAACAAAGCATTCCCAAAACGAGCTCTAACCAGGTCTAGGAAAACTCAAAACTCACAATGTAACAACATTCTTTGGAGAACCACTGCTATTGGCTACAGTAGACTTTGTAGTGACAAGCTGTTCTTTACTATTTACAGGCTTTTTACAGGCACACTAAAGGCTAATTTTTCCGTTCGTTACACGATTTTCATACCAGCAAATTCTTCAAAGATTATCCGAATCAAAACTAATACTGGTTACTGCGTAGATACAATAAAAGATGTATGATTGAATATTTCAGGTTGTTAAGATTTTTTGCTTTTGTTTTACCCTCCGCGTTTTTCAAACACTTTCGGCTCCATGAGTTTGGTAAGTAACTCTGGAAAATTTGACACTTACTTCGGTAACATGCGATACAAAAGCATGTCAGATTTTTTCATTTCGTCGGTTAACATTCTTGTCCTTTCGGCAACATTCTGCTCCAAACTTCCGGCGTACTTTTCCATCATTTTCAAAATGTGATCCATCAGGTTTGTAGATCTAAAAATGTAATGAAGCTGTCTGTAATTAGCGAAAAAAGTTTTCACAACACAAATTCTAGAGCGAATAGCGTAACTAAAGCCCTACCTTCCCCGAGCCATCTGCTTAATTATGGATTTAATCTGCTTGAAATTAGGTCTCAGTTCCTGGTCCTCTTTCCAACAGTCGTTCATCAATTGTATTATTGCTGGTTCGACATCCGTGTCCTGGCCGAGGTTGACCGATGGTCGAAAAGGAGGACTTTCGCATTTGGCCACTCTCGGTATGACATCTAACGCAATAAATTCTTTTGTGATTTCCCTCTTAGCGTGTTTCGCAATTGCATACCTTCCGGGCTCAAATTTTCTTTGCAGAAAGGACGGTCTCGCAAAAGAACTTCTTGAATCAAGATAGCATAACTGTAGACGTCGCCTTTCTGAGAACCTTGAGGCGGCGGATCCATGGTTCTTAACAATTCGGGTGCTGTCCATAATTTATCTGCGGATGCATACTTATATTCTTTTTTATATAAAATGCTTGTAAACTGAAAAATAGACAGAAAACAAGTGCGGCCCTAGAGATTATCAAAGCTTTTTGTTTAACGCTTTTTATTCAAAAAATTGTAAGGATTAGTTGAGTAGGCTCAAAAATTTTCATTCTTTGTGACATATGGTTTAGCAGGAAATCTTAAAAATATGAAATACCACTTGCTTTCCGCTATCAATATTTACAAGTAGGCTATAGTACGTTATCAAGTAATTTGAATATTGAAAATCCTGCTGTATAGTTTACCTTTCGGATCTTTCAACGGCGTTCTCATTTTGAACAAACCGTAATCGGTGACCTTACATACCCAACGATTGTCAACCACACAATTGGCGGACTTCAACCTGCCATGACTTTTCACACCAGAGTCATGTAGATGATCCATGCCCTAGAAAATTAGGCGACATTAGTGTACAGTTGTGGGGGAAAAAATCACACAAGAGAAATGAGTGTGATACAGGATAGTATATTCCTCCTGAAATAATGATCTGAACCGCTACAAATTGATGACATTTTGATTCAACTTTTTGATTTTGATTCGAGTGTGGGGAAGGAGAATGCGTAAAGAAAAAATTTAATTCCTTCCTAGTTTTCAGAATCTTTTAATCAAATTCTGTCCTCATCAAATGACTTATTCTTGTCTGCAGATGTCAAACGATCAATAGTTATGGGTTGACTTTACACTAAGTTACCGATGCGATATCCTTCAACAACGAGTACTTGAAGAACCAGTCCAATTTCACATTTTCGTTGTGTAGCACGTCCTTAAAAGGAAGATTACTGCGTAATAAATGTATGTTGATTTTTTGGGATTGAACAGATGAGAAGACAAATGTTACAGTCCTAAGCTTTGTGATAGCTGTAGAAAATTTGAACCTGCAAAAAGTGTGCACTCCAAGTGTATTATGGTTAGTCAAAAATCTACCTTTTTAAGAAATTAAAAGCGGACTAAACTTCAAATTCTGCTCGAAAATAAACTACTGGAGCACCAACTAACGCTTACTTCAAGACTCCCTTTCGATGTGTATTTCCAAATGGAGACCGGGTGTGGAGCATCGATGCACAGTCCTATAAACGTGTTTAAGTTTTCGTGCGTCAAATCCCTCATCTGGAAGAAAAGATCGACTTGTAATTTCACAAAGACAATCTGCGAAAGGAATTACGAATTTCAAATGATTGTGGTCATTTTCGCTGCTCAAAACCATGCTCATTTGATGCTGCTTGGCCCATACTAGAACTCCCTTGTAATGAGCAACGTTTTTGTCCCCTTTGGCTATAGCTTCGGCCGTTTCATCTGAAGCAGTTGTGCTTATAGTCCTAAGCGAACCTAAACTTTTGCTACGACGACTCTAAAAATGAGTTTTGTATAATCATGGTGTCGCTAAAGACATGCGCACTGGTGAAATGTTTGATCATGTGTAACCTCTTACTTATGCAGGGCAAAGTCTTGTATGAAAGACATCACGATCAGTTCTTACTTTATCGTTAAGCCAAATCAAATCCTTATACGGTATTTTCCACAACATTTTTGCCATTTCATTGACTAACAATCTCTTCCTAAACAATTACAGTAATCTTATTCAAAATAAGGAAAGTTTGTTTAAAGTCAATTAGGATGATAACCTACCTTATATAGTAGAACGTGCCAGTGGCAATCATACTGAACAAGAAAACAGTGATCAATACGCCAATGATGACCCATGGTATAACTGAAAATAGCGAACACTGAGGGACTAAAATTCGCATGCTTTTGACCAGAAAACTTACTTGATTGTGTGACTACTCGACATCTTTCATTGAAGAAACCACAGTCCGGCACGTCTTTGCTGGCAACACCGTCCCGGCTCTCGAATATGACTTTTTCCGGTACAAGAAGATTAATAGTCTGCAAAGAATTTTTTCATCGGCCGCATAGTAGTGGAAAAATGATGTAATTTTCTTACTTTCCCATCAGGTTTGTACATCAAAGCTTCAGCGATTTGGATCATTTTCATATTTTTGTCGAAGGCTCTAATAATAAAATTGGGCTCGCGGTTGTTCATATCATCGATGACAACGTGACCTGAGACGCCTGGAAAGCACAAATTCAGAACTAAAGCGGAAAATTGGAGAAAAATTTACCCAAAAATTGGGTATTTTTTGTGTTATTCAATATCCAAGCAGTATCCTTCAGGGTGCCGCCATGTCGCAGGGTTTTGTTCAAAGCTAAAGCGTACAAATAGACAGCGTCGTGTAGGAAAGGACTATACAATGAACCCTGTATGAAAAATCGAGCTGACCTTATTACTTCTGATAATTGTGAAAATCTTACATATTGATCTTCAGGTTTCTTGCTATTATAACTCAGAGGGGGCGCCTTGATCTTGCGAATTATATCCTTCTTGAAAGAATGCAGCTCTTCGTTGCTGGACGTTGACATTTCTACCTGAAAATGTAAAATTCTGGAAGAGCATCCTTCATGAGCATCAGCCTATGTCGCAGTTCTGTAGTCAAACAATATTTTACTCATGGACTGCAAAAGTTTTTTATTTAAAAGTAGACTATACAAAGACTGTCTGTCACGAAAAACCATGCGTGACAAAATTAATGATTTAAATTCAACGCTCCCGAGTAACCCTGTGGATTTCGGGCACTGCTTAATGAAATCTGACCACTGTAATAAGGGGTCGACTTTAGACATTCTGGGTATAACTTATGTGTAGTCTTGATGTCCCTATTTTAATTAAAAGATTAATCGTGAAATACAAATAATCAATTTTGCTATTTAATCATACTTTTTACCGCGCTTTTCTGTAAATAATCCATTTTCAAATCTGACACATAACTTTTACCATCATCGTGGGCTTGAACGCGGCTTTTGCTTCATCGTTTCGATCATCGGAATTCCGATTCGTCTCCAGGTCTAGCCACATTTCGCTGCGATTTGTATCGCGAACGAAATCGGGCATTATATAGACGTAGTCGCGATTTGTCATGCCCAGTTGTTGGGCGCGTAACATAAATTTGCGAACATCGGCTTCGTGTTCCAAGCAAACGATGGCGACTGCAAAATACAAAAGCTAAAAAATCTGTAGTCTGACATCGGAAGGACACACGAGAAAAATTTTTGTTAGCAAGTCCTTGCATTTCACACCAGTTATACATAATGCTGCTGTGAAAATGCCTCAAAATAGTTTGGAGGCCTATAGTTGGTCAAAATTATCTTATGAACAAATATCTGAAGCATTACCATTATCATATAGTTTCAGAACAGTTATGACTATACATGCATAGGATGAAAATTCTGCTGGGGTCAGGCAACTCAGGTGGTCGATAAAATTTTTTCTTGGTATGTTTTTCGGCTAAAAAGTCGTGAATTTCATAGTTTTTGCTTTATACTTTTTTATTCTTTCTCGTTTTTCTTCATCAGTTTCATCAATTTATCTCGGTGATCGCCTAAACACTTATGAAAAGCTAAATTTGTCGGAGTTCAGTCAAGAATATACTGCGGATCAGTAAAGACCTGAAGATGGTCAAAACACATTTTCTTTGCGTGCTGATTATGTCATCCTAATTCTCGTGGCCATTGCCATCGATCACCGATGGTCATTCGTTATGTGGGTTATCTTGCCCATCGTTCCTCAGGTAAAAACGTGATTTTAATTTTCCAAGGGAAGTGTGTAACATGGCTTAATGGATAACCTTTGGAACGAGTATGATGCGCACGGCACTCGTTTACTTACTATATGCGCACATGGGATGTTTTTCGCTAATATCACGTTAATACCTAAAAAGCGACAATGAAGTCCCTCCCGACTGCACTTACTCCTCGCGAACTGGGTCATCGTCGTCAGAAATTTCTCCATTTCGGCTTCACTAGCCACGGCTTTGTCCACTACGTGGTTCAGCACGTTGGTGATGTTGGCTTTCAGTAGTAATTTTCGAAGACCTTCGGCGATAGAGTAGCATCGCCTGGTGGCACCGTCGTCCGTGTAAAAGACTGCTATGCGTCGCCAGTTAAAATAAAGCAAGACTTCTTTCAACGCTCGACCCATCCTTGAAGATTAAAAAGTTTGACTGAATCATGTTCTATAGATAGCAGAGCTTCAGGTTGTACTGTGCTGTATTGAGCCAAAAAAATAATTTCAGCTAACTTGTCATTTTCGGTCACTGAATAGATTCGGTCAATTTTTACGTAGTTTTCACTTAGCTATCAGTACGATTTCTGCTTACATTTACTGATAACCGAACAAGCCTATCTGTTAAGCTAATGTTTGTAGATTAACAAAATGACAAAGATTAATAATGTTCTAAACATTTGTTACGTAGAGGTTTTACTATAGAATTTATAAGAGCGAATTTTATAAAGACTAGTTGAGTAGACTCACAAATTTTCCCTTAAATGAAAATAACTAAAATATGAAATGGTACATGCTTTTCAATTTCATGATTTATAAGCACTGAAATAGACAGACTGGTGTATCCCCATTCCTTGAATTTTCCTTTTCTGAAGAATTTCCCGATTCCCCGAAAAAGTCCCGTTTCCCCAAAAGTTCCTATTCCCCGAAATTGTCACATGCCGTTTCCCCGAAATTCGACAAGGCTATTTTTAGATTGCATTTTGTAAATCGTTAATTTTTCCGTAGAAACATCGTAAATTGTAAGTTTTCACGGCACAAAAAGATTCCTCAAGACACTTCAAAGAAAATTTGCACCGTAATATCAAAATGTCATTGTCGTTTTAATTATTGTCAAAATATAAATTATAAAAATCTTGTTAACTTTATTACTCGATGGGAACTACGGTCAAGCGATATTTATTCTCACAAATCATCGGCAATCGCAATTATTGAAATGTGAAAGTGTGGCGAGTACCACTTATTTTTATTTTTTGCAGAAAAATAAGTCTACTAGGTCAGCAGATGGAACAGTTACAGATTATTATGAGTATAGAAATTATGATAAATTGGGACGAGAACGTGGAAGAACAATAGTCAAAAATGACCGTGATATCAGGAATTCGGAAGCTGGGCATACTGAGCGTTCCCTACTGATGCGGTCAGCGTAGAGGCGTTAACTCTGACAAGGAATATGATCAAATTAGCCGAAAATGCAAACTTATAGAGAAGGCCTGGCCGAAGTACCCCGCCGATGTGTCGAACTCGAGTTTGCAAAAAAGGTAGAACTGACCGTCTCAGATTTAAATTACTTCGATAAGCTTTGTATCAGTGAAAGGACATAATCATACTTTTTATGCGACTTAAGTGAATGCGCGTCCGTAATTTCAGTGCCAGTGATATATTCGGTGTGCGAGGAATCGGGACATTCGGGGAATAGGGACTAACGCACTGTTAGGGAAACGAGAATTTCATTTACTATTCGGGGAATAGGGACTTTCGGGAATCGGAACATTCGGGGGGAAAAGGGATGTTCGGCGAATGAGGCCACAATCAGACAGACTTATTTGTAGCAAAAACTAAAACTTCATAATCTGAGTGATAAATGAATGGCCGATTCAGACCAATGATCAAAAGGCTCAGATGACTGAAAAGTGCAGCTGACCGAGAAGCCTCCCACAGGTGATAAATTTTACACTACACTCCATTTTTTTCAAGTGATAGATGCAGTATGGTCCTAGTTCGGCAAACGCGGCCGTGAGGCCTATTCATGCTCTGCGCAATTCGATGTACAGCTGAATAATTTTCGTCCATTTTTATTGATTGATGCTGCACAAAAAGTATATAAATGGCCGCCGTAGCTCGATGAAATATAAATAGGCTACTAATGGAGATTAGGAAGTCAGAATCCTTAAGAAAGATGATCATCAACGAATCTCCTTGCTGAATTGATCATTTGAAAATAAATAGAGTATAGGGACTTGAATGACATAGTGGCTAAAACACTACTGATCCCAATTTCAACATGAATTTCAATTAGTTAATTTGCCTACTTTCACTAACCTGATCGATGATCCGATAACCCTGGCCATGATTGGAAATCGCTGATTATTGGTTAAATCGGTGCTCGTGGCCGCCCAGTTGAAAATGGGTATATTGAAATATTTTGCCAAAACTGCCACGGCCAATGCAGCTTAAGAACTTGAGATGTCAATTCCTATTTCACTAAGTGAGAAAAACTAACCGTAAGTGGCTGGATCCCTGGTCTGGTGTGTTTTGCAAGCGAAGTTTTGTGTGAAATAGTACTAAGAAATCATGTGCAGCATGCATAATGTTCAGGGCAATATTACTATAGACACCAACTGATTTTTCGTGCTATATCGAAACGAACTGCACATCTATAAACTATCAGGCTTTTCAAACAAATACTAACTATCGGAAAGTTTCAGTACCATCATGACCCTTCCTCTAAAAAACGTCTCGGGACGTACATGCAATAACCATACCCGAGCAAAGGCAGGCTGACGTGTTTGCCAAATGAAAAGCCCAGTTTCGAATACCATCTGGCTCTAAAATTATGTTGAATATTTCCAGCAGTCGAAACGCCAAAATGGATTTTTCTAATTTTCTAGTCAATTAGAAACATTTGCTTTTCAACAAATGAAGAACTATGGAAAAGTTCCTCAGCATCGTAATCCTAAAAGGCTTATTTTTTTGAAATGCTCAAAATTACAATAGAAACCAAGTAATTATCGTATTTTTACGATTTTCTGGTGCACAATATGTCATACAGAACTGGAAGTTTGTGAACCTGCTCAACTATCCTTTAATAATTTTTCCCCAATTTCTGTCATTTTTCAAATTGCATTTTATAGAAAACAGGTCCCTGGTTTTCATTTCCATATCAAAAGAAATCGTGGTGCAAGGACATACCTATCCCTCAATACCATCATCAGTCCATGTACACATCTAAAATAGATCTCTAAGTCGAAAGATTTTTTTGCACTTGACGGCAAAATGACTTCGTCATTCGCTGGATTTCTATTTTGTTCTCGAAATCCACAGAAACGGGTCAAAGCAAAAATATTTAACTTATAGGTTTTCTTCTGGCATATGTAGTCATGAAGAAACATCAAAGTTGATGAAGAGCGGCTTGACGAGATTGTCCTCAGAAGGACTCAATGTTAGGTTCAAATACATTTTTAATCAAGCTGAAGTTCTGTAATGAATGCAGTAGGAAACAGTGTCGTATTACAGCTCAGAGTGTATGTAATCTGAAGTAAACACTGTGGAACAACCATGCAGTCTATGAAAGTGCAGAAATTGATTATTTGGGCCATCAAAAATCGTCTCATCTCCCCTGAACGTAAACTTACGTGCAGAACACGGTGAAGCGATTATCATATGAATGTCATGCCTGCGCACCAATTCCGCGAAAGCCCCAGCCGACGAACTTTCGTCGCACTTATCGTCACGTACGAAGAAACTGAAACGGGAAAGAGGGGATACCCCCTTAGATACACTGGTCCGCAACCTTTCAGAACTCACGGGAGGCGCAGGGTGGCCCGATCATTGCGTCGACCAACCGGGCAGAATACATGCGAACGGCCGCTCCAGCGGCAGTTGCCGCGTCACAGTCGTCAAACTCCACAAGGAAACTATTCGGGGAGAAGATTTGAGAGATTTGAGGTATTTTTTAAAGGATTGAGAATGTTTGTTTTTGCGAACCAAAAGCATCCCATGCAAAGCAAAAAAAGGTTTACCAAAATAAAAACTGGATATCCGATTCGACCACAGGTTCTGTGAGAGTTTATACATTTTGTCGTACTTACTCAAGCAGGTTGATTCATTAGTGAAGTTAACTTTAACTGAAAAATGTGTTGCAATCGCTAAATAATGCTTTTTTGCATTAAGAAAAGCATTATTTAGCAATTGCAACTCAATTTTTGCATAGAAATCAACAATAGTAGCTTCATCTGGTATAAACAAACGAAAGTGTGTATGTCATAAAACGGAGCACACACTGAGGTAAAAAAACTCCTGCAAACGTAAGGTTAACCAAAGTTCCGTGTCGTTGATCTGGAAATGACTGTTGGGTTTCAACAATATTAGAATTCTCAGAATGTACTGTTCATCGAATACTTGTATTCACATATCGAGGCTTCGTTAAACGTTGATCGAAAGGATCGATGCTGCGAGGCCAAACGTTTATTCAAAATTATGAGAGGCTCATTGACTCTCATCGATAAATTTTTTTTCATTGTACAGGGTCCTTGATGATCACGCTTTTCAATCATTGCACGATTATCGAAAGTGATTTCCTGATGTCTAGTAAGGCCGCGTTTGTCGAAACTCCGCCCGCTGCATAGATCATTTCAAAACCAGTTTATTAGAAAATGCCCCCATGGGGCAGAAAAAAGGAGAATATACTTGCTTTGGTAGAAAACTTGCCAAGCTGGAAATAGAAGTGGACTAGATTTTTAAGAACATGGGTCAAAGTTGGAAAAAATTCACTTTCGTCATATTGGATTTTCACTCTTTCTCAAAAAAAATTTTCCATGTCTGTGAAAAAGTATATTCTGCAGCATCGTGCATTTTGTCCTTCCCCTGGCATCAACTACAGTAGCGTTTTTCTATATGAAAATAATACGCATATCACTTCAAATATAAAGAAATGGTAAACCAATAGCATTCTAACTCCCGACCGATTCAAAACTTCTGCCTCTCACACTAGCTGAACAATGGTGAGGGAGGCATATTATAGTCATAATATCGACATTAAGCTCGTTATAGTCCTGATGACATTCAAATTTTACCGAACTTGAGATCAAACCGAGTCGCCTTTTTGTTCGAGATCATCTTGAGCTCGAGCTTAGACCTCTTTAGTGCAACTGGGCCTTGGTTACTTACGGAGTGAATTCTATACGATATGTTTAAATAAAATGAGTTAATTTAAACATATCTTGCACAATCGATTTAGTTCTAAGAAGACGCTGTAGCCTTTTCTTTAAAAACTGAGTGGGATTTCATGTGTCACTTTCCTAGAGTTGATTCCTGTTTTACTGACACTAAATTTCGCAAAAAAGTCCAACGCTGTTAGAAGCACACGTGTGTGAGGCAGGACATGGTTGGTACAAACCACCCCAACCGTTTTGAAACTGGAAAATTTTTTATGAAAAAAAATTTTTCTTGGTCAACTTTTTTTGAATTTTTTGTCTTAAAAACGCCAAAAAACCAAGGTCCATCCCTGTACCCTCCTCAAAATTTCGGAGATTCACATGTTTGGTTGGAAAGTGTGTTGATGTACTCAGCTGCAGAATATACATTTTCACAGACATGAATAATTTCTTAATGAGAAAGAATGAAAATCTAATATTACAAAAGTGAATTTTTTCCAACTTTAACCCAAGTTCTCAAAAATCTAGTCCACTTCTTTTTTAGCTTGGCAACTATCCAAGCAAGTATATTCTCTTTTTTTCTGCCCGATCGGGGCATTTTCTAATAAACTGGTTCCCCTGTTTTTAATGGGCCTCAACAATGCATGAAAACCTTTGTAGAAGCACATTGAAGTTTTAAATTTGTTTATCTTCACATCAAAGAAACAATAAAAAACAATCTTAAAGCTACAAATTTTCACCTTCCGTAAAAGTAAAAGATGTGTAAACTAGAACTTAAAAAACGTTTTAAACATAGTGCTAAGTGACCATTTCCATTGAATTCCCCATGATTGTTGTAGTGGTGCGTCTGGCTATTCATTACACCGCACTCACCACCACCACTAAAACCACAATTTCCAAACCATCCACGTGGCTCAGTTAGTGCAGTTGGTAGCGCGTCTACCTTGTATGCAGAAGGTCGAATGTTCGAGCTCCTCACTGAGCATTATTTTTTTGACGCGCCGGCCACGTGGACTTGTGCATACGACATTGATGACAATACCAGGACCCTTCCTCTTCGAAGGGGAGAGGGCTGTTGTAGTGGTGCGTCTGGCTATTTATTACGCAGCATGCCTCGCACTCACCACCACGACTACAACCATGATTTCGGAACCATCCATGTAGTTCAGTTTAGCACAGTTGGTAGCACGTCTGTCTTGTATGCAGAAGGTCGAGGGTTTGAGCCCTCACCGAGCATTATTTTTCTGACGTATCAGCCACATGGATTTGGGCATACAACATGGTCAGGAACCCGTCAACCCAAAAAACTGCAGAAATACCTTTGTTTACACGCAACAATTTTTTTTTGTGTGAAGTGACTGTGTAACGCCCGTTTTCTACTATGTACTTTTACTTGAGTCAACAAAACGTCCACGGGGTGGCACATGATAATGTTATGGAAAATAATAGGAATGATAACAATAACCACGAATACAAAACCACCGACTGCTTTCTTAGGTGTCGACATAACCCGATTATACTAATTTATGCTTTCACACATGCTTTATTAAAAACGAACACGAATAAAATCTGCATATTTCACGCTTTCTTTGCCTTTTATACCACTTCTTTAGACCACGCCTTCACGCCATGGGAGGTCTGCTTCCGTCTTGCTTTCCTAACCAATCATTGCTTTGCTTACCTGCTTCCATTTACTGTATGCTTCTATCGCCACGCCTTTATGCTTTAATTAATGCTTAACTTTCAGGCTTACATGCTTTAATTTACCGTATGCTTAGCCACGCCTACATGTTTTTAGTTTTTCATGTGTTTTTCTGCTTTTCATGTGTTCTACCTGAATCTTGTGTCTGGGTTGGGGTTGATGCATTTTCTACATGGGCAGGTGTTTTTACGCCTCTGGGGGGAATTATTGTACCTACAGAAAGTGTGTTTTCATGTGAGTTATGAGGGCCAGGTGCCAATGTGCAAATTAATTATGTACATCTTAATTGGGTCGATAATGGCTTCTGGGTGCGAGACGTTCAAAACAGAACACTTCAGATGAATTTACTGGGATGTCAATATAGGAAAACTCAGACATCCTTGAGACAATAAATTATAGAATAAATTTATATATAGTAATAAAATACACATACTGTACATTATGAATTTACAATGATGCATTAGCATCTACATTACAACTGTGTCCATTGACTTCTCCATAGTCAGAAACCTCTTCCTCAAAAAATCGCAGAAATACATTTGTATACACTCAAGATGATTTTTTATGTAAAGTGATCACATTCCTTAACTCCCCATTGGTTGAAAACCCCTTCCACAAAAAGTCACCAAAATACACTTTTTTACACCCGGGATAATTTTTTGTGTTAAGGACCACATTCTTTGAATTCCCTGTGGTCGAAAACACTTCTACAAAAAAATCACGAGAATGCGCTTGTTTACACTCGAGATAATTTTTTGTGTCAACTGACCACGTCTATCGAATTCCCAATGATCGAAAACCCCCTCCACCAAAAGTCAGGGGAGAGTACCTTCATTTACCATAATGATTTTTTTTGTGTAAAGTGACCACATCTATTGAATTCGCCGCGGTCGAAAACCCTTTACACAAAAAAATCACGAAAATAGGCTTGTTTACACCCGAGATAACTTTTTTGTGTAAAGTAACCGCATCTATTGAATTCCCTGCGTTCGAAAACTCCTTCCACTAAAAAATCACGAAAATACGCTTGTTTACACCCGGAATATTTTTTGGTGTAAAGTGGCCGCGTCCATCGAATTCCCAATGATCGAAAACCCGTATAGCTCGAAAATCCCAATAAGGCTACCGGTTCAATTGAAACTGCAAAAAATTAGTAGTGCATCGTGCTGCAAAAAATAATTTCTTTGAAGCCGTAAGTATTATGTAACAAAATTGAGGAATTTCGCGTTTCCCGGGACTTCGGATCCCCATATAATGGAATCGAGGACATATTTTTAAAAAAATGAAAAATCGCATTCGAGATTGCACCCCCAAGATGCTTAGGCCGAAGTACGGAGCTTGGATATGTCACACCCATTGTGGAGCATGGTGGGACTGGGACCCTAAAAAAGTGCGTTTTTTGCATGTTTGTGGGGCCCCACCGAGCACAACTTGCAGATAGAAGCGAAATGACAAAAGGCACCCATAGTTTGCCCCTATGCCCGAAATTATGAGAAAACTCCGAAGGTTCTAGCTCTTACCGTTTTGGCTCTAGAGTGGGGGGGACATGAAATTTAGGGGCCAAGTATATCATAGGTTGACGCTATCGCGCTACCTATGATGAATAGAGTATAGTGAATTTAAAGAAATGGGTGTCATTTATGCATTTTTTTAGTGTAAATATGTCCGCATAAAGAATGACTGCGTCCTGCGTCAATGCAAGATGCATAATGTGAACGTTTCTACGACGTCAATGAAAAAAGCTCCCTCACGAGTTTCACGTCCCATGAAAAAGCGTTCAAAACTAATCCAGAAAAGTAAATTTGGGAGCACAAACTTTTGTAAAGCGAGATCACTAAAATTATATGCTGTTTTTTATAAAATACTTGCAAACAGAAAAGTGACACAAATCATTACTGTCGTAAAAATCTTTTACATAGAACTCTTACTGTAAGATTTTTCACTCGAAAAATTTTTGTAGGTTAGATCAGTACGCTCACGAATTTCTAGTCCTATACGATATACTGTTTGCCAGATAATCGTGAAAATCTAAAATACTACTTGCTTTCCACTTTCATTGTTTAGAAGTATTTCAGGAGAAAGAGACTATAATTTTCCAAAGTAACTCCGCGTTAAATGAGAAAACACAGGAAATGCCCACAGTCCGATTCAAGCAAGAAATATGCAAACATCTTCAGACCCAATAACCGCATCTAGGAACTGATACAGGTCAAGTTCTCAAATGAGACTTGGGACTAACGTTTCAGCAGTATAACGACCTAGACTCTGTTGCAGATTGCTAGGAGTTTAGGAAATATGGGTTCATGAGGAAAAATACCCACTGGTCAGGAGTCTTAGAGTAAACCCTCCCTTACTCATGCTAGGATCAAGCTCTATGAATACTTTGGGGCAATAAGGTTTAACAAAAAGTGCATCTTGAGTAAATAGAAAATGAAGTCAGAAGTGGGTCATTTTTTTGGTGTTTGATGTATCTTGACCCTGTCTCCTGCTACAGCAGAAGTATAATATGTACAATTTACCTTTAATTTCAGACCAACAGATGAAGTATGTTTGCCTCATTTGCATGATTAAAAACACAAAACACTTTGTTGCATTATAAAATTTACTCGAGGTCACATAACACGGGCAACACATGAAAAATATTTCAAAACCAAGAAAAAATCTTCTCCACTGAAGCTATCACTAACACCGCTAACCACTAGACGTTCGTAGAAGCTTTGGTATACTCTTGGAAAATCTGTCAGCTGTTTTTTCAAATCTTTGATTTTCCTTTCGTTGATAGGATGAGTGTGTGCCTTCTGCATCGATTTCAATCAACTTGAATAGAGGGCGTCAAACGATGACCTTGTATGTTCCCTTGCTCTAGTCTTCAGATTCGTCGAAAGAGTAGTATTCGAACTACCCAAACTCAATAAGCCAATGAATATCAGGAAATCGAATTTTCTCGCCATTAAAGTCTTTAATTTCTTTGGCTAACCGCATTGCAACAAGCAATTTCTTCGCTGAGATTAAATCACTAGAAATATTTTGAACCAATAACTGATTATGATTCTTGATGTTTTGAATAATGGACTGATATTCATCTGCATGGTTAACATTTTCAGTTTTGCGAAATGTTCTTTCTATCAAGGTTGTGTTCAATAAAGACGAAACGGCCAATATGAATCAAATGTCCCCACTGTAAAATTCTCGTTCTTTCTACGACAAGAATCAGACCAAGCAACAATGAACGAGTAGGCATGTCTTTGGTTGCATAAATAAAAGCCATTAAATATGAGCAATTTTCTTTACACCTACGACCCGCTTTGTTTTCAGTCCATGTAAACATTTAACCATTTTCTGATGGACCTGAGACAACGTGTACACCAAAGTTGTGAAACCATAACTAGCGCAAATAAAAGGCTACGGATGTTGAAATTTTCGGCGGATTCAGTGTTTTTGCAAGTCATATGTTAGGAACATGGTACATGGAGTATTTTCTTCTGTCATACACTTCATAGTAAACTTAAATGCTTTTGTGTGTTCCACAGAAACCCAACTGTACACAGAGAATTGTACAACAATAATGTGATATGTGTGAAAACCTA
This sequence comes from Romanomermis culicivorax, assembly GCA_963922205.1. Lineage (NCBI taxonomy): Eukaryota > Metazoa > Nematoda > Enoplea > Mermithida > Mermithidae > Romanomermis > Romanomermis culicivorax. Next base: position 810,804 of record CAWUHX010000030.1, read on the forward strand.
TTTAAATGTAGTGTTTTGTCACAATGGCAAATGTCCAACAACACCAACAAAACACAAACCTTCAAGGTTAACAAGGTGTTATGTACATAACACTTGTCTAAAAATTGCATCTTTTTTGCATTATATCTGGTGTGCTTTGTCAATATTGCGTTTTCGTGTATAATGTTTTTCTATGTTAAAGCACATGTATTCATGAGGCCAAAACGGTACGTAACTCCTTTTTGCTAAAAATGCCACATAACATTCAAGTTTAGTTTAGTTATAGATTACGATTATTTTTTTCCTAGGAGTAAACCATTATTCAGACCTCACCCGGATAATTCTGAAATGGGATTGCTACTTACGAATTTTAAGTGTTAACAGTAAAAGAATTTTCCTAAACATTTTTATTCGTGTCAGAGGAAAAATTACAAGAGGACTTACTTCTACAACTCCGAAAATAAAAAAAAATTAAGTTGCTAAAAAATTAAATAAAAAAACAAAGTTTTGACATCTGCAATTGTAATTTCATCTGAATATTATGTGTTCCGACAGGTTGAGCAATCCAGCCTGGGTTAAGGAACAAATTGTCTGCTCCCGTAGCCATTCTACAAGGGTTACAGGTACTATCCAATCGGTCTGCTTGGTTAATACGAATCCCGATGCTTAATTGATCAGACTCGAATTCATCCCATGCAAAAATGAATCTGATCTGAACGTAGTACATCTTCTCCAAAGAATGGACAGAAAGGTTCAAACAGCTCAAACAGATTAAACCGTGTGATCATATCAAGATTGTTCAAGGGGTTTCTGGTACAACAAAGCCATTGCTTCCAGCAACATTGCTAACAAAAAGCCATATTTATTTTCAAGAAGAAATTCATGCGCCCACTACGACACTACCATTAGCACATGTTAATTTCGAACCTGATGTTGGCCCCCGGCAAGAGGTTTTCACGGTGTATCTTTTCCATTGCTACAAATATAGCGCCGGCGGACGTGGAAAAGCCGATGCGCGAGTTGATCAATGGGATGTCCTTGGGGAGCATGACGCCGATGCGAAGGTCATAGGCGCCTTGCGATTTCTTGCTATCTAAATTAATGCAAACATTCGCTTTGACGTTATTTCACGTGCCCTAAGTAGAAAGACGAATTTCGTCGAAAAATAAGAGAGAAATCAACAATAGCTGTATATTGTAGACTAAGCTCATTAATTCTCTTGCGAGAAAAGTATTGGTTTATCCATAATTTCGAAATTGACATATTTCAACAAGAGCTATCCTACAATTCTAGCTTGACTAAACAATAGTATGATTTTAAAATTCTGTTGTTATGGGACACGAACTTTATGGAAACATTTTTCCAAGCTTATTTCCCTGAATGTGAAAAAGAGAAAATAAAGTAACTTGTTGAAATTCTAAAATATCATGTTCCCACTGTGCCAAAACAAGGCGGACATCAGCTCTTTTTACTCGAAAATATCCTGCGCGAATTCGAAAATATTCTGTGACAGTACTTTTTTATTTCAAATGTGAAACCTTGATTCGGGTCAAGTGCATGCCTAGAGGAAAGTGCGTACAGTACTCTAAAATATCTAGCAACACATCTTTTACTCGATGCATCGATGCTACTGTATGAATTGACATCTCGTTTCCTGATAGAAATCAATTCATCACTATTGAACGGAAACGATCTCGAATCGTCAAAGTTAATCACGGAAAAAGAATTCGCGGTCGAAATGAAAGCAAAAAATAGAAAAATTCCCATTTTTTAAATTTCCCGACGAAAATTTTAAGAAAAATGATATGCGAGCCAAGCAAGGGAATCTTCACTAATTAGATCACACTTTATGAGAAATACTAATCCGAGGAGAGTTCACGAACCGAAAATTGTCGAGAATGTTGACTATGCAAACAAATGGTGCGGCAAAAATTCGTCATTGGCTACCTACTGCGTTATTTTTTCGATGAACTTGCTTCATTAAATCATGAAATTTCACACACGCGAGCTGCGAAGATGTCACGTTGAGAAAATTCCGACCGTAAACATATTCTAGAAGTTTCTGAGAAGCCATCTGACAGTATGGCACAATTTTCAATTCGTTTAAAGTGGTTCATTAGATACGTTTTTGGCACGTACAGGTAAAATCAATAGTCACTTTTTTCATGAACTAATAAAATATATGAAGATCATTGCAAACGAGAAAGTTACGGTTGGTTAACGTCAACGGCGCCAAAAGTTACATCAAATAACTTACTATTGGGAAAACGCAAAACATACATCGATCTTTTGCAGATAAACTATTCAATAAACATCTTCATAGGACATCCGTGTTGTTGTTTGCAATGGGATCAGTTTCAGATTCTATAAGACAAGCCTGGTGGCGAGCCAGTTTCCCCATGGTACGATTGAACTATTCAGATTAATTGTTTTGCGGGCTCCTGTATGGGCCCAAGCCGAAAATAGTACTGACACTCAGGGCCAGGCCTGATGTCTCAGACCTACCTCGGCCTCCACAGTTATCAATACTTGCTAACAAAAAAAGGTGTTTCACATTTTTATGCGATTGTAAGGCCAATAATATCTGACAATGAAACCAGCTTAGTGTTGCTGTTATGCACGGAAGTGTTATCATTTTTCTGAAGGGTACAACTTTAGGAATATACTGATGCTTGTTCTTCAACAGAATTTAATTGCTACGCTAATCTCAATGTTTTTGAACTGAAGTTTGTAAATGTGAATTTGAATGCAGATGCCATACATTGAATATCCGAAGTTTCGATGGAATTCTTACAGAACGTACAGAGATTTTCATAGTCATATCAACCAAACATATGCTCAGTTCTGTCGTGTGATAGTTTAAAAAACCTTTCATGCCCAAAGAAAACGAAAAATAAACCCTTAGTCAACAATTCTGATAACAAACTTCATGCATCTGTTTAGACATCGAATTTTCGGAACACAGTTCCAACAATCAGTTTCTTCTTTTCAAATATTTTTTATACCGCACGAAAGATTTATCTATTTATCGTTTCAAGTTAATTTCAGATCATGGCAACAAGCATTACAATAATGTCCGCAACAATGGTAATCTGTGACAGTTCAACACGTTCAATTCTCGCATCTGTTTTCAAAAGAACAGAATCACGTTGATCTCTGATGGTGAGAAAAAAAGTTTGTGATTCCAACTGATTTCAATCGGTCCATGTAAAGTACCTTAGAATTCCTGATTTGTCAGGTGAAATAAAAAGCAACTGCAATGGAAGGAATAATCTCCATGTTTCTTAAGTTGGCGGCAATTAGTAAGATTTTCATTGATTCCATCTAAAAATAGGAGGGAACACACCATCAGTACACCGAAAAGAAATTGTGCATGATGCCGAAACAAATCAATTCGCCTAGAATTATAAACGGAAATCGTTTACAATAACTGAATCAGATTCTCCTCAATTCTTTCATTTTTTGGAGTTTTGAAAAAACAGGATTTAAACGGCCCTGGCTAAAATCTTGTCTATCAGGTAAACTAGCAAGCCGAGTCCGGGGCGGTCGAAGTGTAAAATTGATGGGCCGGGCAAGACTCAATTTTTTCAGTCCGTGAAAGGTCACTACGGAGTCAATATTTGGTGCACCAATGTGTCACCATTGAACTAATCTCTTTATGCGCACTAATGCAAGCACATCTGAATTACACTCAGAGTGTAAGTCGCAAAACGATTCAGTTTTATTCGTGTCGAAAAAAACGTTTGATTAGGCTTGCTCGAAAATTTTATTCAAAAAAGAGATGTTTTTAGAGCATTAATAAAATCTCAGAAATATAAATAGACAAAAAGTCACCTTTTCTCTGGAAGTCTTCTGCAGAACTATATTTTTTCCAAATGAGCCTCGCTGATGCAGAAAGATGTTTATGCCAATAAAAAACGTGCATAGTAGGGAATTCTAATATAAATTTGTGTCATTCGGAATTGAATGGTTTACAGAAAGCACAGTGAACACATTAATGTACTTATAAGTCAAAAAACTTCAAAAATAATAATTGTCTCTTAGATCGTTATAACGAAACTTTAACTGCAGAAACTTTTCGTAAAAATGATTGAAATTCATATGGAATCAGCTAAAGCCCTATTCAGAAGTAAAAAAACCTATAAGATTTTTGTCCTATAAGATTTTTATAGGATTTTTGTCGGCGACAGTCGGCGACTCTATGGAATAAATAGGCATTTTGCATATAGCCCAATTCAGAAGTGAAAAAAACATATAAGATTTTTATAGGATTTTGTCGGCGACAGTCGGTGACTCTATGGAATAGATAGGCATTTTGCAAATAGCCCAATTCAGAAGTGAAAAAATCATAGGATTTTTGTCGTCGACAGTCGGCGACTGCCCTTCTGAATTGGGCTTAACAAGTTGCAGCACCCCATGGCATTGGTCAGCAAAAAATTATACTTGCGTTTCGGTTTCACTTTTTAGCAGAGAGAAGAAAAATGGACTAAGTAAAAGCTACTCCCTTGATGTTGGTGCAAATCATTCCTGAAAGCGTGTACACTCGGGAATGATCTAGAATTTGAAAACTAATAAAATATCAAATTCATAAAAACATCTCCGGTCGCATATTTGATACGTAGTGAATTCTGTTATAACAGTTTATATTGAAGTTACTTTGAAGTATGAGTTTTAGGAAAACTTGCTTCATCCTCCGCTCTATCAGCTTCATTTATTAACTTTGAAAATTTTGAATACCATGTCATAATAGTTTTTGGCTTCACGTGTGTCAGGTAGATTACAAACAGTATTGAAGCCTCATGGTAGCGCAGCTGTTCGTCCGAGGGCACAGATCTACTCGGATCATTGAATAACCATGCTGCAGGAATAAGGCTGGCGCCACTTGGGGCTACACCAGTGAAATCGAACGTAGAACACGGAATGAGAAGAGCGAAATAGGATGGAGCAAACGGGGTCCCTCCAAGTCAAACACTAGTAGACGATTTCTATTAGCACTTTATTAGTAAAGGAATAAAATAAACGAAAATACAAAATAACGTCTGCGGAACATATGAAAAGAATATGCAGCGTAGATCAGGACTGGGTGGCCACAAGTAAGTAGGTGACAGTAAGTGCTGAGTATAAGGATTTTCATGTTTACACATGTTGGGCACCCTGTTGCTGCCCAAGTCGCGATCATGCAAATCTATGATGGGCGACTGGCGGCGCAGACAAATTTGCATAGCAACGGAGGGCCAAAGAAATGTGAAAAAATGATTGTGAAATCATCATAGGTGGTGCTGTAGCGTCAACCTATAATATACTTGGCCCCCTAAAATCTGACTAACCGCCCTAGAGCAAAAACAGCTATAGCTAGACACATGAGGTTTTTTGCATAATATCCGCCATACTGGCAAACATAGGGGTGGCAGAGATCATTGCAGGTCTATAGTTAAATAGTGTTCAGTGGGATACCAAAAACATGCAAAAACTGCCTTTTTTAGCGCCCCTCTTGCAGCAGGTTCCTCAATGGGTATGCATCTCTGGACCTTGATACTTTTACCCCTGCATCTATCGAATGTCCACTCAAAACGCTTTTTTATTTTTTGAAAATATTGATTTGGTCAAATTATATCAGTGACCAAAGTTGGAAAAAATCCCCTTCGTTTGTGTCCAAAAAAATCACTTTTTTGGTGAAACAGATGTAATGTTATCTGATTATCCTGCCTGTAAAACAAAGGTATTTCCGTGGTTTTTTGCGGAAGGGGCTTTCGACTATTGGGAATTCAATGGATTCGATCATTTTACACAAAAAATAGTTCCGAGTGTAAACAAGCGTATTCTCGTGATTTTTTGGTGGTAGGAGCTTCCGACCACGGGGAAATTCAATAGATGCGGTTACTTTACACAAAAGTTATCGTGCGTGTGAAATAAAGACATTTTCGTGGTCATTTAAGGAAGGGGTTTTCGACTATTGAGAATTCGATGGAGACAGTCAAATTACACAATAAAAATTATTTTGGGTGTAAACAAGCGTATCCTTGTGGTTTTTTGGTGGTATAGGTTTCTGAACGCCAGGAATTCAATTGATGTGGTCACTTTACACAAAAAAAATCCCAGGTGTAGACGAGCATATATTCGTACCTTTTTGGTGAAAGTCAATTTAATCAAAAAATTATTCCGGGTGTAGACAAGCATATTTTCGTGATTTTATTGATAGAAGGAGTTTTCGGGGAATTCAATGAATGTGGTCACTATGTCAGGCATCCTGTTGATGTCAAAGTCACGATTGGGAAGTCAACATGCAAACCGACAAATGGACAAAAAGTGGCGCAGACAATTTGCATAGCAACAGAACGCCACAGAAAGAAAGAAAAGTGATGATGAAATCATTCATCATTTTTATACAATTATTCTTCGTTTTTGTGCCAGTGTCCATAAATAAACCTTTGCCCAGCACAACGCCTTTAATTTGCATATCATTTCAGTAATCAGTCCACTTTCTTTAACTTTATTGTATACTCTATTAAATCGTTATATTTAGCGTCGGTATATGGTAAGTTGCGAAGGGCTTTAGGCCCATTTGCACGTCTCTTGCAGATGTCAGTTTAGAAGGAAGACTGTCCTAGGGATCCCTTGTTTATCATTCCATCCAGAGGATTCATAATTTTCCCTGGGAGTCTACGAGGAGCCATTGTGAGGGCCCCATTGAAGGTAAGTATTAGCTGTTGTTGCCAGGTTTGGGCAAGAACTGTTACACTATATCCGAGGCCTAGCCAAGGAGAAGTTCTAACTAGTTCTGACCAAATCTATCTTCCTTTAATTCCCTACGGAAAGACCTGCACAACAACTTTACACAAAAGTTATTGTGTGTGTAAAACAAAGACATTTTCATGGTCATTGTGGAGAAGGGGTTTTCGACTATTGGGAATTCACTGGAGACAGTCACTTTACACAAAAAAATTATTCCGGTTATACACAAACGTATTATCATAATTTTTTGATGGAAAGAGTTTTGGACTGCTGGGAATTCAATAGATGTGGTCACTTTACACAAAAAAATTCTCGCTAGTGTAAACAAGCATATTTTCGTAATTTCTTGGCGAAAGGGGTTTTCGACTGCAAGGATTTCAATGGATGTGGTCACTTCACACAAAAAATGCCCTTTGTGTAAACAAAGGTATTTCTGCGATTTTGTGGGCTGAGGGTTCTAGACCCTGGAGAATTCAACAGATATGGTCACTTTACCTTCTGTTTACAACGTGTTTTACTATGCAGTTACACATCTTTTACTTTTATCAAAAGTGAGAATTTGTTGTTTTAAGACTGTTTTTATTGTTTCTTTGATGTGAAGATGACCAAATTTAAAACTTCAATGTGCTTCTATGAAAGTTTTCGTGAATGGTTGAGGCTCAATAAAAAGAAATGAACTAGTTTATTATAAAATGCCCCGATGGGGCAAAAAAAAGAAGAATATACTTGCTTGCATTGCTTGCATAGCTGCCAAGATAGAAGTTGCCAAGATATTGACCTAGATTTTTGAGAATGTGAGTTAAAGTTTGAAAAATCCACTTTTGTAATATTGGATTTTTATTCTCTCTGATTAAAAAATTTTTCATATCCATGAAAAAGTATATTCTGCAGCTGAGTGAATCAGCACACCTACCAACCGTTGGTCCACATAGGGTGGGGGAGTAAACCCTTCCACATGAAATTTTAAAACGCTGGGTCCCCCATATCACCCCAGCAAAATGTATGCTTCCAACTGCACTGAGCTTTAACAGATGAGAAAAAAATATGAAATTCAAAAATAAGATTGACTTGAAACATTGCCTTTATCCCATTGCCCTGTTTGTAGGCAGTGCGCAATGACTGTGACCAGGGCACATATCTACTAAAGGTTTAACTTCGAGCTCAAAGATAATCTCGAACAAAAAAGCAACCACGTCAGTTTCAGAAGTTGCACCAACATGTCAATGATATCAAGTGTTTGCTATAATCTCGATGTCTTCAGGATTATCCCCATCTCGAGCTGTTGGGTTGCACTATTTTCTTATTTTTTTCTAGACTGCAATGCCTGAACCTGGGCTTTCACCTTAGTATTAACAAAACTTGAGCCTGGTGTGAATATTGTTAGTTCTGCAAGAATACAATCTTGACATTGTGATTAGCTGAAACTAAGGATTAGTGCTTAACACTTTGAAAATCTTATGACCTGGTTCCTAGTTTTCACAGTACTCATGTTACCTAGGTATTTTGCATACCCAACCTAAGTACTATATCTAAGTATTTGAACATTAAAGTATATAAGTTTTTTACCCATACAATATCTTGGTAGAAATATGGGTAAACAGTTCACCCGAATACCTAGGTAGCACCTAGGTTTCATTTTTGAAATTGACCTGGGTAGGTATACCCAGGTACCCAAAATATCTGGATACTCAGTATGAAGCACGGCTGAGGACCAGTAATTTAATCCAGACGTTCAGATTATTCTCAGATTGGGTTAGTGCAACTAACCATAGGTTTGTTATAGTGCTTAATGACGCCTTTTCAATCACAGGCATAAGTTGTAAAAACAAAATGACTATAATATGTCAGTCACTCACTATTTTTCAGCTAGAGTTATTCGGATCAGTGCGGACTTGCAATGCTATATTGCTATTGGTTTAGCATTTCTCCATATTTGAGTGAAGTCAAGCATTAGCTTGCACATAATTTTCATCCAGAAAAAATTTATTGTCGTTGGTACAATGCTATGGGAGGACAAAATGCATGAAGCTGCAGAATGTACCTTTCCACGGACATGAAAAATTTTTTAATGAGAAAGATTAAAAATCCAATATTACAAAAGTGGATTTTTCAAACCTTAACTCAAGTTCTCAAAAATCTAGTTCAATTCTTTTTCTAGCTTGGCAACTATGCAAGCAAGTATATTCTTCATTTTTCTGCCCCATCGGGGCATTTCTAATAAACTAGTTCTATATATATATCTGATTATATTCTCGCTGCTTATGCCAGCGCCCACAGTAAAACTTTATCCCAGCGCTTTCTTATTAATTTCCATAAACATTCAGTCGTCCGTTCACTTTCTATAACATTATTGTTTATTTATTTAAATATATTTGCATATTGTGTAGGCATACGGTAAGTCCATGATGGGCCAAAGGCCCATGCATGTGTCTCTTGCAGATGTCATATAGAGAAGAAAGACATCTTGAGGGATTCTCCTATATCGTTCCTTCCAGGGAATATTAATTTTGCTCTGGGAGTCTATGAGGTCCGCTCTGTGAGGGCCAGTTATCAGTAAGTATTTGTTTGTTGTTGCCAGGTCTGGGCGAGATATATCCAAGGCCTAGTCAAGGGGACCAGCCAAGGAGAAGTTCTAACTATAGTCTGCTTTTCTTCAAATGCTTCTAAATAATGAAAGTGGAAAGCAAGTAGTATTTCAGAATTTCACGATTTTCTGATAAACAATATATCATATTGAATTGGAAATTTGTAAGCATACTGACCTAACCTTTAACAATTTTTCGAGTGAAAAATTTTAGAATAAGAGCTCTATGTAAACAATTTTGACGGCAGTACTGATTTGTGTCACTTTTCTATATGGGAGCATTTTATAAAAAACAGAATATAGTTTCGGCCAGCCATCCTTTTTTTAACTCCTATGGAAAGACTTGCACAACACACAGTTGTTTTGTTACAGTTAGAAATCGAAAGTGAAATGAACACTGACATACCCGAGAGTGAATAGATAGAACATAATTTTGTTTTTAGATCAATCTGAAACAACGAAAAACACAAGTACGAATCATCCATCCAATATTTCCTCTTGAGTGCTTTGCTGGGTAAAATTCGCCATTGACTTGTTGGCCACGGACTCACTTACGGATTCCAATTGATTTCCCAATTTTCGACCCAGTAACCAGTAGGTGAACATTGGTCCTTTAGACTAAAGAAATAGAAAATATTTCGAGTAATGGTAATTTCTATCTGAAACTGAAAGAAAGCGAATAGTTGACTCGCCTGAATTTTCACTAAGAATGCATGGCGCAGAAAAGTGACAAAACTCTAGAGATTGCAAGAGACAAATTCCTGGTGAATGGTTATCTTGCAGAAATTTTGGTAAAGTTCAAAACATTCTTGAAATGTCACATAAAACTATACTCCATTTTTTCCAAATCAACTTGGGAAAAAAATTTGCTCATGCAAAATAAAATGCCTTTTTTCTCAAATTGACTGTAGCAGTGAGGACTAGAAGTTGGAAAATAAAATTTTGGCTCAATTTGCATTTTTATTACCTGCCTACAGATTTATGTGGACATGTTTTCATTCCGAGATCTGTTTAAATGAATGGACTACAGATGGTTTTAAAGCCATCCATTATTACCTATGGTTAGAATCATTACTTTCAACATGATTTCTCCACGAGGTTTAGTAATATAACCGCCTATTAGCTCGATCAAGTAACGATTGGTTTCTTCACTGATGTGGACACATGATGCTGAAAAAGGTTATATGTAGCTTGAATGAAGCATTAATTTGAACTTTAAAAAATGCATACGTTTTCCGCTACTTTCCATCAAGTTAGCTACAATTACCGTATCGCCAAAAATACAGTATTTAGGCATAGTGGAGCCGACGACACCGGCCACGCACGGTCCTGGGATTTAAAAGAGTGAAATTTTTTGCCGAAAGAATAGAATTATTAGCAAGTAAGCAAAGTTTTATGAATAGACATGCATGAACATTTGGTGGAAACTCAGACCAGTACTATAACTTGGCAAAGAGATGCCAAGTTTTGCTCTGCCATCCATGGTTCAAATTATCCCAAGTCTGAGAATAGATAATGGATATTCAATCTGCTGATCATTGGCTTATCAATTCAGCTTGACTTAATTCTACATATTTCAATTTTCGAGCCTGATTTTTGACCGATTTCTGAAAAAACGAAAAGACTCAAGAATGCGTACAGATTCTTAGGAACGCTCGAAGAGATTCATTCTTGTGCAGAATAAGTTTCCCACTCTGCTTTTGATCAAAATGACGATATATTTATTCATCAGAAGTAGAAATTTTGAAAAAATTCGGATTTTGCCTGAAGACAACCTCAGAGTCGATTATCCTTGAAGCAAATACAATGAATATCATTTTAAAAATCCTCAACTTATTTTGTTCGGTAAAGATCCTACCGTATGATAAGCGTAAAATTTTCTGCATTTTGACTATGACTATAATTATATCAAAATGTTATAGTCTGTTTTTCTTAAAATGCCTGTAAATCTGTTTAGGCAGAATAGGAAGAAAGATTTCGGCATGCTTACCTGTATGAATCCCAATTCTGACTTCCAATTTGTCATTGGCCAAGTGCGGTATAACGAAAGATTTGGTGGCCGAAACTAACTGCAGAGCTAAATCGGCCAAGTTACTGGCATGAGCATTTCCGTTTTTGACCGGCAACCCGCTAGTGCACATGAATCCATCGCCAACAGTAGAAAGCTGAAACAATCAAAGGTAATGGTTTGATCAGAAACGATTATTTTGCACTCTTACATCTTCGTGAGGGTTTGGGGGATTTATCACACCCAGAAAGTGTTTGACTTCATCCAAATTTTCATTTGGTCTGCACGCAAATAGTGACTTATCAGGGTGCACAGTCATATTTTATTCCAAGTGTTAATCAATTCCTCTCACCTTTGGCTCTGTCGTTTCTATCCTAAAAGTCTTTGCGTAGGAGGAGTTTCCATCCATTTTCGTCTCAAGATTCGCGTTATTATTCTTCTTAAGGCCCTGTCATACTTCACCGCGAGGTAATGCGCGGCGGCACCGCTGGTACCCCTTCCAAAGTTCAACTCAAACGAAATTTTCGAACAACTCATGTGTTAGCTGTAATATATTGTTGTTATAACACATTGATGCATACTATAACATCTGTATATGCAGTTCCATCATATTTTTTACATGAATTGTGAATTATTACACTTTTCAAGTATTATTTTATTACGCTTCTTAATAATGCATGCACAACAAAGAAATTCTGTGGGGACTCAGTCAGTACAAGCAACATGCTTATCTAACATCCAAGCAGCATGTTTTTCAACCTGTATTAGACAAGTATGTGAAATTATTTGCTTGGACAGCATTTTTTAAAGTTTGAACGCTACTTGTTTGAATTAAGTATGCTTCGTTTGGAGAGATCGTTTTACTAGGGTATCATTTTCATTCATGATGACTTCCTCTTCTCTCTCGATCATTTTTTCGTTCATCATCTTGTCAATCATTGCAGGGGAATCAGATCTGCTGGGAGGTCAATACCCCCAAACCTCCCTCCACGTGCATGTATGCTACATTCGAAAAAAAATCATCCTACATTCTGAAAAATCCATGATTGACAAGTTTTGGCCATGCACTCAGAAATTTTCCCAGTGAAGTTTTTCCTGTAATTTTATCCCATAGGTATTATTAATGACGTTTTCAGAAATAGATTTTCAGGAGGATTGGAAATATGTATAGTTCGTTTTTATAAAATGTTTCTAAATTGAAAATGGACAAAAAATAGACCGCCCTCAAAGTCGTTTACACAAACCTTTACAATAGGATTTTTGGCGTAAAAAATCGTGAGGATCAGTCGAGCAGACTCTGTAAATTATAGAAATATAAAATGATACTATTACAAAATTTACAATGGAGATATGAATATGGAAAAATTATTAATATGAAAAGTAGGTGTAAACACGTTTCCACGGCCTGATGTTGTCTTAGCAATAAGCCACGTGCAATTAGCAGCTGCAAAAACGATTAAAAACAAGAGTGCTTGCAAATTTTTCGAGAAACTTTTTATTCAGAGAGCAAAATCCGAAAGTAAAAAAGCGGCGCCGCGCGGCGCTGCGCGGTACCTCGCGGTGAAGTATGACAGGGCCTTTAGTCCTAAGACACTTCGGCTCTTCTATCTATTTCGCATAGAAATCGCAGATAGTGTTTTTTGAGAAAAAATTTTTTGTATCATTGTCTGTAATGCATTTTCGTGTTGTTTTTTCTCTTGCATTGAAATACTGTGCCCAGAGTAGGGCGTGTTCTTTGTCTTAGAAATAAAAGGGTCGTTTCCGACCGCTTGGCCCGGTTTGTGGTTTACCCCGTCGAACTGATTAGAGAAGTGACGGTGACCCCTTGGAGCTCCAAAGAATTCCCCCAAAGGTGTTTCAATCGTGTCCGGGTCTTTATTGCGTCAGAAAGAAAACCAGTTTGGAACTCCCGAGAACTGCAGGTAGGTTACTGAGGGTATACGAGCCACTTAAAGCAACAAATTGGGCACCAATCGATGGATCTTTTTGAGATGAGAGAAGCATGATCTACAACGCACTTCATCAAAAGTTCGACATTGACTATAAGTTAAAAATGAATCATCCCTGAAAATCCGGTACATAAGGTAGTTTTTAATGTTAAACATTTCCGGTATTTATTTCACATGAAAGTCAAAATTCGCGTCGCTACAATATTCAAAACTTTGCAATTTTTTTCAATTTTCAAAAATTTTATGTTATATGCACGCGATTCAAAATATCAAAGCATAGAAAATGATGCAATTCAGTTTGATATTTAATCTATACATTTTACACTTTTGACGCTATTGGAAGGTGTCAAAAAAGAGGTGAAATGAAACCGAGAAAATCATCTGGAATCTTTTCCGGGCACCTTTCCGTAGGATGACACATAATTTTTTTTAAATTTTCATTAAGCATTACTGTCCAACATATTTCGTTAAAATTTTAATCCGATTTGCATACCGTGCATCTTTACGTATTAAAAGAAAAAATGTGGTTCGAAGTCCTGATAAATGTTCGATTCATCCAGCTTTAATGGTTGCTGAACGATATGCTTCAAATCAGAGATCGAAATTTTTGGAAATTTTCATTAAAATTCATAAATCCAATGACTGCTTGACATTTTATTCACAGGAATACGGCGAGTTACTCCCTTTGCTGTAGTGAAAAGGCACTGTAATCTCTTATCATTTGATTTGTTTTCATTTGGCTGACGTGACGTAGTGTGGCGCAGCCGGTTCGAAAGCGCAACCTGTATCAAAACAGTAGCGGGTTCAAAAGCGCAGCCGAAAATTTCAGAAGCGGAGCATTACGAAAAATATATGAAGGCGACAGTTTATTTTCACAACTAAGTTTAGAGATTCTAAATACCAAAATTATAATTTAAATAGTCAGTCGTTTTTCTTTTCTGTTCATTTTGGCTTACTTTTTCATGATACAGGGTGTCTTAAAGATCAATTGTTAACGTCATAAATATAAAAGCTTATAAAATTCTGTCATTTAGCTTTTTTTGTACATTTCTGTAATGGACGTGGTTTTTACTATAGGGATGTCCTAGGCCGCCTTTTTTAAATGATATTTTTTCGATACTTTTTTACAGCCTTCGAAAACATTTTTTTTGCATATAGAATGACGCAAAAATTTTGGAGGAAATCAAGTTTTGTACTCAGAAAAAGATGCAAATTAATGAAACGGAAAAGAAAGAGAGACGGTGAAATGGAACAAAAATAAGGCAAGGCAGAAAGAAGGACGTAAATATAATAAAATAGAAAACATGTTGACAACAATAAGATAAGTAAATCCCTAGTTTTTACCGTAATCTACCTCGTATTATACTCCATTCATTTCAAATGATCGATGCAGCGATCCCGTGAAAGTACGTTCAACACAGAAAAACTGTTGAGGCTTATTACTGTAATGAATGACGGAAATTTTTCGTTCATGAGTGGTAAACAGAACAGCCGAAAGTTTCATCTCATAACCTCGTTAAATGGTCAAACTTTATCGCGTAACATCCAGGTGTCAAACAAACTTCTATGGAAATCAAAAGTTAATAAGAAGCGTGGTCTTTATATGATTTTCGCTCTGGAAACACACTAAACTACGGCATGTATGAGAGGCAGACCCGCGTTTACAGAAGTCACGCCTTAAATACTGTAATAAAAATGTGAAATTAATTACTTGAAATTTAGCGTTTTGATTTTTTTAATTTGATTTGATTGAGATTTGAAATTTAGAAATTGAAAATTGGAAGCTGCCGGTCAGTGTTAAGTGCAAACAACTTCTTTTTACTACAGTGAAAGATCACATATCATTTTAGCCGGAGTACTATCAATAAGCTGAAAAAAATCTTCAACTGCATTCGCTGTACCTATTCTCATGCATGAGCTGACTGTTAACCGCTTTGACGTGTCCCTAATGGTCCGGGTATCGTTTGAAAATATAGATTTTGTCACAGGGTACATGTAGACTGTAAACTAAAAACTGATCTAGGATTGAAGAACAGAGGATGAAACCCAGACATGCACGGCAAGAATTTTCCAGGGGGGGAGGGTCCTTAGACTTTTTATTCAGAGGGCAGGGGGATGGGCGAGCAAAAAAACAAAAAAAAGTTCTGAAAGCTTGTTTTTCATACAAAATATGCACAAGAATCATCAAAAAAGCTATCTTGAAAAAAGTTCAGGAGGGTTTTTGACGAATTTTTTTGGGCCAGGTGGGGGGGGGTGGCCAGGGTCTCAGGTAAGGGTTTACCCCCTACCCCCTATGTGCATGTATGGATGAAACACAACATGACGTACTTTGATGATTAAATGCTTGGAATCCAAACTACAACTGTTGGAAGACACAATAGAACATCGGACGTTACTTTCTCAACCAAGGTTATAGTTACTTTTCACTTTTATTTAGAATCCTACAGTAAAATTGCATTACTTTGTAGGCGTCATACTCGGATATAACGTCGTCGAAAACTGAATACAGTTCGTTCAAAAGATTGACAGTCTGCAATGGCGTGCTACGGGCAGAAATGACTGAAAATCCGACCACATCCGACAAAAGTATGCTGACATTGTTGAAAGTTTCCGGGTCGCACATTTGGCCGGACTTCAGGCGATCGGCAACAGCCCTTAAGTTGACGAGAGAGTTGAAAGTAGTCAAAATCATTAACTCCGTGAGAACGTGCAGAAATTCAAATAATGTTTTACGAAATTACCACCGTCTCGAAGGAGAGTGCTTGTGAATTTATCAAAATGCAGTTACGGCAAAGAAAGCTTAATTTTCAGGTAAAGTTCATTGAGTTCTGTCAATTTATGCCGGCCTTGTCGTGCTTTAAAGTATAATAGACCATACATGGCTTATATTCATGGATCGCACTACTGCTCTATAGTAAATCCTGAGAGTAACTTCCTCTCAGATGAATACAAACTAATGAGCTTACTTCGGCAACATCCTGTACAGTAGCAAGTCAGCCTTTTTGGCTTCTTCGGTCAAAACCCTAGTTCTGTCACTGATTTTTTGCTCCAAGCCCGACGCATATTTCTCCATCATTTTCAAAATATGATCCATCAAATTGAAATTCCTGGAAAATTGATCAGAATAAGCCAAACGCAATGATAAGATTCTGATATATTGTAATAGAAGTGCCGGAATTCAGCTCATATTCAATGTTGGAATTTCGAAAAGAATCAAAATCTAGAAACCACGGTATTCTAACGTCAGCGAAAAGATAACTTTTTTACGACGCTATTGACGCAGTGCTTGATTTCTATTTATTCAATGCACACTTTACTGAGTTTTATCTCGTCTCATTTTTGAAGAAAAATAGAAAACGACAGGAATTAAAAAGACATGTTTCCTACGTAACAAATGTCTCGATTTTTTCACGATGGTTTTGGATATTTGTATGATTATGACAAATACTTCTATTTCGACGAAGTTTGCTCTATTAAAAAAAGCATACTTTCCGCGGGCCATTTGCTTCATCAACGATTTAACGTGCTTGAAATTTGGTCGAAGGATAGGATCTTCTTTCCAACAATTGTTCATAATTTGAATCATGGCCGGATCGACGTCGTTCTCTTTGTCCAATTTGACAGTCGGTCGAAAAGGTGGGCTTTCCGTTTTGGCTACTCTTTTTATAATGACTAAAAGGAGATGAGAGGGGAGTGGTATAAAGAGTAGGAGTAAAAAATATGTGATTGTCGGTATTCTCATCAGGAAAACTTTTCAACATGTTTTTTCATTCTAAATACTGAGAACGTGCATGAAACGTTTGAAAAATATGTACCTTGGGATACGAAATAATTCTGAGAACACAAATTCGTCAAAAATTACATAAATCATGAATGTGACAAAAATTTCTTTATTTAATTTTTTCTGGAAGTTTCATTGATTTTTTATCATAATTTTTGATTCGGGGATATTTTCCACGAATGAGATGTTATGAACACGATAAATTCCTTGTTGTGTCTACTGTATGCCAATTTTAGATCAGTTTACTTTCTGGTATTAGATTTTCCGCACAAAACGGTCTATCACGTAGTAAGACTTCTTGGGTAAGAATGGCAAAAGCATAGACGTCGCCCGGTTGGGAGACGGGCAAAGAATGCGTATTGGTCGATATAAGGAGTTCGGGAGCCGTCCACAGCTTGTCTAAAATATTAAAATGTCTTCCTGAGATCAAATTATCAACATTAGATCTTTTCCTGACCCTTGGCATCTTTTGATTCGACCCGTAATTTGTTCAAACCATAGTCGGAAATTTTGCACACCCAACGACCGTCGACCACGCAATTGCTGGACTTCAACTGACCATGAGTCAATATTTCGGACGAATGCAGGTATTCCATGCCCTGTGTAATTTGAACGCTTTACGAAATTTCACGTCATAAACGCAAGATATGAAATAGACAATAGAAGTCTCTGGAAGTTTTTTTTGTTTCCGGAAAATACTCAACTCTTCCAGATTTGCACGTTCAGCCCTCCCTGGTTCAAAGCTCAAATCAAATCACCTGAAAAAATTGTCAGAGAAGATACTGATAACTTTATAAATTTTCATATTAAATTTAAAATTTTCAATTTCTCTTGCAGCCGATTAGGAAAGCATGTATGCAAAACTGAAAAGAAATTAAGCGTTTTCACGGGTACAAATGCATTGTTAGATCACGACGAATTTTATGCAAGTTCTGATCTTGGGTAGGTACGAGTGAATATGACTTTGGTCCATCTTGATTACTGTACTAGAGGGCATTTGACGAATCTTTTTGACACGTTATTGTAGGATCTCCGAATTATAAAGGTAACTTACAGTAAAACATTAAGATTGTATGACAAGCTGATAACCAAGCTTACCGATACTACATCGCGCAAAAGCGAATATTTGAAGAACCAATCAAGTTTAACTGTATCGGCGTGTAATATGTCCTGAAAATACTTCTGATTCAGAAAAACGAACGCCACATTTATCGTTTTTAGATATCTCACTTCCAGGCTTCCTTTAGACGCATACTTCCAGAGGGATATGGGCTGAGGAGAATCTATGCATAATCCAACAAATACGTTCAAATTATCGTGAACCATGTCTTTCATCTGAAAGCATGTACTGAATTGATATTCCCTAGATAATATTATTTAATACATCGTATTATTTTAAAAATTTTTATGCAAATCTATTTTATACAAATTTCCATGGTGGTCAAAAAACCGAAATACTGGGAGGCTTGCAATACCTCAGCCAAGTAGGCAAAGACTGTTCGGATTTTATTACCCAGGTAACTTGTCAACGCAGGTTTCTTGTTATGAAATTTTACACACACGATTGAAACATTCCTTGAACAATGCTGAGATACAGTAATCAACTTTTGTTTTGCAAATAATTGATCTTTAGGTACTCGAATGAAAATTCTATGTGTCCGTATTTGATGACAAAATTTAAGCTGTAGTCATTAGCAAAATTATTACTAGTATCAGTAAAATTAGTAGTTTCCTAAACTTTCAAGTATTTCTCCCAACGCTGCAAGGTCAATGTCTTATTTAACAAATTTTCAAAAATTTAATTTTTCAGCAGTATATTTCTAATTTATTGTTTTATTTGAATATTTAATAATTTATTTTAATTTCAATTTATTTAACTTATTTAATAAACAGTATATATTTTTTAATTTTTATAACCTGCAAAAAGGACTCATGAAAAGGATACCTTTCAGGCAGTTATTTCCTCAAGACACATAGTATTTTAAAGTTCAAAACAGCTTGGTCGTCACACAGAATTATACCCCATGGCAGTTACTGGTCGAAAATAATCATGGTAGGTACAATCGACCTGCTAATTCCTGCCATCATCTGGTTGATTTCTCGCATAATTCGAGAAAGTGGCAAACTAAAAATTACACATTTCAGATGTTTTTGATCCGATTCGTTGCTCAAGACGGCGCTGACTTCGTGATTTTTCACAGTGACCAAGATGCCCTTGTGGTGGGCTACATTTTTATCACCCTTGGCCATGGCCTCGTTAGTTTCGTCGGATGCCACCGTGCTGATTGTGCGCAAAGAACCAAGACTTTTGCTGCGCCTGCTCTGAAGGTAACAAATTTTAGACACTTTTGCAGTATTTTGCAGCAAAAATTCGAAAATTAGTGCACGCATCAATAAAAATTTTCTTGTTTTAAATTTTACTGACCTTATCATTTAGGAAAACAATATCTCTGTAATTGATTTTCCACAACATTTTGCCGAGTTCGTTGCATAACATACGGCGTCTGAAAAATTCGCAAAAAAATTCGAGAAAATGATGCAAATGCAGAGCAGATATTACTTGACGAAGAAGAAAACGCCTACCGTTGAAAGTCCAACCATCAGAAAACACATGAATGCTCCGATGGCGACCCAATGTGTTACTGAAAGTAAAGAAGCAAAAGTTATGACACTTATTCCAATGTATTAATGCCTGTTTCAATCTGGATAGCACTTTCAGTTTTAGCAAGTGAATTTTGTGGATATCTCTGTGTGAAAAAACCTGTTAGTTATCACGCTTTGATCCAAAATTATTGACATGACGTGCCTTGACAAATTGAAAAGTTTTAATGAAATTTCGAATGGTCTTGTGTCTCTTTCAGAGTAAGAAGCCAAAAATACATTGCAAAAAATCAAAAAATGCATGCGTGATAATAGCAACAGAACAATGAACTTTGAAACTTTTCTTATATACATCCCCCATTTTAATCTACGACAAAAGAAGTTCACTCACTCGATTGTCTTACAACGACGCATTTTTCATTCAAAAATCCACAGTCAGGCACATCTTTTGGCGCAATACCATTGCGATTCTCGAACAAAATTTTGTCTGGTACCAAGACGTTAACAGTCTATGGGAAAGATAATGAGCCTTTCACAAAGCGGTTTTATAAGAAAAATTTAGGCTCTGTTAAAATTTGAGATCTGGAAAAATAATTTGTTTACTACTAACGAAAATATCACGTTTTCAGCAACATGGAGATTCTTCATTTTCCAGAAAAATCCGCAAAGACCAGAATCTGGCATAACATACTTTTCCATCAGAATTCGACATCAATAACTCGACAACTCTGGTCATTTTCATGCCTTTATCAAAAATACGAACCACAAAGTTCGGTTCCCTCGTATTTTGGCTGTCGATAACGACTTCTCCGGACAAACCTGTAAGCAAGAAGAGGACGCAAGTATTATGGACCTACTGGTTGTGTAAATCAATTACCCAAAAATCTGGTATTCTTGGTGTTATTCGTTATCCAACGGGTATCCTCGATTGTGCCGCCCTGTTGCAGGGTTTTGTTCAGCGCCAAGGCATACAGATAGATGGAATCGTGTAAGAAGGGGCTGTAGAGTGACCCCTGAAAAATGATGCTTCCATAGGATCTGATGCAGTGAAGATAATCTATTAATATACGCTTACGTATTGGTCTTCAACGTTCGAGCTGTCGATAAGGAATGGCTCCTCTTTGGCTTTTCGGATGATTTCTTTCTTGAAATAGTGCAACTCGTCGTTCGAAGATGTTAACATTTCGACCTGAAAATTTCGTCCACAAGTTTGGTAGATTCTATTTTGCCTTTCAAAGTATGTTTTTTATGGATTTTTATGCGACTCTGTTTGAATTCATACTCTTTTGAGAGTTCGCTGCAGTACGTGAATACAGTGATGCGATTCTCAGTTATGTAGTATGATTTGAAGGAATGACTTTTTTCACTTCGACTTTTGATATTTCAATGGTATCACGAAAAACCGAGTAGTGAGCAGTATGTTTTTGGTAAACGAATTAAGTAATCAGAGCTCCATGAGTTCTACCCATCAAATAAGACCACTTTTTGTTTGATCAATCTAAAACTGTCAAAGCTCGACTCATGAAAATTAATGTCTCGCACATTTACCATCATTGTAGCTCTGAAAGCTTTCTTTGCTGCTTGATCCATGTTATCGATATTGGCGTTCGAATCCATGTCTAACCACATTTCGCTCCTATTATTGTCGCGTACGAAATCGGGCATAATGAAAACGTACTCGTCATTGGTCATCTCCAGTTCGTGAGCTTTAAGCATAAACCGGCGCATGTCTCTCTCATGTTCAAGGCATACGAGAATAACTGGAACAAATTTAAAATATGAAAAATCAAAGTAATTGATCAAAATTTACGGTACAGTTTCCATGCCATAAATTTCCGTAAAGGATTCGGGTGAAAAGCTTTGCAACTTCTAACTACAGCATCAAAGGGACCTAAACGACAGTTGAGCTCTAGCTTAAGCTGCAGCTTACGTTTCTCGATATGTTTTGTGTAGGTTGCAGGTGAGCTGCACCTTAACGGAAGTCTATCGAATGTCTCGCTTCAATGGGCAGTTGATTCAAAAATATAATGTTATAGTATATTCTGCAAATCGAATAATGCAAATGGTCAATTATCATCAAACAAGCCTTTTATCAGTTTGGCAATTTTGGCCTCTTTAATTAATTTTCTCTACTTTCTAATATTCCAATCCTATCTCGGTTCTATTCATTTTTTGAAAATTTCAGTCTTATGATAGTTAATTTTTTGTTTTATGTGTTTTTTATGAAAGGATGCGCGGAAGATAGATGTGAACTGCCAATTCCGGTTCCGATTCTAAATACTTCAGTCTGTAGTTAATTTCCTTCTTGATCAACTATCAACAATAACTTCATTTGGAAATTTATGCTTTGTAGAATTTTTAAAATTCTGAACCGTATAAGAGTAGCAAATGTTGTGACAAACACAACCACGTGTCTGCAAAGCATTTGGAGATTAGGGTTGAACCACGCGCAGAATTTTATTGAACTCATCCATGAAATGCCGATAAGCTGGAAGATAAAGCGTGACAATTATTGACTATTAGGATGTCCCACGTGATACTCAAATTTGACCAAAGTTGTGGTATGATAATCCTGTTTTCAGATACTTGAAAGTCTAGAATTTTGGTTATAAATTGGATTATAATCGATGTATTTCGTGAAATTCACTCCGAAAACATTATTTAAAACGTTCTATTTAATCTTGGTTTTGACCTCTTCCAAAATTTTTTTAGTGTCGATGTATACGTGCAATAACTAAAGGCACAAATTTTCAAGTCATATCGCTTACTCCTTGCAAATTGTTTTATCGTTTGCAGAAATGACATGATTTCGTCATCGGTTGGTGAAATTCTTTCCACCATCGTGTTCAAAACGTTGACTATCCCAGCTTTCAACAACGTTTTCTTCAAACTGTCGACTATGGAGTAGCATCTTCGGCTAGCGTTGTCGTCCGTATAAAAAGAGGCCACTCGTTTCCAATTGAAGTGAAGCAACAGTTCTTTCAAGGCGCGTCCCATTCTGTGTTGAAACATGGAACTAGTTTACTGTAGCGATATAACAGAGTCTATATCACTTCAAGGCAGATCCTATTACTCTCGACATGGTAGGGAAACGTTTTTCGTCGCTCAACTCCACTAGCGTTGCTGCCCAGCTTATCATAGGTATGTTGAAAAGTTTGGCCAAAGGAGCAACGGCTAAAGCAGCTGAAAAAGTATTGAATTTATGAGTTGTCATAAACATGGGAGATGATCATGCACATACAGTAAGGAAAATCTGGTGGAGACCAAGTGGATTTCTGTTAAGCTTTCATCGCCCACAAACTCGGTCAAAAATAGGGGCGCAACATTTGGAAATACGTTTTTAACATATCTCAACGAGATTTTGTCGATTGAAGTCCGATTCGTTGGTTATCAAAAAGCTCGGTTTACCTCTAGATGGTAAATTCTGAACGAGGTCAACAGCTTTCGGAGTGTGGTCAAACACTTCGAAGTGAGGTGAACCCAGCTGATGGTTGGATAGGATGCTTTCTTGCGCATGCATTTTTTCATCGAGTTCACTATGTAAAAATTCTTATGTTCCTGCGTCTAAAACAGATTTTTTTCTCTAAAGTCCATTATCTTCAAATGAGCCTCAGATTATAAAGAATTCAGGGGCAGATAACACTGCTGCATCGTACGCCAATATTTCCTTCTTTTAAGTTGTCCTGATAATATGGTTTCGTTTTTTCAAGCATATTTTTGCATTCGAGGTTCATTCAAAAAAAAACTATGCGTATAAATTTCCAAAAGATCGCTGTTTACTTGTTGCACACGGCGGCCCGATCATGACATCTATCTTTCTATTCCGCATCATTTCGATGCTATAGCCGACAGCAGTGGCGTCGTTACACTCGTCAAAGTTCACGACGATGCTAAAAAATTTGAATTCGTGTCATTGAGGAAGCCTTCGAAAAAAGACTTGAAATCTCTGTATATATGCACAAGAAATGCGAATATATAATATTAAAAATCGTTGGAAAGCCAAACTGATGCAATACTGCACGCATGTAATGAAGTCAGTCATTAACGAACAGTCAATTGCACCTTCATCTGCGCAACTATAAATCCGGGTTTAGGGCCGTGTTCACATCGTGTTTCAGCGCTAACCATTTATCGAGAAGCAATTAAACAAGACCATTTTCCTCATCAGCATTTATCATAATTTTTTAGTATTAATCACGTCTAATAATAACGATAACTAAACATAACTAGCAAAACGGTTATCCACCATCGTGTTTTAATTAAAAATTTCCTCCGTTTGAGCAATGTTGAACTAAATGGGTGGGAGTACTTTTTGGCTACATTCAAGCTGTTTTTCTAACGGTTTTCAGTGATGATATGAATCTTTGAAAATGAAAATAGTGAGCTTGCCATTCGTACTCTCATTACTTTGAGGGCTGTGAATTCCCATAAATGCTACTTTATACTACCCGAAAGAAATGAAACAAACTTTTTAGTCAAAACGGGACAGTCGTTTCCAAAAGCATCCAAGACCGATTGGAAAAGATGGAGGATGAGGATGATCCGATTGTGAATTTTCAAGATAGAAAGCAGTTGAATAACCGGCCTATGCTCGTGGTTCCCATGGTTTACAAATCTTTATCTGTAGGCTTGTCTGGGACATATCGTAATGTAAAGAGAATTCAGCTGAGAAACTGGATGCCTCTGTTAACGTTTACTGTAGAGGTAAAACTACACGAATATTTTGAGCTTCATATGAAGATTTAAAGTCCGTGCTATAGTTCGCACAATGTTTGTTGCTATAGTTCAGCCGGAGTTGTCCGGCAAGTGGTAGCTTGGAATTGAATTTTCTATTCTTTAATTGTTCAATTTTTGTGATTTCGATTATTATTATTATTATCGTTTTTATTATTCCGATTTTTCGAAACGTTTTAATGCAAAAATTGAGAATTAAAAAAAAATTTTCTCCTGAGAATGTCCAAACAAGGAAAAATATTTTTTGATATAAAATCAATTGCCAAACCGGCGCCGGCCGGCAGTAGCGCAGAACCGGCGCCCGCCGCCGGTTCTGAGCTGCTACACTTCTACTACACTACTTTCACAGTCGGTCGGTTCTGAGCTGCCAATCTACTTTCAAGACGGCAGCGCCGACCGGCCAAGTATAGCGGGGCCTCAACTGATCGAATAGTGGTACATCAACAAAGAGAATGGCTGTTTAAATAAAGATTCAGTTCCTTATTGGAATAACGGGATACTCTGCATTATTATTATGATATTCTTCATGATAATGGACTACGAAACAAAAAGAAATGCACACGATGAAATAAAAATAATATTTTTATATGAAACTAGAAATGGTTAATTTTCTTCAACTTTTTCTTTTTTTGGTCGCCCTAGTCCTGTCTACCAAATTTTTGGCTAAAACACGATGTTGAATAAGGATTAGTATTAAACATAATTAGCGCTAATATTTTAACTAGGCAAGCTCAAGGCCTTACATAGCTAATCTTAAACACGGTAGTTGCGGCCAACACTTGGAATTCTATACTAGCAAGTTGGTTGCACCCAGTCTTTCAGTCGGTTTAGTAGTTCTGGGGCCGGTTTCCGGTACGTAAGTTATAACTTAAGTCAGTTCTAGACTTAAGTTATAACTTACTAAGTTATAACTTGAGTCGGTTTCCGGTACGATTTAAGACATAACTCAGCGAAGTTATAACTTAAGACTGACTTAAGTTACATCTTGAATAACGTTTTACTCCCATTATCTTCACAATACGAAAAATCAATAAGTTAAGTTATAACTTAAGTTATATCTTAAATCGTATTATGGGGTTACGGCGAATCAAAAACGCCTACTCAGTTTACACAGCGGGTAAAAGTAGTCCGCAGCATTGTTGCATCATGCACAATATGTTTCATTTCACTTAAATAACGTCCACTCCTTCACTACGAATGCTAACATGAGTGAGAAAAAGCGAGGTAATAATTGGACCACGGCCCAAATTGAACGATTAAAGGACATGTGCATCGAAAAACGTGGAATTATAGAAGCCAAGCACAACGACGCTGATATGCGAGTGAAGAAGAAACGAACGTGGGAATTCATCGTCAACGAAGTTAATTCTTGTTATCCTGCCAACAAAAGAAATGTCGACGAAGCGAAGAAAAAATGGATGAATTTGAAAAGCCTGGCAAAGAAAAAGAATGGTGCGGATAAAAAAGCTTTGCAAGGAACGGGAGGTGGGCCATCGTCGTCTCCAATGCCTCAGGTACTTGAGGACATCGTAGATGCCTACAAAAAATCCGATAGTTTCAACGGGATTCCGTCTGGGATTGATACCGAAGATACCACTATTACGTCAGATTTAGAGTGAGTACTTGCACGTATAATTTACTTAATAACGCGAATTATTTCTTGAAGAATGTTAAAACGATATCCTAATAACACTATCGAAAAATGAATGAGGTTGCACATTAAAGTAAAAGGAACTAGTATAGCCATTAGGCAACTGCCAATCACTAATGACATAGTGTTTAAATCAAAATAAATTTTGTAACCGACTTTATAAAACTATTTCGGTGACGACCGTCTAAACAAATTACGAATTTAACAGCGTAACATGAAAATCTTATTTAAGAAATGAAAATGAAATGTCGTAGCGATCATACATTGACAGTGGAAAAATTCTAGGGGATTCATACCTGAAAAGTCGGATGAAGTCGAAAAATGTGACAAATCTGCTGAAACGCTGTTTTTAGACGTTTCTCACCATGCTGAATCTTTTTGATCAATAGAACCAAGAATTTTTCCAGAAAATTTCAAACAATTAGCATAGAATTTGAAGCAAAAGAGTATTAATAGAGTATCACTTGATGCTGCTTGAGACATTATTTATGACCAATAGAAAAAATTACTTCATCAACAATATTGTCCACAAATTTTTTTAAAGGATATAGTGTTGAAACAATAGCCAATAAAAAGTGACTTTTAATTTAGAATCTGTCGAACATTGAGTGTGCTCTTTCAAACGTTATTTATTAATTTTCATATCAAAGGATCATATGTACTTTTTTCCCCTCAATAAATATCTCACTTTCGGTACTGCGTTGTTTTGATTAACAGCTTTAAAGATTTTTTAAGTTTTCATGATTAGGTAGTATAGTGAAATAAAAATTGAAAATATTCATTAATTAATTCCAGAAATGAATCCGATGTCGATTACGATATGGTCGGAAAAGGTCCAATTTCCACAGCTTCCAAAGTTCCGATAAAGGCTCCGAAAAATGCGGAGAATTCGGTCACACCGTCATTACTTGAAATCGAGAAAGCTCGACTCGATATCGAGAAAGAATCGTTGGAATTACAAAAGGAAACGTTTGCCATGAAAAAAGAACTGTTCGAAAAGAAAAAAGTGAAATTAGATTGGGAGATTCATGTGTTGAGACTGAAAGCTGATAAGTTGAAATCTAGTTACAACCTCACCGAGTTGAAATAAGTTTTATTATTATAAGAATCTGTTTGAATAAAATGTGAATCCGTTTTTCGGACCAGACTATAAATGGAAGTATGAATTCGCAATGTGTAATCTAAAAGTCTTTCCGTTTTCTGGACCCAGTGCGTCGTTGTAATCCGCAATCTCAATGCCTTCTAATTCGTCTTCAAACACATCATCAAAATCTCGTTGATTCCGATCAATCGCTAGATTATGCAATATACTAGTAGCAATGATGAGCTTTGTGACTTTAGATGGTTTGATACGAACTTCACCATGCATAATGTGGAAGCGTCGTTTCCATCTACCAAACGTTTGTTCAATGATGACTCGTGTGCGCCTTAAAGGAAGCACAATAATTTTTTTTATTCACTCAAAAAATTTTTTTGTTGTCTAAACGTGCAGCAAAATTTTAACTATAGAAAAATTAATACTGCGGAAAGAATATATCAGGGTTTCAAGCCCCCCCTCCAAACCCCCACCACGCCCATTTATGGTCTCCAGTTTTTCATGGTGACTTCAGGAAAAAATTATTCAATATTGAAGCATAAAATTACATAATTTTAGCTGTATAAATATTATGACGCTTCCACATCCGAATATGTTATTTGTAAAGGTGAAAAAGAACAGAAATATGTTCTACAATTTGACATTATTGTTGTGCTGAAATTCTTTGAAAATTAAGGAGATATATTTATGCTTGATTAACATATTATCATGTTATTTCTGTTTTATTTCTTCAAATTTTGATCTATGAGATAACAAAGGGAATTTTCTGAATCAAGAAAGCAGTGAAATATGCCTACCTATGGGCTGCGTTAAAATTCAATTGATTACGATTTTCCGGGTTCCGGAAAGGCGTGAGTAACCATGGTTTGCAAGGGTACCCGCTATCGCCGAGTATGAATCCGTCTTCACGACCGGCTTCAAATTGCGCGTTTATCCGGCTTTGAGACCACACAAAAGCATCATGCGTTGACCCTGGCCACTTCGCGCAAACGTTCAAAAATCGTCCTTTACTATCACAAATACTTTGGACGTTGATAGAAGGAAAATATTTACGATTAATATAGTCGTTTTCATTTTCAGACGGTCGTTGAATGCGAATATGAGTACCATCAACTAATCCTAAAACGCCCGGGAAATTTGCAATTTTGTAAAAGTCCGATTTTATTTGATCGCAACGCCCTTCGACCGGAAACTGTATGCCGGAACTCATACGATTCAATATAGCGCTAGTTACTTTCCAAACTGTTTTGCATGCAGCACTTTTGGTTATACGAATATCGTCCCCACAAAAAATTTGAAACGTACCAGTAGCATAATATCGCAAGGTCATAAGAACTTGTTGCACTGGCAGCATGGCGTAATTCCTCTTCGTAGTATTTAGTTGATTAGCTAATAAGTCCGTGATATGCAAAATACTTGGACGATCGAAACGATATCTTTGATACAAATCCACGTCATTATATATATCTAGAGGATTAGATCGGTCACGAAATATTCTATTGATGCGAATGTTGTTTCGACGTTCCTCGTTCAGCAGCAATAAAAGTCGACCGACCATTTTTCGAAAACGCAAGAAATGATGTACGAGTGAAGTGTGAACAAACCGACATAATACACCTCGTCGTAACTTTAAGACACCTACCCACCAGTCTTAAATTTCACGCGAGTTAAGACATAACTTAAATAAGTCAAGACTAGTCTTAACGTACCGGAAACCCATTTTTTTAAGTCTTAACTTAAGTCATATGTTTAAGACATGTCTTAAAGTTGAGCAAAGTCTTCCGTACCGGAAACCGACTTAACGGTTTAAGTTAGAACTTAAGTCCGACTCCGACTTAAGTTGCTTTCCGGAAACCGGCAGCAGTAGTTTCATCAATAGTCGACGTCCATTGATGCAGTAATCGCTTCTTTTGATTCAGTATTGCAGCAGTCCCCCTTTCTACAGAGTGGAGTGTACGAAGTCGCATATTGCGAAAACCAATCAATATTTCACAGATTGATTTTTTTGGAAAATAAAATTTCAACGAAAGCATCATCCAAACTCCGTTAAGGACCACCGAAATATTGAGGAATTACATCTTTTCCTATAGTCCATTTATTTTCAAACGAATCTCGAAATTCGAAATAATCTCAGAAATCCGTGAGCAGATAATAAACCTGCATCGTATATCGAAATTTTTTCCCAAGTTTATTTCCTAACTGCTACGGTCAGTTGGAGAAAAGAGGAATCCCTGCATGTAGGTTGTTAATTTTATGCATGAACATCTTTCCGCGCTCAGAGGCTTATTTGAAAAGCATAGACAATAATGGTGTTTCGACTACTCTCAGAGCTGAATATCTGAACACACGCTAGCAAAAGCTCTGGACAAAAGTACTGCACTAATCATGCTAGTTCTAAAATTTAGCACGAGTCCGTATTTCTACACGAAGGCACGACTGAAGTAGTGCTAAAATCTTTTGCAAAATGTCGTTGTTTCGTCCGGAGAGTTTACAGATCTGATTGGAGCAGGTTTAGCGGTGCACGAAATCATTCTTTCGTGTGAAAACCCATGGAATAAGACGGCCTCATTGACTTTCTCAATGACGTATAATAACAGAAAAACGATATCCATATATATAATGACTAGCTTATTAGAAAATGCCCCGATGGGGCAGAAAAAATGAGAATATACTTGCTTCGACAGTTGCCATGCTAGAAGAAGGAGTGGACTAGATTTTTGAGAACTTGGGTCAAAGTTGGAAAAAATTCACTTCCTTTATATTGTATTTTCATTCTGTCTCAAAAAAATTTTCTATGTCTGTGAAGAAGTATATTCTGCAGCATCGTGCATTTTGTCCTTCCCCTGGCATTAACTACAGCAAAACTTTTCTACATGAAAATTATATGCACATGATTTCAAATGTAAAGAAATGGTAAACCAATAGCTTTCTAACTCCCGACGTATTCAAAATTCTTGCCTCTCACACTAGCTGAAAAATAGTGAGGCAGGCATATTATAATCATTTTCAGAACTATAAAGAAACCTGAGACTGGTTGCACTAACCCAACATGAGGATAATCTCAACATCGGGACTAAATTGCTGATCCAGAGTTGAGCTAATCGCAATGTCAAAATTATTTTCTTCCAGTGCACAGACAATACTCACTTCAGGATTAACTAATACTGAGATTTGATTTCGCGTTTGGGAATTGCAGACATTTTAATATTTATTCGCTTTAGAGATAAGAAAATTATTCGAAAAAGTTAGTGCAACCCAGGGTTTTTTTGCCGGAGGCAAATGAAATTTTTTTGGGGCAAACGAAATTAGAGTAGTCATTTGTACATGTACAAACGGCTCTTTGCCATTTAGGGAGGAGATAAGGTAGAGAAAATATGCATTTTGGTGCATTTTAGAAGTTCATAATCTCAAAATTAAAAAAATAAACTTTAATAATCATAGGCAGAATATACTTCTTCACAGACATAGAAAATTTATTTGAGACAGAATGAAAATCCAATATAAAGGTAGTGAATTTTTTCCAACTTTGACCCAAGTTCTCAAAAATCTAGTCCACTTCTTTTTCTAGCATGGCAACTGTCAAAGCAAGTATATTCTCATTTTTTCTGCCCCATCGGGGCATTTTCTAATAAGCTAGTTCACCTCCTTTTAGTGGGCCTCAACCATGCACGAAAACTTTCATAGAAGCACATTGAAGTTTTAAATTTGGTCATCTACTTCAAAAAAACAATAAAAAAACTTCAAGCAACGAATTCTCACCTCCGGCGAAAGTAAAGGATGTGTAAACCGCATAGTACTTTAAAAACGTTGTAAAGATACTGAAAGGTGACCATATCTATTGAATTGCTCATGGTTTAGAATCCTTCAACCCAAAAATCGCAGAAATACCTTTGTTTACACAAATGACTTTTTTTCGTGTAAACTGACTCCGTCCATTGAATTCCCCATGGTCAGAAACATCTTCCCTCAAAAATCATAGAAATACATTTCTTTACATTCAATATGAATTAGTGTGTGAGGTGATCACTTTCATTAAATTCCCAGTGGTCGAAAACCCCTCCCACAAAAAACTCACGAAAACAGGCTTGGTTAAATCCGGAATATTTTTTTTGTGTAAACTGACACATCCGTTGAATTCCCCGCAGTTAAAAACCCCTTCCATAAAAATCACGAAAATATGCTTGTTTACACCTGCGATAGTTTTTTTTGTAAGATGATCGCATTCGTCAAATTCTCCGTGATCGGAAACCCCGCCCACTGGGAAATCACGAAAATACGTTTGTTTACAACCGGGATAAGTTTTTGTGTGAAGTGATCGCATTCATCAAATTCCCCGTGGTCGAAAATCCCCTCCACAAGAAAATTACGGCAGTACGCTTGTTTACACCGTGAATAATTTATTTGTGTCAAGTGAGGACGTCTATTGAATTCCCCGCAGTCGAAAACTCCCTCCACTGAAAAAACACGGAAATACGCTTGTTTACACCCGGGATAATTTTTCGTGTAAAGTGACCGCGTCCATCAAATTCCCAATGGTCGAAAACCCTTGCAGCCCAAAAATCTCAATAAGGCTACAGGTTTATTTGAAACTGCTAAAAAATTAGTAGTGCATTATGCTGCAAAAAATTATTTTTTTGAACCCACAAGTATTATATAACAAAATTGGGGAATTTGGCGTTTTCCGGGACTTTGGACAACCATATAATTGAATTGAGGCCATATTTCAAAAAACAAAAAAAAAAAAAAAAAAAAAAAAAAAAAAAAAAAAAAGATTACACCCCCAAGATGCTTAGGCCGAAGTATGGAGGTTGAATATGGCACACCGATTGCTGGGCATGGTGGAACTGGGGGCCTTAAAAAGTGCGTTTTTTACCTGTTTTTGGGGCCCCACCGAGCACCACTTGCAGATAGAGGCGAAATGACAAAAGCCGCCCTATAGTTTGCCCCTATGCCCGATATTATGCAAAAAACTCGAAGGTTCTAGCTCTTACCGTTTTGGCTCTAGGGGGGGGACATGAAATTTGGGGGCCAAGTATATTATAGGTTTACGCTGTCGCGCCACCTATGATGATCAGTTTAAATGGTATTTCCGTTTCTCTTTGCACTATGCTTCAAAAAATATTCTTGCAGAAAACTTTCACAAGTTTTACGATTTAGTTAAGTGTTCAAATATTTGTCATCAAGCCGACCTGATACTGAACCTCCAAGTAATTTCTAAATTTTTCCTAGAGTGTATCACATTGTGATACAAACCAAGCGAAAAATTTCACAAGTCACACCTGAGCGTGGTAATGTAACCGCGTGTTTGGGACTGAACAAAGATTGCAGATGACAGTACTGTCAAAGATAGATTTCTGTGTCCATTTAGTCCTCGATCTGGAAGGAGTTCATTTATCGTAGCTTCCATGTGTATGTTATGCAAACCTCTTGCCTTATTTGCTTCTTCTCTTGTCAAGTTACATAGTCTACATGGCTTCAAATTTTAACGCCGTTTTTATCAAAAGTATAAATTATTATAGTCTAATCGAAAAATTTGAATCACTATTTTTTCGATTCATTTTACAGCCGATAAAATTACAAACAGACAAAATTTCGTTATTCCAAAATATTTTTTTATTCTACAGAAACAGCACGACTTAAGCCGGGGATAAAAATTTAGCATTAGCAAGTATTTAGGAATAGCAAATGAAACACTACTATCTAAAGTTATGGACAAACGGCGACCTACATAGCCTGGAATGAATAAAAATGTAGCATTATTCTAGCGTTATAGCCCATTTGATGTAAAATGATAGACGCAGTGAAAATCAAAGAAGCGAGTTCAATTTGAATCGCAATTTTCACTTAGCGAAAACTTTATACTGTAGAAAAACGCTAAATTTCGTCTTGAGCATGGGAAAGGCCAAAATCATTGAAAAACATCATGTTGATTTAGACAGAATGCGTCGATACTTAAGTGTTAGTCGAGAAAGTTTGACCATTCAACGAGACTGGGAAGAAATTTTCAGCTGTTCTATTCGACGCACAATGACGAAATTTTTTTCATTAATTACAGTAATAAGCTTACTAGTTTTTTTCTGTATTGAACTTATTTTCACGGGATCCCTGCATCGATCATGTCAAAATGAATGGAGTATAGTGTGTTAAAGCACTCCTGCAGGATTTATACTTCACGTCATGGTCACGGCAGCCATGACTGATCAAATTTCTGTGCAATCCACGTGCAACCGATCATATAAAACCTCAATTTTTGTGGTACAGTGTGACTAGCCTTGCAATGAAGTATAAATGCGACTTGAGAGTCCTTAGACTACAGCCCTCTTTTCCAAGTGAGCTTCGGATCGTGAAAAGGTGCTCATGCAAATAATGAACAACTGAGCATGCACCTTTTTTCTCAGGCTGACTGTGACTACAATTTGAAAAAAGAAAATCTCGATTTACGATGCATGGTGATCACCAGACAACGAATTTCTTTTGATTTTTTTGCGTTTCGAGACTCATTTGTTTAACAATGAACCGAATGCAGTAGAGCAGTTGCTCAACCAAAAGAAATTG
Source organism: Romanomermis culicivorax (assembly GCA_963922205.1). Taxonomy (NCBI): domain Eukaryota; kingdom Metazoa; phylum Nematoda; class Enoplea; order Mermithida; family Mermithidae; genus Romanomermis; species Romanomermis culicivorax. The sequence continues at coordinate 844,474 of CAWUHX010000030.1, forward strand.
AGTTATTGTTCAATAAACGCCTAGAATCAGTTTAATACTTAAAAATTGGTGCAGCAAAATCTTTGCCGCTATTGGACTACTGACCCGTGAAATAGTTTATTAGTGTTGATGTCTATATGCGCGTTTTTCCCACAACCCGTTAGATAAAGTTGATCGAAAATCTCGGCTCTGTAACCCTGACAATATCCATACATTCAGTAATTCCTTACGTTATATCTTTCGCAGACAATAAACTTTCTCGTCTGATTCGGTCGATAGCCACTGAAACGGCCCCGATCGACGTATTATAGCCCAGTTTAGAATTCAAATGTTCGACAAATCTCGGTATCAGAACACCGATTCTGACTTCATCTACTACGGCTGAATAAAACTCATCACAGTCATAGAAGGACAATGTCATTCATGCAACGTGTGTCAGAAAGTGGAACAGTTACTCACAAACAAGAATGAATTTTGATCCAAAAGAATACTCCAAGCATAGTTTCAGTCACAAAGAGTGAAAATCACACGTGAAAAACGACCAGCTTCGTGGAAGAATGGTGACTGAAATGTAAGGATAATTTCACCTATATTCGAAATATCATCTCACATACAGTATTTCCTCTGCTAAGAAAATTTTTCATGAAAACTTTTTTGTTTGAGGATAAACCAAAGCAAGATGCGAAATTTTCACAAAGTGTGTGTTTGAGATCTGCCGTTATGGATCCAACATGTGAAATACATTACTACTGCCATATTACGAAATTCGTTCAGCTTAATGACACCATTAAGTTCGGATGGAACATCTCCTAGGTACAGAAAACATTTTGAACAAGACAGACAGGAAAGACAAGACGATCAATTAATCAGACAAATTGGGAAGCATTTGATAACCTGATCGGAAATGCTCAATTCGTTTTAGATGTGAATGCCAGGACTCGATTTTGGAGTTTTCGCTCCGTTTTGTAAAACTTACATCTGGTAATAGGATTTTCGGAGAAGAATTGCTTATTAGAATTTCCGCGTTTATGACGATAAGATTCGGGAGTCACATAAGTTTGGATATCGGGTAGAAATGTTAGGACGATACAATAAGCAAGAAGGAACTTTTTACTATACATGCTTCACCAAAGTGAAGTTATAGCAACAGTATCATCTTTATAACGTGAGAACAGAATGACGATTAGCTAATTAACGTTTACTAATAACGGTTCATCAAGTTCAAAAACGAAAAATACGATGTCTTCGTCATAATAGCTGATATCATGAGATACATATCGGACTATGTGTGTTATATCAAATTGATAATGGTTCAGTTATTATTTTGCTGAAAACAAAGATGAGAACAATGATACAGTTGAACACAAAAACCCGAGATGCTTATCAAATCAGCGGGGAACTTTGGGCTCGAATTCACAAGCTAATGGTAGTGAAGTGGAAGTTAATACGATCTCGTGATACAAGAATGCATAGCCATAACCAAGGAAGACCCTCAAAAACGCTCAGTTCGTTAGACGTCAGTCTTAACGCACACGAGGATAAACGAGTAATATTTTATGAACGTATGAATTTTTGGAATCATTGACAGCAATATATAAATTTTGACCGTGGGGAATTGTCGTTCAGAAAATTTGTTTATTAGGCTACAATAAACTCATACATGTGGAAGAGTCGATTTTTATAGAATGACAGAAAAATCATTATTGCATTACAGTCTATTTAAAAAATTGCTGTGTCGAATTTCAGAAATGACGGTAGTCTCCTACGCCGGTGTTTTATTCTCCGCCTAAGCACCTTAAAAGGTAGGACCAGTTTGATACAATATTTACGGGCCTGGCAGCTCCCTGAAAGGCAAATCCCGGTCCAGGCCGGCCGGGCGGGGCCGCCCTTGAAGGTTCCTTTGCAGGGTAGACAAGAAAGTAAGATTTTCGAGCCTCGTTGTCTTTCTGAAAGAAATTATACATTACAGTAAAATAGTCGTATCAGTTTTTTTTTCAATCTCTATTATATACAATTGGGAGAAACTTGATATGGGCGCTTGTTGTGAGTAGCTACGACAGATTTACAAAAATCCTCCAAAATTATTGGAAACTCCAGTAAGTTGTGAAAATTCAAATGAAAACGTCCGAAAGAATCGACATTCGTAATGAGTGAATTTTTATATGGGTTTGACGTAAAGGCTCTGTAATAGAGAAGTTTGAAAAATGTGGAAAATTTTTTCAAGTTTCACAAATTTGTTCATTAATCAATAAAGACAAGAGACTATTTGTAGTATTAAAGGAGTTGGAACTCCATTGCCTAGCCGAGTAAATTTTGACTTTGGAAAAAGGTTAAATTACTTAGAAATAGTAAAAACTGTAGTTCCTACATTGTAGCTGGTGGTATTGGGTGTAGTATTACCAACACTTGACAAAAATCGGATATTTTTAGCTGGTTCAATTGAAAAAGAACATTTTTTCTTAATATGCTAGGGAGATGGGCAGCAAAATTTTCATCAAAGACCGCCCAAAACCCAGTCAGAAAGGGGTACGGTTTTTGATCTGATCTCTATGGGACCCGTTTGCTTGGTAAAAAAGGATTTTGCCTCCTTTGAAAAGTTTTATTCTGAGTAGGTTTAATAGCTTTCTGGTTGATGTCAAACACAATCTGTGAGAGGTCAACTCCTACTAGGGTTACGTGGAATGCATGCTATTGGAGAATTAAACTGGAAAGTTGCAAATGTTCTGGTAAACCATAAATCTTTAAGTTATTGGAAGCTGCATTGTACGGGAGCTTTACTATAACCTACATTGTATACTTTCCAACAATATCTCATAAAACATTCACAAAAATTTGCGAGGTGTTCTACTGACCTTGGAAATAAGATTTGAGCGTTCTCTCTTTGATTGAACTATTTTTTCATTTCCCATATGGCTCTTTTTGTATCATTTTTCAAGCGAATTCACAAAAACGTTCGAAATTTCGCCAATGATGGTACGGTGCACGGTTTTTACGAAATTTACGCATCGAAATCTTTGTCGGCTAAATTATTTTGGTTGATTATTTTGGTGACCAGTTTTGGCACTTCGTTCTACCAAGCTATGGTGGTCAGTAAGCGATTCATCAGCAAAGATAACGCCGCCACGGTGATCAGCATCTTGGGCGCGAAAGTCTCCGACGACCAAATTTACCCACCGGTGGCCATTTGTTACTGCCACTGGACTAGTTGGGTCAATTATAGTAGGGTTCTAGAGTACGGATTAGATAAGCAGACTTTTCTGTACAGTATGTCGTTTATTTCTGACGTGGTCGCTTTGCAACCGTTCAAAATCGATTATGCTAGGACGGCGTTTTTGAAAGTCATTGCCGAAAATAATTTTTCGACCATTACATCTTATTATAGGGCGATTGCCAGGGATTCGCCTATTTCAGTGTCAGGTATGACAAAGAATAAATTGACTTCAAAGATGCAGTGCTGTGTTGTCTGTTTTTATAAGATGCTTTCAAATTTAGAAATGCCAAGAATTAATTTGTGCAAAGCCATTACAGTAGAATCGTAAAATTCTTAAAAGTTAGTTCATTACGGTCACAAATTTCCAGTACTATATGACACGACAAATGGTTTAGCGAAAAATCGTGAAAATTTTAAGTAGTACTTGCTTTCCAATTCAATTCAGTAGACTATAGATAGCAGTACCATAGTTTTACACTAGAAAGACACTAGTGGGAATAGTAAGGCACTTGGAGTAACAAGTGCTAACAGACCAAGTAAACTAACAGAGCAACTAAACGTTAGTTACTCTGTTTTTTATAAGATATATATAAATTGAAAAACAACAAAAATTATTTATGTCGTGAAAATCGTTCACCCAAATCTTTTACTATAATTTTTTACTCAGAAAATTCTCAAGTTAGCCAACTGTAACAATTACCCAAAGTCTGAAGTTGTGTCTCATTGGGGACTTGAATCATTTTCATTTCATAGGCCGCCAATCAGAATTAAAGAGCAGATATTTAACTAACCAAGCAATTACTAGCTACATGACTCTGCGTGACGTCGGAATGCGTGAGTTCCAGATGTGCCACGAATATCCCTCCGAAGCAATGAAGCGATTAATCGAACCCGAAGTTACTAAAGTCATTTCGTTTTCCATAAAAGCAACATCCTACCCGATGATCGATCCAAAAATGATCGGGGATTTAGAGTACAATTTTTATGCAGCTCGTTTTTTACGTGAAAATACGTTCTACTGGATTTTGAACGATTCTCATTCTCTAGATTTCACTAATTTCACTGTGCCAATGCTACTTTTCCCCAACTCATACGACGTTCAACATTTCGAAACGATGGTTGACGTTTTGGAATTAGATTATTTCGCGATGACGGCTACAGTACACAAAACTAAGGCGAAAGATACGGGCTGTATTGAAAATGCTAAAATTGTAGAGAAAAATAGAAGTTGCGAAAAAAGGTGCAATGCCTGGTAAGCTAAAACTGAAATATTTTTTTATAAATTGCTTCTAAATTTAAAAATGAATGAAATCAGTACAACCGTCAAAATAGTTTACACGAAGCTTCTACTGTACATTTTTTCACTTAAAAAATTATTGAAAGTTAGGTCAATGTGCTCAAGAACTTCCTTTGTCATGTGACCAATGTTTTTGCAGAAAGTGGGAAAAATATAATACAGTACTTGCTTTTCACTTAGAATTATTTCAAGAAAAATCGACTGAAGGATCTTGGCCAAAAATTATTGAAAAATCATGCTCAGATGCACAAAACTATCTATAGTCTATTTTGAAATGGCAGATGTAGCGATAGTAAGTTTATTGCTGTAATCATTGAGAAAATCTTTCTCTTCCATCAGCGACAAATTGACAGACTGACCGATAATTTCTCCAATAACTTGGTCAAAGGCACATAGCTGTTGACAACAGCTCTATCTAAATCGAAAATTGATAAGCAAGATGGCGTTTCTTTAATTTTGGTTCTCCCTTTGTAATGTGCGAATTCACATTTTTCCTACTGTATAGGAATGTTTACACAATGAAAAGATCAAATGAAAACTATTTTTTCTTGTAACTGCATCTGCCATTTCAAAATAAACGTGAATTTCAGGAACCTCTTTCCAATGAAGTAAAGAAGCTACCAGGCCTTTTTCTGATGATTAAAGCTGCCTATACTCCATTCATTTTGAAATGATCGATGCAGTGATTCCATGAAAGTAAGTTCATTACGGAAAAAATAGTAAGCTTCTGTTATCAATGAAAAAATTTTTCGTCAGTGGGTGGCAAACAGAACGCCTGAAAATTTTCTTCAATAACATTTTTGTGATCAAAATTTCTCGAATAGCACTCGTGTTTTGACGCACTGCTGTCCAAATCGACAGTTTATGGCATCATGTCTCAAATGATTTTGGCCTTTCCTATTCTCGTAAAGAAATTTAGCGTTCTTCTACAGTATAAAGTTTTCCACTAAATGAAAATTTCGCGTCAAATTGAATCTATTTTTTCACCTTTCGCTGCGTCCATCTTTTTAAATTAAATGGACTACAATAGGTATCGGAATCGGAACCAGGCTATCCGTAATTTTGAAAGATTGATTCCAAATGCCTCGAAAAAAATTATCTAAATCTGTTGTAGGTGCACTCGTAGCTTAGCTGTTCTCACTCCTTTGGTCGACTAGGCATAGAGGTATTATCGAACGACTATAGTGACTGTTCTTAACATTACTATGGGTATAAAAGCTGGAATGAGAATATTGAAGCCATAGAATGAAAAAATTGAAAATTACAAAAATCAAAAAATACCGCTTTCAAAGTAGGTTTACCCTGGGCTTTTACTTTAGGATTTATTCTTGAAAAATTAGTAATTGTTTGAGTGGACTCACAAATTTCCAGTCCTATGTGACATAGTGTTTAGCAGGAAATCGTAAAAGCATGAAAGTACTTGCTTTCCATTTTTGTTATTTACAAGTATTTCAAGAAGGAGACTATAAGCATGGAAAATTCAAATTTAGGAATTGATGAATAACTGAGCATTAGTAATTTAAGAAATGAGTAAACAAAGTGAATTATGAAAAAGGAATACACAAATAATAAATAAGCGAAAACACAAATAAATAAAATTATAATTCATTTATTTTCAAATGAGCCCCGAATACAAAATAATCCGCAAAATTTCATGAGCAGATAATAAACCTGCATCGAATACAGAAATTTCTTTCTCTCAAGTTGTTCTCCTAACTGTTGAAGAGGGAAAAACGTGTCCGTGTGCGCAGGTTATTTTGCATTAACATCTTCCTATGTATACTCCGACGCTCATTTAAAAATACTGTAATAAATATAGATCGACTCAATCAGAAGCCAATACGTCGAATCTTTTACAGAAGAGTGTCTCACTGGGTCCTGACTTTCGATTCCAGTTTATATATTTAAGTTTACGATTCCTTTTCAAATTTTCTAGTCGCATACTCGTTCTGCAGGTATCCCTCACTAGACGACAATGGTTGTGTGGATGTGGCCACTTTGGCTGTTGTGGATCGTGATTTTGTGAAGTACGCATGTAGGAGGGAAATTCTGACATTAGGACGGGTACCAGCTAATCACGAATTCGAATACGCCTTCTTTAGTGCGCAAGTTACAGGTAAAGTGACTTCACTTCTTAATATGGTTACAGTAGTGTTTTTTAGCGCGGCACTAATAGGGTTAGACCTCCGCAACTGAAAATCAACCGTAACCATAACAACCATAACCAATTAGATTCACCATATTTTTGAAAAAAAGATGCAAAATTGAGTTTACACGTTAAAATGCGTGTTGAATATTTCTTCAAGTTACAGTAATCCGTACGCTCAATTTTGTAAACAGTACACCGGACGTCTATTTTTTCTGTGCAAGTGATCACTATATAATAAGCAATGAGCCTAGGACTGCAGATTTTTCGATAGTTTGTCGAAAATTCTGCCATTTGAGAAAAAGAGTTTAATGCTACGGCTGCAGAGGCTGTTACCGCGAATCATTTTTCTCAAGAAATTTCCCTCTGAGTCCTTTGAAATATGCTTCGATTTTGTGTTTATATTGATATAGGCAGCGGTCACGATAGAAAGCTTTAGAAATGCATAAATGAACTCATGAACTCATAGAGACTTTGTAAAAATCTACAGACTTTTTCACACGCAATTTTTTTCAGATATCGACGAGAAAACGACGCGCGACGAAAAACGCAGCAAATGTTTGTCGCAGTGCAAGTCCTATCAACCATGCGAAAGATGGCGTTACAAGTACACTTTGGACAAAGCCATGATTCCCGAATATTCTAGTCGCATGTCCAGCGTTAGAACATACGAAATTTTTTTCAAATATCTCTCAGCATCGGACATTTTGGTGATAGAAAAAGTTCGTCGCAAAAATTGGTATTTATACATTGGCAACGTAGGCGGCATTTTCGGCATTTGGACGGGAGCCAGTATGATCACTTTTGTACAAGTCGTCTACTTTTGTACTGTTCACGAACGTGCCGTGCACGATGAATAACAACAAGACCAATAGATGAAAGCTGGTAAATCTCTCGAAGCTGATGCGTTTTTCTATAAAATTATTATTGCCAATGCGAACTGGGAATTGTCGCTGAAGTTCCGACATAGTTTCTGTCAGTTCCCTATATCAAAATTTCACGTAGTACGAGTGTGAATCAATGCGTAAAAGTCGAAATTACCACAGCTTTTTTGTATCCAATCACGATTTAAACAAAATTACAGTTACGAGAACCATACTTTTAAGTGTGAACTTTTTTCGTTTCCGGTTGTATGAGAAGGGTCTCCAGTTCCTTTCCAAAACGCTTTTCTTTCGGGATCAGAATTAGCTAAAAAAACAAATCGCATTACATTATTCTTTTTGAGACTTAGTCAGTAAGCATTTCTTTAGCGATATCCCCACTAACCATGTTGAATGAACTATCTTCAAGTCTCACGCAAATCCCATGGATTTCTAGAAGCATATCGCTTACACCAATTCTTCACTACAGGATATGCTGATGACGAGTAGGCTCACAAATTTCTATTGTGAGTACTTATGGAATTTAAAAGAATTGAAACAGAAAATTCACATTTAAAATTGATTTTATCCTTAATCAGCCGTGCACTAGAAAAATTTTTCTAGTACATTACTCGTCTTTTTGACAGTTTTGAAGCTACTAATTGCACAGTAGGTATAAAATTCTCTGTAGCTGTGGGGAATTCGTCTCACGTTCCTGAACAATTTTTCAATCCTTTACGACCACCAGATCACAGAAAAGTGTTACTTACAGGGTGTCCCTAACGCGAGTTATGACTGATTTATTGCATCAGCATAGTAGTGTTTTCGCCACATCTTTCTTTAATAGTGGCTACGCACTGCTACCACATGATCTGGGTCCAGAGATCGTACACTTAATTTGCATATTCAGAATTCAAATAATCATCTTATGTAAACTAATCATAACAATCTACATTTTTCGAACCCTCTTTATAAAAATATCATGAAAAATTTACAGCAAAACATTTCAATCAAAAAGCTTTCGAGTCAATGGTTAAAACTTGGGCATAGAAAGGCAAAGGATGACCTTCGAAGAGTTTAGTTCAAACTTGTCATAGAACTTTAAGCTAGTTCATTGCTTGTGTATCCATGAAAAACCAATTTCAGAAACCGTGCTTGTTCATCACATTTTCACCGAAAATAAGACACCAAGTTTTTTGTATCCCGGAAAAATTTTCTTTCTTTGGTAACCCATATTTTAAGCATATAATGCAGAAAAAAGTCAACAATAATAGACAACTTTTATCAGAATATTTGGTTAGCAAATTAATTTAATGAGAACTATACCATAATAAGAAGCACGATGACGAAACAATATCCGTCGAAAAATGAACGACATTTATAAAATACACAATGGAAAATTCATTCAACTTCTTGAACGTGGATCATTATTGTTGGTCCTTATTTTGTAATTTAGCCAATTTAACGAAAGGATTGTTGAAAAAACCAGTTTTATCGGCCGTCTAAAAAATATGGGACTATTAAAGGCACAAATGGAAGAGAAGTCGGAAAGAGACAAAATAAACAATGAACGAAAAATCGTGAACTAAACTTTAAGTCTGTAAGGTGGAGACTATGTTAAAGTAACGTAAAATCTTAGATGCGATTGCTATAACGATAGAATATTTCGGTTAGTCAATGCTCATTTTGCTGAACATCTTCACAGAGTAAGTAGAATTTGAATATTGAAAGCTAACGGAAATTTCCAAAAGATAAGAAGATAACCAGAAATACTTACAACGACAGCCGGCTGCGGTGGTTCGCAAGCGAAACACACTGATCTTGGGTATAAATCGTGCGATCGGCATTCGCACAAATTACAAGCGTTGTCTACAGCGATTTTCCCAACGGACACGGACAGAACGTTGAAAACGGGGTCGATATTCTAAAGAATGGTGCATCAAGATACATTTTATTCCTGTTAGCAGTTTTTCACATCGTTCATTTTCCAATTTTTCATCATCGAAATTTCGGAAATTTCCGAAAAAATGATTGTGCAAATTCAAAAATTTAATTTTTGAACTTTTATCACTTGAAAAGTCTAATTTTAGATTAAAACCATAAGAAACTCACGCTTTTCTCGGCGATGCTAAAAACAGTTCCGTTAGTTTCTTGCGCCAAAACGGTACAAGAATCGTGCGGTTCGACCAAATCTTTGCGTGCTTCAGCATTCGGTTTCGAATCTGATTTGATGAAAGCTGACGCGTCGAAACCTGAAACAGGCGGTATTTCTTATATGCCCCACGATAATGTTTTTGGTTCATAAGTCGTAGATATACATATGTGGGCCATGGGAGCTGCGGGTTTTTAGAAATTGAAAAAATGACCAAAGAATCAGGTTTTCCTGTCGAAACTGGTCTTCGTAAAGGAAATTTCAGAAACCCCCTAAACTTTCTTTTTTGGACTCTCAGGGCTTGAAAATTATCTCCGTGCGTTTATGGTACATGTGCATTAATTATTCGTAATGTATTCATAATTTTCTGTATATTAAAATTTTTCAAATGGAAAACATCACCAAATTTTTTATGATGTTCTTAATTACCAATGAATTTCTCTTTGTTATCGCCCAGTTGCAGTCTTTGGGTCGTGACGACGTACAAAGTATATCCTTGACTGAGCAATTTGGTATGTAAGTCGTAATAACTGAGCTAAGAAATGGAAAAAGATCTAAAAAACAAGACTGTCAGGGTATTTTTTATAATTTTTTCTAATTCTGCTAGAAATTCGAAAATCAAAACGAGAAGAAATTTAGGAGTTCTGTTAAAAATTTTTTTCAAAAGAAACGCAGGAAATTTTCCTGCGCGATTCTTGAAATGGTTTCACTCTAAAACTGGAAAAAGTGCTGTTCCGTTCAGAAATTTCCGTAAATTTTCCATGAGACAAGTGCGAAAAATCTCAAATCGAAAGTAACCAATTTATAGGTCATCAATTATACAAGGCAGAGGTCTTGACATAAAACTATAATTTTTAGTTAAAAATGCATTCAAATTCACAATATTGTTTCAGCAAAAAGGTGCGATGCACAAAGAACAGCTTAATCGATATCGAAGGAAATATTTCGCCATCATACTATAAAAAATGTAAAATAATTTCTAGCCGAAAAAATCTACGAAATTAAAGTTTTTGTGAGCAAATATCCCCTCATATGAAAAAATTGCAGCTCTTTCGTCTTATTTCTCTAGAAAAGTCAGTATAACGAAAACTACAATAAATCACATGGTCATGTCAGAGAATTCAAAATTTGGAAAGACCGTTGCACTTACAAAATTGCGTCAGATACATGAACTTACTTCAAAAGTAACACAATTACTGCACGCTAAAACTACGATAACTTTCTTGCTGGCAGGTCTGAACGGATAATGTTCGGTGATGAAGTCGACAATGTCCAACGGGTTATTAGGCGACGGGATGCCTTTGACGTTTTCGGGTGGACTGTAGAACGGTAGCCGACTGGCGATATTTTTAACGTTTGACGCCAGGAAATTGACTTTGTTGTCCGCGTCGGAGAAGAAAGCCGGTTCGTAGAAACCGCCGCTACCGCTAAAACCCGCAACGCCGAAGCGCACGTTCTTGCTTTTGGATTTGAGGTTAGCCTCGATTTTCTAACAGAATAAAAAATACATATCGAAAACAAAAGTGGTTTCATCAATGGAATCATGAGTCCGGAAAAAATAAAAAAATCATTCTTATCAAAACTTGGCAAATCGGATAGACCGAATTTCCGCATCAAGATCAGCAGTATTTGCCAAACTTCCGGAAATTACCGTTGCGAGCAGAGCAAGTTTGTCTTTGACCGAAGACATGCATCCTCTTAGTTCGACGGCTAAAACGACGTCAACATCGTTCAAATTGGCGCCAGGAATCTGTTTCGTCGCGTGCAGGTTTATTTTACCATCGGGGATATCACATTGAACTGTAAAATTTCAAACATAAAGGCAGTCAAAGAAGTGGAAACGGCAAAAAACTAAAAAATGAGTAAAAGAAAGAGAAAAGCAACGGCAATATTGAAGGAGAGAAAAAACAGATAAGCGGAGAGAAAATAGATAATCAAGAATATAAAACGCCGAAATAAATACTGCAAGTAAAGGAATATATAACAAAAAGGAAATGTATGCAGACCAAATGTTGTAGTGTGAAATCAGACACATTCGTGTCAGTTTTGGAAGAAGCCCCCAAGTACAACATGTCCGACCATGCTGCACCTGGTCCAACGCGACGCTTACTGTAAGACATGGTTTTTCTGATTTGGTGGTGAATTTTTATGATTCTGGTGTGTACTCGTTTTAAGTTATATTATTCTTTCTGGCCCTTGCACTGGTCGTCTCGTATTTAATTTATGAAAAACGTTAGTTTTGTGGATAAGGAGGTAAGTTTATAAATAAATATTTAGTTAGAAAATCGTCCTATTTGTGTCTTAATGTGTGTTTCCTTGTCTGGCTAGCTTCAATCAGGCTTTTCTTGGGTAAGTAGTATCCTTGTTCTTGACTTCTCGCCCCTGAGTGAGGAGTCATTCCAAGGTTTAGGACAGGCGCAGGGAAGTACTGGCGTTAATGTCGAATCCTGGCTATCTCTCCTGCTCAACAACTACTCCTACCGATTTCATCTTCTTCCTCCGACCCCACGGATTAAGAAGACAACAAATCGGTCTGAGCACCAAAAGGCCATCCAATTTTAAAATCATACACAAACGCTAAACCACGGACTTCGTGCGATATGAAGAAATTATAAAAACAGATATGAATGAAAGAATCAAGTCAAATGTGAAAACAAAAAAAGTGAATCCATGAAAAAATGACATTAGACAGGAGACAGATGAAAAAAGGTTGTATAAGTAGTACACTCTTTGTTCTAATACAGAAGTTGACAGAAATTAAAATTTTTACCGCACTGCGGTGGCAATTCTGTTCCCTGTGGGCATGCGGCTAAATAAGCTGCAGCCGTCTGGCACACTCCCACGTTGAACTTTGTTTCGTCTTTTTCCTTTTGGACGTATTGATTTATACTTTGCGAACAGATGATCATGAAATCATCGAAACTCAAGTGCGCACATTTACGGAACGGTGACCAATGGCCGGCGTGGAAGAGTTTTTCGCATTCTTTGTAGGCAGGATGATCGGCGGCGATGGCTTGTGTTTTAGCAGCGTTAGGACTTTTGGCGCATCCGGCGTTCAAGGCCCAGCCGGCGGCATAATCGTCTAAGCTTTTGGCTGAAGAGCCGTCGGGCAACAACAGATCGGTGTAAGATTCGCCGTCGTTGCGACCCAATAAACCTTAATAAAACGCAGACTTCTAGCAATTAAGAATCATACAAGACATTATACATCCAGGATGAGGAAACGTAGTACTTTGTCCCACGAAACATTATGGAGTTGTAAGCAATTGCAAAACATTAGTGAAAACTAAAGTTTTGCAAAAATAGTCAAAAGTCGCGTTTTCAAACGTTGTCAAGATACCTGGCTTATATCAAAACTTTATCAACGGTAATTTACAATGAGAGACTAAATTAATCAAACAGTTCACTATACTGAGCATGTAGCAACTTTCTAAGGTTCAAAAGTGCTCTTTTTCATAATGCCTCTAACACGATTGAAAAAATCTTAAAATGTACAAACCGTTCGTTTTTCCTCGGAAGCGATTCTTCAGCTTAATCGCGCATATATCGTTGAACGTATTACATTCGACTTTGAGACCGTCGAATGTTTCTAGGGTTGTGATATGTTCGTCATCTTTAATAACTTTGATCAGAAATCTGGGCGTTTCCTCCAAATGCCATGGCAGGTCGGCGTTTTTTCCATTGATTACAACCTAACAACATTATGTGCTGATTAATGATCATGAATATTGAATAGCAAGGTCAACAAAAGTTGACTTGAACAGTAATCTCCATTTTTTAAATCGCAAGAGCAGAAAATTGCTCATATTCGTAGCATTCAACTGAGACTGGAATTTTGTAGAACCCCATCAAAATTGCATGGTTATAATTTTCAATTCAACTAAAAATATGTAAATGATGACAGAATTCTAACGAAAATTTGAGTCAAAATTTTATCAGGTTTTTTGATAAGTAATTCTTACCAATAGTTATAATTCCATAGAAATTTCAATCGAAATTTTCCAAACATAAATGTATACATGTACGTCAGTATATATCGAATCTTACTTTGCCGTCTTTCAAAATTTCAATTTTCTGATCTTCATATTCAACGACGATCTTTTTACGAGAGCCACGTTCGAATTCGACGGAAACGGTGAATCGAGAATCGATGTAATCGCGAGCTAACAAGTAGGAACAATCGGCGGAAAATGTGCGAACAGTGCCGTCGAACGTTACGAAGTATTGATCACCGACGACAAGACCGATACCTTAAATACAGTGCAAGTCGAGAGAAATACAAATAAAAAATAATCGTTGGCAAGAATACTACAAACGCACTTTCTTTGGATCCAGTATCGCCAGCACTAGATAGCGAATCAAGCGTGTCTTCGACGGATTCTTTGATATCTTTGACGCGGCCAATGATACCGTCAGGCGTTATATCGCACGCCAAATCTTTCAAGGAATTGTAGTTATATGGCAAATTAACTTCCATGTTGTAACTTTGACCGTCAGCTGATTTGTTGAACTATAAGTAATGAAATTTTTGCCGTCAAATTTTTGTTCATACTCCGGATAAAACTTGAATGTTATTCTTTATATTTTTTCAGAATGAGCACTATACTGACAAATTCGATGAATTCTGACGGTATATCTTATCCAAAAAAGTAAATATATTCAAAAAGAAAATTCGCCTCGCCAGGACCCTATCCGTATGTACTTGGGATTCCAAGTCTCCAAGTTTCAGTTCGTATGCTCAACTAAAATTTCCAAGTCGTTTTTTTTCTCATCGACTTGGATAATGATGGATGATAGAATCTCCCAAGTCGGAAAATTTCGATTTTCCAAGCCCCATTGTCATTTAACTCATTCTCTTGTGTCAGTATACCATGTGACACAAAAGTCCGTATTAGAAGAGCGCAAAAATGATCAGTAACGTTTGAGCAAGAACTTAAAAATATTCTGAAAAACATCCAGTTTTCAATGGAACACACAGATCCAATTAAGCATGATATTGAATACAAAATTCACGGTTATCTCAAAATTACATGAAAAATATATATGCTAACATATCCTAATTTTATCCCTAGATTGTTTTCCATATTTGTTTTTATTTAAATGAAGTGACTATTTAGCTATTTTTTCACATTTGAATTTCGTCATTTTTCGCAGCTTTTTCTTTGGAATCCGCATTTCTATTATGTCACCTAATGTGGTTCCTTTACTGTAATTGCCCATCTTATACAGAATTGGATGTTTTCCTATTACTACCGACCAAGATTCCTGCTACCATGTGAATTGTCAAAATCAGTTCTCGATGCATAATGCCAAAAAACTAAGAAATAAATATATTCGAGCTCACCCTAAGTAATTTATTCAAAGATGTTCAGCCACCGCGATTATTGCAACAAAGACTATGTTAGTGGGTGATTTTATGCACAAATAATGGACTTGGAAAAATTTTCCAACTGATATTTCACAAGAAAAAAGTCACTATTTTTGCGGGTAAGTCTTCCATGTCTTGGACTCTGAGTCAAAAATTTTCAGAGTAACGAACCGATAATTGGAAAAACAGCCCAATAGATTAAGCTAACTTTTAGAACTTTTGTGTCATGATACATTGAAGGAAAAAGTCATATTATTGTCATTATAGTTAATACTTTACTCATCACAAATCGCCAAAGGTGACCCAAGATTTTCATATGCCCAGTAACATGCAAGAGTAATTAACGCAGAATTGTCATGAAAAATCGGATGTTATCGACCATTGGCCGTCAGAAAAAGATCGACCATCGGCCGAATATTGGCGATACCATCGGCCGACAGGTAAATTCCATTATTAGCCGATGCCGATTTATCGGTCGTTCACCACATTAAGTTCATCATCTCTGGTGCTATCTCTGGAACATTATAAGTATCTGTCAAAATTATCATAGGTTATGGAAAAAATAACTGAAAAAACTGTTTATGATACGATCCAATTCAATGCATAACTACGCCGGTAAATCTTATTCCAAAATTCTTGGAATAATTAATTTTTCAAACTAAGAAATCGTGAAAATATTATTATCACGTTGGGCTAACATCACTTCTACTTAAATAACTATACAATAAGTTTAAAGAAATTTCTCATTCATGTGTAGGATTGTAGACTGTTTACGAATATCAGAGATCGTACATTAGTTTGAAAGATATTGAAATGAATATTTAGCTAATGAAAACACTGTATCAGGAACAATTCTGGAAGAAAATAATTAATTTTATGGATCACTCCACTAGCTTTATATTTTGTGAAAAACATTGGGCTGTTAACATACCATATATGAAGGTTCCGCTGGTCTGGTAAACGAGTCTTTCAAATATTTGTAGGCTTGCATGCCTTTTGAATAAGGATCGGTATATTGAACAGCCCATTGCAATTTGGAGTTGGCGGCGTCGAAAAACGTCACCAAATCCTTGTAATCCTCGTCTTTTGACCATTCAGCTCTAATTTGTTCCCACATTTCGCCTAATTGTTTGACTTTTTGGATGCGAATCTTGCGCAAAGTGCTTATCGTTTCGCCCGCGAACCCTTGGCCCTTAGCTTCCTGGCTGACTTGTTTCGTGGCATCGCTATATAGATTGCGCAATCGTTGGTATATGGGGCCTTCGGTCAGATCTTTGTAAAATTTGGTTAGCGCTTCTAAAGAAAAATTTCATGCAAGAAACCAATATAAATTACAGAATTTCGGACTTGAAATTTTTCAGAATCACTGAGAACCGAGAAGAAAGAAAATTAGCAATAAAACGTGACAAGAGTTATATAAATCTCAATAATTTCGGAACGAAAAAAGCAACTATCATTTCTACTACTGATTATAAATTTCAGATGATCGTATCATGGAGATTCTAAAAGTAAAAGAGTTAGAAATGTATAAGCATGTGATTTAGCAGAGCATTCCGAAAAATTTGGAGTATTCCCTCATCTATAATTAAAATTTTATTTTTTTTCAATAAACTTGGACCTAGAACAATCGTACACAATCCTGCAACTGAAACTTTTGACATACTTATATATTTTTGAACTTGTTCATTCTTGCCAAATTCGTCCATGATGCCAGAAATTGCAGCCCTAGCTTTCGAAGCCCTTTCTTCGACATTTTTTCTGGCATCACTGAGAGCTCCACCGATATTGGACGTCAAATCCGAAGCTTTAGACACGACATTGCGGTACTAAAAAAATATGTGGAAACTCGGTGATAGATAAAGGAGCTTTTTAAAGAATTTTATGAGAAGAATTCGTTCGGTGAACGCTTTACGACTTTGGTCAATCCAAGACGTAGTTTTCTGAGTGTTATTAACTCTTGGCAAAAATCATTATACAGAAACATTGCATTGTACTTATTTATTTGAATCCACATCAGGTTTGAGGCTAATATTCCAGCGAACATGGTCACTGGAATAATTTGAAGGTATAAAGGTGTTCAACAATTAAAGTCACAAATAACTGTTACTTAGACAACTGAAAATAATGTTCTCACCGAATCTTTGTAATCGTCGGCAAATTTGCGCGCTGCATCACTGGCCGATTTCACGCTCGTCGTGTAAGTACCGCTAGCGTAGTCGATGGCGCTGGTTAGTGCTTTCATTTCTTCGGCTAGAACTTTGCTCAACTTACCAGAAGTTATTTGCAGTTCGGCTGCGATTGCGCTAAAATATGTTCGATAAAACAATATTTTTTTCGTGAATTGTTACTGATTAAGTATATTATTTAAAATATGGTTTGTCCAGACCTGTTTGTGTAAAGAAAGCCCAGTCGTCTCTCAACGTAAGACAAACTCATGCATTGTAGAATACATTTCTCATAAAACAAGCTTGAATGTTTAATGGAGCAGTTTATCTATTTTATAACATTTTTATTTTTGTTGTATAAAACCGGGTAGTCTTGATGAATTTAATCCTTACTCTTCTTCTTTATCGTAGAACTCGTATAATGGTTTCAATTCGTTCGCTATGCCTTGTGCCAAAAGTTGTTGTGATCGTACAGCTGTCGGCAAATCTGCTGTTTTCGGCATTGCAGTCGGCAGCATTTTAGTGTACTTGTTAGCCATATCCTTCAAAAAAGCAACATCTAAACAGCGGAATTTCCTTCATTATTGAACAATTACGTATATAATTATCAGACATTTATGCGAGTAAGAATTAAAACCATACATGTGCAGCAGCCAAAATCTGTCGGGAATCAGACTCCACAGGGATGGGTGGACTTTTTCTAGTATACCACTGCAAGTTATGCATATGTAACATTGTTCTCACACGTGCAGCATGAGTTCCTCGTTTTCTATTTACATAAGTGTAGCGAGATGAAAATGGTCTTCTACAACTCAAGCAGTGTTTTTTTGCACTGTGCATAACTTTTTCCGCTCGTGCAAAACTTTTTTTTCAGGTTTTTTGCACCGTGCAAAAAAATATCTATCAATTATGGAAAAAAAATTTGGTGTTTTCATATAGAAAAGACACATTTTGATGCATTTTAGTAAACCCAAATTTCAAAATTTTCCGGCGCTTCGCGCCGGTTATAACTTTAATAATCATTATTATTTATTGCCAAGCTCAGGCGCGGCTTTTAGCATGTCTACCTTCACTTATCACTAATTTTTAATAGTTTTCATCGTCTTAAACGTATTATTTCATGTCTAATTGGCGATCTTCAATTATAATTATATTTAATGAAGGAAGATCCCCATCTTTCCTTCATACATTTTGTGAGAAAGATCTACACATCAACTTGGTGCATTTTAGAAGGTAATAATCTCAAAATTTTCCGGCGCTTCGCGCCGGTTATAACTTTAATAATCATTAGTATGTATTACGTAGCTCAGACGCGGCTTTCTGAATGTCTACCTTCACCTATCATGTAATGTATAATAGTTTTCATCATCCCAAACGTATTATCTGATGTTGTACAAAAAAACCCTGTTTATGGTATAAAAATTTTTTTTAAACGTGCAAATCTTTTTCGGTGATTTTTTTGCACCGTGCAAAAGAGCTCGTGGAAAAAAAACACTGAACTCAAGGGAAACTTTGTAACTCTTGGTAACTTAAGGAAAACGCTGGGCGACGGAAAATCAAAAAATTGATTTACACTCAAAAATTTGAAAAGTGCCCTTCAAACCATTTCGATATGAAAGTTAATTGAACAAAAACTATGAAAATGTTATAGTTTCGGTGCCGAGTTGAAAGTATAAAAGATCAACTCAATTGCCGTGCGACTTACGGTGAACGCTTTCGTCAATTCTTTACGCCGGAAAACTCTGACGGCCAATCTGTTGCTTTCCTTGAGCCATATGGCGACATCGATGTCACGTAGGAGTTGGCCATTTTCGTCGTGATTCAGTTTCAAGGCAGCAAGTTCGTCGTTGGCCAATGAGGCCTCGGCCGACAAAATGATTTTATCTTCGGCTAAAAATGAAACAAAAATTTAATTCACAGACTCACGAGTAATCGAAAATAGGTAAGTTTGTGAGAAAGGCGTAAAAGAAAAAGCTGTGTATCGAGAATTGTGCGTTTTTACAATACTCAGAAGTCTAGTTTTGAGAATCATGAAATTTGGAGAATTAAGATTCGACATCCTTCTTCAAACATACGTATATTAACAGTTCTCAAAAAATTCAGTTTTTGCACGAAACATTTTTTACCTGGTTTCTTTACGCTCAAGAACGCCATTGGTTGCGGCCATTTGCTCAATTGAGAAGTCACGGTGTATGTTGGTTGATCGTTCCTCGAAAATTCGTAAGTACGTTGACCACCGGCAACTTTCTTACGAACAATCTTGTATTTGTTTTGGCCGACTTTCGTCTAAAATATTATTTGAGAAAATGCAGTGATATAAATTCAAAGACAAAAATATAACAAAACATGTTTACCGCAAATTCTCCAACTTTACCAGATCGCTTCAAGTCAAGCGAATATTCTTGAAGCGCGCGTTTTTCATCGGGATATTGGGCTCCAAGAGATAGAGAACGGTCGCAAATTTCGTCTTCTTCGTGGCAAGGTTCAGCGTTATAGGAGCCCCAGCTGAAAAATTAATTTTTTGGGTTGAAGAAAAATGGATTAGAAGCGTTCGGAAGCAAAAAGCACATATAGCATGTTCCTTACATCTTGTGTCTGATATTCGAAGCATCGTGTATCATTTCGTAAGATTGGCTCAATTTCGTTTTATCGCCCGTAATTTGTCTGTCGCTCGATCGTTTGAATATCAATTCTTTCTTCGGATCGGCCGAATATTTGAACGATAGTTCTGCTGAAGATGATTTATCAACGTTCGGATCAGCACCCGGTACTCGAGAATATTTGCCCGTCAAATGTACGCCTGCCGGGATCGATGGATCGTTCAAATGAAATTCGGCCGCTGATGAAGTCGGAACCCGTTTTAAAGAATACTCAATTTTGGTCGGTGGACGTTTATCAATATTCGAACTGGAACATTACGTTCAACTGATCAAATATTTGAAATTTCATAAGCAATCAAAAAATAGATTTTCTAATCCTTTAGTCTCAAAACCTGTGTACACGAATTATGTAATGTATGTATAAATGTGTCAACTATGGACACGAAATCGCGTACTCGGCGCTTCATAACGGATTAGTACCATGTCTTAAGCTCTGCTGCTCAATTATCCATAGAACAGGAACCGGATAGATATGTAATCTTCCCAATTTTTTGACTGCTGAATTGTGTTTCTAACATATGTCAGAACGACATTCACGATACATAAAGAAAAACAATCTTTCAAGAAAATTTATAGTTGACCGAAAATTTTGACGATTGCAAAGACGTTTTGATTGTATTTTCTTTAGGAACTTTTGGTCGAACGTTTGTCTGGTATGTAATCTAGAGATTAGAGTTAAAATGTAATTCTAGGTATGTTCATGATCCACATACCCGATTTCCAGGACATGGTTCAAAGCACCATCCGGCTTCTTTGACCTTTTCGATGTGAAACCAACTTTCCGCTCGGGGTATCCGACGGCCAACCTCAATGCTCTGGTGAATGCGTCGGAAGTTTCAGCAGCTAACTGAAAATTACGAAAATATTGAAAATTGAGTTGATATATAATCACCTAGCGCCAAAAAATTCAGTTATAAATAACCACGAGTCAAATGCTGAAAAACAAATGTCGAATTTTTTTGGCAGGAATAAGAGACAGCTTACTGAAATCAGACGTTTTCAAGTAAACTTATAAATGTGTATAAATACATATCCATATATTATTAAAAAACAAGTAGTATAACTAAGTCGGTCGCAGTTGATTTTTCCAAGATTTTAACAAACAAGAAATGAGAAGGAATAAGTAAGCGCCAATTATTTGGACCAGAAAATATTTATGCATGTTGTGAAAATTTCCAAAACAGCATTTTTTTGTGTAGCTTGAGTTTCAATCTTCTAGAAAAATTTTCAGGTGAAACTCACTAGAACCACAAGCTCGAGTTATCAGACCCAGTACACATCAATAGACGTGGGCGATGTGCTGACGTTCTCAATCAGCTGAATAATGTCGTCAACTAACTACGAAAACAAATCATTCAGGAATCAACCACTTTTGATAAATGTGAGCAAAACTGTAAACAACGAGTCAATTTTGCACTGAAAATGGGCAACCAATTTTAAAAAATCAGCCAACAACATATTTTTTATCGTGAACCAAATTCATCTAAGGCTGAATGAAGATTCTTTTGCTGGATAATTCTGGGAGTGTATTTTTAGATGTTGAAAAGTGATTAAAGTCAAAAGTTTTCTCGTGCTCCGCGCCATAATGGATACAAAATGATCATTTCCATGATTTTTTCGCATTGGTGACATGTGAAAACTGAATAACATGTTACATTTACCATGCGTAAACTTTATTTGACCAAATAGTAAAGAAAAACAACAAATAAAGAAAATTTGGACATTTTTAACGAAAGAAAATTTTTTCGCCTGCCTTGATAAATTTCTGCCAACGCCCCAAAATATACATAAACATGAACTTTCTTTGTGCGGTTACGTACTCTATAGTAATTTTGAATTTATTTTCATTTAAATTTTCGAAAAAGGGTACCTTATACCTCATTCGGGTGACAATTGGTAAAACAAGAGTACACTTTGTCCAGCACTGTCGAACTCGAACACATTCAACAAAAAATATGCCTACTTCAATGCTATAAGCCTTATTAGTTTTAGCTTCCGGCACGATATCTCCCGCCACCGACCATTTCTTGCCCGCCCATTCGGTGGCGACACCTGCTCTGAATGCCGACGTTTCCAAACGCAGCTTTTGTGCAGGAGACGTTAGTTTGAAAACGATTTTGCCTTGATTTACGCCAGCTGAGTCCAACAACGACACTTCATACTCTTCGTCGCCTACTTTCTTTGCTTGACCTTTGACCGGCGTCTTGACACCCGGCACATTGACCAAATTCACTTTGGCTTCCATAGTTTTAGTGTCTAAATCTAAATCGGCTTTGTATTCATCTTTGGGCGACGTTCGTACTAAATTGTGGGTCGAATATTTGCCCGACGCCGCATTCCAATCGGCCGAACTTTGTGTCTGCCAGTCAACGTTTGAGCCCATTTTGCACGAAAGGCCAGTGTTCCACTTCTCGTCTTGACCTTGAGTTGTTCGCACGTAATTGACACCAAAATTGTGTTGCTTGTTGAGGTCGAATCTGTAAAACGTGGAAGATTAACAAGATTAAAATGTGCCTCGACATACACAAATATTATTCCCCACCACCGTTCATTCCCTCAGATAGGTTATTTTGAGGAAACAAATTTGGAAATATAGGAAAAAAATTTTGGGAATGGTTTTCATTGGGGAAATTTTTTTTATTTTTTTTCATTGAAAAAATTTTTTTTGGG
The DNA here is from genome assembly GCA_963922205.1 of Romanomermis culicivorax. Taxonomy (NCBI): domain Eukaryota; kingdom Metazoa; phylum Nematoda; class Enoplea; order Mermithida; family Mermithidae; genus Romanomermis; species Romanomermis culicivorax. The sequence goes on from CAWUHX010000030.1 coordinate 866,982, forward strand.
AGTTTCAAACCGAAAAGATGCATTTCTGTGAACTTTAAAAGATCTCAAAATTTTCCGGCGCTTCGTCTATGCCATCCACAAGTATAATAGTCATTGTTTTCTATCAGGCGCAGCCGTTAACATATCTACTTCTGCTGACTGAGTAGCATTCAACAGTTCCTTTCAGAAGTATAGGGAGGCCACTATGGCTCGCGAAATCTCAGTTCGCAAAAAATTATGTCGTGGTCAACGCCGAGAGTCGAAACCTAGTCAAGCTGTTGAGACTGGAGCACGCTCACCATTACGAAATAAAACCATGAAAAGTTACGTTGATGAGCACTTCCAGATCCTGACGTAGCGCTGGTTAAATTCAAATTATACTTTCTCATTTTTTTCATTTTCAGTCAGTGTCACTGCTTGCTTCTGAGTGGCTCCAGTTTGAAAAACAATCAGCTTCGAAGCAGTGTTTTGAAAAAAACCAATTTTTCCATGTATTCTCTGCTACTCAAACTCGTGTTGCTTGCTGATCGGGCCTGTTTTTAGGCAAGACCATAGTGCAAACACTATATTGTGGTCACTGCTCGCAAGACGCAGGTTCGATTATTCCCAAGGTACAAAAATGGCATGAACACATGAAAAAGGACAGAATGGACAACGGAATGGGAATAAAACTGGGGAGGTGCGGACGATCTTCAGCTTCCTCTGTTTCTACTTTCCCGAATTGTGATGATTGATAATAATTGAACCTACGTCTGGCAAGCGGTTACTCGTCTTTACTGGACCACAATACAGTGTTTGCCCAAAGGTCTTGCCTAAAAATAGGCCCATTCAGCAACATGAGTTTGAGTAGCGGAGAATCAGCGAAAAAGATGGAATAATGATAAACACTGATTGCTGTTCAAACTGGTCAGGCAGAAGCAAGCAGTGTCACTGACTAAAATGAAATTGATTGGAAAGAACAATTTGATTTTGACCGGTGCTACATCAGGATCTAAAATCGTTCATAAACTTAACTTTACAGGGAGCGATTGCGTAGTGCTGAACGCAGGCACATACGCATGGGGGTGGGGGTCGTAGGAGTACTAGTAACCCTTTTCATTAGGTTCGAGTTTCCTGTCCATATATGCATTTTTATTCATTTCAAAATCGAAGATATCGAAAATTTTCTGGCATTTCGTGCCGGATTTTATTTTTCTTAGTGCGTAGTTGCAAAATGTTGTCCTAGCTTATGTTTATAGCTTTTAAACATCAACATATTAAGGATAATGCTTGATCTTTTATTGCTTTTTGACGAACTTGACGAAAATAAATATTTTTTCGACGAACATTTTCACAAACAATTTTTGCGATTCTTAAAAATTTTCGACTTTGGCCAATATCAACTTTCTGCATTTGAAAACTGAGTAAAACTTCATCGGCTTAAGACAATAGAAGAAGTCCTTGATGGTTGAAGAATCCAAAGTCTTAGTTGCTTGCCTAATTTTTGAATTTTAGGTTGCTTGACTGAAAAATGCATTGAAAAAATTTGATAAAAACTCCATGCTCATCCTCGGCGATATTGAACATTCATCGCGATTTTGATTTAGATATTGAAAAAGTTTTGCCCGATTTTTTGAGTGAAAAATCGGAGATTTGATGTGTAAAAATAAAAATATGATTGAAATGACTTGTCCAGAAATGCAGCCCAATTTCCTATATATTTTCATGAAAATTTTTGAGTTTGCAGCCTTACGACCAAAAATCCTGTACGTGCCTGAAACGTGCTCCAGACTCAAGAGGTTTATGAAGATTCGACTCTCGGCTATGGCGTAACTTTCTGCGAGCTGAGATTTTGCGGGCCATAATGGCCCCCTATACTATACTTCTATCAATTGAATCTCATTTCTTTTTTGAATCGTTAACAGTCCGTATTTTGCCGAACATAGATTTTTTCATCAACCTTCACAATTTTTTTCTTTCCCATGGAATTTTTGAATAGTTTTGAATGTGAACTCCTGCATTAAAAAATGATGAAAGCATCATTTTAGAGTATAAACTTTGAGCTTCTATTCAGAAATAATTGTTGTGTGTGAAGATTCATTTTCTAGCTTTCTAGAATGTAAAAGTCCGAATTACAAATTTTGTAGCTATTCCAGGAAAATTTAAGCATGCATCTGACCAAATCGTAGCGAACTGGACTGAACTTGAAAGTTACTAATTTGAGCCAAATTTAAAAACATCGCAATTTCTGTTTTATTTCGACCTCGATCGAGTTATGACTATCGAAAAAGGAGTTTTCACAAAAAATACATTGGTTTACGCCCTTCTGGCTAACCAACCGTCTTGATGTATGTTTCGAATTATAGAGGGTTATCCTATGGAGATAGGGGTTGAACCCCGGTACCTGAGACCCAGGATACCCTCGCATGACCTGAAAAAAATCGTCAAACCATCATTATATATGATAATAATGCTTATGAAGCTTTCTTTTTGGTTTACTCTCTTTCTCTGCCCCATGAAAGCTCAAAGGGTCACTCCTGGAAAATTCCTGCCGCGCATGTCCGTGTCGAACCCTATGCATTTATAGTTCTAGCACTTTGATACGAATAATTTTGACATTGAATATATACCATAAATCCGAATCACAGCTTTTCATAATTACTGTTGTACGCCGGTATGTCTTCGAAACACGATTCATTTTGAACTTCAGAAGATTTTGAATTTGAAAGGGCGCGATTAGAGAAGTCTTCGGCACTGGATGAAACTCACTTGAATACTGCGTCTATTCCCTTCCTGTAATCCTGCGAAACTTCGTAAGACACCACTTTCAGGGCGTTGAAAGAAGTCTCCACATTTATCAATCTCTTCAAATAGACAATATCATTTTCCGGCCCCTCAAATTCATATAACGAATTGGCCTTGACCTGGAAAAGCAGAAAATAAATACGAGTGATAGTATTTGGGGATGGAGATTAGTAGAAACTCAGCACACGTCTTACTCAACATGAATTAAGTATAGATAAACAAATTTCATTCCCTTATAACGGATTGAGTCCGCCCTCGTTTATTTTCAACTCACTTTATTCTTCGACCATCCCAGTTCAAAATTTCGAGTCGTCTTTTTTCCTTGTTCATCTTTTTGACCATTGAACGTGACTTTCTCGTAGTTGGGTATGGGTGTCTCAATGACGGCGTCGATTTTCTTGCCGGCTTTGTTCAAATCCCATTTGTAAACTTGACCAGAAATCGATAATTGACCTTTGGCTTTTGCGTCGCTGTCGCTGCGAACCGCGTAATTCTACCAATTGTAAAAAACGACATATAAAGAGCAAATTGAAGTCTCAGTTTCTTCAAGGAAAAGATTTTTTGTCGTTAAATGATAAATGCAAAATTATGAGCGATCAAATAAACTTTTCCATCTTCGTCTTGACCAATCACGATTTGTTAATATTTCTGATCAAAATAATTTCATTCAGGTGAATGACAGTCGTCTTAGGCACATGAAAATAATACAAAAATTGCGCGATAGGCCCCTACTTAATTTTTTATCATTTACAATTATGCCCTCCAGACTACATTCTCTTTTAGAAAACACTCGCACTATTTACTATGAAAAAAGTTACTGAGAAGATAATATCCGCCGAATTTTAATGAACAATTTCAAAGTAATACAGAATAGAATAATCATACTATCCACGAAAACTTACCATCTTAAAAAGAATTATGCGTACAACTTTGTTTCGGACTAATGTTATTTGCTTAAATTGCTTAAATTACCTTCAAGACAGCTTGCTTATCGTCGATTGCGATCGTGACGGATTTGTCGAAACCGGATTTATCGCCTTCTTTGACAGCTTTAGCTTCTAAATTGACAATCAATTTGCGATTGGCAGGCTTATTGGTCAACATGACTCCGGCCTTGTACAATTCTCTGGTCATCTGATAATTGATGCTCGCGCCGATGTCGTACGGTGTCATTGGGGGAAAAGTTTGATAAGAATAGTCCAACTGACCTGACTGAGGTTTTTGCATTGTCCCAATACCACTCTTGAGTATGACACTGAAGATTTTAAAAAACGTTGTAAATTTTCACTCATACGAAAGAGAAAACGAAAGTAAAAGCGGAAAAGAGAGAACAAACGAGAAGAATGAAAAACTGTCGGAACTACTGAGAATTTCCATTTTGGTCTTTGTTATTTTGAGACAAAGCAAACTTACGCATCATTCTTCAAGATCGTCATATTAGTCCACATTTGATCACTTTGTTTTTGCGACAATTGAAATTTGTAGTTGGCTTTGGGAGCTTTAATCCTGAAGACGATGTCTGTATCGACGCCTCTGGACGCTTTCCTGACAGACGAATCGAGGCCGATCTCTTTAGGTTCACTAGTATCTAAATCCCAGGTCGACATCAGTTTAATTTCGTGTCCCGGGGCATCTTTCAAATATTTTTCCGGTCCTTCTACGTTCAGTTTTGAATAATCCTTGCCGTTCCGTTTCGACGTTATGACATAACGTTTTCCAGATGGAACTCTTTCTTCCGTGGACTCCAAACCATAATCGATCTAAAAATGAGTTGTTTACCGTATCCGTTTAACAAAAACCTACTGAGCTAGAAAATCTGAAGTCTGAATTTAAGTTGAAGACGACGAAAAAAGACTTTGGAGTAAAGTATCTAGAACAGAACTTTTTTTACCATACATAGGTAAAGTTTCCACTTCTAACTCAAGAAGCTTAAGTATCGCATAGTTACATTACAGGTTAGAAAATTTATATCATTTCAAAATTTTCTAGTGTTCAGCTTTGTCTGCACCACGGTTTTTTAAATCACAAGTTCCATTAGCACTCGTTCTAATAAAAATATGTTTAACTGGCAGTTTGCACAGTTGACACGAGATACTTCGTTGGTCTGAAACCAATGTGCGTTTGTTAATTCTAATAACCTGCTTTATTGTATTATAAATTAATGAAATCATACTCGATGTTGGTACTTTCAAAAGGAATTCAATCGAAAAAAAAGCATGCAGAATGAATTTTTTATTTTGTAGAAGTTATGGAATAAATGTTAGAAACTGAAGATTTTTGATTTTTTACCACAATTTGTTGATATATTTTATCTAATTTTCTTCTTAAGCTTAATTTTTAATTAATTAATTGATTCACTGATTAATCTAATTTTCTCGAAAATAAAAAATTATCATTTTCAGTCATTAGCACGCGTGCTAACTTCTGAAACTTCTATCAATACGGCTCTGGTTTCATTAGCACCATGCTGAAAAACCATGGATTACGCATATCTTTTTTACATTACTGCCAAAATCACTCTAATAATGCGCCATAATTTTAACTTCAATATTCGTTGATTGTTCAATGGCTAAGTAAGATTCAGTTTAAGTCACTGATGTATTATCTTTCTAACCTATTCTGGGAAATTCAGGCGAAAATCAATAAAAATCTAAGACAATATCCTCAAAAAATTTCAAATTTGGAATAAAAAAGATCAATACTTACGAGATTTGGAATTATGTTTGAACTTCACAACGTTAAACCATTAAAAGACCCGATGCATGAAAGTTGCTGGCTTCAACAGGTGACGCTTATATACACACCCATACATGTAATTGAGGGAAGTGCCATACGAACGTCCTCCCCCTGAAATCGTCGACCATATAACAAGCCATTAGGCGATCCCCCTACAGGATTTGTCAATCCTATGGCTAGAAATATGGTAGCCAATTTTCGGACAAAACGGTCAAAAACGTCAGTATTCATGGCGAGTGTCATGAATGAATACTGACGATTTTTGATTGATACTACTTTTTCCAATTTTTCAGACAAAAATTACTTGAGCCGTTTTTCAGACCTTTTTGGCGAAAACATCGAATTTTTTTCCTTTATGGGTCCCTTCCCTGAAATTTTGAAGAATCAGTGGCCTCCCCTAAATTTCGGGGCTCCGTTAATTAACAATTACTCAAACTAACAATCTTAAAGCAATGTTTTTAATATGTACTAAGCATGACAGTCGTCGTGCATACCATAAGATTGTACAAGGTTGAAATTCTAAAAATATATTTGTTGAAGAAGATTTGGTCATCGGTTGGTTACGGCAATACAATCCCTTTGACGAGGGCGTTTCTACATAAAATTTTAGAAGCAGTATACTTTTAAGAGTTTTTGTTTGATTCCATTTTTTAACGCGGTGGTTCCATCAATCACCGATCTTACGTTTTGTCCAGGTAATTTTATCCTGATCGTCGCTTTCTTCTTATCGCCGCCTTTGTTAAAATCACTGTTCGCATCGAAAATAACTTTTCCGGATTTTTTCAATAAGCCGGACCATTTACCGCCATCCTGGCTATATTTCAAGGTTTCTTCGTAGTCCATCGGTTCGACACCTGGCATGATAATATTCGATTTGAGTTTATAATCTTGTAACGTTCCGGTGATCGACGATTTGATTTCAACTTTTTTGTTCGGTGGGTAAGAAACGGTGGTTTCCGTTAAATATTGATCTTTGCCGGTTGATTTTACATTTTTCGAAACCTTGTATTCTGCTTGGGGTAAACGCAGGTGTAAAAGGTAATCGCCGACGTAGGAGTTTGCTTCTTTTTTGAGCTTAGCAATGGCTTGCACTTCCCTGAAACGAAGGGACGTTAAGAAATGTTTTTAATCTGTTATTCTCAAATTTTCAGCGCTTTGTCAGTTTCCTAATCTATTCAAATTTAACCAATGACTTACTTTTTGGCTTCAAGATCTTCTAGTTTTGCCGACGCTTCGAATTCCGTTGGCATGCTGTTCCTGTAGATGACCGAAATTTTGTTGTTCACCTTGGCATTCGGATATCTTACAAGCACGTTTCCAGCATAATCGTATGGCTTCATGTCGACCAATGACTCTACAGAAAGACCAGGTCTACCGCTTTCGATTGTGTTAACCTATGAAATATGTTGATCGAAATGATTGAATTTACTTCTTGATTATCATAGTTTATAGGACACTGAGAAAACCGGACTATCAAAAGATCATTGGTCATTGAATTTTTGTTGTAACGAAATGATCTGTTCGTAAACAAAATTCTTCGAAACTTTAAAAAATAGCAGGAACTCACCAAATCCGAGATGAATATCTGGAAAAAATCTAAGATTTATTTTTACAACATTTGTTTTTCGACTAAGTTGAACATTCTCAAACTTTGAAATCTTCAAATTCCAGTTTTAGAATCTACTCAATGTTGTACTTTAGCAGTCAGTCTTTGCGGTTTCTTATCCACGTTCACATCATATCCGCCGTTCATTGAAGGATATTTGGAGCAGGAGAATTTGGAGCCGGCAGTGAGTTGGAAAGAGGAAGCGCCGAGGCGTTTAAAGCTATGATTATGCGAATAAGTAAATTTATGGGGAGCCGAATCAGTTTTGTAACATTGTTGATCGATGTCGAGCGAGTAGTCGAGATCAGAAGCACCGCGATAGTTCATGTTGCCTTTGATCTTACGGTAGTACCACGGACTGTTGAAATCGTGGTCGATGTTGTATTTTTTAACATCTCGCGAGTATGTGGCTGTAAAATTGTATTTTGCAACCGAAAAAGACCAATCTCACTTTCAACAAGCTTTGCGTTCCTTACATAAAATAATTCTTGTAAGGCAAAGCAAAGTAAGATACGAAATTATTTAACGAAAATGTGAAAAACAGATATTATAACCATAAATAAAGCAGCGTTGAATAGTTCAAACAAGAAAAAATTAAAATTCTAATGACCAAACCAGCAATATTGCTCGAATTAAAAGTTTCAATGTCGAAAAATCAATTTTCGAAACACTGGTGATGAAATTCTTGGAAGACTTTTGACGTTTAAAAACGAAGAATGTTTCGGCAATCAATCAGCTGGGTGTCCAGCAGTTTTCCAAAATGAAATTCACTGATTTTAAGTTTTACGAGTCATTTTTCAAGAATTTTCGAGGCTTTACGAAGCAAAAATCAATAATTCCTCCATAAAACGGTAAAAAAGTATGATGGAGACATGAGCCGTGACTGACGTTTTCAATCGGCTAGATAGTGCCGCTAACAAACTAGAAACAATAGGAATCAAATTAGTTTTATAATGAAAAGTCGAGTAAAATTCAGAAAGCAGGCAAGCAAATAAAATTTGAGATTCGTCGACATCAAGAACTTTTTTTATAGCCCGGTGCTGACGAGAGGCCGTAAACACGTATAAAATTACAAAGCAAACTTGATAATAAAAATCTATTCAAATTAATTTTAAAATTTTACGATTTGTAAGCTTAACAATTTTTTCTCTAGAAATAAGTTTTCTTTAATATTACAGTGCTTATCTTTCAAGAATTTAATTTAAGCTGTCACATCTTTTTGTTTCAGCGGCTATGTATTATGTTTCAACTTATGTTTCAACTCTTCGACGCTTGTTTGCGCCAAAAATGTTTGTTTTCTGTACAAACGTTTTTCCACAATTGTGTAAAGCGCCCAAATCAAATAAAAAAACCTGTTTAAAAACACGTTTCTCAAAAAAGCTAATATCAACATTAGCGTCTTGAATGGTGTAATTACAAGTACCTCAAGGAGATTTCAGGACCAAGTTTAAGTCTTATTCTTCGTAAATTTGAGGTATCTACAACATGATGTACTCTGAATCTAGTGACTAAATGGTAAGCAGAATTTCAACTATATCTGTCATCAACTGCATTACGGCAATAATAATCCGAAATATGGGTAAAGGATTAATAATAAACTTTTGCTGAAAATTGACAATCGAATCAAAGATTAGAGTCGACAATTTAATTAAATATCAGTACAATAGTAATAAATGTTTATTTTAGACTTTATCATATTCTTTGAAGCTTTGTTAGAAACAGCGTAAACTAAACAAAAGCATGTAAAGTGTATGTGAAACCTTTACTTGATTACCCTACAACTGTGCGAACATCTCATCAAATACCTAATTTTAAAATGGTTGAAAAGGTATAAAAATATATGTACCTCAAAGCGTGACATAAATTTCCGGGATTTTTCTTATTCTGAGAGACCAGCATTTCTGACACGAAATAAGTTTGAAAAAGGGAAAGTCTTTTAAACTGTATTGTCATGCTATATACAAAAAACTGATTTGAAGTTGGAAGACTTCCAGGACTTTTTTCCCGCACAGTGCGGATTTTTTTGGGGTCGTGCGGAAAATTTTTGGATTTTTCCGCACGGAACGGAAAATTTTTAATGTTTTTAGTGGTTTTTAATGGTTGTGCAGAATTTTTTTTGACCGGTTTCCGTAAGATGCGGAACGACCGGTGCGGAAAAAACCCAGAAGACTTCTGCGGGCAGAGCAGTCAGCTTATGGAACAAATACTTTTAGCATTTTTTGAAATAGTTGTATCTACGATCCTTCCCGGCTGTTCTTATTTTCTAAATATTAAATTTAGCGAATAGCATAAAATTATTTAGTGTTTCTCATCATTTTGTCTATATTTGTTGAACCTAGAATGAAATCGAGTTCATTTATTTTAAAATTAGGTTCTTATAGTTTTCTGTATTTTCACCTCTAAACCTGTTAAGAATATTTTAACATACAAATATACAACGCATGGGCAATATCATCCTTTACATCACAGTAAGTGCATATTTCAAATCTGTGGATTTTGTATTTGGCAAGCAAATATGGCGTAATTAGTATTTTGTGTAATACCTTGAATTGAAATTGTTTGTACTTATTCCCGATTTTCAACTCATGCAATGTTTTCCATGATCCTTTAAATCGTTTTTCAGAAGGGATCTTAAGTTTATCCAACCAAACTATTTCTCCCTTTGGTGTGCATTGTCGCCCATTCATAATATGGATTTTTATGTCGTCCAAATGTTTTGTATCAAAAATTTGCGGGTCCATTGCATGCTCGTTCCAATGTATTTCATAGTCTTTTATTAAAGTTTTCCAAGTATTTCGAATTACATAAACTATTTTGGCATAATCAAACCTATTGATCAAACACCCTGCCTCCTTTAATAGTGCATGTGACTTAATAGACTATGTATCATCTAGCAAATGGTACAAATTGTTGAAATTTGTCTGATGGAGAGTGTAAGAAAACAGATTTTTTGTTTACCAAAATGTGTCTAATGTTATTTATCTTCTGTGAGATAGCCTGAAGTTGTCATAATTTCATATATATTACTGGTTTGAAAGTTGCGTATTGATTCTAAGATTTTTTTCATTTTGCTTTTCTTCAAAACACCAGTGACCTACGCCAGTGAGAAACAATTCATAAATTAGACCTAAGACTCTTTGCATATATAAAGATTCATTACATCATGGGTAAATGGCCATAGCGCCAAGCCTCAGAAGTAAGTAGTAGTTTATAAATTTCTTTTCGTTTTTCTCTGAAAAAATTGTGTATATTTGTAGTTGTATTGATTGTTTAATAAAATCGGTAGAAAAAATACTTTTAGCATATAGTTCTCTCCAGTTATAATATGATATTTTAAGCTTTATCAGAAAAATTGGATTTTGGAAAAATCTAAATTTACTAGCATTTTTGACCATGCACCACAAAATTTGAAATTCTGACATGGCATTTATACTCTATGATTCATTTGTAAACTAATCGCTATTAGCATTTTTCGTGTCCTTCACTGACGTCTTTGTTTTCCCCTTTGTGGTACTACTACAATTAATATTATTATTATTCTCAAACGCATTTTTGTGGAAAATTCTCAAAACCAAACAAAATGAAATTTTCTGAAATTCGTTCTAATCCTGTCATGTAAAAAGAAAATACAAAGCGTCTCTTGTATCTGAAAATCGTAATTAAAACTAGGCTTTTAAAATTGTTTTTTATGTTCATCAGTTATAACGTAAAAACAATCATCAAATTGGCAAGCATATCAGCAGAAAACTTTAAATCCTAATTACTCTAAAAAACATTAAATATTGATATAGTGGGAGATGAAATAGAACTACAGATGCACTAAAACAATGAAATGTTAATTGTTGAGTATTAGAATTAAGAACCGCACTATAACTTAACTTAACTCAGATAAATAATGATACTAATGCTTAAACTGTGACGAAGCGCCGGAAAATTTTGGCGTTTTGAACTTATAAAGCGCAAATTTGGCTTGTCGTGCAATAATTCTGGCTTATCTTGCAATAAAAGCAGTTAAACAATCCAAAATGAAATTCCAGGACTTTTCCAAATTGCTGGACACCCTGAATCAGCTTAATCGATCTACCTTTATAAGTAATCGGTTTATCGAATAATTTCGTAAGCGATGCGTCGGCGACGAACTTCGAACCCGGGGTAATATCGAATGTTCCTTTCAAATCACCTACTGACGGCTTGTCCGGACTTTTAACGTTTCCAGTGACCTGATATTTTTGGGCACCGTCAGGAGACGTTGATCGCTTAAATTTAAACATAACTTAACGTAACTACACCAATTTATAAATCTTCTGCAAACGTTTAGATTCTCGTATATATTGAAAGGACAGAGATTTACTGATGATGTTTTACTTACTATCACATTAGCTTTAACTTCGTAAACTTTTCCGTCGACGCCGATATTGAATGTAGCGGCAGTATTATCCGGTCCAGCGCCTTCCATAACACCCTTAGCAGTTATAATTCTTTTGGGGGATTTGTATTCCAAGTCGAGAGATTTCTGACGGATATATTTAGACGTGAGGCTGATTTTTCTGTTCATCTGGGATTTAGGGGTATCGATCGAGAAAATAACATCACGCCCATCCTAAAAATAAGGTGACGTTCTTCAAATAATGTAGAAATTTGAAGAATAATTACCCTTCTCAGATGTATAAGACTTTTGATGTGAATTGATACTAGTCATTTAAAGTCTCTTGTAGAAGATTATGTAAATTGTAAAGTCATCTAATTCTAAGGATAAGTACTCTTTTCGGAATAGGTTATATTTTCCAATTACAAGAAAAACATTCTAAAATTCGAAAGTTTTCATGTCCTTACCTTGGTAGCTTTCCAGGAGGCGGCTAACTCGTAGGACGAAACGCCAGGATCAGCTTTATCGATATAAACTTCAGCGTTAAATGGGCCGGTCAATGGGAAGTAAGGAGCATCGACTACATCAGAGGCGTTGGGATAGGAAATAACTGTGCATAATTTGAGTCCGATACGCTCTCCCAATTTTTTCGGACTGCAAACTGAGCCTTCGCCACGGTTAGTCACGACGCCTTTTTCCTCAATGGGAACGTTGTTGATGATGGTTTCGATTTTCCCGCTGCAGAAAAATCGAAAGTCATCAATATACATAGAAATTAGCATGCATGTTCGAGTTCGAAAGAATTGAATGTTCCACTTACTACAAAAGAGAGTTTTCTTCACCTTAAATGTTCTTTGGAAGAGTTCAGCTTTCGCCATGCAAAACATTTCGAGGAATTCAGTTGGAAAGTCATATCGAATAAACATAAGTCGTGCTAACATACCAGATACAATTAGAGTAAAATAATCATTATACTCGTATGTTTTTTCCCGTTGTTCCATGTTAACATTGAACATCGTGTAAAGTGCAACAAAATTGTATTATAAGGGGTAACATTTTATATCTTCAAATCGTGTTTTTGTTATCATTGACACAGTGTTTTTTTTGCACCGTGCAAAAAAATTACCAAAAAAATTTTGCACGCCAAAAATTATTTTTGTACCATAGACACTGTTTTTTGCCCGGAGCCTTTTCCCGAAATGGGGAAAAGGGTCAAAATTTTTTCCCTATTTTCCCGAAGTCGTTTCTTTCGCTTAAAAATGCTCACAGACGCTTTATTCAACTGTTTTTAAGCTTTTTCAAGCTTTCTGGTGTTTTTAGGGCCGTTAATTCATTAAACTTGAGGCAAAATTGAAATTTTCGAGTTTAAAGTCTAATCTACAAGCAGTGTGGAACAAATTTTCCAGCAAACTATCCAAGAGCATAATGACTTTGAATTACATGAGAAATCGGTGGTCAAGTCCTCTATGATGACAAGTGAGAGCCCAAAAAAAGATGTTAATTTTTTGGATTATTGACATTCTGCGACGCTGGAAAATCAATTCTCCGAACATTTATTTTAAAAATTAGATTCAAATTTTGTGTTCGAAACTCATAAATTCGAGAATTTAACTTAAAAAATTTTAAAACCAGTAATTTATTTGTAAACTCTCATGAACTTGGTCGCAAATATATGAGTAAGAAGAAGAGTATATATAACCGGCGCGATGCGCCGGAACACGTTGAGATATTTTTTTCCCTTTTTCGAATTTTTTCCCGAAAAAGCCCGATTTGGGGGGGGGAAGCAGTGACCATAAACAAATATATCACTTTTTCCACGAATTGTTTTCCACAAATAAAGAGGTCAAATTTTTTCCAAATGTGGAAAATTTTTTGGGAAAAAAGTCTTAAAAATCAGAGTTGAATTTTGTGTTCATAAATCTTAATTTCTAGAAATTTTATTATTTGAGAAATTTTAAAACCAATAATTTGTTCGTAACTTTCTATAAATTTGCCCGAAAAGCTATGAGTCAGAAGCGTAGAAATTTTCCAAAAGTACTACCATGAAGCTTTTGAATTCTTCTTACGTTAAGAAAGAAACAAACGCTTCAAAAAGTGTTGATCTTTCTCAAAAAATGTATGAAGGAAAAAATGCGGATATCGTCATTAAATATAAAGCTATAATATTCTAGATTTCCAATTAAACATGAAATAATACGTTTAGGATTATGAAAACTATTAAAGATTAAATGGTAAGTAAAGGTAGACATGCTAAAAACCGCGCCTGAGCTTGGTGATAAATAATAATGATTATTAAAGTTATAACCGGCGCGAAGCGCCGGAAAATTTCGAGATTTAAACCTACTAAAATGCGCCAAAATGCATCTTTTCTATATGAAAACCCCAAATTTGTTTTCCACATTTGATAAATATTTTGCACGGTGCAAAAAATCAGAAAAAAAAGTTTTGCGCGAGCGGAAAAAGTTTTGCACAGCGCAAAAAAAACATTGCATTGACAGACTCTTCAACTTGTTTCCAACTCACACTATATTTTCGAGACTTTGTACTTCATTTTTCATGTGCAAAAACTCATTTTAAGTCGTGGGAGATCGGTGTGAAACTTAATTTGCACTGAACATTAGTAAGTGCAAAAAAAATCTAGCATCTTTATACAATACAAAAAATTGTATATTCATCAGGCTGCCCATAGGGAGGGTCCTTAAAATTGATACGTGGTTGCCTAATTTTGAAACAAAATGACGTGTTTAATAGATATTTAGCTAAACTACCGCCGTAAATTTTCAAATTTACGCCTAAATGAAAAATCTGACCCTTGGGATTTTTGATATATGTATTTTACATTCGGGATCAAATGAATAAAACATTAGTGCTTACTTTACTTTAGCCAATTCTTGTCTTTCTTTTGGAAGATTGAGCTTAGCTACCACATTGTCACGGTTGGACAATTTGAGCGCAAATTCCAACGCTGTCGAAGTGTGACTAGAACGTGATATGCGTACGCCGTTTTTCACAGCGCCAGTGTAAATCCCGAATATGACGGCCGTTTCGACGTTGGCGCTTGGTTTGAAGGTCAATTTAACTTCGGCATTTCCGTTCGGCAAATCACCGATATTGACCATGTCGGCTAGATCTAAATTGATAACCACAGTAACATTGCCGTCGTAACGGAGCGGGAAACCAGAAATAACCGGTACTGTGGCGTGGTGGTCGAACGGAAGGCGATGTATGGCAATGGTACGCTAATGAAAAAATATATAACCGTAAATGTTGCATCTTTGTTTTCAAATCCTCAAGATTTGGTTTCAAAGATTTCGTCGAACAACAAAGAAGTACTTTATACATACCACTTTTTCTTTCCCCAAAGTTTTGACGATCTTTTCCGGTGTAAATTTGCCCATCAATTCGGAAATTGGAACGTTGTAGGCACTAGAATAGAAAAGTTCGTCGCCGAAAACCCTCATGTAGGCACCAAAATCCAAATCTTCAGATCGTTTGTGTTCTTTATCATACTATAAAATTAAAGATACAATGATTATTGATTTACGTATAATATATAGATCATCAGACTATTGAGAGGAGAGACTTTCTGACTTATAACATTTTAAGATAATAATGAATAATCAATTTGACATAATTCTCACCAAACTCTGAAATTCGGCAACTCTAGGATTTTTAACGGCAATCTTTCTATTTTCTTTGTTATAAGCGGCTTTCGGATTGGTCAAGTAACCTTCGGGACCAAAGAACGAATCGTAAACTCTGTCGAAATTTTCGGCCCGGACACCAAATTCCAGAAGATTTATTTCGTTGCCGAAATAGTCGATCGTCAAGTTGATCGACGCTTGTTTAGGGAACGTGAATTCGGGTTCGTACAGAACAAAGGCGTCAGCGTGCGAGCCCAAGTTGTAATCGTAATTGAAATTCGAATAATGGAAATGGCGTGAGTGTTTGCGCGGATCGCTGGGGAACCTTTTGCTTAGATGAGCGCGGGCAAAAGCGGGCTTGTTTTTGCTAGGATCAACGCTGGCGCGGGTGTTAGCAAAATAAGATTGAACGAACGAACCAACTAATAAAAAAGAATCCAAATTGAAAAAAAAATTCAATCCCAAAATTGGGAAATATCAATCTTTTTGTGTTTGTATTCGTTACTGAAACCGTTCAGTCAAGCGAGAACTATTGTGATCGACGATGACAGCAGTTTCAACACTCAAGAAGCAAATGTACATGACTTGAATTTCCTCTCAATTATATGTAGATACATATCACTACTAATGAATCAGTAATTGAGCTATAATTACCTTGATTAGAATTAATCTTGTCAGAACTGTTCACAATTCTGCTAATTAGTTCTTTATCGGCACACTGGTGCATCAAAACCAAGAAAGCATTGATACGAACTTCAGTATCTTCTTCATTATCGACGAATTTGATGAAAAGTTTTTCTTCCTATACAGAGAAAGGGATAAAACTACGTAATGCGGTAACTTCCAACAAGTTTTTTGGTTACTAGATCGTTGGTACACGGAGCTCGACGCAGGGATTGGACCGCGGCCAATTTAGCGTCGATGTGGGCGGACTTATCCAGAAAGCTGAGGCGTTCTTTGATGCCGTCGGCGAAAGATCCCAAGTTACCGAAAGCACGCAAAGTTTCAACGGCCTGTTGAGGGGAAAAAACAAAACTTGAAACTAATAAGACATAAAATCACGAGAATGACAATATGCCGAAAGGATTAATGTCGTTCCTAAAATCACTGATTCCAAAAGGAATTCGCTAGTAATGTCCCAGTAAGCATTATCTTATCCGAAAAAGAGACAAGTAAACACGAAAATGAAAATTGAAAAATCGAAACCGACATTTTCGAGAGTCAATGTTTTCACTTTACTTACGCAGTTCGGTTTCAGAAATTTTATTCTCAGGAATTGAGTGATATTTTATTTTGCATATAAAAATAGTTTTCCTAGTAATTCTGATTTGAATTTTGATGTTCAGATTGACATACTCAACGTCTTTCCGGACATAACGAAACATTTTTCTTCCTTAATAATCGCTTATAAACTCACTATTCAGACGTACCATTATTCGCGACTGAATAAAATTTTCTACTTTCATTTGATATGTGCAGCATTATGCTAAAGTTCAGCTCATATAGAAAGTTTTTACAGTTTCCAACCACAAGCATTTCTTCTTCGACTTCACTTTAGATAACAAAGAGGTCTACGTCTACTATTAATTAATTTTCTTTATTTGTATACACGTAAGTTGTGCAAAGTTCAAAATAATGTTGGAAGGAGTCAATGTTTTTTCTGCACCCAATTTTCTGCACATGCAGAAAAGCCAAAAAAGGGTTTCTGCACTGCTGTTTTCTCGTTTTATAATACAATAATAGTGAATATAGGAAAAAAGCAAATTAAATGTGCAATTCATTGATATCAGAAGTGCATACACATTCCAAAGTTTTGTTCATTCTTGGAAAATGAAGTTCAAAATAAATTCACAAAATATTTTCACCAAAATCTTCGGCAGCCGCTTTTAGAAGTTCAGAATTAATGACTGACACATTATAGAAGAACATGACTCAAAAAATCTGCACCAGTGCAGAAATCACCAAAAAATATTCTGAACGAAGCCTAAAAGGTCTGCACTGCGCAGAAAAAAAACACTGGAAGGGGTCAACTTCAAAAAATTTACAAATAGCGAATTTCTGTGAGAACCACGGCGTTAGTGAACGAAGCTTTTTACCACGCAGCGGATTGACTGCTGACTAGTGATGTAATCACGATTTCTATCAGGTATGAAAACTATGAAGACAAAAATAAACGAGAGATCAACTTTTCAGATAAATTCAAACAACATCCCGGAAAACCTAGCAACCAATTCATATACCCGTAATTTTAATTCAATCATACAGTCAAATGTAATGATTGTAGCATCAAAAACAATCTGTTTATAATGCCTAGACGACATTTTTTGACCAAGCAGCAACATGTACACACAAAAAAATGTTGCTTATAATTTGTTGGCGTTTTTGAACACCGTATTTATCATTGAATGATGCTATACGTAATGACAATTAGTTTCAACAGGAGCTAATATAACAAGAATCGAAATACGAAGACCAGGCGCAGGCAACAACATAGGGTGTATGGGAGTATCACACCTATATACTCTATGTAGTAAAATTGCTGGACCTGACAGGGCCTTTTTTGATGTTATGGAAGGATGAATATCACATCAAATAGCCTATTATCATAATTGAGTTTCTTGAGGAATTGATTCAGCAATAATAGACAAAAGGCAGTTGATCAAGAAGTCTGGAAGGGTATCGCTGAACTAAAACTTTTATTCTTCTATTGAGTATGAAATTTAATATAGTACTTTACTTGTAAGTTAGGAACGGCAGGATGACCAAAAAGCCTAATTCAGTCTTGATTTTAGTATGTCTTGCAATTAACAAATTGGGAGGCATAATGCCGAATTACTTATTTACTAGCATATGTCAGAAGTTCGACTCACGTTCTTGTTCATCACATGACCTCCATATTTCTTAAACTATCCATTTGCCATTATTGTTCCCCAAAATTCATAGTTCATATTGATAAAACCTGCCCAAAAGCAAATAACAGCGGGATTTTAATTCAAATGTTAGAATAGAGGAAATGTCATCTGAAACAAGTTAAAAAATAAGATCAATGTCTTATTGGAAAGTATTTTAGAGGTCATTGTCAAGCATATAATCACTCCGGTAATGCTAGTTTCAGATCAGTTTGGAATTGAAGGTACAATTGTAGTAGTCACTGAATTATAAAAGTGCGATTGGATGTAGCCGTTGGTATCAGTTGATTCACTGTCTACGCACTGTTTTTTTTTGTACAACACCCCTTTGTACTTGTACAAAGATTGAAGTCAAAAGTCTTTGTACATTTTAATTTTTCTTTGTACAAAAAAATTTTCGTTTCAAATACATTTTAGTAATCCTGAACCCAGTGATAACGTTGGTTTGAGATTTTTGAACACTGAAAGGACAGGGAGGAAAGCAAAACTACAAGAGAATTTATGTTCAAATTTTTTATCAGAAGTAAGGTTAGGATCAGGAATATTTTCAGGTTTGGTAGAAATAGAGAAGAAATAATCATTTAGCAAATCAGTTATTTATTTATCAATAGGACTGATGGCAATTATGTCTCTACATTTAAAATCAGGAATACCTAGATGCAGAAAGTTTACTATTCACATTCTGATAAAATTGGTGTAACTCTCCAGCTTCAACAAGATTCATCTCTTTCATTATTTGATGTCTTTTAGTTTTTGATCTCAATTCATTTCTAGGTATGCTTGGATGCATTCAGGTTTTTTTGTACAGGCCAGGTTGCCATGTGCAACTTGGGGAAAAATTTTAGTGGCACAGATAGATTTTTGGTCGCTCGCTCTAAAATCAATAAATAAGCTGTCAGGAGCTAGCTTTCTTAAACCTCATTTGATTCACGTCGGTTTTCAACTTTCAAAACTCAATTTTCTGAATTTTGGAATTTCGAACATCAGGATTCAATTTTGTATACAGCTACGAAGACAACATTGGCAATAGCTCGAGACTGACGTACATCGTTCCTCCTGGAGAAAAAAATCTTTGTACATGTACAAAGATTGTCAAAATTTTTCTTTGTACAAGGGAAAAAATCTTTGTAGAGTACAAAAAAACAGTGTGTCTACGTCATTGGGATATCGCACAACTTCCCTTTTTTGACCATTAACTTTTATTTGATGAGTTTAAATGTCTTTATATTTAGTGTTTTTGCCATTGGAGATACAGTGTGCGCTTCAATTTTTGACAACTATTAAAATTAATAATCGGAATCAATTAACCGACTGTACAACACGGCAACGTCTTTATGATCTGGTCATATAGATCACTGACCATACATGTAATAGGGGGAGGGAAGTGCTATGGGAACCCCCTTCCCAGAAATCGTCGACCATATGGCTAGCCATTGGACGACCGCCCCCCAGGATTTTCCAATCCTATGATGGCTAGCCATATGGTAGCCTTAGGGACCCCCATACTTTTGGTCGGAAAAATACTGAAAAATGTCAATTTTTTGATGAAAAGTGTCAATTTCTGAACGAAAAATGGCCAAAAACGTCAATTTTCTCGGCGCTTCGCGCCATGAATAATTTTTTCCGTTCGTTTTAAAAAAAAGTAATATTTTTTAACCGTTTTTCGGACTTCTTTCGTCAAAAAGTCGATTTTTTTCCTTCTGAGACCCCTCCCCAAAAATTTTGGGAATTACTGACCCCTGGCCCAAAAAATGGCCCGACCCCCCCCAGACCTCGGGGCTCCGTTACATGTATGTCACTGACCGATCAGACTACTTATCTAACTTGCTCAAACTAACTGATGCGAAAAAAATCGCGATAACCCAAACCTCAAAAACTGCTCGATGTGAAAAACTAGTTCTGATTTACGTTCCATTCACTACTTGAAAAAATCTTAGGTCAGCTGGTGATCAGGTAACTTTAGTAGTGAAGTGACCCACCACTTTAGTTCTGAATGATGATATTCAACATTTCAGGATGCATTTCTGACATTGGTTTTCGCTAGTTTTAGCCAAAGTAATGATCATTATACTATTAGCATTTAGACCCAGAAAGGCTCTACCCGGTCCCGTTATTTTACACCCGGATCTATATTCGCAGCAGGGGTCTGACAAAACATTTACTGCCCAGGGAAGAATGGTGCACTAAGTGATCAAATTTCTTGAAGAATGGTGTGAGAAAAGTTGAGCAATAGCATAGTTTCTACTGTAATTAGACAGTTACTATCGCTAAAATGGTATATTGAGAAAAAAGAATTCAGCTGAGCACAAAATTATCGCGAAAACAAAAATGTTGGTTAATTTTTTTGTTATAAAATTAGTTTGTCTATTCCCAGCCTGAGATCCGCATAATTTAGGCTGTTTTTTGTGAATTTATCGGAAACAGCAGATTTGTTGGTAACTAATGAGTTTTGTAGTTGGTCAACAGCACTGTAGCACACTCTGGGCAAATGACAGGACATATTCGGTTGCTGTGATATTGCCGTAGTACAAGCCGATGACCGAAATAAGATCACAGTACTACTAGAGATGTATCGGGTCGTATATTTTGGAAATATCGGGTCCGGGTCAAAATTCTAAGAATATCGAGTTCAGCCCCAAAATTTTAAGAATATCGGGTCTTTGTTCAACAAAATGGTCGGGTAATTTCGGGTCTTGTCTCGGGTTCGGGTACCTAATACATTTCTTCTGTATTTTGAAAGCATCGGGTCCAGGTTCGGGCCCAAGATTTTGAGAAAATCGGGTCCGGGACCAAAATTTTAGGAATATCAGGTCGGGTCCAACAGAATAGTCGAGTAATTTCGGGTCCAAGCAGTGTTTTTTTTGGTCAAAACTTTTTTCCACAAATGTGGAAAGGGGTCAAATTTTTTTTCCACATGTGGAAAAAAATTTTTTTCGTCCTAAAATGGCTAAAAAATGCTCACAGACGCTTTATCGCACTGTTTTTGAGCTTTTTCAAGCCTTCCGGTGTTTTTAGAGAAGTTAATTCATTAAAATTGAAGAAAAAATTGAAATGTTTGACTTAAAAGCCTAATCTACAAACATTGTTGAACAAATTTTCTAGTAAACTATCCAAGAGCATAATTGACTCGAATTACACAAGAAATCAATGGTCAAGTCCTCTATGATGACAAGTGAAAACCCAAAAAAGACGGTAATCTTTCCGGCGCCAAGCGCCAGAAAATTTTTTGGGTATATTGACATTCTGGGATGCTGGAAAATCAATTTTCCGAACATTTATTTCAAGAATTAGATTCCAATTTTGTGTTCAAGAGTCATAATTTCTAGAATTTTAATTGAAAAGTTTTAAAATCTGTAATTTATTTGTAAACCCTCATGAACTTGGTCGAAAATATATGAGTAGAAGAGTATAAATTTCCGAAAGATATTTCCATGAAGCTTTTGAATTGATTTTTTGTTAGCAAATAAATAATCGCATCATAAAGCATAGAGACTTGACGTATTGATTTTTCTCAAAAGGAAAAAATGCGAATCTTCATTAAATATTATGATAAAATGTTGAAGATTATCAATTAAAACATGAGATACTACGTTTAAGATGATGAAAACTATTATAGATTAAGTGATAAATGAAGGTAGACATGATAAAAGCCACGCCTGAGCTACTTAATGAAGAATTATGATTATTAATGTTATAACCGGCGCGAAGCGCCGGAAAATTTTGAGATTTGGACCTCTTAAAATGCACCAAAATGCATCTTTTCAATATGAAAACCCCAAATTTTTCTTCCACATTAGTGGAAAGACCTCAAAAATTTTTTCCACATTCCAGATTTTTTTTCCACATTATAGTGCAAATGTGGAAAAAAACAGTGGGTCCAAGTAACCGATACATCTTTGGGTGCTACCATGCCTAAATCATCGATTTATCCTGATCGAAACTACATACCTTCTTGATGTATGTCGAAGCGGAATCTGAAGATTCCTACACTTTGCTTTTGTGATTACGTGTTTTATTTGATACAGGACTAAAATCTGCTTGGATTTTTCTCACCTTGATATTTTCCGGACCTTTATCAGATAGCTGGAGACGCGAAACAAGGCTGACATATTTCTGTACGAAGGATTTCACTTCCGGTTTTTCTTGACATTTTTTGTGCAATCGACAATAGTTATTAACAAGAGCCGTGGTTGCGAACAAGCCTACAATAGGTTTTACGATTATAATTTCGATTTTTTCTCAGCGAATTTACAGACCATTTCGTGGTAAATTCTCCAAGACGCCAGTCAGAGATGTGATCATGGCTTTTGTTGGACGGGCTGTGAGCGCCAAGTTGCCTAAGGCGAATTTTTCTTCCATCTGTGATAGAGATGCATAATCGCTTTTCTTCGTCAGCAGTTCGGTGAGAAGGGATACGCAAGCAGTTGTTCCTAAAAATACAAAACAGTTACCAGGGAATTTTCGCCTCATTGTATTCTCCTTGCAGTAGAAAGTCTGATATGCATTCAATATAAATTAGAATTTCAACTTACCACATTGAGCTATGCCGTCCAAGACAAATTGACGGAACTTTTTGCATTGGGCGGGCGGATTTTTCGTTTCCTTGGCCAATATTCGCAAATCTTCCAAAGTAGTAGTTTTCAATTCGTGAACAAATTCGACAAAGTGAGACGCAGTGTCCGGTCGAACGTCATTTGAAGCAGTTTTGCACAGTATTTGCAAGGTCTCGCGGGCTGTAGTTATGCCATTTTTACTTTCTCTCCAAGGAATGTTTTGATCGTCGTACAATAAACTCTGTCTTTCAACAATCGCTAAAAAGTTAGTTTTGATATTGTGCCAATATGAAAATGCAGAATATGAGTATGCAAGCTCGTACCGAGGACTTTTTTCAGGGGGGGCGGGTAATTCCCAAAAATTTTAAATAGACAAAACACGACATAGACTTTCATCTACTTTAGGCTCGAAAAATCTCCCAAGATTAATAGATAAAACAGATAATTTAGACTACTCATCATGATCAAAATTTATTTTTGAATTCGTACTAAACCATGAATAAAATCATCTATTCAAATTAAACGAAGCGGTATACGTCTATGAACAACCATTACATTTTGATAATGAAGCTGCACACCGTTTTTTTCCTCGAAGATTTTTTACACATGAGAACCATATGAGAAAATTTTCCCCCGTTTTCCAAAAATATTTTTAAAAACCTTTATAATGTGGCCACGAATTAGGTCTTTTTCATTTTTTCTCGACAGGCCAATTGGCTCCTAGGGTCAAAATTTTACAGGGCAAACCGAATTTCAATAGGCCAAAACTAAAAAGTTGTAAACGAATTAGGTGGTATAAAAACAATGTTTTTTAAAAAACAAATTTATTCAATGACACTATTCAAAATCACAGTGAAGCCCACATAACAGATCAATCATTTTGAATACATTCTCAATCACACACAGAATAATAAGGCAAACATATTAGACCAGTCATTATTCAAATTAATCCTCAGGGTTATTTTTGCAAAAGCCAGGGTGCAATGTGCAACTTGGAGAAAAAATTTGCTTGCACAGACAAATTTTTAGTTTCTCACTCTAAAATCGATAAATTCGCTTAGTTTCGTAAGAAAACAATTAAAAGTAACTGTCCTTGTATTTTATTCACTTGGCGTCAGTTCCAAACTTTTAAAACTGAATAATCTGAGTTTTCGACGAAAAATCAAAAGGCTGGCTAAAGTAACTTGTCTTGCGCCTAGCATCGAAAAAAATGTGATTTCGAGGCCTATAAAAAGCCGGAAAATTCATTTTTCAGCTCATCCTTCTACAACTACCGATGATCGATCGTGATCTTTTCACCATTTGGTTGGCGAAAGAGGTCAAATATTTTTCCCCCATTTTCGATCTAATATATCTGGTAGAGATGAAACGGATCCAAGATTTTCAATCTTCCGGATCCGGGTAATCAACTTGCCTCCATCCGGTTCCGGATGCGGGTAATTGGAAATGAGTTTCACGGATCCGGATAATCAGGTCCACTACATACGGATCCGCATCCAGGTAGTAATAATCTATTATACAGCTGCTGTGATTATGCAGGCATTTCAATTCATGCGTCTTTAAATCATTCTGTTCAAGTGTTCATCAGATGCATAATATCTGCTGTGTAAAGCTACACAAATTCAGGAATGTAAATTACTGTAGCAATCTGCATAATGAAATCTTAAATGGTGAATAGGACAAAAACTTCATCCTCCTGCGAGTCTAATCTACACTGAGAAAAAAATCTGCACTTTCATAACATGAATTCATGTGATACTGAATGACTGTCGCTGATATCTGAGTGAGAGGCTGTGAGACTGGAAACCGTTCTAACGTCTGCAGCTTTAAAATAAGCGATTTCACTGGAACCAAAACTGAGGCACTGGCGACATCTCTGTGATTAGACGAAGTGAAAAACTATAAACTGCATTTAATTTATCGTTCATTCCGGCACCAAGCGCCGAAAAATGTTTTGTGGTTTTATACTCTAGTTCTATACTCTTGATGACACTCTAAATCAGTGTCATCAAGACTTATTCCATGGCTAAGGTTTAATTTTTAAGTTTAGAATGATGTTCTGACTTGAGCAATGACGTGATACTTTCAATCAGCTAACCAGCGAGAAAATCAGCTTGAAGCAAATGATGCTTGATAGATTCAGTCCACACAGCAAGAATGGTAAAAAAGCACCAGGGCAAAGGGCAAAAATTTCAATGGATTTTGATGTTACATGGCTGAAAAATGAGTTCTGGCAACAGTTATTTCCTGAAAAAGCGGTCTAAGTTGCAGTCAATGAAACCATTTTGCATTCAAGAACAGAATGTAAAAATCATATTTATGGCATGCAAGTGCAACTCAAAAATCGAACTAGCAACCAAAAATTCAGATTCTTCAAATTTTGATTTTGATCAAATACCAAGATGAAGATCATAGATTAAAATATCAAAAATCATGGACTAAACAATAAAGTGAGGCATTTCAAGTTGTGAAAGAATCGGCTAAAACAACAACATACGAACCGCATTGAAAACCTGTATGATATGAAAATTGACTTCTGCCCTGTGCACAAAACATCATAAAAATTTGTGCACGAGCTCCAAACTGTGCTCAGTGCACAGAAAACCATGGTTGAAACTGTTGTAAAACTTCTGTTTTTGAAATAAAATTTACAAAAAATCACCATTAAATCAATCAAATAAATGTTTGTTACTTTACCTTGTAACGTTACCTTAGTGTCAAAATATTAGTATCAGTTATGTCTAAACTGCATTTGGAATTATCCGGATCCGGGTAGTTGAGATGGGTTCTTCTGGATCCTGATCATTGAAAATGCTTCTTTCGGATCCGGATCCTGAAAACTACCGGGTAATGCGGATCCGGGTACCCGTTTCACCTCTAATATCTGGAGCCAGTAATTTACCAATCATTATTATTTATCAAAAGAGATTGTTTCCAAATAATCTAAAGCATAAAAAACGCGATAGGTATTTTACTTCAGACTTGGATATCGGTAATTAATTGCGGCGCTTAGCACCAAAAGAAAATTTTGGATTTTGATATTGTAAGCGTTGGAAAATGAATACTATTAATATCTATTTCCTGTATGAAAGGTCTAATTCATATCTGTAAGAGGTCCGACCAGTTGGGGGGGGGGGGGTAACCACAAGATTTTGGGATGGGGGTCGCAAAATTTCACCAATTTTGGTGGAAGGTTAAAAAATCGCAAAAAAAGTCGAAAGTTTTCCCAAAAAGGTTCTTTTCTTCCACTTTTTTCCGAATTTTTTCAAGTTTGGGGAGATTGGATATAGGGTTGGCCAAGCTGGGGGTCCCCCAACCCCCCCCCCCCCAATTACAGGTATGATCTAATTTTTCAGACAATTCAATGTTTCCAGTGCGGCAAACTAAATTTCAAAAATAAGGCAAGCAACAAAGAATTTGGATGGCTTCTTCAGATAGCAAGAACCTCTGCCATTTTCCCATGCTGAAGATGTTCTAATCATTTCAAACTTGAAAAGTTTCATAAAATTTTCAGCAAAATACTGACTCTTAACGAATAAAAAAACAGATAAGGTAATTCAATTGATAGAAACTGTTGAAGGTTAATTAGAAACTGTTAAACACAGTCAGTAAGTGGAAGCAGATTTGCTAACGGGTGCGCCTGATAGAAAACAATTTCGCGCCGGAAAATTTTGTGATTTTGACGTTCTAAAGTTCACCAAAATGCATCTTTTCGGTTGGAGCTGCATTATCAGACAGACTCAAAATTTTTTGTTCTATTTCATTTAAGGGGGAATTCCCTCCTATTCCACCCCTAGTTACGGGCCTGTGTGTTTGTATAATAAAAAGAAATTCGAAGTTGCAAAATGAGGCCGTGAATTCATTAACGAATTCAAGAAATAGAGTATTTGATTGCTTAACTAGTCCGAAATACACGGTATTCGAGATAGAAACTCAAAGTAATAGATAGTCAGCATTTTGAATAGTGATGTGCGCCAGAAAAATTTTCATATCCGGATATCCGTGTTTTTTGCACGTTCGGATATCCGGATATATTTAATGTTATTTGCAACCGGGTAAAAAGTCACATAAGTAACACAGGAAGTACTGCAGGAAAAATATAGCTCTTTTATATTTTTTTCTTCTCGTTCTTAGAGAAAAGTGAAAAAGCTTTTCGGTAGATAGATTCTAAAAAATTGACCTGCTTTTGCTAGGTCTTTCTTGAATTCACGAAGATCCAGCCACATATTGGAGTTGAATCCGGATCTTGTATTTGTTCAATCTGGATTTTACTCTGGAATTGTTGGATCCGACAGCTCTGGTAAAGAGTGATTTCTAAGAACTTGGTGACTTTTCAGGAAGAAATTACTTTTAAACCACATTCTGAACTTCAATTGTCCAACGTCCTTTGCATTTCAAAGTAAACACAACTTTATATAATCTTTTTTATGCTTCTTAATCGAAGACGGACTGCATTAATCACTGTTAAAGTCGTTTACACAACGCTTTTACAGTAGGATTCTCAGGATTCTCACTGTTTAGTATGCCAAATTTCATGTAACGTATATAGCAGCACGGTGCTAATGACTGTAAGTGAGAAATTTTCGAAGAAAGTTCGAGAAGAAAGTTAAGAATATCACAAAATTGTGGTAAAAAATCAAAAATCACCGTTTCCACAATTACTTCCAAATACAATGAAAAGATGTAAACGTTTATCGAAACAGAATGCGAATTTAGCGATTCCTAACAGTATTACCGTCAAATTAACCACTGAATATTTACTAGTCGGTCAACTAATCAAGTGTATGATGTAAGAATGAACTGGTTTAATTCGAATCAGATGAGAGTCTTATTCCTTTTAAAAGTGCCAATATCGAGCAGAATTTCATGAGTCGATACAATAGATGCATGTTATCAGAATTGACATACTCGCACATTAGTTTGACACCAACGAAGTAACATTTGTCAACAGTGCTAACGTGCTAATGAAATATTTTTCATTAGCACGAATGCTAATGGGACTCGAGTTAAAAAAACTGCAGTGTGAATAGTATATGATGCGGTGAATAGTATATGGACTGCAGTGAATAGTATCTGAACAGTATGTGCACTTATATAATTTGAACCTTTTGTTCTTTTGTTGTTGAAACTTTGTGTAATAATGTAGTACCTAACTTCTCAGTAACCTTTACATCTTTTTTGAACAGTGAAAATATCCGGATATATCCGGATATTTTTTCATATCCGTATATCCGTTTTTCAAAATATCCGTCCGGATATCCGACTTACATCACTAATTTTGAAGGACACGGGTAATATCTATGTAACTTGTTACTATGTATATTTGTTAGTTTAATGTGGTATGCACGTTGATCCTTTTAGTCTAAAATTGTTTAAATTGAAGTGATTATGAACACATTACTATCAAATCTCTGAAAATCCATGTTCTCTCACTCGCTTGTACATAGTAGAGTAATAGTATATCTGCTTTCTACGAGACATTGAAAGAGTTCACCTTCACTAGGGGTCTTCCAAGTATTTCCACAATTTCAGTGAGTGCATAATGCATACAATACGTCTGGAATCCATAGGAATCCCTCCAGGAATCAATCATGCCTAGAGTAAGGCTAAGGTGAGAGGCTGCGCATTTCAGAATGAGAAAAAATAGAAAAAATTATTCGTTTTTTGGCACAATATGATGCTTAATCACAAAAAAATTGTCAGAAGTGGTCACTTTTCGGCGCCTCGCGCTATAATCCTTAAAATACAAGAATACTCTCAAAACCATTTTCTCTATTATGTAAAAAAACTTTCCGAACTTTCCAAGACACTTTCCCTTAAAATTTGGGCAACTTCCAAGACATCTTTCCTTAAAATTTGAGCAAACTACTAACTACTTCTAAAAAAACTTCATTGATAAACAGGCCCTGAAGCTCCGTACGTGTGTGTGAGATTATTCTGTATTTAAGCCGTTTTTAAGAAGGTTATTTTAATGTGAGAATAAAATTACACTTACGGGCGGCTCCGGAAGCTTTTCCCTCTTGACTAAACGCCAGTTTGCTGGTAACCATGATCGAAACACCAGCACCAGATTTTTCATTTCTAAACGGCACGTAATCGTGATTTTCTTTGCAAGACGAATCGCGCAGCACGTTATTTTGTATATTAAATTTACATTCTTGACTAGCTTTGTAGGTCGGTGGATTTTGGACATGCTAAAAATTTTCCGTTCAAGATAATATTAAAATGACTCTAGTCTTATATTTCCTTACCGATCTGACGTGGTAAGGAACCATCCGTACGGATGAGTAGAAATGGAAATGGTCGCGACATTCGAGAAGATTTTTCGTTTTTGTGACGGAAATTGTTCCCCCACTGCCTTGCAATGTTTGACGGGCAGGACAATGTCCCGAGATATCAGACTATGAAAGTAAGAATATATTATGCAAATTCTAAATCACGTGATAACAGTGATAGAATGCCGTCAGATTCTTTTTTATCTCACTTCGTATGACACTTCAGCGTCGAAATCGTTGGCTATTTGGAACGAAGACAAGATGGCTCGCTTAATGTTCAACGCTTCGACCGTATCGTCTTTCGACGGACAAATGTCACGTACGGCGCCATTGTCAAAAGAAAAAGCCAATGGGAACTTTTCCAGGTCCTTGACTAGGTCGAAACCGATTTGCGCCGCTGACGGCCCCGAGAGAGCAGCGCCGCTGATCTGGAAAGAGAAAGAAATTTTGAAAACTATAAGTAAAAAACGAACAGACATTGAGAGTAGTGAGGGAAATTTAAAGAACAGAATGGTGTATATACCATTTCCGTTTACATACCTTTAAAACAAATTCACAGGTATCGATAACCGATAACAAAACGTCGGCCTTTAAACCAACGGTTGCCACATTCTTACTGTTGCCGACGAGTTGAACATTGGTCTGAGAATCATATTTGTAAGAATACGACGAACCTTTTTTATATTTGAATTTGCTACTCAATCCTGAAATTAAAAATCGTGTAAAAACAGATGAACATGTAGTGATCACATTTGGACATAGAGGAAGAGCACGGGGATCATCTCTGGACTGACTGAGCTTTAGGGCTTGGATTTACTGTCAGACGATTTGGGAAGCCCAAAAAATTTTATTGGG
The DNA here is from genome assembly GCA_963922205.1 of Romanomermis culicivorax. NCBI lineage: Eukaryota > Metazoa > Nematoda > Enoplea > Mermithida > Mermithidae > Romanomermis > Romanomermis culicivorax. The sequence goes on from CAWUHX010000030.1 coordinate 896,689, forward strand.
ATTTCCTATAAGCCAAATTTTGCGATGTAAGGTTTACTATAAACCAATGATTCATTTGGCCAATTTTTCTCTAGTGAAGACAGCTGCTGTAGGGTTGTCCATTAAAGTCTAGTATAGACCAATTCTTAACCATGTAAGATTTGCTATAGGACAATTTTTGCCAGGTAAGATTTGCTGTAGGTGTATTTTTGTTCATTAAAAGTTTACTATACACTTATTTTCGATCATGTAAGATTAGTTATAGCCAGACTGGCCCATAGGGAGGGGTATGAGGGGTATTACCCCTACCTAAAGTCCTTAAAATTGATCACTGGTTGCCTAATTTTGAGATAAAATGACGTGTTTAGTGGACATTTAGCTACACTACCTCCGCAAATTTTAACTTTAACCCTGCCTGAAAAATCTGACCATGGGGACCTCTGCTGCCTAAGTTTTTTTAACTATTTGTCCGCTGCTACTAGTCTTTTTAATCCGAAAGCTCTACTTGCACTTTTTGAAAGGAGCCCACTGCCCAGTTACTACGGAAGGATTTTGCCCGTTTAAGCTTTCTCCGCTTAGGTTTTCTTAGACAAAACCGGTTGATATATATTTACTACCCCTATTATGTAAAATACCAGTTTACAACATCAGGCTGAGTGGCCATGCACAGGCATGTTTACTAACCCATTTTTGGCCATGTTAACATGTACTATGAGTCAATATTTGTGAGGTAAGTTGTTGACAGATTTTTGACCATTACGACCTGGTGTTAAAAAATCACTATCAGTTTTTTAGGAAAAGTTACAATGTAGTGAATTTTGACCACATTACACATATTAGAACCATATTTTTAATTTTGGGACGTGTCATGCTTTGGGAATATGGCTGGCTAACCATATGGTGAGCCCAATTGAGATTTGTCAGTCTAATTACAGAAATGGGCTATGTAGTCATAGGAACAACCATCCTTTTGGTAGAAAAAATTGAAAGGCAAATTTTTGGGAGAAAATGTCAGTTTTGAACGAAGAATAATCAAAAACGTCAATTTTTTCGGCATTTCGCGTCATAAATACATATTTTCATGTTTCTTTAGACAAAAATTACTAGACGTAGGCTAGTGATAGGCTTTATCCATTATGTCACCACTCAAAGATAAATTCTTGTTAAAGAATGGATGATTTCCGCAAAAATGTTTTTAGGCATAAAAATACCACATTAATGCTTTTTGTTACAATAGCAGCTACGTAGAAAAATATGAGATTTTAAAAAATTTCATTTCTGTCTTGGTTCGTAAAATTTTAATTTCAAACACAGTATAATGTTTAAACCCACCTGCGATTGCATAAGTTGACAAAGTTTTGCTTTTTGAAGAGATAAAACAAATCTCTGGACTAAGCCCGTTATACAGTCAAAAAGTCGATGGTTAGAGTATGGTTAGTTAAATACTGTAATTGGGGGGAAGTGCTACAAGAACCCCCTCCAGAAATCGTCGGCCATATGGCTAAGGTATTGGGCTTTTTATCATTCTTTCATTTTCATGTTAGGTATTTTTCAACAAGACATAGTCAAAAGTGTCAATTTTCTGGGCGCTCCGCGCTATAAATACATTTTTTACGGTTTTTTACACAAAATTACTATTTTTTGAGCCGTTTTAGGAAAATCAACGACCTCCAGATCCAAAAAAAGCGCCCGATCCCCTCCCAGACCTCGGGGTCCCGTTATATGTATGACTCCAGTCAATCGGGGGGAGGGTGAAGTCCCAATGTGTGGGATGGAAGTACCCATTTTTAGAAATGAAACGGATCCAAGATTTTCAATCTTCCGGAAACGGATAATCAACTTGCCTCCATCTAGTTCCAGATCCGGATAATTGGAAATGAGTTTCACGGATTCGGACCCGGGTAATCAGCTCCACTAAATACAGATCCGGGTAGGTAGTAGTAATCTATTATACAGCTACTGTGATTATGCAGACATTTTAAATTATGTGTCTTCGAATGATTCTGTTGAAGTTTTTACCAAAGGAGTAAAAACTGCTGGAAAAATCAGCTGTAAAACTTCAGGAATGTAAATTACTGTAGCATGCATAATGAATTCTTCAATGGCGAATAAATAAAACTTATGTAATGCGAAGTTGTGAATATTGAATAAAACTTTATCTTCATTCAAGTCTAATCCATATTTTGTTTTCGTGAAAAACCATACTTTATTACTCCTACGGTTGTATTAATACATATTGATAAAACAATTTAGGGTTTAATATTAATAGTCATATTTGAGAATATTTTGATATGCAGGACGATGACTACTCTGCTGCATGGCCTGTAGAGAAAATACTGGTAAAAAATTGCAAATTCGGCTTCAAACGGAAGAATTGGCCCTTTAAACAAGGATTTGGAAGAAATTCACCCGAAATAGCATTAGTGGAATGAAAATAAAAATGGACGTGAATAAAACTAATGAACGTATAAAAAAGCTCCAACAAAAACTTGTGATGTTACATAAGACAAGTTGCTCATCGATTTTTGGCAGCCCCAGCGTCAAGTTTTCCCTTAGAGCAGTTGGTCAGTGGCACCGGCGCCTGAATTGTTTATTCACGAAAAAGAAACAGATAATCTGTGAAACTGTTGAAAAACTTCTTTTGAAATAAAATTTACCAGAAATCAATTTTAAATATTAAGACTGTTATTATTAAATGAATCAAATAAATGTTCGTTACCTTACTGTATAAAGTTACCTTAGTGTCAATATATACGGAGGGTACACTTCAGAAGTCCCCAAGGTCACATTTTTCAGGTAGGAGTAAAGTTGAAAATTTGCGGAGGTAGTGAAGCTAAATGACCACCAAACAGTTCATTTTGTCTGGAAAATAGGCAACCAGTCAGTGTTTTTTTTTAGCCAAATGGCCTATTTTGGCTAAAAAAATTTTGGTTTGGCTAAAAATTTTTTAGAGGTTTTAGACAAATGGCTAAAAAAATTCGAGTACTCTTTGTTCGTGAAAATTGTATCAATGACAAGAAAACATATTGTATCAATGACAAGAAAACTCCATTATATTTGCCTGTCATAACAGCTGCTCCATCAGAAGTGAACATGAAAATTTTTTTTTATCAATGCCAACCATTGTAACCCATTTGTCGATCGCTTCGGCGATTGAGGACGCATCACACTTTTATATTTCATGTTCCAAATTTTTCTCCGTCCATCAGACACTCAACATTGCACACATTCAGGTAAATCAATAGTAACTTAGAACTACTGACATCGGTTGACTCATCAATGTGAATACAAACAGCGGAGGATCGTTTAAAAATTTCAAATTGTTCGTTTTTTACGGACTGGTTCAAAGCCGAAATGATTTTTTAGGTCGAATATCAATGTGAATATCACACAACGAATGAATAAAGTCCACTTTATTTATACTCATTTCTTTCTGTAGAGATGCCAACACATTTATCATAAGAGCAACGGTTTGTCTGAAGCCTTTTTGTTTGCCATTATCACAGCTTTTTGGAAAAAGTTAGCTTGTTATCAGATATTTATATCAGCATTTCAAAATTTCGAACAAAAATAATCGTTTTGTTCCTGAAGTGATAACATAACTCTTGAAAACACCTTACATAACCTGTTTAATATTTAAAAAAACAATCAGTGTATCACGTTTGAGCGAAATGAAAATTTTAGCCTTTGGCTAAAAAAATTTTAGTCGTTTTAGCCATTTGGCTAAAGACGTCGTGCTAAAAAAAACAGTGCAACCAGTAATCAATTTTTAGAACTTAAGGTAGGGGTAATATCCCCCTCATACTCCTCCCTATGGGGCGGTATGGTACACTTCCTACACGTGATTGAGGGTAAGTGCTATAGGAACCCCCACAGAAATCGTCGGTCATACGGCTAGCCATTGGGCGACCCCCCCCCCCTCCAATGGTCCCCATACTTTTGGTCGGAAAAATACTGACAAATGTCAATTTTTGATGAAAAATGTCATTTGTGGAACAAAAATGGTCAATGAATACGCCGTGAATACATTTTTTACAGTCTTTTAGACAAAAATTACTATTTCTTGAACCCTTTTTCGGAATTTTTTGCTGAAAAAATCAAAAATTTTTTTGCTCTCAGTGACCCCTACCCCCAAAAATTTTAGGAATTACTGACCCGCGGCCCAAAAAAAGTGGCCCGACCCCCCCCCCCAGACCTCGGGGCTCCGTTACATGTATGTTTCTAACCGTGAGTCCAAGCCTAAGCCTAAGCCTAAGCCTAAACCTAACACTAAACCTAAGACTTAACCTAATCTTAAGCCTAAGCCTAAGCGTAAACCTAAGCCTAAGCCTAAGCCAGAAAGCTTGCCAGAAACAACTGTAAAAATCAATAAATTTTTTCGACCGATCAAAATGATGACAGATCTCGCTTCGCCATTGGTTGCTCACTCTAAAATCGATAAACTTGCTTAAATTTATCGGAAAAACCCTCGCAAGCTAGTTTTCTAGTATTTCATTCGATCCGCGTCAGTTTTAGACATTTAAAACCCAATTTTCTGAGTTTTGGAGAGAAAATGAAAAGATTAATATGACTAAACAAGAGTAATGTGTTCGGCGCGTAGCACCAAAAAATTTTTCTGGATTTCAATATCCAAGAACGCTGGAAGATGAATCTTTTCACTTTTTATTTCCCAGACAAAAGGTTTGATTTCTCAGTGAATTTAATGAATTTTCAGCCGGACAAACTAAAATTCAAAAACTAGGCAAGCCACTAAGAATTTGGATCTTTCAGTTAGCAGAAATTTCTAAACTCAAAAAGTATTAATCACATGATTGAAAGTCAAAATTTTTATGAAGATCGCAAAATTTTTTTGGGAAAATGACCGAGAAAAATGTTAGTTTTCATCTAATTCGTCAACAAACAATACAGAATCAAACATTTATCCATAATATGTTGATAATTAGAACCTATAAGCACTAACTAGAATGACCTTTTCTAACCGCGCACTAGAATATTATAAAAAATTATAATTTAATTGTTTTCAATTTCAAAATTTTCACTTTTTTCCGTTTTAGAACGCATAAAAATGCATCTCGGACAGAAAACCCTAATACCTAATCGAAAGAGCAGTCAAGCTTCAAGTTGCACTGTGCAACTTGGCAGAAAAAATTTGGTTGCACACACTGTTTTTTTCCGCGAACCTTTTTCCACAAATGTGGAAAGAGATCAAATGTGGAAAAAATTTTTTTGTCTTGAAATCCTCGTTTTTTCGCTTGAAAATCTTCACAGACGCTTTATTTAAGTGTTTTTGAGCTTTTTAAAGCATTCTGATAATCATTCTGATCATATATTTCAAAAATTAGATTTAAATTTTGTGTTCATAAATCGTAATTTCTAAAAATTTATCATTCGAAAAATTTTTGAACCATTTATTTTTTCGTAACCTTTCATAAATTTGACAGAAAAGCAATGAGTCAGAAGCGTAGAACTTTTCCAACAATACTTCCATGAAGCTTTTGAATTGAATTTACATTTAAAAAAAACAAACGCTTCAAAAAGTTGGCGTGTTGATCTTTCTCAAAAGATCTATGAAGAAAAAAATGCGGATCTTCATTAAATATAACGATATAATATTCAAGATTGCCAACTAAACATTAAATAATACGTTTGAGCATACCTGGGGGGAGGTTGGGGGGGGGGACCCCCACCCCTAACTTGGTCGAACCCTATACCCAAATGTCAGGACCCCCCACCCCCCAACTTGGTCAACCCTATACCCAACCCTCCCCCCCCCCCCCAATCTCGGAAAAATTGGAAAAAATGAGGAAAAAAGTGGCTTTTTTGGGAAAATTTTCGAAATTTTTTCGAATGTTTTGGGGTCTTTTCGACCCCCCTTCCCAAAATTTTGGGTTTACCCCCCCCCCCCCCAACTCGTCGGACCTCTTACAGTTATGCGTTTGAGATGATGAAGACTATTAAAGATTGAATGGTAAATGAAGGTAAACATGCTGAAAGTCGTGCCTGAGCTTGGTAATAAATAATAATGATTATTAAAGTTATAACCGGCAAGAAGCGCCGAAAAATTTTGAGATTTGGACCTCCTAAAATGCATCAAAATGCATCTTTTCAATATGAAAACGCCAAATTTTTTTCCACATTTGTGGAAAGACCTCAAAAATTTTTTCCTCATTCCAGATTTTTTTCCACAGTATAGTGCAAATGTGGAAAAAACAGTGGTTGCACAGACCGAAATTTGGTTGCTGTGTGCAAAAAAAACCCTGCTATATACACTGTTTTTTTCCACGAACTTCTTTCCACAAATGTGGGAAGGGGTCAAATTTTTTTTCCACATGTGGAAAAAATTTTTTCCGTCTTAAAATCCTCGTTTTTTGGCTTAAAAATGCTCACAGACGCTTTATCGCACTGTTTTTGAGCTTTTTCAAGCCTTCCGGTGTTTTTAGAGAAGTTAATTCATTAAAATTGAAGAAAAAATTGAAATGCTCGACTTTAAAACCAAGAGTATTATTATGTTTGTTATTTTTATTATTATGTTTGTTATTTAATGTTATTTAACGTAGTAAAAAAAAAAAAAAAAAAAAAAAAAAAAAAACTATCCAAGAGCACACTTGACTTGAATCACACGAAAAATCGATGGTCAAGTCCTCTATGATGACAAGTGAAAACCCAAAACAGATGGTAATCTTTCCGGCGCAAAGCGCCGGAAATTTTTTTGGGTATATTGACATTCTGAGATGCTGGAAAATCAATTTTCCGAACATTTATTTCAAGAATTAATTTGTGTTCAAAAGTCGTAATTTCTAGAAATTTACTCGAAAAATTTTAAAATCTGTTATTTATTTGTAAACTCTCATGAACTTGGTCGAAAATATATGAGTAAGAAAAGTATAAATTTCCGGAAGATATTTCCATGAAGCTTTTGAATTGATTTTATGTTAGCAAAGAAATAATCGCATCAAAAAGCGTAGAGACTTGACGTATTGATCTTTCTCAAAAGGAAAAAATGTGAATCTTCATTACATATTATGATAAAATATTGAAGATTACCAATTAAAACCTGAGATAATACGTTTAAGATGATGAAAACTAATATAGATTAAGTGATAAATGAAGGTAGACATGATAAAAGCCGCGCCTGAGCTACTTAATAAATAAATATGATTATTAAAGTTATAACCGGCGCCACGCTGAGTGGCTATAGGGCCCACTATTACACTAAGCATTAAGGGCGAAGTGTTAGCCCTCTTTTGATTGGCCGGAATTACCGCTCCCTTGTTGATTGGTCAAAATTTTTGAGATGTCGAAAATGCATTATATGCGTTTTAAATGGTTTTAACTAACAACTTCATTTGGAAGAGCCTCAACAGCACTGCGCCCTTCGGGGGCAGCTGCTGTACCCTAAGCCTAAGCCTAAGGAAAATTTTAAAGGAAAAATTAATGAAAAATACATATTAGGCGAAAAACCGTCTGGGGGGCGGTAATTCCGGCCAATCAAAAGAGGGTTAACACTTCGCCCTTAATGCTTAGTCTCGGTAGTGTCTATTGACCGGATCCGGTCAATATTTTTTTAGCTATTGACAGGATCCGGGCACTGGGCAGGAGAAGATGCTATGGGAGCGTGATATTGACCGGACGAAAAAAACAGTAAATGGATTGATCACGTGATTCCAACATGCAAAACATTAAAACATGTCGACCACACTCAAGAATATACTTTCTGCTCCTCAGCGAAAACCTCATTTGATGTATATGACGTCATGATTATGCCTGGTCGAATAAGGCGAGTACTGCGTTTTAGCGTCAACGCTATACAAAATAAGGTGCAATGGTTTTTAGCAAATCGGTGTTGCAATATTCAGTTACAGTAGGTATGAAATCTATAAACACGTTTTTCATGTTTATCCCAGTGCTTTTTGTGCCAAAGTATGGTTTTTGGCACAAAAAATTGGAATGCACAAAAAGTTAATTGGCACAATTTTTTGACTTTTTTAAAACTAAATTTCCTTGATTTTTAGTCATCTTAGGGACTGAAAAAGCAAAATTTTCGAGGCGCTTCGCGCCCAGTCTTTGTAATATTACTTTTATTTGTCGGGAACGCGAGCGAATTCTGTTTGTATGGTCGCAACAGACTTGGAGATTGAGAATGACTGATGAATGAGTAAAAATCGTTAACTTCCTCCCCTTATTCATTCAGTGGTGATTCGGAACCGAAATTTTGTGTACGATTCGAACAGAAAAATTAACAGTGTTTTGTTGGCATAATTTTTCAACAAAAAATTTACGCGACGGGACTATCAGGAGAAAGCAATTATAGACATCGTTGAATTAATAATTACATCGGTTTTAGAAAGAAAGTCAATATAAAAGAGAGTCAAAACACAAATATTGACTGCCTGACAAATTCTATAAAAATATCTAAATTCTCGCAGCCAGGGTTGGGAAAAAATCTATTTCCAAAATGTCGAATTAGGATTTTTTGGGGTTTTTTATGGGTTTTTCTGGGTTTAAACAGGGTTTTTCATTTCACAACTGTGGATCTGAATTAAGTATGAAAGAAAAGCAAATGCAACATATCTAAAGTTTTATTCTTCGTAATGCAAGACATTTTCATATCATTTTTCCTGATTTCAAGCAAAAATACAGATTCCTTATCATAACAAATAAAATCATAACTAGTGCACCGTCAAAAAAATTTTTGGCATTGAATTTTATGAAGATTAGCTTTTCGACTGATCCAGATAGCAATCGATTATGCAACTTGCTGTGAACAAAGCCAAATGTTGAAAAATTACGCTCTGATGACGCAGTGGACACCAAAATGGAAAACATGTAATTCTAACATGACAAAATAAATTTCGCTTATTCGCCATTAATAGTCTTAAAAAACGTATTCTCAAGACAATTTTTTGGAATGAAGGCCACATTTTGCTTTCGGTCAACCAATATTGCATAGCAGATTGTTGGCCACTCTCCAGCATTTTGTAACGAAACGTTTTTTTTTCATCATCTTCACTTGCCGAGATCATTTATTCATTGAGTTGTTTGTAAATTGTGTTTTCGCAGGCTGAAAAAAGTTTGATGTTTCTTTCTTCAAAATTCATACTGCTTACATCCATTCAACCAGAATACTTGGATGGTGGTCCATTTTCAACCCATTTTTGAACCCAAAAGCCGTCAGCTGCCTCTTTCTCCAATGGGTCTGCTGTCTCCACAGTAAGTTGTTCGGCGCCCAGCGCCGAAAAATTTTGATTTCCAGGCCTCTAAAATGTCGGAAAATGCATTTTTTAGCACATTCTACTGCAACTGCTGATGACCGATCCCGATGTTTTCACCATTTAGTTGGCGGAAGCGTTCAAACGTTTCTCTATCATTTTCGATCTAATATATCTGGAGCCAGTAATTACCGTGTTGTATAAGGTGCTATATGGAATAAGAAACTCGTCGGAACCAGGTGCGTATGTTTCTGCAAATGATCTGCAGGTTTTAACTTTTTGCATGTTTAATCACGTGATCAGTTAGCTTACTGTACTTTTCGTCCGGTCAAAATCACGCTCCCATAGCATCTTCTCCTACCCGGATCCTGTCAATAGCTAAAAAATATTGACCGGATCCGGTCAATAGACACTGCCCTTAGTCTCACTATCAGCCGCACAGAAAGTACAGTAAAACTCGCGACACTAATTTTTCATCAAAAGTTACAACTTGCAGATCAGATTGTGCATATGTCAACTGTTTCTCATTGTATCTGGCACATTTCAGACACTTTATTTTTTCATAAGTATCATCATTTTTATACACATTCATTAAAATTCATTCGATTTACATGATGAAATCGCCGATCTCATTATATGAGGAAACAGCAGCAAAAAGACTAGTCAACTTGAGGACGCCCAAATTATTGAGATTCACACCATCCACAAGATCAAAATATTTATCTTGTGGACGATGTTCAGAGTACAGAAATTCGCTGTGCACGTTGAAGATTATTATATTTCTGCGTCTTTCAGCTAGCCTGAGTGATAACAAGTGTTCTGCCAGGGATTGAAGTTTCCCACAAGAAGCAAATTATAGCGCAAGAATTTTCGGGAATGTAAAGAAATTTCGTTTTAGAAGTTTGCAATAAATCTGCAGGAGAGAAGCAGTCTAATATGAGCTAATATGAGTTTGTCATCTGTATCAAACTTGATCTATTTCTCAGGGCTACCTGTTGCATTTTGGATCCTTTCTCAAACGTGGTAGGTTGATGAAATAACGTTCTTAATTTTGAAGAGATATCAACAATCTTTTTGGCCAGTCGAATTAGATCAGCAGCAATCTGAATATTTTGGCGCATCATCGTGGATGTATCAAATGACATATTCTTGGTTGTTCACTCACTCATGTTCTGTCATACTCATTATTTTTCCTAACGACATTGTTTGTTCTAGAGTGTATTCTATTATATGTAACTTTCACGGGATCATGATCCATGCAAAATGAATGTAGTATGACATATATCAAGCATTTTTCTGCTTGAGTTATTTCAAATCACAGGTCATTTCAGGATCCCAGCGTGTACGAATATCCCGTGTCCACAGAGAACTGCCTACTAATTGAAGGTGATAATGATAAGTTTTTGGAGGTAATTAGTAGTGTCGAGACGCACTATCAATAACATTGTTCTACGAACAGTAATCTGTACTATACATAAAATACCTAGACCAAGGTCAGTGGACCATTTGCGGGAAACTGAGGAGCTGGATCTTGGAACAGGGTTCCGCACCTATCCCACTCTTATGATTGGACATGATTGGCATCCGTATGGAATGTTTTGTTCGAATTTTTCACTGAATACGTTTTAAAATTGGATGAGTTGGATTCTTTGGGTCAACCAAAGTTGATACCTGTTTAATTGACAGTAACTAAAAAAGTTCCGTACGGTTGGAAAGATACATGTGTGAGGAGTGATATGGGTTATACATCCCCAGCGTTTTAAAATTAGGAGTCTTTTCCTGTATGAAAAAAAATTTTAGACCACTTTTTTTGGCTTTTGGTCTCAAAAAACCAGGATCCACCCCTTGTGTAACGACGTTCCCCCAAAAATCGCCGAAATACGTTTGTTTACACTCAGGATATTTATTTGTGTGACGTGACTGCTTACATCGAATTCTCCATAGCTGAAAACTCCTCCCCACAAGAAAACGCAGCAACATATTTGTTTACAATCAGGATGATTTTTTGCATGAAGTGATCGCATCTATTGAATTCTATGTGGTCGGAAATCACTTCCTTCAGAAAATAACGGAAATTCGTTTGTTTACACTCGGGATATCTTTTGCGTAAAGTTAAAAACCGCTTACATTAAAAAATCGCGAAAATGAGCTTGTTTACACCAGGGATAATTTTTTTGTTTAAAGTGTTCATTAAATTTTCCGCAGTCGAACACCCTTTACTCCAAAAATTCGCGGAAATACGTTTGTTTACACTCAGGATGATTTTTTTGTGTAAAGTGATCACGTCCATGGATATTCCCATGATCCAAAACCCTTGCACCCCAAAATCTCAATAACACTACCGGTTGAATTGAAACTGGAAAAAAATTTGGTTTAGTAATGCATTAGATTGTAAAAAATTATATTTTTGAAGCCAAAAGTACTATGTTTCAGGAGTGCGGAAATTGGATCGAGGCCATAATTTTAAAAAACGAAAAAACTATTTGGAATTGCATCTCCAAGACGTTCAGAAGAAAAATATTTTGATCTTGTGGATGGTGTGAATCTCAATAATTTGGGCGTCCTCAAGTTGATTAGTCTTTTTGTTACAGTTTCCTCATATAATGAGATCGGCGACTTCATCATGTAAATCGAATGAATTTTAATTAATGTGTATACAAATGATGATACTTATGAAAAAATAAAGTGTCTGAAATGTGCTAGATACAATGAAGGACGTTTGACAAATGCGCAATCTGATCCGCAAGTTGTAACTTTTAATAAAAAGTTAGTGTCGTGAGATCTACTTTACTTCTTGTACGGCTAATAGCAGGCCCGCCCTAGCGGCAATCACTATTAACAGTATACTGCAGATATGAAAAATTATATTCGCAGTATACGGCTAATAGACACTTCCAATGCATTGTTTCGACTTTCGTAGTTACAGTATCTGGAATTAAAGCTCGAAGGCTACATGCTTCAAAAAATCTTTGTTGTCCTTTCGAATGATTGTTCCTTACTGTGTGCTACTGTACTTTGTTATCTACTTCCGATTATGTCACAACCGAGACACTCAATTAAATTTCATTACGTCCTCTAGATCTTTTCAAGCAACGAAAAAAATACTTTTGTGACCTAGTTTTTGAAGGAATATGCATTTCTAGCATTTTCTTGCAAAAAATTCCCAGGAAACTTGTTTTCTGATTGAATGTAGAAACTTTGCCCCTTCACAATATAAAAAAACATTTTCGTGATAAATGTACAAAAACAACAAAATTTTTTGATCATATTCCGGATAAGGTATTATCACGTGGAATAGGAAATTGTAGGACAGGAGTACTAACTTTATTCGAATGAAAAATTTTCCAACGAAACTGAAAATTTGAACCATTTAAATTCCAGAGACACTGAAAAGTCCTCAAGTGGATACTTCCAGATCTTCAAATAAATTCATTTATGAAAAACTGGAAAGTGACCAAATAGTTGATTAAAGTCTATTTATTTTGAAGTGACAGATACAATAAATTGATGATAGTGTATTGAGTTCGGACAAAACAGTAAGCTTATTGATGTCATCACTGAGGAAAATCTAGTTAGCGATCGTGGAACCGGAAATACTAAAAAAAGAGCTTGAACTATTCCTTGCATACAAAAACGGTGGAAAGCAGCTACCATACATGCACAGCATAGAAATTCTGCTGGGGGTCAGCCAAGACGGGGGGGGGGGGGGGTGGAATACAAAATTTTTTTTCATTCTTGATAATGAAAAGAAAGGTCTCAGAAAGGTTTTCTAACATCCAAACAGCATATTCTTACAACTATATTAGTCAGATATATTAAATAATTTGCTTAGAAAGCACTTTTTACAGTTTTAATGTTACTCTTTTGGAATCAAGTATGCTTTGTTTAGAAAAATTGTTAAACTACAGCATCATTTCCATTTTCATGACGACTTTCTCTCCTTTCTTGATCATTTTCCTTCGTCAACTTCTCAATCATTTCTAGGGGAGTCAAATCTGCTGGGGGTCAGCAAGAATCTGCTGGGGGTCAATAAAAATCTGCTGGGGGTCAAACCCCCCCCCCAACCCCCCCTACGTGCATGTATGGCAACTACTATTTCATACTTTTTACGATTTTCTGCTAACTATATGTCACATAAGACTAGAAATTTCCCTAAGCGTATTCAACTAACTTTCAACAATCTTTCGAGTAAAAAATTATATCGTAGAAGTTTTGTGTAAATGATGTCGACGGCAGTGGTAATTTTGCCATTTTTTATTTGCAAGCATTTTATAAAAAATAAATGAGAAATTTTGTTTTTTGCTACGGTAACCAGTGGTCCACTCTGTAAAAACCGCTTGTCAAATCGAACATACTTTCTCAGCTGTTGCTTTATCTGCCATTTCAAACTACGGGCTTTAGGTTAAGCGTGAAATTTAATTTTCAGACTGATAAAATCTATTCGTTAGTTTACTTGTCGTTCAACCGACTCAAAACGTTGTTATGCGTATTCCAAATGATTAACAGTTTAGCATTCGTACAAATTGAGTGGCATTACACAAAAAATCATGTAGAGTAATGCACATGACTTGGAATCTTCAACTATTTGTCTGATTTCACACTCTATTTTAAATTTTCAATCAAAAAGTATATCCATTCAAGTTTTGATAGTTTGTGTTTATATTCTGCATTGTTGTAAACGAAGATCAGGACAAGTAATTCAACCTCAGAGAGTAATTTTTATGAGTCATTGAGTTAATTTCTAAAATAAAAATCAGTGAAATTTTTTTTCCCGATTTTTTTCCGATTCATTTTATGTCTGCATTTAGTTGGCAGTTATAAAAAATTCACTATCCATTCAATTTGTAAAAAACACGCAATGGACTGAGCAACAATGTTTTTTAAGCAATCTTTATTAATCAGCAGTTAAACACGTATATAACATCATTATGCTAGTGTGCATATCAGTTTTAGCAAAATTCTTCAAAAGAACTCTATATTTTCAATATGCATGTAAACTTGGGGATAGTTGAACACAGAAGTTGGACTTAAATGTGCGAAAGAATAATGTAGGAGACGTATCGATCAGTAAATAATGTTTATTAACGTTTAAATGACAATTGTTGCTCAAATGACTAGGTCAAGCTCAAGTTACTCTTGTAAATAATAACACTGGAGAGCAAGTACTATTTTATATTTCCGAGATTTTTGGCTCAACTAAATGTCACATAGGACTGAAAGTTTGTGAGCATACACAATTTAACTTCGGCAATTTTTGAGAAAGTAACATATTTGTGTAAAGGATTTCGACGAAAATGGCAATATTTGTCATTTTCAAATTAACAGGTATTGCAATGATAATACCCCCTGGGTGGCGTCAATTGAGTATGAAGTCAAATCGACCAGGACTCAAGAAATATGTTTGATGGTTAGAAACCCATAAATTGATTGAATTATTAATCCTACTGGTCTAATGTGTGTTAAACATCAAAACATTCTAAGTTCCAATGTTAGGTGATCCATTTTCTATCATTTTAATTTTTTACAGTTCCACTAAAAAGTTAAAAGGCATTTCTGATTACAAAGATTACAATCTTTATCCAATAATATCCTGACTTCAAATCTTACCCGTGCATGTTCGGGAGCAAGTGTTCGGCTCTTGCGCGGTCGCGTCTGCAAAAAATACGGCTCAACAAAACGTACGTTCGCACAACTTGACGCCACCAACTTACATAATAATACTGCCGAAACGAATATGCAAATTTGTAGGATGCCTCGCGGCTGCAACATTTTTCAACGCAGCCCAAGTCAACGCAACGAAAAATTTAACGCACGTGAACGGTGAAAGAAATTATCAAAAGAAAAAGCACTGATGCTCTAATACACCACTATTCGCAATGGAAGCCCAGAACTTGAACTGAAACTTATTTTTATGCAAACTGAAGGATAGATGCTCGCTTATCAGTGAAATTCTACTTTGTACAGCATAATTTTCCACAACCATCATTTTCACAAAAATTTCATTCATGTTGACACAACAACGCTTGTATGTGTATGCGGGGGACATTTCAAGTTTATTAGTCAAATTTAGCCGGATTGGTAAATTAAAAATTGATAAGAAACATGTTACCCTGATGGAGGGGGTTCTTATCAGTTTATTTTCTCTAAAATAATAGCAAATTCACATAATTTTCGCAGCATAATTAGTCATCGAGTTCATACGCGAGCATGGTTATCTGGGAAGTTTATAGGTTGCAAACTGAAGTTCATGTGTATATTTCCCAGATGATAAGCTGGCTTACAGTAAATACTTTTGCCGGTTAATTGCGAAATATTTCGTCAGATCATGTTTGCCGACTAAAAGTTATCAGTCATGAATGTCATGAAAAATTCGCCGTTTTGACGTAAAATTGTTCGACATTCCGCAATGGTCATTTGACCGTGCACAAAGAAATTGTTTAATTATCTCAACCAAAAATGTTTTTCAGAGTGCTCTAAAGTTATAGCAAGGCAAGAAGTGAGTGCCACTCAACGAAACATATGTTACATCACTATACTAAAATACACTTTTTGTCCTCAATAATTTACTGATCCAGACTTTGACCCATTTGAGTGCAGTAATGACGTTTCGAAATGGAAAAGATGAAAAGAATTAACAAAATCAAAACAGTCCAAATAAATGAAATTAATTTTTGTGCAATTTGAAGTCTTTAGTCAATAACGTTGCACTTCAGCGAATGACATACACTTTTATGAGTTTCGAAGGTGAAATGCACGATGCCAAGGCTGATTATTCTCAGCTCCACTTTAGAGTGAGTCTAAGGAATGTCATCATTATGCTAGCAATTCAATCGATAGCACCGGGTTTGTTTACTGAAATTCTTTCTCAATGATTGAGTCGAAACTTGGCGCCCGTCTCACTTTTGGTGCCCAAGCTGTGTCTTACTTTGGCGTCCTTGAACGACCCAAGAATAAACCTAAGTCTAAGCTTAAGTCATCATTTCTCCTGTCAAATATGATTTTCTTCAACGTCGTGCTGGTCTAAAAAATGCGGATAATTTTGCCGTTCCTCTGTATGAAATTGAGCCTTACTGACTATGTGTTAAGTATTTATTAGGATAGTCATAATGTTGAATAGAATTTAGCATGACAATAAAATAATGTGGTGGCAATCGCTCTATAATTAAATGGAATGAGTGTTGAAGTAGCAGAGTAAGATGGGACGCCAAAATGAGATGGACTCCAAAGTGAGACTGTACTTTCACCAATAGCTTGAAATATCAATGGGCCATTAAAAAATTAGAGAGACGCTCACAGTTCAGATTTTGAGAGCACAATAAATAATGAAATGCAAGGAGTTGAATACTCGGACAAGTTCCACGGGTGGAGTTTGGCAACTTAAAGTTGCTGAAAAACGTCGAGTTTTGTAGCTGCTTTCAAATGACTAAATTATGTCGTAAACAATCTTTCACAGAGATTCCATAAAGATTCACTCATCCGATAATTGTACAGCTCATGGAATGTTTTAATGGCTCTTCTTAAATTTTGTGAAAGAAACACGATTTCGATGCTTTGACATTCCAGACCATATTTATGTTTTATATAATCAATTCCATGACCAATATTACCAGTTGTTTAATAAACTTCTATACCTCATCCACTTTGTAATGATCGATACAGCGAGATCGCAGCCGAACTTTTATTCAAAATTATTGAAGATTCGTTGACTCTATTCAACAAATTATTCCTTCATGGTACAGAATCCTTGATGATTACTCTTCAATCATTTCAAGATTATCGAAATTGATTTCCTGAAGGCTGCGTTCGCAGAAATTCAGACCACTGGATCGATTATCTCAAAATGAATTGAGTATAGTGCTATGATTTTGTATACGACAGGTGAAAAATTATACGTATATGATTAGCTATTTGTCATTTTACGCGATAGACAATTGGAATGCAATCGTGATCAGGTTTTCATTAATTACTAATCTCACTATGGCTCATATATCAGAAGATGATAGTACTGTATGTACAGGGTGATTCAAAAAACGACTCGCCTAAAAAGTTTGTAGTACCCCAGCCAGTAAGGAGATAGTATTCAGGTCGAGTTTTTCATATGCTTGCTCAACATAACACTCCATTTATTTTAAAATGATCGATGTGGCGATCAGATATCGAAAAATTTATTAAAGTTTATTACTGTAATGAATGAGAAATATGTATCGTCCATGAACGGTAAATAGAAGATTTGAAACCTTCCTCTCATAACTTTGTTAAATGGTCAGAATTTCTCGACTACACTCAAATCTCAAACACAATGCTATCGGAATCGTAAATTGATACGCATTGTGGTCGTTCTATAATTTTGACCTTTCCTTTATCATGGAGAAATTTAGAGTTTTTCGACAGTATAATGTTTTCCACTCCGTGAAAATTGCGTATCAAATTGAACTTACTTTTATATGGTTGTACGATGTCAGTCATCCCAATGTAATGGGCTATTATTTGTAATTTTGAAATTTTATTTGTAATTTTGAAATCTTCATCTAATGTACACCACGATCTGTACTCATTTATAGTAAACCACTGCTTTTTCAAGTGAACTTTTACATTAAAGTAGTGCTCTCTATTTAGTTATTGCAACGTAAGCTTATATAAATGCTTCACTATTAAAACGGCTTAACGAACCAAGCAGTGAACATCTATTTCTTAGCTCCAATGGTTGATTTTGATAACCACGAGCAAAAGCACTTTCTCAGGAAAACTGAGTGCCGCTGAATAATCCGAAATTTTTGATTAAAATCTTATAATATTTTTTAAATAAAATTTTCGTCAATCGGAAAACGGCAAAAATTAGGATAGTCGTCGAAATCGTTTGCACAAAGTTTTTACGATATTTTTAGTCAAAAAATAGTTGAAGGTTAGTTAAGTATTGTCATAAATTTGTGACGCGTCCGTTTAATTGAAAATTGTAAAAATACAAAATATTATCTGCTGTTAACTTATTATTTACAAAGATTTGAAGAAAAATAAACTATAAAAAATGGCCCCATCGAACGCGTATAGTACTTCTCAGCAGTATTTCCTCTTATGTCGATCTTTTGGGATATTGACAAAAAATAATCCATGAAAAACTGCAAAAAATGAACGGGTTTGCTTTAAAATATACGAATCAGACAATGAATCTCGAAGATGAATGGAACTTGACACACTATATCATTGTTTGGTTTTTTGTAAAGCGCTTGTAAATCGGAGAGCGACAAAAATTAGAACTCTCTTCGAAATCGTTCACATGCTTTTATGGTAAAAATTTTTTGTCAAGAATGTTGGAAGTTGTTTGAGAAAACTCATGGGTTTCCAGTGTTTTGTGATACTCAGCTCAGCGGAAAAACCATAAAAGTATATAAATTAGGCATTGATTTCCAATGTTATTCAATATTTACAAGATTTCAAAAAAACAAGCTACGTAAACTGATTTTTCTACCCAACGCAAGAATTCAGAATCTTTGGGTTATGTTCTGGTTATCGTAAGGTAGCTCTTTTAGGCGGGCCGTTTTTGGACAACCATTATATATTCCTGATCACCTATTCCACAAAATACAATTTTGTCGAAGAACTAACGATGACAATGTTTATCGGTGTAAATTTTAGAGCATAGGTGACGCATAGTTTCCAAGGTAAAATTACACTGATAATTATATCAGTTGAACCATAATCAAAATTGACAAGATAGTGATCGGGAGCGGTATGTTAACACGTTTCCGAGTTTATCGTAATATTTCACCTGAACTAATGAAGTCTCCTGGACCCGGTTGCACAAACGTTTCCTTCGGGAAGGTGTACCCTTCGACCAGATCAACCTCATGAGTGTTCCTGATTGTAATATCGATTTCCTACATTGGATTTAGATTTCAAAGATCTATCCCACCGTGCATAGAGAGCTAACGTTCGGCTTTTGGTTTGTGAGTTTTTCAGGTCATGGCCAAAGGGATCCCTTTCGCGTAGGGGATATTTGTGCGATTGGGCGCTGCAGTACTGGCGTGCATTGAACTATAGTTCCGGATTTTCATTTCTCTGAACACTTCTAGTTCAGCCACTTGTCAAATTAGCTGATACTCGCTGATATTTTCCATATTTCGGCAAAGCATAGACGGCACAACCTTGTTATTGCTGACGACTTTACGCAAGTCCGAACGTAAAGAATGTACATAAAAGGTTATTGTAACCATCTGCTACATGCTCCATATTCGAATTCATGCCAATAAACGTTCTCTCTTGTAAGCCAGGTGAATATTTGATTCGCAAGGGACTGCTCGGGAAATACTTACACAGAATATCCAGACAATGTATTTTTTCCAGACTTTATCAATTACTTCGACCACTGGTCACTCTATAACTACTTCGACTATTGGTCGCTTTCTTATCGATCATAATCAGCGAATCAATTCATCAAGTTAACCGCATCCATAAATTAGTATACAAAAAAGCACGACGCTACCGTACTTTCGGTTGATGATATCTTTACCTCCGTCCATACATTTTTTGACCATGTTTACTAGACATTGTGGTGGCGAGTCGCCGCAAACTTTTCCTCGAGGACTGCCTCCGCACATTAAAATTCACAAAAGAATATGATTTGCTGGCCAGTCTTCATGGAGGCCTTTTATCAGTGCGACGAAATCTTTTTGGGATCGCCTCGAGGGCGAAAAACGGGGCTACCTTTTTTATCTAAGTTGCGTATCACAGGCAGATTACTGTACGTCAATACTATATTGCCTATTGTACATAGACGTGTTAACTTGTTTTCCACTTGACTAAAGTAAAAGGTATGGTTGGTAGTTTATAGTCTTTTGCAGTCAAGATTGCATTCATGTGATAAGAAAATGGAAAGAGTAGTCCTGTTGGTACCGAAGGGCATGCATGCATTAACACCTAAATTATGACTACAGTCGACACTGTGGGAAAGAAAACTTTCGAGTGCCGTTGCGTCTGTAATGCACTCCGAGTATGTATAAGACAAAAAGCGTTAATTTTATCCACTCGTATCCGTACGGGCACACCCTGTTATTTCATACATCAACAGACTACACCGCTCCACTTAATTATATCAGTTTTCTTATTGCAGATCTTTACGTAACCTGTTAAGCCACTAATTAAAGTATTACGGTAAAAGAGAGAGGCACTAAACGAAAAATTTTCATTACGAACCAACCTAGCGTAACAAACAGTATTGAAAATTGCCTCATAACCGTGTTCGTTTGACTTCTGGGTTACTGTAACTGCATGGGCATGCACGTTTCAATTTATTGAACCGAGAAGTTTTCGAAAACGTCGTTATGAAACGTAAATTCGGTTATACAGCGCTCGGTGATATTGCTTCAATGATCACGTGATCATATTAGGATGTCATTTCCTCAAGCAAAATGATTGTGATCATACTCTGATGTGAAAGAAGGATCACCGTTAAATGAAGTAATCTGGAACTTTGTATTATTAAAGCATACGCATGGCCTATTGACGAGATACCACCCGATTCGACTCAACAGTACGAAATTCACGATTCACAATCAATTTGGTGAAATATAAATTCTGGATTCTTCAATATTACAGATTGTCAGTCATAACGTGTCTATTCTAACAAATAATAGAGTCCACTCTCTGATAGAACTCGCATCAAACTGTTAAAATTTTTCATAAAATCTGCAGGTTCTCCATGAGCCCATGTGGAACAGAATTTATCTATAAACAGAAGTACTTTCTAAGGAATTTTACAACAAGAATCAGTTAGAATAAATATGGTACTCCAATAAGTCATTCTAAAATTTCTATACAATCGTGGAAGTTGTTCCTGGATATCACGTGGAATGTATCTCTCATTACTGAACTGAATGGTATTGACGTCACTGGTTTACTTTTCTATCAAAAATTTGTGAGCGTCAGTTATTTGTCAATTTAAAAAATATTTGTTGTCTATTACTTATTTATTGTTAGAATTTTAGAATCTAGGTCGAAGAGTATTTTTCCGATATTATGCTTGCAATCCATGATTTGAATAGGAAGTTTTAAAAAATCAGTAAGTTTACAGGGCTAAAATTTTAAAAAGACTCTTCAAACCAGGGAAATTCGCTATAATTTGTTTCTTTCCGTCCCTGTTCATCGATAATAGTGTCTCTATAAAATTCTTGTACATTGAAAAATTACAAAAATGAAAACTTTGGTCCAAATGGTTCATTACACACAGCTTTTACTTCTTAACTTTTTACGCAACGATTTTTTGAAGTTAGTAACAGTTTCGCAAAACCTATTATTAAAATTTCTCTTATTTAGAAATTCCTATTTTTCTCATTTCCTT
The DNA here is from genome assembly GCA_963922205.1 of Romanomermis culicivorax. Classification (NCBI taxonomy): domain Eukaryota; kingdom Metazoa; phylum Nematoda; class Enoplea; order Mermithida; family Mermithidae; genus Romanomermis; species Romanomermis culicivorax. The sequence continues at coordinate 918,211 of CAWUHX010000030.1, forward strand.
ATTTTTTTCTTATTTAGAATTTTTTCTTATTTCTTATTTAGAAGTATTTAAAGAAAAACGGACTCGAGGGAAACATAATGTGGTCGATGTTCATACATGCACATTTATGTAAATTAGGCACCTATATTCGTGAGCCATCCTCATCTACAGTGTGTTCAACGAAAAATACCACAGTAGGCGTGTCTTCGATATGGTAATGAAATGATTTGTACCTGCATCCCTGGCGTACAGTGATTAAACAATCTACGCACTTCATAAACACAAGCGTTCCTTTCCTTGGCCCCCATATCTTACCAAACGTGGTATTTTTGTATTTCCATACACGCCCTATGTTCTGACGGATAACCAGTATTGCACGCCTGTATGTTCGTATATTTTGGAAACTTCTAATTTTCAAAATGCGTAAAGAAGCGTATGTACTTGAACAAACTCTTTTGTAGATGACAAGTATATTTTCGCCGAAAAATTTGGTGCAGTGCTCCATGTACGAGTACCACTTAAGAGAAACCTTCCACACTTTTGGCGATTAATTAAAGTATACTGTAATTCAAAATAAGTATACTGTACTTGTCCTTTTCTTGTCAAGATTGACATAATTTTAGGAGAAATGGAGAAAAATGCAGCCACTTGACTTTTTCCGCCACCAAAATATCATCGACTCGCTTTTTTCCAGTTCCGCGTTGATTTCGCGGTTAAAAATCAAAACATTTGATTTATAGTTATATGTATACCTTGTAGAAGAAACTCGATTGGAGACGACTGAAAAAATTAAGTTCATTCGAGTAAGGGTCATACATGCTTCTTACCAGAAACATTTAATTGAAATTTTTTTGTATTTTTCGGCGCGTTTTGTTTTGAACAAAGAAACCATATGTTTTTCATCTTTTAAATTTTGAAAATGAGTTCGAATCCGCAAAATTTCAGATTGCATTGGAAGATCGAGAATTATTCGATTTCGGAAATATTTGCTTAATTATTCAGATATTTTTTGCATTAAACTAATGTTCAACAACAGCCATGGTTGTGCGACTGGCGAAAGTAAAATGTCTACCGGTAAGTGATTTTGGTAGGCCATGTCTGCCGTAAGCGCTTGATTGGAGAATCTGGGGCCGGTTTCATCAAAAAGACATAAGAGCTCAAGCTGAGCTGCAGCTTAACAGTAACTTAACTATATGTTACATCATTGCCGCTGTGGTGTAGCTCAGCTGCAGCCTAACTCAAGCACATAAAATACAACGAGAGAGCTAGGCAGCTGCAGTCTAACAATAATGTTATAGCATACAGAGTTAAACTACAGCTTAGCTACAGCTTAACTTTCTCGATATGTTTTATATGTGAGTAAAGCAGTAGCTCAGCTGGAGCTTAAGTCTCTTCGATGAAACGGGCCCTAACCTATAGCCTGTTTTTTTAACTTCCTAGAAATGACAAAAAATAATTACTGCGTTTTTCTTTGACAACGAGACTTGAGGGTTTTTTACTCAAAAATTGATAAGGGTCCGTTAAGTAGGCTCACGAATTTCGAATCATATGTGACATGATTGGTTTAGCAGGAAAAAGCGAAAATGTAAAATAGTACTTGCTCTACACTATGAATATTTACAAACATTTCAAGAAAAACAGACCTTAGTCAGATGTCTCTTTTTGATTTTTTCATGATTTTAATAGGATTCCGTCGATTTGAAATCTAGTATCACTTTTGTACATCAAAGTTAGTTTGAAAGGATTGTATGATAAAAATTCTAAACCTGGTTATCATAACATGAAAACTGATAAATTTTGGTCAATAATTTCATTTCAACTTTTCATACTCTTTGAAAACTAAAAAATATTTTTGGGAAATTGTTGGACAGAAGCCGACAAAAACTCGAACACTCTGTCAAAACTGCTCCTCCAAGTTCTTTTTCTCATCTGCAGAATTCTTTCTTCTGAAACTGTGTAATCCAGCCTCTATGTATGGTTCCAAACAAAAAATCTTTTCATCACTTTAAAAATTTCAAAGCTCACGATGCAGTTTACATGAACTTTCTGCTGTAGTTCGATACAGGAACTAGCCAACATGTCAATTGTTCGCCCGTTCTAATCACAACCTCCTAGTAGTCCACTTGATTGTTTCAAGTCAACCAGGGAATCGACTTCCGTTTTTATGAAATTTAAGCAGTAGGTTTTTATATAATTCTTGTAAAATGAAGAATGGCACAAATACGAGTATGCTGATAATCGTTCACACAAAGATTTCGTTGAAAAATTTCTATGAGTTAGCTTAATCGTTTCAAAAATTTTCAATTTCATATAACACGTGGTTTGCTTTCCGTTTCTATCATACTACAATCATACTAACAAACTATTTTTGCTAGACTGAGATGATATGAGAACAGATTTCATTCATAACAAAGTGATGGATTTCTTTTTTCAGCTGATAACTATGAGTATCCTCAGGCAAACAATCGGCAAGATATAACGGTCGGGTAGAAATCTGCCTCACTGAAAATGTGAAATACTATCATCTGATTCTTCTCCTCTTTTCCCGTAACCAGCCAAATTCATACTGTAAGGAAAAAACATGTTTCAGCCGAATTCCTGCAGATAGTAGGAATCACTTAACTCTGAACTGCACCACTTTGATCTGTTTCTATTCAACTATGGAAAGTCTCAACTGAAACTTATATCATTCTGTTATATCACACTGATTTATTCAACTCACACTGATTTATTGAGCTTGAACTTGGAATTATTCATATTTCAGGTTCAGTGATGTTTAGCAACATATTAGGTCAAGGTAGGGTCAACCAATTGGGCGGCGTATTTATCAACGGAAGACCTCTGCCCCACCATCTTAGAGCCCAAATCATAGAATTATCGGCAGCTGGTGTTCGACCTTGCGTAATCAGCCGACAATTGCGCGTTTCACACGGATGTGTCAGCAAAATTTTGGGCCGGTACACAGAAACGGGAAGCATCGCGCCCGGTCAGGTGAAGAGAATAAAAAAACTAAATTCATAAATTATAGATAAGTTAAATGGTTAGGAAGTAAAGCAGCAGAAAAAAGAAGATGTACACGACAGAAGAAAAAATTTTATAAAAAGGGCGACATTACTACGAGTATAATAAGTCAAATCCTGAACGAAAATATTTATTTAATTTATTTTCTCTAGTGAGGCTTGTGAAGTCAGCAACATGCTGCTGGAACCAGATATGGCAAAAGTTTCTCATTTATTCTGTATTTTCGCAGACTGGTCAATATTATGACGTAAAGCCTTCTCCATATCCAAACTTTTATGGGTCTCAGAAAGTCACAAGAAACGGCTTGAGAAAATTTATCGAATATAAAAACATTGCTATCTGCAAAAATCTTTCGGTATCCGAAAGATGTACCCGTTACTATAAGAAAGAAAATGCTTCGATTTTGGCTGAAAACTTTGTTGAAAACAGACAAAATGAATCACTGCAGCAAGACTTTCACGTGTCAGATCACCGAGCTTGTGTTAACGAAACTTTTTTCTCAAGTACAATCCGTTTGAAAATTAGATTTTGCAAATCCCTAACTTACACGAAAATGTGTACAAATATGGCTTAGAACATGACTAATGAATTACTTTAGTTTCTAAAATTAAATTTCAGTTCGAAAAACTACGGCATATATGCTAAATAAAAAAGATTACTCGGGTCTGACTGCTCAGTTTTTAAATTCTGCGCTAAATTGTGGGATGTTTCCAGGTTGGCGGAAGCAAACTCAAGACTTCGGCGTCTACGACCGAAAAACAGATCGTCAAAATCAAACTGCAAAATCCGGCCGTTTTTTCATGGGAGATTCGTGAAAAGCTCATCGAGCAGAAAACTTGCTCGCGCGATCACGCACCCAGTGTCGCGGCGATTAATCGAATCTTGAAAAATCGTGGATTGAAGACGTCGATGACGACAATGAACGTTGGCGAAGATAAAATACGGAACTTAAAAAGGGATAATCCGCCGATTAGTGAAGAAATGAAAACAAAAGAAAAAATGACGCCGAATAGGGACATTTTCGAACAAGGCGATAAAGTGGGAAGGGGACAATTGCGATACAGTATAGAATCGATTTTGGGATATATTGATCACCAACCAGAATGCTCTGGTAAGCATTATCTATATGCTATATACATGATGCATGAGACAATTATTTTCACCTTTTGAAGCTAAAAATTTTTTTGGTTGTAAGCCGTAAAGCAAGAACTGCGAACCCTAACTTGAGAAAATATAGTGACATTTACCGACTGGAATAGATTCCGAATTTTGTGCTAAATTTACTATGCATTCAAATCTGATATCTTAGCTCATCATCTCATATACTGTAATTTATTTGCGATTCATTACTATCTGTCAAAAAAACAGCCTAACGGTAGCGCCTATTACCGGCAATTAAAATTAATTTATATTCTTAATTAATAAACTTTATTGTTTAATTATCTCGGCCTAAAAAAATCACAACTAAATTCAAACGCCTAAACATGGACAAGAAAGGCCCCAGGCGATATCTGAGGGTTAGTTGAGCCCTAAAGTTTTTCGTGCCATACATTATGTACCATTCATTGTGTGTTAGATACCGCTTTCGTCCCGCGCACAATGATTTACGACTTCAGCCGACACGTATAATCATTTCGGCTTGTTAATCATCGCATTTCTAAAGCACGATAATGACCGGTTTTGAAAAAATGCGCGAAAGAAGTGGGAAAAGTTTCCACAGCGAGGTGTTTTCAACGATTCAAAATTCAGATTCATTATGATCATAGAAAAAGCTAAAGTAAATAATTAATAATGATTTCAACATCTGAAGAATTTCACTTCTAAATCATTGATAGAATTTCGATAAGTGGGGTTAAACCGATATGATGCCGAACAAGAGGCACTCGCATTGAATTACCCATTGGATAGTTTATAAAATTGGATGAAAACATTCGCCTTATGCGAGTAATTTTCAGCGAATGACTGAAGTAATTTCTTAAAGAGCTGGATTGATTCTTAATGAGTGATACAGAAACTGTGTAAGGATTTTGTCAAACGTATCAAGTTTTATTATAGAAATAACAACTAAACAGGAGAATTCTGTTTTTGTAACTTCGACTCCTGACCATGATTTACTGGTACTGACGAGCTATTTGTTCATGCATAATCTGTGGCACGTGCATGATGACAATCTCAATATTCTGTGTTACCATGTATTAAAGTCCTCCGAACAAATTTCCTATGTTCTTTTTGTCTCATGCTATTCACGTTCGCGACATGCGCTTCCTTCCTGAAGAGCTTCGAACTTGCTTACTTACTGTACTTGGAGTTTGTTCACAAATGCGTCAGGTCGCTCGTTTATTCCGGACGAGGAATCAGACATAACCATCTGGTAACTAAGTTTATCGGAACTTCGTTTTCAGATCTTTTTTGCACTTGATGAACTAGGAATGAGAATCAGGTAGCAGAGAAATCACCATAAAATGTGCCCTGAGAAGATAATATCACCACTGTGGAACAGATAGTTTGGAATTACCTAAAACGACTCATGCATGCATGATTTAAACTTTCATAACCGAAAAATAGTATTGCTCCGAATGTTATACACTTCCACTGAAACATTTTAGAATAATAAAATTCAATGAACCTTTTGTTCGAAAATTTTTTGACAGTTTTTCAGATTATGTTTTGTGGGAATTTGGTGAAGTTTTTTAAAACAATTTTTAGCCACGACAGCGTAAAGTTAAAGCGCATGTTAAAATCTGTATGAAAATTAGAAATTAAGCACTAACCGATAGATGTCGTCAAGCTCAAGACAGGACTTTTTCACATTTCTTTTTTATTCAGTCTTTTGGGTCCCGGTGTCACGATTTTCGCACCTTTCAAAGCTCATTAGCCCGAACACTAATCAAGAATTTTTCTACGTGTTTTTCTTTTCTCTCTTTTCCCCATCAGTGCGGTTTACTGTATTTTCTTTCCACTTTCGGTTGGTGGTCCATGTTGACAAGAATGCTTATAAAAATAATTGGATGACTGTATATTATTGTGTTTTTTACTCGATCACACAACAATACACACACATGACACCGTTCTGCTCTTTCAAAGAAAAATGACAGTAATATTTTTACCACTGTAGAAAAAGTTAATAACTTCATTTTTCGGAGGTATAAATTACACACGGAATTTTATTTCTCGATCACAATGGAGACAAAGTTTGGAAAAATTATCCAAGTTTTTTTCTCATATTTTGATCGTTTGATGTTTTTTGCTTCATTTTTTGGTCGAAAGTCGTTAAGAAAATAAATTTGCGTATAAATTTCTAATTTCGAGACGCAAAATATATCGATGGGTTTTTGGCCCCTGGGGTGGAAAAATGGGGGAGAAATCTCGAGTTTCCCCCTCCTTAGTACTACAGATGCTCATGCGAAAATATAATAAAGTTTACCGAAACTCTGCATGTTGATGAGATCCCGCATCATCAAACGACTAGTATTTCTGCGCGATGTAGGAAAATATCCACATCACCCAGAATTGAAGGAGAGATTTTCAACCATTTTTGGACAAGTTTATTTCGAAAACCGTATAACACCGCCCAGCGGGCAGTTGAAGCGAACATTAGTACCGTAACAGTGTAATTTTTTATCGTTTATAGAAACAAAATGAATCTTATGCATTGGATTCAAGGCCATCTGGTGAAAATGTATTGATCAAGTTTGACATTTCCTTTGATGAAAATAATCAGGCAATAATTTCAATCAGCGATTACTTGTCATTTCCGCAGAACGTTTTATTTTTCTTTTCCTTTCCTTCTCTATGCAAAAGAAAGCAATTTCATCTACAGTTCTAAAAAATAAGATCTTTGTTTCCTACAGTAATCTAAACAATATCAGTAACTCGGTAATAAATCACCTTTGTCGCTGAAATTATGGTTTTCGTAATTACCGTTAATTAGTATTTCTTATGGTAGAAGCATAAACTGGTCATCTTCGGAAATAATGTATTCGAAGAAAATTAATTTTTTTTGTAGAAAAAATCGAGAAACCCGTCAGCGAAAGCGAAGACGATGGCGACAATGAGTACGGAGTCGATCAAAAAAGTCCGAATACGCAGCAAAAACGACGGAATCGAACGTGCTTTCTGCCCGAACAATTGGAAATTTTAGAAAAATCTTTCCAAGAATGCAGATACCCCGAATCGGCGGCCAGGGAAAGGTTGGCCCATCAGACCAAGTTATCGGATAACAAAATTCAAGTAAGCTAAATGGCTTTGCAGTCGAGCGTTGGTGCATGCAGTACTTTTTCGGGCTTGTGTTAACTACAATATTTGAATTTTCGACTAAAAATTCATGTTTACCGATTTCAATATCGGTTCACAATTTGCAAGTGATACCGAGGCTTTGAGCCCAAAATCGTTATTTGTGAGTAAAAAGTTTTACACAAAGTGAAGCATTGGTGAATGATGGTGCATATTCGGTCAATTTTCAGTTTATTGTGAAAATTACTTGATAAAAGAACTGTAGATTATCCTTTCTGCTTTCCGAGACCAAACAAACCTTTAATGTGTCAATTTTTCATGCATTTAAACACGAATTTCCAGAAAATTTTTCAGAAATTATTGATATTCAACAATAGATATCCACACTTACTATCTTGGGGCAACCTTTTCCCGCTAATCGGGGCTTCAGTAAAAGTTATCCTCGGTCCGGGATTTGAACCCGGGAGCCTTGTGGCTACCGTCCACACGCTCTAATCAACTGAGCCAATCGAGCAACGGGAAAGGCGCTCTCATTTTGCAACAATTCGTAGTTGATGTGGTTGCTGTGACCACTCTAAACAACTAGACCAGAATTCGGAACAATCTAGATATCATTGATTGTTGGAAAAAATTGAAAGTTTAATGAGAGAAAATTTCGAGCAGGATACTGATTTCAACAGTTTAAAAAAGAAACTTTGAGGGATTATTATGTGTTCAAAATTTATGTTTTGGTGATAACGCTATCAAATCGTAGGATCAAGTAGATAATCGACATTGCAATAAATGAAGGATTCACTGTAAGCACAACTCTATTTTCACGTGCAAGATGTGCGAAATTCTTAAAAAAGAAACTGAACTGTAAAGTTGAGCTGAAAACGGTTTCGATTAGTGGTTGCACGGATTTTCATCATCATCCTTTCTAGGTATGGTTCTCTAACCGCAGGGCTCGTTGGCGCAAGCATTTCGGCGTCTCGTCACTGACAGCCCCTATCTTATTCCCTTGCCCCTTGCCACCGGCGTTTATCCAAGCTCCGTCCGCCCATCACCACCATCAGCCCATCATTCCGCACCGTCAGCATCATCATCATCAAATTTTCAACGAATCGACGAGGAGCAGGCAAATAGAGCTTCACCCGGATCAAAATCAATCATCGATTTTTCATCCGTTGATGGCAGCCACCGCCGCTCAGTCTCCCATGGAGAACAACGGAAATGGCTTCAATTTCGGAACATCTAAATGTGAAACGACGAATAATAATAACTTTTACGAAATTGTCAGGTTGCAGCAGCAGCCGCCTTGGTATTGAAGATAAAAAAATGAAATTTTATCAGCTAAAAAATTGATCTTTCACGTTCTGAGTAGTGATATGTCTTTACAGTTTTTATTCTTTAGTGTTTTCCCGTTCAATGATCGTTTGTGAATGTATCTCATTTATTGTGCGTATTCGTGAATTTGATAAATTTTTGCAGTGTTGAAAAGATATTCTGATCACACTTTTCAAATATCTTGGAATCACATTGAATATTTACTCAGTTTCACAGGGTAGTCCTAACAAACGGCTCGTTGCCTGTTTAGTAGTTCAACCAATTAAGTTAGATTTTCCGTTTTGATCTTCTAATCTGTATCAGGATGAGTTTCAAAAAATTCACTTTTCTGAAGTATTTTCATTCGTCATACCATTTGCAGTGCTATAGTCTATTTTTTCCAAATGAGCCTGAGCGTGCAAAAAGATGTTCATGCAAATAATTAACAACCTGCGTATATGGACATCCTTTTATCAAGTTGACTGTAGCAGTTAAATTACCTCTAAAAAATCCCTTTTGATGCCAGAAAGGGCGGACATCGTCACTGTTCGGTCATGGAAGGTCCAAAACGAGAGTACAGCATGATTCCGTAGAAAATACCAATGCATGTCTATTATGGGGAATCTGATTTTTTAAGATGATTGTATGCGTCCCGAAAACAAAGTGTTCTTCAGATTGAAAAATCTTTCGCTCTCGGCTACAGCACATGTCGGGCTGTGCTCAAAGTAAACCATTGACTTCATACTATTTTTTGGCGTCGCGCAAAAAGTGATTCGATCCCTTTTCAATACACCTGAATTGTATTTTGGTGTCATTCTGATGTTGGTTCGTTTCATATTTTTTGTTGAAAAATTTAGTGAGCCATAGAGAATTCATACTTCCGACAGCTCTTTTCCTTTCTGAGCGGTACTGTCTCGTTGCAAAAGTATAACATATAAAATAGTAAACGTGGCTCATGCCATTTCACGGAAAATCTTCTTCCTGTTTGAGTCGACCAGTTACAATATAGATCTCTTCCTTCACGGCAATGAAGTTTTCCATCAAAATAAAGAGCAGAAGCATGTACAGAATTACATGTTTTTTATTGCGATCACTCAACAATGGCTTCTCACAACATTTTGATTGGAATAAAATTTGAATCCAGTAAAATAAAATTTATTTAGAACAAAACCTTGTCAGAAATTTTCTCTTTTTTGCGGTTAGAATTTCATAGAGCAAACTACTTGTACCCGTCATAAAATTTACACAGTCATTGCATCTGCAAATCACGTGTGAGTAACCAGTTATTATGCATGCTGCAGTTATTAGCATATTCTCTAGAATCTTTAAGTATGCTGCGAAAAGTTTCAGGAAACAGCAACCAACACGTTAACCTGCTGAAATACGTAGAATTTCCTATCTAACGGCCGGAACAAGGGGTAACCTATAGTTAGTTGAGATTTTCGAATTATTCGCTAGCTGAAGCAGCATCGGCGAGCACTGAACAAAAAATGGAAAGCGTACGTACCTTTAGCATATAGTCCTCTCCATCCACGCACATACATATCTAGAATCTCCTAATTTTCGAGGAAAAGCGCAGAAAAAAATAAAAAATTAGACGAAATATTTCTGCTAGTCGAAAAATTTTCCTTCCAGCTTGTTTTCACTCGCCATTAGTTGTGGATGAGCACGGTTCGGTTTCGATTGGACGATGAGCAGCTACCTTTCTCCACTGCCGCACAATCTCACCAGGTATGTAAAAAAGTTGAATTTTTTTTCGTCCATCGGTGACGTCGGAGTAATTTAACGAGGTCATGTGACTGATTTGAGAAAAAATAAAGATAGTTTTCAAAAGTGCAGAAAGAAACATAACTGTCATTGGAAAATTTAAATAATAAAGACATTTTTTGTTTGCTAACCTTTTGAAACCCCCAAAAAATCAGTCCAACTTTTCTGTTTTCTCTGTACAGAGAGGTCAAATAATCCATTGGAAAATTGCAGATACGGAGAGGCCTATAAATGTGTAAATAGAAAGATATTAGTGCATTCGATATCTTGCAGCATCCTGTCTGATGTTAAGTCATCGATAATCCTCGTCGTCTTTTTTAAAACTAATTTGTAAGACACGATTTCTGAGAGGTTCTACTTTCCCTATGATAAGTTGAAAATTAATCATATCTCAAAACAAGACATTTAGGGTAGTTTCGTGCACTGAGTTCCATGGTATCATTGGTTTTGCTTTAAAACGAAAATTCAGGCCACTACAGTATGCCAAAGTTTGAAAATTGATCTATCTTTGGCATTTTTCACTGCTCTTGCTAGCCAAGCGATATTCCAGGATCGAATTGATCTTATTTGATAAATAAATATTCATTTTGCAGAGGAAAGAATAAGCTCTCAGTGTTTAATATTTACAGTAAATAATTGCATATTACACTTTTTCACAGAGTTTAAAATGTCGACAATGGGCTCAAAATTGAAAAAATTTTGTTTATGGGCACTCCCAAGCACTCTCCCATCGGATGCCGCAGAATTTTATTTTCTTATTTTACAGCTCATGCAACATTTATTCTTACCAAACATCGGAAATCGGATTTATTAAAATGGGAGAGTTTGGCTAATCCGAATCACATTTATCTTTTTCAAAAGACTAAATCTGTTAGACTGGCGGATGACTCGATCACGGATTGTTTTGAATCATACATGTAACGGGGCTCCAATTTCTTGGGGGATCGGGCGACTTTTTTGGGGGCGGGGGTCACTGATCCTCCAAATTTCTCTCAAGGAAAACAATTTAATTTTTCCAACAAGGAAGCTCAAAAAATTCTTCAAGAAATGATAATTTTTGTTTAGAAGAACGTAATAATATATTTTTATCGCGAAGCGTCGAGAAAGTTGACGCTTTTGATCATTTTTTTGTTGAAAAATTGGAATTTTTCATCAAAAAATTGATTTTTTGCATTATTTTTCCCATCAAAAGTGTAGGGGTCCCTATGACTACCATGTGGGTAGCCATAGGATTAGAAAATTTTTTTAGGGGAGGGGTCGCCCAATGGATAGCCATATGGCCAACGATTTCTGGGGGGGGGGGGTGCCTATAGCACTTCCCGCCTATTACATGGATGCTTTGAATGCCTTAGGATAAACACTTTATTACTGTAATAATTTTGGTTTATGCGTATTTTGTAAAATTTAGTGAAAAATAAATCAATATTCGAAAAACTCATTTTGGAACGACTTATGTGCCCTGATATGGAAAATACAGTCATACATACACGCAGGGTGGCTCAGAAAAAAATTTTGGAGATGTGTATAAAGTTATGTGTTAAAGCTATCAAAATTTTACACTCTGATTTATTCTACAACGAAATAACGATGTGCATCCTTTTTCATGTAACACCCTCTATGTAATTACCTTCTTGATTAAGAAATTTTAAACAAAAAATGTGCCATAAATATCAATACTCGGCGAACCGGGATTATTACAAAAATAGTCGTCCGAAAAACTTCACATTGCTCGGGGAATCGGGAATTTAAAGCATTGGTCGGGGAAAAGGGATGACCGGGGAATGGGGATGATCGGGGAATGTGATATGTTTATTTTCTGTATTATAGAATTATCAATTAAGCAATAGACTATAGTTTGATTGTACTAATTGTTTAACAAAGGAACATTTTACACTCTGCAAAAAAGTTTAAACTGTCGATAATAGAAAGCAAAAAAAAAGAAAAATCCTGTTTATGGGCACTCCGGAGCACCTTTAACTATGATGCCGAGGAATTTTATTTTTTTTTATTCTTTAGTTCATACATTTCTACAGAAGCTGCGAAAGTAACATCTCATCGTCGCGCACCGTTTTGTCACCTGTAGACATTTGCATACACTGCACTGTCATTCAAATGTGTTTTTGAATCTAGATAAACGTCCAACCAATAAAATTCTGGGAACACAGGATGCATTATCCAATACATTATAAGAAAAAATGTGGCTTGAAGTACTGATAAATTTTAATTGATCTTGGTTTGATGGTATCTGAACAAAGTGCTTCAAATAAAAAATCGAAAACTTCGAAAATTTTTATTAAATTGCACAAATTGAGTGATTGCCTGAAATTCACTTACAGAAAAACGACAAGAGATATTCGAATACTCTTTGTTTTGTTGGAAAGGTATTGCAATCTACTATCATTTGCCCAATTTTCGTCTGTCTAACATTACGTTGAGTGAAAGTGAAACAGGGTTCCTTCAACTGTGGAGCACTTTCGCACATCTTATAACATAGGCAGACTCAGACAGCCGACATTTATTTTGTAACATTAAACTCGCAGCTTCGATTTTTTTTCCGTTCAAATTACTGGAAATAAAAATTTTTGTTACATCTCTTCTGAGGCATCCTGTTGCGCAAAAATCGTAAATTGATCGATGACATTTTACCACTCATTCGACTCACGTCTTTTCTTTTTATTCGTCTGATTTCAACGTTTTCAATGTTTCCTGCGTCCCGTTAAAGGCATATTTAGTGGCGTTGAACACCATTTTTGTACCAACTATCAGAATGTGCGGACACCTACAGCTCCCAAAACGGTACATTAATTTGATTGAAATTTTAACATAATACGTCAGACATCAATGGCTACAGAAATCAAGAAAAAAATTTTGCGGCATCCTATGGGAAGGTGCTCCAAAGGAGTTTTTCGTTTTAATTCGACTCACTTTGTGACCCTTTAAAACATAAAAAGTGTAAAGTAAGGGATTGAAAATTTTTTTTTCGTGTATGAAAATAGAGCATTGTCTTCTGCATGTAATGGATATTTGCCTACGGAGTAACGCCTTTTCTGAGCTCTGATATTTTGAAACACGTAAACAGACAGGAAAATGTCGAAAATTGTAAAAATTCCAAACTTTGTGATACTGTAGCTATGCGAATTTTGACTTTTATCCGAAATGAATGCTGCCACGATACTGAGCGCGTAAAACTACCCAAAATATCTTTTTTCTAGATATTATTAATCATCAACTTATCATAGGTCAGTAGAGCAGAAGGTAGAATCCAGACATGTACGGTAATTTTCCAAGGGGGGAGGGTCCTTGAACTTTTTATCCAGGGGTTAGGGGGTAGGTAAGCAAAAAAAACAGAAAAAAGTTCTGCAAGCCTGTTTTTCATAAAAATATGCACAAAAATCATCAAAAAAGCTGTCTTGGAAAAAGTTCAGAAGGGGTGTTTGACGATTTTTTTGTAAGGTAAGGGGATTTACCCTCCCCCCTATCCCCCGATGTGCATGTATGGTAGAATCTCTCAGAAATCGTGTCGTAAAGTGTGAAAATCTCAAGGGTGACGTCATGATTGCGGAAATTTCAAGATATATAGTCATAAAGTCAGTTGCATTGGATTAAACAAGATGGTGTGAAGAAAGTTTGTGTCCTTTCCATTACCAACTTTTTGATGTCTTGGCTTTCGAGCAATTTTCAAAAAGGCCTATGGACTGCATGTTCCACCATGCCATGTGCTTCAGTGACTGCTGATGAGCAGGTTTTCAAGTATAAATTATGAAATCGTACGTGTTATAGGGCATTGGACAGCCAAAAACAACATGGGTAATGTTACAATAAGCATTTTCGCCCATTTTGCCCACATTCAGCAAAATACACAGAAATTAGCTAAATGTGCCAAACGATCGATAGTTTACCTGTACCTGATCTCAGGAACTGTGACAGATATGGACAATTGGAAAATCATATTCGATAAAGCCTGCCGGCAATAAGACAATTTTCTCACAGAAAGTCGATCTTCGCACTATTTTCGATCTTTGAGCTCTTGTACTTCCTCAAAGTTCAAAACTATGTATTTCACAAGGTACTAAAGCTGAGCACTTACAAACATTATTGCATGTCTATACAGTTTGTAAACTTTTCCCGTTGCCGAATTTAGGTATAGGCGAACTCACCATTGTAAACCATATTTATGCAAATTTTAATGTAAATATGACCTATTGGCAAAAAACTGATGACCGACATTCTCATAGGCTATCGAATCAGCTATAACATGTAAATCTTTAAAATTTACACCTGGAGACGTGAGATCAAGTTTTTAACAAGTTTTTCAGTTATCACATTATGTAAATTTTAGTGTAGATAAGGTTTACGGGTGAAAATTGCAGTTCAAAACGTATTATTGCAGATTTTAGGCGTAAACATCTTTCCTTGTCTATGTCGATCTTCTGTCTATGGAAGTTTAAAATCTCTCCTAACTTTTTGTAAACTATTTGAGATGCTTCTGTTTTCGTTTGGCATATGATTGATTTATATGTATTTTGAAACATATGGTTGATGACCATTTTGCTACATCAACTATCAATTTTTTCTTCTAGTTTCCAAGAAGTATAAGGTGTATTTTTGAAGCTGTACTTTTCTCGCTTCAGGTCAACAATATCGATATAAATTTTCTGCACAATAGGGGACCTTTGATATTTGCTGAATCTAATACATCCTTATATTTCTCATGTTCCCGAAAACACGAGGAGCAATAATGTTTGAGGTTATTTTAGGCATTTTCTGTCCATCATATTGTTTAGTTTTCGTTTTTGTATATGATGGTGAAAGTTGTGCATGGAGACTAGTTTCTGAACAGCATACAACATAGTGCAAACATTTTTGTATCACTTTTGTACGGGTATAGTCGTGCCGCGACGATCAACATGGAATTGTTGTTTTTCATCGGTTTTTTATTCTTATTCTAGGGAGCTGGATGATTTTCTTTCGATGGTCTGAAAAAATTAATTCAATCAAATTTTACTTGTGCACAGATCTATTAAGTATCAGAAATGTGAACCCGATTCGTGCTGTACAGTCCGTATTTTTTCACAGTTTTCGGGGTTTGAGAAGGAGCCAAAGTTTGCCGGATATAGCCCGATCGGCCGAATCTCTCCGTCATACGGCCAAACCGGTTCGCAAGGATTTGACCAAACGTTTGGGTCACTTGGACCCGGCGGTCGATCATTTTTTCAGTCGAACGGGACGCCATCAGGTCATATTGTCGAGACAGTACACGAATATTCAAGCTCAAGTGAGGTGGTTGCTTTTCAACGTCAAGAGTCTGGTCAATGTTTAAGCAAAATACAAATTAAGTTTGATGTCATTCTAAGAATCATTCATATACATTTTGAGATTTCCGATCAAATTTTTTATCGAAATTCAGACGTAGAATGAGTTGTCAGGAAAGCTCTTTTTTAGCGAATCAGTATAAACAGACCTACGCAGCAATTTTTGTGTCATCTCTTCATTTGACCTTTTTTAGGTAGCCCAACCATCGCTGTACAAAAAATGGACAGTCCGTTCTTATACAACACCTCATGTAGGGTACACGAGACCGCAAACAACAAACCGCTACAACAGGAATTATTTGATGGAAGTAAGTTGATACAAGGATAGAATGGCTGAAAATTTTTGAGTGGAAAAAATGAACAGATTAATGATAACTAAAAGAATTAAAAGGTTGGAAAATACTGGAGAAAGCGATAAATGTTACAAAACAACAAAGCACACATAAATGAAAAAAAGACGGCTTTTACAAATAAGAAATAACGGGAGGTAATACGATCCGGTGAAAGACAAGAGATAGAGAAAGATACTATGAACGACAGCGAGGAAGAAGTAAAAGCAAAGATGTGTGAGACAAACAAGCCTAACAAGTCTTCACCCAGCTGTCAAATGAGATTTTCAGTTTAGGTAAATTTTGTGGGTTTTTGACCAAAACGAATCAATTTTCTAACAGTTACACGTAGAGGCTTTTTAGCGCACGTGTTCGGCGACAAAATGTTTAGGATTTTTTCACTCCTGAATTGGGCTTTCTCCAAATTGCCTATTCATTCTATTCATTCCTTAGTATCGCCGATTGTCGGCGACAAAAATTTTAGGGTTAGGGCATAAAAATTCTGTGAATCAGCAGAGAAGAGCAAGCAATTTAGCTATAAAATACAGAAACGGATACTTAACAAATGCAAAGATGTTATAGAGAGAAAAAGCACAATGTTGAGATCATACAAAGAAGAAATATCATAAAACTAAAAAGATATTGGAAATTTAAGCAGCATGAACTTTCGCGGATCCACTTTTTCGAACACAGCCCAATTAGCAAGTTTTCAAACTGCCTTCAGGAATGGAACGACCGGCTTTCGACTCTGTTAACAGCCAGCGGTCGAACAGCCCGAAGTATGACCTTCTGGCGCGCCTTAAAACCCGAAACCCGCTACTTGCTGACTCCGTTGATACCGACATATGTCTTTCAATGGTCAACGAGACTAGGCCCTCCTATCAAATAAAAACGGCCGGCAAAGAGCCGTTGAGCCCGCCACACTTGACATCGTTAATCGAAAACGGCGGCGGCGCTCGTCAGTTTAGTAAATTTTCTTCGTCTTCGGACCGCCGCGAACCTTTTCATGCTTACTTTTCGCCTTCCTCGCCGAGTAATTATTCAAGTATGGATCCTGTGCCATCTTAAAATCTTAAACAATCGAATTACTGTATATCAAGATTTACTGAAACTTGAACAAAATTTTCGGGGGATTCTGCACTGCTCTATAGCTTCTACTTCGTGATAGTACTCCACAGAAAAAATTGCTAGATCAAGCCCTTTAAACCGTGACTTCTGTTTACCTTCAGAATTCGAAGTTTTAAATATCACTTGCTTATACAGTGTCATTGCATTGATACGTACAGCCTGGCAAAATAATATTTTTATTCATAAGTTTACACGTTTATGATCATAATTTGACCTTTGAATCGTGGATAATTCCTGTGATCTTCTCCGTACCAATGTTCCCATCTAAGCTAACTACTTTAATAAACTTTTTAATTAAGTTAATGTGTTTATCAAAGCCCTTTTTTGAAAAGATAAATTCTACAACGGTATTGGGCAGTTTCATTAAAGAGACCTAAGTTCAAGCTGAGCCGCAGTTTAAGCTAGCTCAACTATATATATTATACCATAGCCGTTAAGGTGCAGCTCAGCTGCTGCTTAACTCACACACACAAGTTGAGCTACCGCTCAGTTGCAGCTTAACTTCCTCGATATGCGTTGTCTGTATGAAGTAGGCTGCAGCTCATCTGCACTTTTACGGCAAATGAATAAGATAAAGAGTTAAGCCGCAGCTTAAGCTGTAGCTCAGCCTCTTTGATAAAAACTGACCCAATTTTCAAATGAGGTTCGGTAACGCAAAAAGGTTTTATGCAAATAAAAACCTGCACCGTAAGTTGATATCTTTATGTCACAATTTGACTGTAACGTCTTACAAAAAATTCCAGGTTATTCTCATTTGTGATTTGTGTGAGGCTCATTATGAAAAATAGACTGTGGGTTGTACGGAATGAACTTATATACTTTTTCTTTCTATCACGATTTTGATAGTGGTGCTTGAGGATATTATTCTCATACATATTTTATATTTGAGATTTTTCGATTGTGGAACTTTAGCCTATTTTTCTTCGAATGCTTCTACAAGTGAAACCGCAAAGCAAGTGTATTTCGTATTTTTGTGAATTTTTAACTGTAAATCTGTGAGCTAGTTCAACTAATTCTTTACAGTTTGTGTGCAGAAAGATTTTACAAAAGTTTTCATGCTCCACAATTTATTTTTTTCAAAGTTGACAGTTGAGTGCTGGAAGATTGTGTAGAACAACAAGATAAAAATGTTACTCATGACGTCATCGTGGTTTCTTATGACTTTAACATGAAAACTGCTATGATATGGAAAGAAAACTCATGATATTATAGAAGATTTCAGCATTTTGTGTTCAATTCTGGAGGAAACCCTGTACCAAGTTGTTGGAAAATGCCATGAAAAGGACCGCAGGTTGACGATAGGACTGTAAAACGTAATCGTTTTTTTGGTTTAAGCTCTCGCTTCAACAAATCTTTCTCCCGCTTCTTACACAAAGAAAAGTTTTTCGCCGACACTGCAGCCGCCTCCTCCTCCACCGCCGCCTCTTCCACCTTATCCAAAAAGTTTTTCTCCAACCGGTGGCTTCAAAGGCGCATACGGCCAATCGAATCGAGAAACGTCCGCCTACAAGCTATGCCAAAAGCTGGCGCGCGAAACGCCGCCCCCGGAGGTCACGCCATCGCCGGCCCCGACGCCGCCTCCGCCGCCACCACCGCTTCCCCAAAACACGTTTTATTCACGCAAAACGTGCACGATAAAGTAGAAAAACATAAAACTCTAATGCAAAAACAGCAATTTTCAGTCGTAAATTTTTGAGATTTTATTGACGTCATTTGTTTGGTAGAGAAAATAATTCTTAAATTCTTTCTCTCACAATTCGTAGAGAAAGAAGCATCAGCCCCGTGCAATATTCTCCGAAAATTTCGCTCGATAGGCCGGTCAATTTTTATCGAAAAGAAATGAATCAGTCTTTTTCCAGTAGCGGAAATAAGCCGATTCGTACGTTCAACGATTACGACCCAGATGACATTCTTGGAGATTTGAAGAATCTGCAAAATATCAAAACCATTTCGACCTATCGGGCGACTAGTAATGGCCAAAAGTAAGTAAATTCTTTGCTGTTCTCTTTATGATAGAAGTGAGATATATCGGGTTTCAAAGTACCCTCGAAATTCGATGGATATTTCAGTTTTCTCCAGCTCTTGTCCTACTGTAACTTTTTGAGAAATTTTAGTCCCAGCTGGAGTTCCACAGTTTCAAGCAAGATTGTGCCGGTATCATATACTGTGCTCCTTTACGGTATGCCACCTTTAACGTATTTCTGATTATATGTAAATTGAGATAGCAGAATCTAACTGAATTTGGCATATTACTAAGAACACTTGTGCTCTTGCAATTTACTTATTTATCTTTCTACTTCGTGTATCTTGAGATTATGAGTACATTACTTTTCTAGCTAAATCTATCCATTTTTTCGACTGAACCTGAAACGTATTTTCACGATTAACTGAAGCAATCGCACTACAACCTCACAGAAAATATTGGCGCAGGTTTATCATCGGTCTACATATTTCTTCGCTTTCCTAACTCATTTTAAAATGAACAGACTATTGTTTTGTCACAATTTTTAATGTCACATAGATTTGAAATTTTCGAGCAAATGTTGAGGCAACCTGTTCCTGCTACTCGGGGCTTCAGTAAAAGTTAGGCTCGGTCGGAGACTTGAACCCGGGACCTTGCGGCTACCGTCCGCACGCTCTAACCAACTGAGTCAGCAACGGGAAAAGTGCTCCCTTTTTGCAACAGGTTGCTGTGACCACTCTCAACACAAACTCAACTAACCCTCAGCATTTTTTTTTGAATAAAAGATTTTATGATAAAAGGTTCGTGCCAACGACTTTGGCGACGGTACTAATTTTCCTTATTTTCAAACTTACAAGCATTTTATAAAAAGCGGACTGTAGTAAAAGATGTCATTGTTGCAGATATCATCGTAGTGTTTTGACTAAATTTCGTATTCCGTCAATTAAGTGCGTGAGGGTCTAAAAATAAGGGATGAAACTTTAGCTATTGACAAAAGACACGTCGAGCTGTTAAAAGCCATTTATGTCGAATCTTTCAATGACTTCTGAATTGTATAACACGCTTGGGTCTTTGTTCCAGGTTTAAAACCATTGTGCGGTGGTTATCCAGTCGAACAAATGATACCTTCAATAAAACGAAATCAATAATCCAATGTGATGTTTCCAATGCCCATTCTAACACGTAGAAGCAGAACATTTTCAACATATTCAAATAATAGTGAAAATTTTTACAGGATCTGTGGTATTTGTAATAATTTACGTGGGCAGTGATAGAGAGTGATCAACATTCTGTGAAAACGTTATAAACTTTAAAAAAACGATCGAAAACGTCAAGTTCTCTCCAAGCTTGGAAGCATGCTGATAAATGACGCAAAGAACCCTCGCTTTATGCCTGTCCTACTCCAGGGATATGTTAAGATTCTCGGAAATGTTTTTTGATCCATCACTCTTTCGATTCGAATATTTCTGTTTGAGCAATGTTCCTAAGAATCGACGCATTTTGAGATCCCGGAATACTTTTCATTTTTTATATCCTTAACTGGGGTTTTCATGTCATTTCAATATCAGTTTTGTCGCTATGCCCCCAATTTTTCGCTTTTCTGTGTGTCTTTCAATTTTCGAAAATGTGTCGCTTTTCGGGTGTCCGCTTCATTTTCTCCCAATATCTGGTAACATTAGGAGTAAAGCCTAATGAACCTCCTCGTTGGCCGCTGAACATGCTTTCGATAATCTCGCTACATTTTCCGGTTAGTTGAGCAATTGCTTGGATTGTACGCTTGTACACAAAAATTTCTGGTAAGAATGCTCATTCACAGTCCAAAAGTGGATGGACATGCAATAGGAACTTTCAAAAGTACACGAATCCATTTGATTGCGACAACATGAATCGAAGTAAAGATATCGCTAAATCCACTCCTGGGCAGAAATATTTACAAGCTTGCCAAATTGGTAGCTTTTTCTTTTTGCCGCTTAGTGTATTCATCAGTGGTATTTATCAAACTCCATTATCTACTGGAATCTAAAAGCTGTTTTCTAGTAGATATTCACATAATCTACAGTTAAAAAGTTATTTTTCAGTAGATCGGCGCCCTTATCACCCGGGCAACATTCGATCGTTAGCCCGAAAGCCCGCGGCTTGGCGCCGGCGCCGACGGACCAACCTGTTCGGTGCCCGGCGACGCGAGGCATAGAAGCCAACGTCGACGCTTTAACTATTCGTATGATGCGCAACATGGAAACCGGATACGGGGCTGCAGGATCAAGTAATTCATGCATATTGTCATACCAAAATATGCCTAGCAAAATGCTCATGTCAGCAAGATGACTACTAAATCACGAAAAAACCCTCCGCTCAACTGTTTGAATCGTGGCCGTTTTCCGTATGCTGATGAATTTTGAAGTATCGCAAACGATTAGTCTTTGAAATAGTTTACATAAATTTTTTACTAAAGAACCGGTCACTACATTTGACGAACAGCATTTGGTTGACTACTAAAGGCGTTCACTACCACGTGAGATAATGATCAAAAAATGAATTTTCGATTTGTGGAATTAAGAAAACCAGGCAGCTTCGGCTACTATTTTGTTGTTTCAAGTTTACTGTCTCAAAAGTCTGGCAGCTCGGAGTCTTCCAGAAACATAGTATATGTCGGTTCCAAGCCGTGAAAAATTTCAATGTTTCTTATTCTTGCATACACTTGAGTGTTGGTTGGATTTGCTCTATCAGAAACTCTGACGTCGAGTTTGTTGCTGCATGCCTAAAAGTTGAATGATCTCTCTTCAGTGACTATATCAACATAGTCAGAAAATTAGCCCAAGAAAAAAGAGGAACTAATCGAATAATCTACGGCACAATCAGGAGAAGGGGCTCATCCAATTGTGCAAAACTTTTTATCGCTCATCAAGGAATGGCGTCATTTGTCGATTTAGATATACTCTGCAATGATGAGGCACAAAATGACCTCAAAACTACGAATCATTTCTTTACCCAAATCTAGCGCTTAGGATCGGAAATAATTTCCAATGATTTCACGGCTATCGTTTTTGAGTAAGTGATGGGCTAGTTCGCATGATGATTGAAGTACTGTGAGAAAATCTTGATAAATTGAAGATTGGTCAAAATTGGGTCGTATGTGGTAGAGTTTCTTCGATGTGTTTAATAAATACCAGTGGGGTGCAAAACATGATTCCGAACTTGTCTCAATATTTCTTATACTATATGAGTTGTGGGGTCACAATTTTTTCTAAATCATGGCTCAAAAAGCCCTAAAAATTGTGTGGATTATTATTTACGGTCGTCTACTGGCTGAGTTTTAAGTCAAAAGTACCCAAAAAAGGCCATGTTCAGAATTTTGATATTTTTGTAACGAGAACCTTTATCTCTGTGTTATTGTTTTGCGAACCAAGACTCTACAAAAGACTTTTTAGGTTTTTAGCTTATTTTCAAACATGTTTAGCTTTTATTGATGGCCATAGCAGAACTTCTTGACGGATAGAGGAGCAATTTTTGGTGTGTTTCATGAATTTTGGTGGCCTATTTTCAGGTTGAATTGATACAATTCGTCTCGTTTACCTGACTTTATCAAAAACATTTATTTTAAAAATGACAGTCAGAACAAAGGAATAGAAAAAGATTTTTAAAGCACATTAAAATTCATCTTGCAGTACGTAGACACCTTTTTTCTCATATCGTTGGCTTGTCTGCTACAGTCAATTTGCGAAAAAGACGTTCGCGAAAAAGTGGAGTATTACTGCATTCTGCTTGATTTTTTCAGCTGATCGATGTCATTATCTCACTAACTGGGCATCCAAATTATAGAATTTTATCATTGTGCTAAGGATAGTCATATTTGGTGTAAATGTTAAAAAATTCATCTGTAGGGAACTTCAAGGAATTTTGCTTATTTGAGTGAAGACATGTTGGCGCCTTTTTGGTAACAAATACACCTCTCAACTTGCCTATGTCCCGAGAAGACATGGGGTCGACTTTGGGTAACTTCCATTATAGTCTGTTTTAATTGAAATGCTTTCACATAATATTTCTTCTAATCCCCAATGTCATACATTTATCAAGTAACCTTTAACATTGTTTAAAGTTTTGTGTAAACGATTTAGACGACAGTACTAATTTTTGTGATTTTTTCAATTTAGAGGCATTTCATAGAAAACATAATATACTACCATGTACACCTGGAACTATTGTGTGCCATAAAAATGTTCATAATAGGCATCGTATGTAAGTGCTGGCGTTCTTGGAATTATTGACCTATTGACCTTCTTTTGATCAGGCTACAGTATGATGGCGGCTATGCATGGTAAACATTCGCCATTTGCATTTAAAGCGCCGATTAGACCAATAGAGGACCTACGCCAGTTGAAAGCAGATCATTAGGAGATATCCAAAAATGTATGTCATATGTCATCAAAATGGAACTGGAAACCAAACATTAACCTTACACGAAGCTTCTACATAATCTTGTCCATAAACACATTTTAAATTATGTAGTCGTCCGCGATAGGTTATAATTTTCGCTAAGCAAATTATTTAGTCGGCTCTTCTCCGCTGAATTCCGACTTGTTTCTTCTACAACGTTACACCCAGCTGTTATTGGTTCTCTATCTTTTTCTGCCTTTTTATCTCCCCTCGATTGTTCTCTAGAAAGGACCAGCGGAGATAAAAATCTTATTAATCAATGCTTTTGTCGCTGAAACGTCAGTAAATGATATTATTCTTCCGATTTTTTCTATTATTGTTGTTACTTGCCGGTTGTTCTATCCCGCGTTTTCTATTATATTCAAATTTATTTTATTCAAATTCGCTAATCAAAAGTTTATCGATTTTTCTTTCTGCGTCCTATGGAATATACCATTTCACGATATTCCACGATTTAACTTCTTGAAGTAGTCTATAAAAAGTTACCCAGTAGTTGCGGTTTAACAAGGCAATAATGATTTTCTGATATGAATTTCTCAAGTCTTACTGCACCCATAGAATAGTGAATGTATTTTTGATGGGTACGAATTCATATTAAAAATTGTCCTTTTCATCAAATCGCTAAAATGTTGCGAGTTTTTTACATTTGCCTGAATTTTGCTTCTGTCTGACTAATTTTCGTAGGATCTATCTTTCCTGCGAGCTGACAGCCAAAAACATAATTTCAACATGCACTTTTGGTTTGAAAACTAGACTTTCTCAAAAGTCGCTCGAAGATCGAAAAGGTGGCGATGATTATTCGGTAGATGAGCAACTCTTATGAAATTCGGTTATTTGAGGATCTTGGAATGAAACGTTGCAAGAATGGCCTTACGAAGAAGTATTTCAATTTTATCATTTCAGCAGCTCTCAGCCTGAAATTCAATATTTGTCCTCACCATACATGCACAGGATGGAAATTCTGTCGGGGTTCAGTCATCCCAAGGGTCAAATACAATTCTCCTGCTGAATTTTTCGAATAGAGGTTCGTGAATTTTTCGTCCCTTTTTATGTTTATTATATTTATTAATGCCAAATGTCGTTTTCATCTTTTCGTCTCTTTTCCTCATCTTCATAATTTTCTCTCCATGATTATACTAAATTTCGTGGGAATCAAATCCTCCGAGGTTAGCCAGAATTCTGCCAGGGACCGAAGCTCTCCATCGCCTCAACAACATGTATGGTCCTCACAATTTTACCTGCTTCATAGCCTCATATCACGATATCATCAGTTATTCTGCATCTTTTGCGATCCGTTTTCATTTGAAAAAAATTGTTTCAAGCTGCTTAAAATATCCGTAAAGAATTTAATGACTCGAATGCAAACGAAAAACTCCCGAAAATTTTCTTCATTTCCAGGGTCGTATTCCTCGGTTAAAGAAAGGGCCAAAAAGTGCTTGCAGATAAAAAAATTGCCTCCTTTTGGCGCCATTTAATCTTAACCAGGGTTCGACTGTGTTTCTTCGAAACTAGATTTTCTCCGCACATTTCCGTTATTGGAGAGAGGGTACATACGTCATTCATAGACCCGATCGCATTCTATCGGTTGGGAAAACATTCTTTTTATTCTAAATACTGCAGGCTACCCCCTCTCCAGTTGCTGCACAAGTGTTGTTATTTTTAAGGCGGCAAAAATTTTTTATAGTTTTCCCAGAAAAATCCACGAAACGCCAATACCACGCATTGTGTGAAAGTCTAGATTTCCAAAATCATGCGGTTGTGCGTCAGCTCATTCAGTCTTGTGATTTCTTGAATAATCTCAACGGTATCATCTCAGTAGGTCGATCATCTCAGTAAGTCGATCACTCCAGTATGTCGATCATCCCAGTTGGCCGACCAATGATATAAGCACCACTTTTCAGACGTATAAATAGTAGGTCGACTGCCGTAGTAAGTGGACTGTCCCAGTAAGTCTATTGTCACACAAAGTGGACCATACTGATTACTGATGAAATGGATTAGAACCGGACTCGCCCAAATTCCACGACAGCTTAACGAACACAATTTTCGAGATCAGATTGCTTTTAGGGCTTAGGCTTAGGCTCAAGCTGAGGCTTCCGCTTAGGCATGGTCTTAAGTTCGTGTGAAAAAGAGATATTAAGTGCAGAGCTGTCGGCCTTCTGTAACAGTTGACCTACTGGGATAGTCCACCTAGTGGTACACAATACTTTCAGGGACTCTATATATTTTTCAGTATTTTTGAAAATGTAGAGGGATATTTCTTCATTTGCTGCCATTTTTGCTCTAAGATCGTCAGGCATATTTTTCGCAAGCAGACCTATCCTGTGATCTACCACTATGCGACTATTTTACATAATACCAAACGATTTTTGTTTTTCTAGACAAGTTCATCTATGAACTTAAAAGTTGGCATGTACCTGGGAGGAGACTGCATCAGTATAATTGCCCATTTTTAAATGCTTATCATAGAAGTAAGTACTGTCATCAAAATTCAATGTTTTTACTGTAAAATCTGTTACTCTGAAGTTGTTAGGTAGGCTTAGGAATTTCTAATCCCATGCATACGACGCAAAAATATGAAATGGTACTTGTTTTCCTGCTTTATAATTTAGGCATTTCAACAAAAGGAGACTGTAGATGTTCTTCTACTTGTACATCGGTTTTATCACCTTTCATTTTTTGCGTATTTATCCTTTTTCCATGATTTTATGTATGGATACTATCATGATTTTCACCATTTTTTCTTAGTTCTTACCGGAGTTAAATTTCCAGACCGAAAATTATGGATCTCACGCCAGTGATTTATGAGTAAATCTAATATGAAATATTGACTAATTATTCCAACCTGATAACAAAATATTCTCTCTAATGTCTGCAAATATATTGTCGTCGTCGATCGTAAATTATGCCATCTTTTGATCTCCTCTTGTATAGTCGAGGGTGTCTGGAGCAATAATTCTTGTTTGCCATTTATCAATGTCTTTTGAAACTAATTAGAGGTGTTCAAAAATAGTCTCAGGGGATTTCGAGGAATCCGATATAATGGACGTTTTCGGGTATGAACGTTTTTATCATTCACTTGAATAAGAGAATGTGCTTATGGTCCGCTGAGTGAGGCTATTTTTCAATTTGAGAACGAAAACGGATAATTTTGGCTTTTGGATCGAATTCATTTTTTAGTTTATCTGAAGGTTATGCTGAGTAGTTCAGACCCTAATGCGGAGAAATTGGTGTTGAATTTTTTAGTCTGATAAGGTCTGGCGGGTCTCATGTTTTCAAAATTAGTTTTCATAGCACAAATATGTAGGTACTGTGGTAAAATATCGAGTACGGATAGATGCATAGAAACTGTTTTTCGGAACTTATGCAGTCCATTTTTTCAAGTGAGTCTCGGAATTCAAAAAGGTGTTCGTGCAAATGATAAGTAATATGTGTGGCTTATTGTTCATTATTTTATCTGACGGATTTCTCTGCAATCCGAGGCTCGTTGAAAAATAAATGGAATATAGCAGCATTAAAATTTTCCTGAAAATTCGAGTTCTCCTTTAAAGATAAGTCTTGGTCATTTTTATGAGTTTGGTGTATCTTTCTGTATCTATATCTTTTTATATATTTTTTTATTTTTATATCTTTTTGGCCCAATGTATCAGATATGCATATTCTTCTATACAGTCCTATCTATAGTCTGTTCTTTAAAACGCTTCGAAATAGAAAAGTGACACAAATCAGTACTGTCGTCAAAATCGTTTACATATAGCTGCTAGAGTAAAATTTTTCACTCGAAAAATTATTGAAGGTTACGTCAGTATGCTCACGAACTTCCAGTCCTAAATGATATATTGTTTATCAGAAAAATGTGAAAATTTGAAACAGTTCTCGCTTTCCGCTTTCATTAATTGGAAGCATTTCAAGAAAAACAGACTATATATATGTATTGTAAGGCTATGATCAGGCTATACGAAGAGTGAATTTACAGTAATCTTTACAATTATGATCTTTGACGAAATATCAAACTGTATGTACTATTATCACATTTGATTCTATGAGTTGACTTCAGGCTAAAAGTCGTGACAGAACTTCAGTGTTTTGGGCTTGATGGAAACAGGTAAACTGATTTAATTCATGATTTTCCTACCAGTAATGATTTGGATTACATTATTGGAGTGCAAATTTGACTATCCATTAAAAATTTGATCTCATTTTAAAACTCCGCGAATTATGGTCCATTTATTTTAAAATGGCATGTGCGGCTAATCGATGTAATTATAGTCTGTTTTTCTTGAAATGCTTCCAAATAATGAATGTGCAAAGCAAGTACTATTTCAAATTTTTGCGATTTTCTGATAAACAATGTATCATGTAGGACTAGAAATTTGTGAGTATACTGATCTAACCTTTACCAATTTTTTGAGCGAAAAATTTTGCAGTAAGAACTTTATGTAAACGATTTTGATGACAGTACTGATTTGTGTCACTTTTCTACTTGGAAGCATTTTATAAAAAACAGACTATAAGTTCGATTCGGAAAAACAGTAAGTTTGTTACTGTAATCAAGCGACAAACAGGTAGGTTGCAAATTTTCCTCCATAATCTGGTTAAATGCACTTAGGTGTCACTGCGCTTCTATTCAGAAGAAAAATGATAAGCATGATATCGTTTCTTCGATGTTAGCATATTTTTCATCATGAGAAAATGCATATTTTTTCTACAGTATCAAGTTTTCCATATCGTGAGAATTGTTTGTCAAGTTGAAGCTACCTTTTCCGTTCTCTCTGCATCTGCTATTTTAAAGTAAATGGGCTATAACTTCAAATTTTTCATCCGAAAAGATTTTATCTTGGCCTTTAATTCTCATTTTGATTTTATATCGAACAGAACATTGGTTTGAAGAACCGCTGCCGGAATCAGATTGCGGTCTTGCTTACGTTTTTACCAGATTCAGCTATTTTGTATGTGTGTGACTATTATCAATGACACTTCTACATCTTGTACATCCATTCAGGTGAATCTACCTATTAGTAACAATGCTGTGCATCAGTTGATATGTGTTCTGTCTTTGAACTACAGAGGCTCTCATTGTGAGTTGCAGCTTGAGTTTTACTATAATTCTGAATGGGGTCGTCGTCGGATACATGAATGTTCTTCATTCCAAATTTTGAATATATTTTTTGAAACAAAAGCATTTTGAATACATTTTTTGAAACGAAAGCATTTTGAATATATTTTTTAAAGCGGAAGCATAGAAATTATATAATAAAAATAATTTGACTATAACGTGCCATCAATTATTCTGGTCTATCAAACCCACAATTGCTCTTCTAGGTACAGTACACCACCACTAGGGAAACTTTCGATTTTTTGATAATCCAATGAAAATGTTTGAACTGCTCAATTCTGAATCCTGATGTCTTTTTGTTTGATTGCTCTTCTTATGCGCCAGAATGTTTTTACTTTTTTATTGTTACGGACTTGTAAAAATGGTTCATTTTCTTTATAAATTATGTAATGTTTTGCCTATTTCCTCGCGTGCTATATAGAATCGAGTCTTTTTCGGGAAACTGGACGGAAATTGTCCTCCTCTCTACCCTACCGCTCACCAACGTCTTTATATTTTTGGTCTTTCTTCTATGGTTATTGTATTTCTACCATTTTTTATACCGTATATGTGTACACTAATTTTTCGTGGGCAGATGTTTGTTATGCAATTGCGTCCCACATGCAGCAAAAAACATAAAGATTTTACTAGATCATTTTGGATGATTCGTTCATTTAGCTAAATAATACTCGTCGTTTGAAAGAAATTGTTCGATTCTGAGCCTGATTTGTACAGAAATTATATGAAATGAGTGACGATGATGGTAAGCTTAAATTACTGAAAACAATGCGGTTGACATTATTTCATTCTTTTTTTAAATCCAGTCGTTAAATCTTTTTGCAGGCATAAGATTTTCTAAACTCATAAAATATTCATGACGGTATTGAGCTCGCATTTATGACTACTAATTTTAGTGCCAAATAAATTAGACATTCACGGAATTCACCCCCAACACGTTATTGCTTAACGCCATGCTCAAATCTTATGAATACGGTCGTTAGCAATTTTTAATATGGTCGTTAGCAATTTTTTCGTGAGAAAAATTTCTTTAATAAACTATAATAGCAAGAAGCTGTTACGGCTAGGGCTCGTTGCCGCTACAGGCATACATGCACGTGGGGGTTTTGGGGTGTTGACCCCGAACAGACTCTGATTGACTCTCTGCAGATGCTTGCTGACCCCCAGCAGATTTGACTCCCCAGCAATGATTGAGAAGATGACAAAGGAAAATGAGCCAGAAAGAAGAGGAAGTTGTCATAAAAATGAAAATGATCCTGTACTTCAAAATTTTTCTGAACAAATTGATTCCAAAGATGTAACATTAAAACTTTAGAAGTGCTGACCAAGCGAATAGTTTCACATATTTGACTAATATATGTAGAACAATATGGTGCTTGGATATTAGAAGACCTTTTTTGTTATCGAGAAACAAAAAAATTTCCATCCTACCTCCTCGTCCTGGCTTATCCCTAGCGGAATTTCCATGCAGTGTATGTCCATGCCCATACAGTCCCATTACCGCGGCACCCCGATAAATGTTATATAAAGTAAAAGGCTCATTACAGCGACGGGCCTATTAGCGTTACAACAAATGCGCACTTTTAGCTCATTCACTAAATGAAGAAAATGGGTGGAGAAAAAGAAAATGAAAAATGATCGAACTCGAAATTCATTTTCATTCACTGCAATCAAATTTCTGAAGGGTACACTAGGGAACGAAAAGTTATATGTTTGATACTTTCAGAAAATCATAGGTGGCGCAATAGCGTCAACTACATATTGGCTCGCAAAATTCATGTCTCCCTCTAGAGCCAAAACGGTGAGAGCTAGAATCTTGGGCTTTTTTCATAATTTCGTTCATAGGGGTAAAACATGCAAAAAGCGCACTTTTTAAGGGCCATCAGTTCCACCATGCCCCACAATGGCTGTGCCGTATCCAAGCTCCATATTTCGGCCTAAGCATCTTGGAGCTGCAATCTCAAATGAGTGTTTTTATTTTTCTTAAAATATGGCCGCAATTCAATTATATGGTATTCCAAGTCCCGGGAACCACGAGAAAGGCAATTTTGTGCAGCATAATGCAGTACATTGCCAGAATTTTTTGATGTTTCAATTGAATCAGTAGCATTATTAGGATTTTCGGGGTGTAGGGGTTTTCGATCATGGGGAATTCAATGGACGCAGTCGCATTTCACTAAAAAATTATCCTGAGTGTAAACAAACGTATTTCCGCGATTTTTTGATGAAAGAGTTTTCGGGGAATTCAATGGATGCGGTCACTTTATACAAAAAAGTTATCCCGGATATAAACAAACGTATTTTCGTGATATTTTGGAGGAAGGGGGTTTCGACCGCCTGGAATTTAATGAATGCGGCCACTTTACACAAAAAATTATCCTGTGCGTAAGCAAAGGTATTTCTGCGATTTTTGCAGAAGTATAGCAGCTCTGTCCGACTGTCGGCCGACGCAATCCGACAAAGTATGGCAGGGCCTTAAGACATTTAGAAGGTCAAAGGAAAAATTTGTTCCACTAGCACCGAATTAATTTTCTTTGTTACGAACAACAGAAACTTATTTGGTCGCGTCGATGGGCCTGACGGTGTAGTGAACCCCTCTGAGCACCTGTCGCAATAATAGGCCTGGTAGCGGTTATGAGCCTGTCGCCATAACGACTCTCAATCATTCTTACACTGCGTAAATGCAGATATGTTCATTTCATTTGGATTGAAATGTGTGGCCCTTTCCTTAACCTTGAAATAAATCTTTGACCATCCTGTCACCCATGCATTCCTGACGTATACTTCTCATAAATTAATGCTGATAGATGAATTGATTTCAAACTTTGTGTCTGATCGCATCAAATAAAACACATTAAATATGCATGAAAACTAAAGTCATGCTTCGGTTTTTCATAGCATTACAATTTTCAATGGATATATAAAGAGGACATCACTCCTATATATTCACAACTTGATCGTCGAGCACAGTGGGTTGAGAATAATGTTTCAAGAAGCAATATTTCACACTGCTCAATGACTCCAGAGATCCTCGAATACACTAGCCATTATTGTCACTCACTCATTAAAATTGTAGTACCACGATGCAGTTATGAGTTATTTTTTCAGCAAACTGTGCTAAATGCGGTGAGGGCATCTTCAGCAATCGGCCGGGATGCGTTGCTTTGAACAAGACTTTTCACATCGATTGTTTCACATGCAGTGTTTGCAGTAAGTTATGAATATCTTACTCAGTTTAGAAGTCAAAACTTATGAGTGATTCGTTTTGTACTCATATGCGCGAAATCATATTTGTTATAGTGAAATGGATAATCTACATCAGCCTGGGTCATGTTTCATTACTCACTTTTGCCTATGAACCTCCTTTTCATTCAAAAACTGACACTGATGGTACACAACAGAATTGGCATCGAATGAAAAATTCATATAGAGCACCGAATCAGAAAATTGTGAAATTTCCTCGAATACATACATCAAAATTTTGCAGATGCTTTCCGAAAAGTGCTTATATTTTGAGGCGCCTTGCTACTCATGAGGGAACGAACATGCCGGATCATGCATGAAGCTGTATTCTCAGAACTTCAAATTACAGATGGAGATTGAAATAAAGATAAAAAACAAAAAAAAAGCGATATTGGGAAAAATTGAGACTGGAAGATAAAGACTAACTAATGAACTGATTAAAAAATAAAAGAAACTATAATATAAACTGAGAGTGCGTGTTTGATGCAACTTCATTCCAACAAAAACATTCGGAGTACATGATTGTCTAATTCATTTATTTGATTCAGGATTTCGAAAATTTCAAAAGTTTAATCGTTTCCCATTTGTAGCTTTGTTAGCTTCGAGCATCAAAACTTGGCTGTACTGTTTCAGATTGCAAGTTATCTGGGTCTCCATTCTACTCCGTCGACGACAAAGAGTATTGCGAGAAAGATTATATCGACACGTTGGACAAATGTGATACTTGTCGACGGCCCATAAGAGACAGGGTGAGAAATATTGGCAAAAAAATTTATCGTGGAGCACGTTCGTTTTTTTGAAATTTTAGATCCTGAGGGCCAGCGGCAAAGCTTATCATCCACAGTGTTTCGTTTGCGCTTCGTGTTGCAGAGAGTTAGACGGTATACCATTCACTGTGGACGCTAACAACGTCAATTACTGTATGCAGTGCTTCCACGAGTAAATTTTTCCGGATCATCAATTTTTCATACTTTTGAAAAATAGCCCGCCTTTCTTCATCAGCAAATTTGCCCCGAGGTGCGCCGCTTGTCACAAGCCTATAGCTCCCGTAGAAGGCGAAAAAGAAACTACTCGCGTGGTCGCTATGGATAGGAGTTATCACGTGGACTGCTATGCTTGTGAAGTAAGTCATTCATGACTTCTGTTTCTTCGAAGGTGTAATCTGAAACAGAGTTGAAATCAGCTAGATGGGTTTCAGAATAGATTACTTCATGATACCTTGTCATTACTTTTACAATTTCCAAACGTCAGGCCATTCCCACGTCGCGATCCACATAGTGGACAATTTCACAGCATGCTTTTCTTAACGTGCTTGTAAATAGTGAAGCTGTGAGGCGAGCATTGGATATAGTTCACGCAGCTAACGTATAATTTTCGAGTGGAAAATTGATTTTGATGACAAAACTTTATGAATTTATCGCTCTTCCAGTCAACAGCAATTTTATTGAAAAAGTCTAATATGGTCTAACCTGTTATTTATAAGATGTTTATGATGATGTTCCCGTAATTCACTGAAATATTTGCAAGTTAGAAAGTGTCTGAAGTAAGCAGTGTCTTCAAAATACGATACACCTTTTACTATAAAAAGCTGAACCTGAATCACTTTTCTAATTTCAGTTCATACGCTAGCAAAGGAAAGCATGTCCTTTTTAACTCACAATTTCATTGGTTGTGAGTACTTCGATAAAAACAAGCTGTGCCTACACTCGTTTTTATGAGACTGAGCTAGAACCAGTGCTTTTTCTGCACCCGGCTTTCTGCACAATGCAGAAAAGATAAAAATGTTTCTGCGCTGCTGTTTTCTCCTGTTACAATACAATAATAGTGAAGATAGGAAAAAAGTAAATTAATCGTGCAATTCATTAATATCAGAAGTGCGTACACATATCATCAAAATTTTATTCATTCGTTCATTATTCATGCATCCAGTTTGCTGTACGGGTTCTGCAGTTGACAACGTTTCTACCGCCGCCGGTCCTTGAACGTTAATTTTTTTTTTGGAGAAACGAATTTATGGTTTTTTGACTATGTATTTTAAAGTGTTAAAATGAGAGAAATAATTGGTTTTAAAATTTCAGAATCAATGACTGACACATTGTAGAAGAATACATGTGATCAAAGACACGACTCAAAAAATGCTGCGCTTGTGCAGAAATCACAAAAAAAAATTCTGCACGAAGCCTAAAAAGTTTGCACTGTGCAGAAAAAAACACTGGCTAGAACCCCCAATTTTTTAAAGTCTAGCATAGATTTGATTATTAGCTTGAATGATCCGTTCTGTTAATTATCTTGTTTGAAAATACTTATACAGAAAAATATATTTGGTCAGATATACGTAAGCATTCATCTATCCATGAATTGAAATAATCTAAAAACAGTAAAAATGGGCACTGTTTTTTTCTATGGCTATGGATACAAAACGTACCCAAATTAAAAAGTGGCGAAAAATTACTATCTTCAGAATCGTTTACACTCTTTACTCAGCAGTTTTTAAAGTGTTGTCTCAGAAATGTGTAATTCCAAATGATGCATGGTTCAGCAGAAAGCAACAAAAAATTAGGTATTTAATTTATAATCATTTCATTACTTATAAGCATTTCAAAAAAGAACAAACTAAGTTGAGTTTTAATTTTCGAGTGATAAATCTTTAAGATAAGCTTTTTTGGTCATCCTGAAGGAAGGTTTTGTATCTTATTTTTTACTGTAGCTTATTATTTTTTCATCGCATCGTTCAGGATTGCGGTCTTAAATTGTCGTCGGCCATCGAAGGCCATGGCTGCTACCCGCTGGACAATCATTTGCTGTGCAAAAATTGCAATATGGCTCGTATACGAAAACTTACTGCTACTTCAACTTGAAAATTTATATAAAAATACGCTACTCTTTCCGACTGAATATATCGGCACCCAAAACTGAGTCTATCCGACGTTTTTTGTGATAAATCTATATCATTTTTTATCCTTGGAATTTTTGTTTTCTTGTTTGCACAATAGGTTTTGTATGATTTTTTAGGATATTTTTTATTCGTGATTTCGCAGTAGCAATTCTTACCTAGGATAATTTTCAATCTTCGCTAAAAATTCAATGATCGAGTTGTTTAAATCAACTTTTGACTGAATTATTGTCCTCTCAAAACGAATAACGTTAGTTTTATCATGTATTTTTATCGTATATAATTTTCTATTTCACGCGATTAGGCCAACAGAATATTATTTGCTAAAAATCGTTCGTTCTCTGTATGGAACAGAATTATTAAAAATGTACTATTTTTGG
Source organism: Romanomermis culicivorax (assembly GCA_963922205.1). Taxonomy (NCBI): domain Eukaryota; kingdom Metazoa; phylum Nematoda; class Enoplea; order Mermithida; family Mermithidae; genus Romanomermis; species Romanomermis culicivorax. Next base: position 953,311 of record CAWUHX010000030.1, read on the forward strand.
CGGATAATCTAATTGATCCAATTAAAACTGATGAGTCAGCAAAACTATCACAAACGGATAATCGCGAGGACGAGTCAGTACAGCAATGAATTCTGGTTTGCGCGTATAAGACAGTCCACTCGATATTCCCGGCCACCGAAGTAGTGCCGCGTGCCAGAAAAGAGGGAAAATTGATGAAAGCGCATAAAATATTGATGTACTTAATCACTAACGTCAAACCAATTTTAGTCAGTTTGCAGTAGGAGTCGAGATGGCTGCGAAAAACTTTCTTTCGAAAGAGCATTAATGAAATTTTTAATGCAAGCTTCAGCTCTATTCAAAAGTGAAAAAATCCTAGGATTTTTGATCGGCAACACCGATTTTACAGAATTTCAGCGAGTATCCCCGATTCTGTAGGAATTTCATCAGCGATTGTTCTTAATTTAACGAATTCAGAATTTCTCAATTATTTTTAGCTTTCCTAGACATGCGTGGGAAGAGAATTTTGTTCTTACTAGCTATTTTCAGGTGCAACTTGTCCACATCGCCTCGCAAGTTTCAAATATAATTCCTAACACTGTAGACAATCCCACTCGAAAATTAAACGAGATGTCTCGTATATCTTCCCCAGTCGATAAATATCCTCGTGATGAGAGGAGCAACACGGTTCAGTATGTCGGCCTGGACTTAAAGTTCAGAGTCCACTGAAGACGCTGCACTCTGAACACATGGACGGGCCGGCCACAAGGACTAAGGCAACCTGCAGGGTAGACGAGCACCTACTCCCGTTCGCACGGTGTAACTACTGCAATGCTAAAGCCCTATTCAGGAGTGAAAAATCCTAGGATTTTTGTCGCCGACAATCGGCAACAGTCGGTGATTCTAAGGAATGAATAGAACGAATAGGCAAATTTCAGAGCACCTTCTCTCGTTCGTACGATATAACCACTGCAACGCTAAAGCCCTATTCAGAAGTGAAAAATCCTAGGATTTTTGTCGCCGACAATCGGCGACAGTCGGTGACTGCACTTCTGAATTCGTTGCTGAAATCACGTGCCGACTTTAACGGTCAGAATAAACGCCAAAGAAAAAAATATATGTAAATTCGGACCAAAAACTAACAAATCCAAAGGGGCGAACGAAGACTATAGGGAATAAATGAACGCACAGAAACAAAACCATTTAGGTAAAAACTATTTGCACGAAAAACTGAGGGAACAATCGCTTTGGTCATAGAGAAATCTACACAGAAAAATAATTCGTTTTGATCACAAAAAAGGGGAAAAAAGAAGATGGGGGAAAATGGAAAGAACACAAAATAGAAAGTGGTTATTATACACTGTTTTGAGGAGGAAGGTTAAAGGCTGTTAGTAACGGCTTCAGGAAATACCACTACAAGTAATAAATCAAATTTATCCGGTAGCATTAGGGGCAATTCAAAAAACTATCATGGCCAAATAGTCGCACTTGTGGGATCAACGATTAAAAATAGATGAATTCCTCTCATAATTAAAAATTAAAACATTTGAATCATCTTTTCAGAACATTTCTGTAAAATCTTATACGACAAATTTACTTAAAGAATATCTGCTAGCCCGTCCGAATCCATGCAAAACGACCCTAAGTAAGTGACAGTGCGTCTGCAACTACTGGCCATTCCGCTAATTCATTCTTAAAAATCAGCGACTATGGCCGATTCATTCCTTTAAATCGGCCACTATCACTAACTTAATCCTAAGAATCGGCGACTATTGCCAATTAATCGACAACAGGCGGCGATTTCACTTCTGGATAGGGCTCTAAAGGCCCTGTCATACTTCGCCGCGAAATACCGCACGCCACTGCGCAGCGCCGGCTGGTGCCGGCTAAGAAGTATGAATAGATTTTCCTGATTTTCGCGGCGCCGCTTGATACTGCTTTCAAAGTTAAACTCAAACGAAATTTTCGAACAACTCATGTGTTATAAAGCTGTAATATATTCTTGCTATAACATATTGATGCATACTATGACATCTGTATATGCAGTTCAATCATATTTTTTACATGAATTGTGAATTATGACACTTTTCAAGTATTATTTTATCACGCCTCTTAATAATACATGTACAACATAGAAATTCTGTGGGGTACAGTACAAGCAGCATGTTTTTCCAACATCCAAGCAGCATGTTTTTCAACATATATTAGCCAAATATGTGAAATTATTTGCTTGGACAACATTTTTTAAAGTTTTAACGCTACTTCTTTGAATCAAGTATGCTTCGTTTGGAGAGATCGTTTAACAATGGTATCACTTTCATTCATGATGACTTTCTCTTCTCTCTTGATCATTTTTTTGTTCGTCATCTTATCAATTATTGCAGGGGGGTTAAATCTGCCAGCGGTCAATAGCCCCAAACCCCCCTCCATGAGCAGGTATGCTACATTCGGAAAAAATTCATCCTACATTCTGAAAAATCCATGATTGACAAGTTTTAGCCATGCACTCAGAAATTTTCCCAGTGAATTTTTTTTGTAATTTTATCCCAGAGGAATTATTTGACGTTTTCAGAAATAGATTTCCAATAGGACTGGAAATATGTGAAGTTCATTTTTATAACATGTTTGTGATACATATCTTACAGTATGATCACTTAATATGATGTGCAAGTACGATGTGATGCATACCTTACAGTTTGGTAACATGACATGATGTGCAAATATGATGTGATGCATACTTACAGTATGATCGCATGACATGATGTGCAGGTACAGATTGTGTACTGTATTGTACTGGAAAGTTCTAGAACCTTCCATAATATTCTATAATATTCTTTTATATTCTACAAGGTTCTAGAACATTCTATGATCTTCCGCGATATGATAATGATGTGTTGTTTTGTACATTGAGTCATTTTTTTTTTTTTTTTTTTTTTTTTTTTTTTTTTTTTTTATTCGGAATAATTACATACAATACGACATAAAGTATTTAGTACACACGCAAAGGAAAAGAAAAACATATTCATAGTACTACTTACCCTTGAGGCTAGGGGGGTGGCTCTATGGCCGTTTTGATTTGTTGAGTTGATTTTCATTTTTATGATATCACGAGTTCCAGGATAGATTTTTCTGCTTCATAGGCATGACGATCCAAAAGCTTTAGGAAGCAGCTGAGGTCATTTTTAAAATGTTTAAAGGATAATTGCTTTTTTGTATTTGCAACTTTGTATATGTGAAATTTTGTAAAGATTATCAGAATATTTATGACGTTTGACATTATATTTTTTTCTGCCAGTTTGGTTCCCAAGATTATGTCATTTTTTTCGAATCTGAAATTTGGTTCTACAGACTTTCTTACAGCATGTTCTACATCATTCCAAAATATTTTTACTACAGGACATTCTACAAATATGTGTAGTATATCTGCTTTTTCGTCACAGTGTTGGCATTTGTCCGATACCTGTATTTTATATTTTGTAAGCAGGTAAGGGGTAATCAGAATGTTGTGGAGAATTTTAAACTGGAATTGCTTATATTTGTTGCCAACTTTGAGTGTGCTCAGAATTTTCCAAGATTCGTCAAATTCTCTTCCTGCCGAGAGTTGTAGTTTCTTTTCCCAAGCTAGTTCGCCTTTTGGGATATTTTGTTTCGCTTCAATCATATGTTTTTTTGCTTTATCTAGGTCATTAATGTTGAAGGATTGTATGTTGTATTCAAATTCACTCCATAATGTTTGATATCTTCTTAGAAACTGTTTCCATTGTTTAGGTATGGCATAAATTACTTTAGCATAGTCCATCCAGCTAATTTTGGCTCCTTCATTCTTTAATTTCTGGTAGGTTTTGATGGACCATCCATCTTCCAACCAATAATATAAGTAGTTAAATTTCGTTCCTTGTATATTCGGTAAGAAGATGGATTTCTTGTCTATTAACACATATCTGTTGTTGTTTATTCTTTGTAGAATTACTTCGGCAGGTAAAGTAATCTCGAGCGTATTGCTAATGGGAATGTATTGAAGAGTGTCAAGTACCTCAGTGTAGAAGGGTGACAGGTATATTTTCAATTTGCTTGTGGAGAAATTCGACTGAATCAGTTCTGCCAATCCTCCCACCTTTGCCAACTCACATGTTCCTAACTTACTCCACTTACCAGGATGATTTACTAGCCTCTTGATCCATTTTGATTTGAGAGCTGTGACGGAAATTTGCACATCTGGCATCTTTATACCACCATTTTCATAGCTCTGTATCATTACTGCGGATTTTATTTTCGGTTTCGATCCATTCCACATGAAGTTCTGCTGCATTTTTTTCAGTTCTCTCACAATTTCTTTACTCACTGGCAGATTTATGAAATCGTAGTTTAATGTGGACATTATTAAGTAATTCCACACTGTGACTTTTCCAAAGAATGTTAATCCTCGGGTCTTCCATATTTCACATTTTCTCTGACATTTCGTGATTTTTTCACCAAAGTTTTTCATGTTCATGAGCTCGTCATTGTAGGAGAAGTGTATACCCAGTATTTTTAGCACATCTTTGACAGGGCATTTACATAAAGTTGTTTCTTTGCTGCGATTGTCTCCTAATCCCAATACTTGTGTCTTGTCCAGATTTACCATCAAACCTGAAACATCAGCAAATTCGTTCAATATTGAGATAGCATTTTCCATGTCTTTTCCATCTTCAACTAGAATTGTAGTGTCATCAGCATACATCGAAACTTTATGATTTTCACCTTTAATTTCCAACCCTTTATATTCTTTAGATTCACGTAGATTTATAGCTAAAAGTTCCATTGCACATATGAAAATGTACGGTGAGAGAGGACATCCTTGACGGACACCTCTTTGCAGTTTGAATCGCTTGGTTGAGAAACCTGCATTTTGTACTACTGCTTCAGCTCCATTATAAAGTGTATTTATCCAATTGCAGAATTTCTCGCCGAAATTGAATTTCCTCAATGAATTAATCATGAAGTTCCAATCTAATGAATCAAATGCTTTTTCTATATCAAGAGAAACCAGATAGCCCGCTTTTCCTGTTTTTTTACAGTGGTCAATGATATCCAGTATGTACCTTATATTTTCACCAATATATCTGCCTGGCATGAAACCTTTTTGATCTTCATGTATGATTTTGGCTAATGTCTTTTTTAGTCTAATTGCCAGTACTTTTGCTAGAATTTTATAGTCCACATTCAACAGAGATATTGGACGCCAGTTGGTCACATCACCTAGGTCTTTCCCAGGTTTCGGAATTAGTGTTATTATACTTCTCCTCTGGGAATCACCCAGAACTCCATTTTCAAGACCGTAGTTTAAGGATTTCATTAAAGGCACTCTTACCAACTCCCAATATGTTTTATAGAATTCTACTGTAAGGCCATCATCTCCGGGAGACTTGCCATTTTTCATGCTTTGAACCACTTCATGATACTCTACAGTACTTATGTCTCTTTCGACAAATTCTTTGGTCTCATTTGTTATCTGCTCGTATTTATGTTTTGCTGTTTTTTTGAAAAAATTCTCCTGAACGACTTGGGCAATATTTCTTTTTTGATACAGTTTACTGTAGAAACCATGTAGTCTATTCATTATTTCTAGAGGAACTGTCGTAAGGTTTCCTTGTGCATCTTGTAAACTACTTATGTGTTTTTTATTATAGTTTCTTTTCTCCATGTTCAAAAAATATTTGTTTGGCTTTTCTCCTTTTAGATTCCACCTTAGTTTTGTTTTTTCCATTGAAAAAGCTATTTTCCTCTCTATAATTTCATTGAGTTCTGCATTAACAACGTTATATCTTTCTTGGTTTCCTCCAACCTCCAAATTATCTATTTGGCTCTGCAGTGACTGTAATTCTGTTCTCAAAGCAATTTCTTGGTTCTTTCTCTTTTTTGAGATTTCCTTGCAGTATATTATAGTTTTATTTTTTATCTTGTATTTAACATATTCCCATGTATTCACTGGATTACTTTCCAAACTTTTGCAGTCCGCAAGTGCGTCTTTTATTATTTCTTCCAGCAGTTGCTTGTAATTTTGGTCATCTTTTAGAGTGTTATTGAAATGCCAGAAACCCGGACCTCTTTTCCTGTAAAGATTTCCTACTAGCTGACACATGACAGCCTTGTGGTCTGAAGGTAGTCCACTAATGACGTTACAATCACTTACTTGAGTAACAATTTCTTCTGAGATGAAAAAATAATCTAGACGACACTTCACCATTTGATTTGACAGACTCCAAGTGTAACTTCTTTTGGAGGGATACATAGCTCTATAGACATCCACTAGATCAAGCTTCGAGATACATTCCAATAATTTTGCTACTGAACGTTTTTTTGTGGTCCCTTCTTTTCCTCCTACTTTGTCTAGTTTCTCATTTAACGTGACATTGAAGTCTCCACCCATGATTACTGATCCGTCTTTCATGTTAAAGTCTTTCAAATCAGCAAAGAGTTCGTCGAAAAAATGCAGTTGTTCTTTCTCAAGCACCGGTGCATACACATTTACCAATACTAACAGTTGTTCCTCAATTTTTAATTCTAAAAACACATATCTACCGGTTTTGTCTGTTTTCACTCTAAGGACTTCATGTGCAAAGGTATTGTTTAATAGTATTGCAACTCCCTTGGAATTAGATCGCCCATTTGATAAAAAAATTGATTGAGAACCGCAGCCCCACTCTAGTCTTATCCTATTTGCTATTTCCGGTACAACATGAGTTTCTTGCAGAAAGAGGATATCAACTTTGTTTGACTTTGCATAATAAAATATCTGTCTCCTCTTAGCCTCAGGTTTTATAGATTTACAGTTCAATGATAAGAAGGTTAAGTTATATGACATAAGACAAGAAAAAATTGCGTCGTTTGCTGGGTCATTTACTAATTTTTTGTAGATTTTTTTTTCCCCTGTATTTTGCATCTGAGAAAATAGTTTTTCCTTTTTTAGAAATAGAAACTTAATTGTTGAAATTTGACAAAAATGAAAAAAAATTACTCGTTTCAAGTTTACAAGCTGCTACTAGATGAAGATTGAAAACCTGCAAGCCGAAGCTTGAGGCGCATAGGTAACAATTAATTTAAACCCCGAAGGGCACGAAGTATGCATCACTTCCAGGTGATGCCAAATTTACCACCATTTTATTTCTACCATTGAATTTTTTTTATTAACATGCTAAACAGCAAGAAAATTATGACGGAAAGAGAAAAAAGGTTAGTATACACATTAACCCAGAACAAAAAAAAACGAGAGACGAAAAACTCACTGTTGCAATAATTTTTTCTTGGCGAATTTTTCCCGTTTTTCTTGACGTTGTTTCCTTGTCAAATCGTCTCCAAAAATCGTCGGAGGTTTTCTAGTTTTGTTAAAGTTCGCTAGATTTTTGGCGTGGATCGCTACTTTTTGCTTGTGTTCCAAACTCGCAAAGACGACTTTTACCTGACGTTGGACGCCTTCTTTGTTTGGAAAAACGCCGATCCAGTCGATCTTTAACGACCCAACTTCTTCGTCCGCCATCGCCATTTTTTCGGATATAAAACGACGAATTTCTTGCTGTTTTTGTTCAGCCGTCGACTTGATATCAATTTTGTACGTATCTGTCGGAAAGTTGAAGAACCAGCCAACTGATTTCCGAACGATTCGTTCGACCGATTCGATTCTTCGCTCCAACGACTCGACTCGATCTTCGACGGATGTTTTTTCATTGCTGTCGATTCGATCGTCCAACTTTTGTCGTTTCGAATTTCCCAAAGGTACAATGTTGCCGCCCGTTCGTTTAGCCATGTTTCAATATAAAAATGTTTGTCGACGTAAAAATTTCGTTATATTGCTAATCCAATAATTTAATAACGTAAAAAACGTCCGAAAAAGTTTGCTCGGGCCTGGCGAAAAAATTTCTTGTACAAAAACACAAGGCGTCGTTGACACTATATCATAGCCCAGCAAAAATGACGCAAAAAGAAACTACAACGCAGTAATATAGGTTGGCATGTAAATTTTTCACAGAGAAAAAAACCGAAGCCACCTTTCTCCACCAATGCTGACGAAAGAAAAACCATTGAGTCATTTTATTTATTGTACTATTTGATACTTGGATATTATTTAGTGCTTAGATATATTTATGCTTTGTTAGTTAGCCTTATTAAACTTAGCTTTTTACCAGCTATTATTCCAGTTGGATATTTACCAATTGTCCTACAGCCAATCTATTTGCAACTTAGTCCAGTCATTATTCAAGACACAACAGTTTGTAAATTGAAAATGGACAAAAAATGGGCTGCCCTCAAAGTCGTTTACACAAACTGTTTACTTTAGAATTTTTGGCGTAAAAAATCGTGAGGATCAGTTGAGCAGACTCTGTAGATTATAGAAATATAAAATGATACTTGCTATTCATTTTTTTATTCACAAGCATTTCCAGGAAAAGAGACTATAGGTTCTTGTGATTACAAAATTTACAATGGAGATATGAATGTGTAGGTGTAAACACGTTTCTAGGGCCTGATATTGTCTTAGCAACAAGCCAAGTGCAGTTAGCAGTTCAAAAAACGATAAAAAACAGCGGTGCTTGCAAATTTCTTGCGAAAGTTTTTATACAGAGAGCAAAATCCAAAAGTAAAAAAGTGGCACCGCATGGCGAAGTATGACAGGGCTTAAGTGTTCGCAATACTATAATCCTTGAGAAACATTGTGGGTCGCTCATTAATCATTTTTCAGGGTGGTACTGATTCTCTGAATCCAAAAGTCCTGACTTACCTGGCTTCCACAGGTTTTTCAGGAGAAATTCCCAGGTTTTTTCTGAATAAAATTATGAAATGGTGTATGCATGTTGCACCAGAAAAGTCAATTCACAATACAAGCAGTTCATTTCAAACCATTGCCCGACAATCACAGCATTGATAACTTTTTAGCTCATCCAGTCCGCTTTAATTCTTCTCGTAAAAATTCAAATTCTTGAAGGTTAAACATCCCACCTCAGATTTCTAATGCCTATATTTGAATATCAGATTAACTATAGTTGTTGTATTTTAAGATGAGATGGGCATTTGGGGGCGGCTCTGACCGATTTCTTGCCTCCTTGATCCATCAGGTCGGAGGAAGGGGTGTAAAATCGGCAAGGGGAATTGATGTGCAGGAGAGATAGCCTGGGATCGACCCTAACGCCAGTGCTTCCCTGCGCCTGCCCTAAACCTCGGAATGACTCCTCACACAGGGGCCAGAAGTCAAGAACAGAATACTACCGTTCAAAGAAATGCCTGACTAAACTAGTCAGACAAGGTAACACACTTTTGGACACGAATAAAACGCTTTTCTAACTAAACATTTATTTATAAAACTTACCTAAAAATCGCCCTTCCAAAAATATGACGTCTTACCTATACAAAAACCAGGCGAGTAATGTACAGGCGAAATGATAATTATAATATGAGAGGCGAGACGCACGAGAAGAATCAATAATATACACTAACTAATTCACAAAATTTGTCTTCTACAGTAACCATCACGTTGGGTCAGGTCGGGCATGGTCGACATGTTGTACTTGTAGGCGTTTTTACAAAATCGACAAGACTATTGGAAAATCGTGAAAAATCGGCGGAAACACACTACAACATAGTCTGTTTTTTATAAAATGTTTTTAAAATGAAAATTGACACAATTATACGGTGACTTGAAAATCTTTCCAATCAAAGTTTCACAGTAGAATTTTTTTACTCAAAAATTTCTGAGTATCAGTTGGGTGTTGTCACAAATTTTCAGTTTCACGTGACGTACGGCTCGACGAGAAATGCTGAAAATACAAAACAGTACTCGCTTTCCAGATTCATTAACTGGAAGCATTTTAAGAAAAACTGATTATAATCATACTATGGTCTATCTTTTCGAAATGCGCCTCGGAAAAAAAACAGGCGCTCATGCAAATAATAAACTGACTTCGTACACGACCGACTTTTTTCTCCGATTGACTCTGTAAGAATTAAAGTCTAACCATTTTCTAATGTGCCCCGGAGAGCAAAATAATTTGTAGAAATCGATGAGCAGCCAATAAACCTGTGTCGTAGACCGAAATCTTTCTTTCACCACTTGTTCGCCTAACTTACAGTCAAATCGAGCAAAAAAATGTGGGTATACGCAGGTTATTTGCATGAACAACTTCCTGCGTGCCGTGGCTGGTTCGGAAAATATAGACTATAAAATTAAACAACTTCAAAAAAGAAAATGCTAGTTTGCTATTCATGGTCATCATCGTCCCAAAATTTCTAAACCTGAATGTTCAGCACTAGCTATTCCAAAGAACAAAAATTACATCATAATTTATTAATCCTTAGCTAATGATTAATACGAAATTAAGTTTCTTTGATATGAGATTTAATGATTTTATATACTTTATCTTTTTGCATTCTTAGTATTATAATCAAGGGAACTATAGTATGTTTATTTGTTTCTCTATGCAAAGCTTTTATAGTGAGCTTTTTGTCAAAAATTACTACAGATTAGGTAAATACGCACCCTAATTTGCGGTCTGATGTGACATATATAGTCTGTTTCTCTTGAAATGCTTCTAAAGAATGAAAGTGGAAAGCAAGTAGTATTTCAGATTTTCACGATTCGCTGATAAACAATTTAACATATGGGGCTGAAAATTTGTGGGCATAATGACCTAACCTTTTACAATTTTTCGAGCGAAAAATTTTACGGTAAGGGCTCAATGTAAACAATCTTGACGACAGTACTGATTTGTGTCACTTTTCTATTTGGAAATATTCTATAAAAAACAGACTATAGTTCTGCAGAAAATCATAAGAATACAACAATAGTACTTGCTTCCCACTTTCCTTGTGTAACATAATATACCAACAAACTGACACATTGTGCATATCATCTGGTTGAGTATGTAAATTTTGTCGGATTGAATTATTTCGAATTACAAGTGAATGTCCTGTCACATTAAGTAGAAATTGGGAGCCAGGTCACATTAAACGAAGTGGTGATCAGTCACATTTGTTGTATTTGTTGTTCTGGTCGGGGCGATGAACCGTGGGCAGGATTGGGATTCCGAGGTTGCAGCCTTAATGTACGTGCTTCCCACACCCACGTTTACCCAATAATCTAATTTCTAATACTTAAACCCCAACACTAACTGTCCCAACAATTAGAGAAAAGTCTAATTTCTTTAATTGTCTCCCTTACTGCACAAGATCGAAAGGTGAGACTTTTCTACCTTTTAATTTTACGCAACAAAAACGAAACTTACGTGAACAAAGCGGAGACGGGCGAGAAAAATAAGAACACAAAATCTACTCCCACGCACGGGTGAGAGAAAACGAAAAGGCGTGGTGGGAGGTGGCGAGTAATGACTAGTGGTGGCCAACGGGGCGCACAACTAGTAAGAAACACATAAAAATTATAACACTAATAATAATTGAGAGAGGTCCGCGTTGCTCTCTCCACTTGCCACCTGCGGGCCTCTAACGCGCTTTGACAAAACGATAAAAATCGGCGGAAAACACACTACAACACATTGATGGGAAACCCATACCATATCCCATAGGTAATATGGCCATGTCACTGGAAGTGGCATGCTGTGACCCTGTTGGGTGGCTCCGTTATAGTTTATCTACTTCGGGAACCCAACCCAGCTGGTACTACCACAGGTAAACTTATGGTGTACCTCGGCCTTGTCCTAGGGTTATGCTGTAGAATAATGGACAACGCTGCTGGGTTGGGGGTGCCAATCCCTAGTCCTCATTCATTAGGAATGAGGGATGGTGCCATTCGAAGAATGGCGTACTGTAGGGGACCTGATTGTTAACCTAAATCCCCTTATTGGCCCTGACCTTAAGGGTCTGAGGGCTTTCTTAACTGAGGGTACTTCCAAGGGAAACTAGCTTAGGGGAGACTCCCACAAATATACCCTCAACAATACTAATAACCCCTGAGAAGACTTACGAAACCTCTTCTCAAACTGCTCGGTGCTGGGCGACAGGTTCTGGGGTCAAACGGCGGGTCCTACGGACGGCAACGAGCGGATACGGGAATCCGGGCGATTTGGCGTAGGGTAATGCGGCTGCGGATCAGCAGGTGGCGGTAATGGACGCTTCCTCGGCGAGGGCGATGGGGTTCTTTGATTAATGACGACGGGGACGGGTTCCTACGGTCGGGTTACTGTAGTGGTAGCATATATGTAGGCCGGAGGCGAGAATATGCTAATTTTATTCGACGTGCGGCAAACGCAGTTGACAATATAAAAATATAATAAAAATCGGACGACGGCAAACGCGGACGCAAGGCTAAAAGACGAAACACCAGTTAGGCCCAAAAATGAGTGACAAACTAACGAAACATGCCCTTTTAAACGGCTCCATAAACTACAGTATGCCTTGGGCGGAGTTAACACTCCCCCAAGCTAACTTCTGCAGCGGAAATCGTTGCAGAAGATGCCTATGGTCACATAGACATTTTCCAGTTCACAACGTTAAGCATTGGGGCAAGTTTTCACTCTCCATGCTTAACATAGGAATGTCACTAGTGAGAATTTCAAACTAGTCGTTTCACATTGTGAAACGTCGCTAGTTTTTACTGATAAGAGTTGCACGTTGTGCTCCAATTACAGCGATGAGCTCGGAGAGCTTGTCTCTAATGGAAATTCTTGACTAGCGGGTACACACCGTAGTCTACGTGTGCGATTGAAAATAATAAATCGAAACGGAAATAAAAGTGCGCAAACAGAAACAGAAACAAAACATAAAAATACACACATAAATTGCATGTAAAAAGTATAAAAACGAAATGCAAAATTGATGCAAATTACTGTAACACAAAACGTAACGAAAAACATAACGAAAAATTGTGATGTGAATCACGTGACGTTGGACGGAATTCGTCAGCACGTGACACAGCGGTCCTTCGAAAAAGGGCGTCCTCGTCTTTGTGCGGCATGTTTGTGGAGTCAAACATTCAGGTGATGGTGATGGCGGGCGGTCGATGATCCAGTGGTTTTTTGGTGCATTCTGGCTTGTGGAGTTATGTCAATGGTGTGTGGAGATGCTGACGTCCATTGGAGATGCATGGAGTTGCTGACGTCAATTGATCTGTTCGGTGAAGTTGCCAATTGTCGATTAATTTGTGAAATCTGAAACGAGACTAAAAGAAAAATTTTAGAGGCAAGATATAGGCTATCGCACGGATGCGCCTGTAATATGAGGCAATACCCTAGTTTAGATGCATTGATCGCTGCTCATTCTCTTCTTTACACTGCTATCCCAGCACGGAGCAGGAGTGGGTATTCGGTGAGGGGGCACGGCGGTCCTTCGAAAAATGACGACCCCGTCCGTTGGCAAAGAAGAGAAGAGTCACTTGATTATGGGTCGGAGACCTCAGCATCAAGGTGTGGGTCAATGAGATCTTGTGTAAAATCTCTGTTTGTTGACAGAATCAACAATGGTGCCATCTCGATGACCTGTGAAGTGGAAGGTATCTCCTCTGCTTCAATAGGCTGAGCTGGTGACACGTAGCGTCCAAGCTGATTTACATGCACAGTATCTTCTTGATCGGTCTCAAGCCGAATGGTGACATTGGGATAAGCTACATTCGTGACAAAGTAGGGGCGATCATAAATGGGTAGCAATTTGGGCATTAGACCACGTTTTCCAGTGGTGCGCAGTTTGAGCACCTGATCCCCAACTTTGTAAGAGACATCTCGTGCCATGCGATCGTAAGACCATGCATAAGCTGCCTGTGATCTCTCAATTCGGCTCTGGATCAAGGTCAAGGCGTTTGTAAAATGCCGTTTGACCTCCATATCGTAAGTAGAAACATCTATGATATGGGCTGGAGGGTTGAATGAGAGGGCCGCATCAACAGGTAGCATGGGGGTATGACCATACATGAGTTCAAAGGGTGAATACCCTGTGGACTCGTTCATGCTATTGTTGAGGGCAAACACAGAATACGGCAGGTGTTCATCCCAATCAGTATGACCTTGGTGGACATACATACGTAACCGTGCAGCTAGCGTTTGATTAGCCCTTTCCACTTCGCTGTTGGTCATTGGGTGATAAGCAGTGGAGTGGATTTTCTTAGTTGAACAAATGGCAGTGATTTCAGTCATCAATTTGGACGTGAAATCAGTGCCACGATCAGACTGAAGAATCTGCGGTGCCCCATATCTGCAGACAATTTGAGTAACAAAAAGTCAAGCTATGGTTTGCGCAGTAATGTCCGGAGTAGCGAAAGCTTCAACCCATTTGATAAAGTAGTTGATAAAGACTACAATAAAACGGTTTCCATTTTCACTAGTGGTCATTGGTCCCATACAGTCGACACGGACTCGGTGAAACGGACCCGTAATGGAAATCGGTTTCAGAGTTGCACAGGTCTTTTGTCTCGCGGGTTTATTCCATTGGCAAAGATCACACCGCTGACAAAAGGACTTGATGTCCGTACTGAGGGAAGGCCAGTGGTACCTGCGGGCTATAAGCCTCGCGGTACGGTTTGCACCAAAGTGTCCAGCAAGAATTTCATTATGGTGGGCCTCAATAATGGTAGTAACCATTGATTGAGGAACAACAATCTTGTTGGACTCGCCTGTCCACTTCTGAAGGATGTTATCCAACAGGTGGTAGCCATTAACATCATTCTGGTCACCGTAGGGTTTTAGTGACCTAAGAATGGAGGCTAATTCCGGATCCTCAAATTGAGTAGTGAGAAGGTCATGGTGCTGCGCATCCTGTGATATCTCCGCATAAGACTCAGACCCCCCCAGGCGCTGCGCACCATTGGTGGTCCTCTGAGATGTTCTCGCCAGGTGCTGAGCACCATCGGAGATCATCATGATCTCTCGCTCGGGCCTGTAGAGGGGAGTATCGTCGATACTCTCCCCAGCAAGAGAATTAGGATCAGGAAGGCGTGATAATGCGTCAGCATTAGCATTAGATCGACCTTTTCGGGGCCGAATTGTCAGTTTGAATTCAGCTAGTGCGAGACCCCACTGAGCTATCCGTGCCAAAGGGTTGGATTTCTCCAACACAGCCTTAACAGCAGTGTGATCGGTCTGACGGACCACCTCATGTTGAAAGAGGTAAGGCCGAAATTGCTTGACAAAATGGACAACAGCGAGCGTCTCTAACTCCGTAATAGTGTAGTTCTTCTCAGCTGCCGTTAACCCTCTACTGGCGTATGCAACAGGATGGTCATGTCCATTTTCATCTAACTGGCTCAGAACTGCTCCTATTCCCGAAATACTTGCATCAGTTTGAAGTATGAAGGATTGCGTAAAGTCCGGATGGCGCAGAACAGGAGGGTTCATCAACAGCCTTCCGAGTTTGTCGAAGGCCGCTTGCTGTGGTTTTGACCACAGGAAGGTAACTTCCTTCCGTAAGAGCTTGGTCAGCGGCTGGCTGAGCCAAGCGCAACCAGGGATGAAACGCCTATAATAAGACACAAGACCAAGAAAAGACTTGATGTCTTTGGCATTTTGTGGAATGGGCAGATCCTGGACTGCAGCCAATTTGACATTATCCGGCTCTAGACCATTCTGTGAGATGTGGTAACCTAGATATTCTACCTCAGAGTGCGAAAACTTGCACTTGCTCAATCTGAGCTTCATTCCACCCTGACGGAGACGTGTAAACACATCCGTCAAGCGCTCAAGCATCTGGGTGTGAGAGTTCCCGAACACCAAGATGTCATCGAGATAGGTCAGTGCAGTGCGCCACTGCAATCCTGTAAGAAGCAGATCCATGAGATGTTGAAACGTCCCAGGTGCATTGCAAAGACCAAAAGGCAGATAGTTGAACTTGTAAAGTCCAATAGGCGTATTAAACGCCGTTTTCTCTTTGTCTGCCTCGGCAATAGGTATAGACCAGTAGGCGTTAGCCTGATCAAGGGTAGTAAAGTATTTCATACCCTTGAGTGTGTCCAGGATATCATCAATCCGCGGGAGAGGATAAACATCCTTTTTCGTGACCTCGTTAAGACCATGAAAGTCCACACACATCCGGTGTGACCCATTTTTCTTGCAAACCAGAACGGTGTTAGTAGCCCAGGGAGAAGTGCTAGGCTGAATAATACCTTTTTCCTGGAGCGCTTTGACTTCTTGTATGATGAGATCCTTTTCCTTGGGTGCGGTGCGGTAAGGGAAACGGCGGACTGGGCGAGTGTCACCCGTGCTGATCTCGTGGTGCACGAGGTCAGTGGAACCTGTGTCCTTTTCATCAATAGCATAGAGGTCAGTAAATGCGACCAGTAGGTCGAGCAACGCTGTTTTATCCTGTATGGAGATATCAGAAGATATCACAGCATTCGCTTCAACCCACTTTCGGTCAAGAATGGTATCAGGCTTGACCGCCGATCCCTGTGGGGAATCAGTGTGCATCTGCACATGACTGATGGTCATGTGCGGGTAGAGAACCACTGGGTGTGTACTCGGGTTAACTACCTGTAGGGGTATGCGAACATTTGTCACAGAGCTCACAGTACCAGCAAAATAAACACTGCGTTGTTGTCCCAAAAGAGGCTTAGGAAAGAAAGCTACGCTGTGTTAGCTGTAAGAAAGCTGTGTTAGCGAGCGAGGCTCAAGGACAATCAACTCCTGTAAGGGTAGTGCCCCACGAGCAGAAGGAGGATTGTGGATGAGGACTTCACACGGTACCTGAAGTTCCTTGAACTGAAGAAAGGATTTCTCCCAGTTCAAGCTGACGCAATTGAACCGTCCGAGGAAGTTCGTCCCCAAGACCAGTTCAGCCGAACAATTCTCTTGAACTTGAACCTGAATCCGTTCAGAGACATCAGCCACTGTCACCGTGACATAGGCAGCGCCTAGCAGTTGGATCAGAGACCCATTGGCTGCTATGGGGCGAGCCCTAGTCTCTGTGAGTACTAAGTCGGGTAGTTGGACCGCCAACTTGTGATCCAGGAGCGAGAAAACTGCTCCTGTATCAATTAGAGCTTTGGCCTCTACCCAATTGTTCAGTAGAACTTTGATATGAGGGGTCCTCATTTCAGTGGGGTAGAAAGCTGACACTACATGACCTGGGTCAGGGAGGGAGTCATCAAAACTCAACTCTAGGGCATCGGTTCGCCTGGGTATTGGCAAACGGGTGCGTCGGAGTAATCCTACCAGAGCATAACCAACCCATGTTTCCAGATTGGTCCTATGAGTGGGATGAACCTGAACAGTGAGTACATGATCTGATCTTTCTCCTGAGCTCAGAGTAGCCCCTAGTGATTCAACCTCAGCATCAGAGAGTGGTGGCACCTCTAGTACAGGGGATGCAGGTGCATCAGAATCACTAGGCTTGCAAAAGCGGCCTTTCTCTAGTGTAACTGGAGAATTTCCAGGCGGGGGTTGAGGACAGTTTGACCCTGACCTGGCCATAAAATGACCACTGGCCCGTCTAGAAGAGGTCTGGCTTCCTCTTGTTGACCCACGTGATGAGGCAACTGAGGAAGCTCGCGAGGGTGGCCGAGAAATGGATGAAGTCCTTGATCTTGATCGAGACCCAGACCTGTACGAGGCCCTTGATAGTGAATGTGTGTTCTCCCACCAGGGATCAACCTGATCAATCTCAGCCATTGTCAGAAGAAGTGGCAATTCTACCGCATTCAATCAACAGACATGTTGTTGGTAATCAAACATAATATTCTGGAATTGTTCTAGAAAGTCCAATCCGAGAATCAGATCGACCGGTGCCCAGAAAGGAGACATAGTCTTACACACATGGAGATGTATATCCACTCTTGTGTGTGGCTGACGGGTTCCAGGCAACATGATCTCATACAGTCCTGAAAGGAGGGTTTGGACAGCTTTTCCATTGATACCCATCAATGGGCTAAAGTCGTGATGTTGCTGGAAAGCCATCGCCGCCTTCGGACTCTCTTTCATCAGCGCTTTGTGAAGGCGTTGACTAATGATGGTCCATGGACAACCAGTATCAAGGAAAGCAGGAGTTTCCTTGTGGTCAACTAGTACGACAAAGCACGGAGTGATCCTGTCTAACTGAGTTGGCATATCATTCTGTACATAATGAAAACCTACCCAACGCTGAACTTTCCGGAGGAGGTTTAACGGAGAGTATTGGCTAACAAATCGAACCTGTCTTTTCCACAGGCGGTAACTGAGGTAATAGGAGATCCCAACGTAGATGAGAAATCTGGTACTGGCCAGTACTGCCAGGGCAATGAGGGTGTTAAAGATCAACTGCACCGGTCCACTCAAAAGAGACTGTAAGCCCTGTATGAGGTTGTGCTGCTGACCAGTAATCACATGGTTTGCTGCCAGACCGACACCTTCCAGTGAGGCTCTGATGTCAGTCCCTACCCCTGCAACCACCTGATACAGAGTATCTGGTTGTAGGGACGAACCAGCGGTATAATTTACTAACTGGTTCAGGACCCCTTCAATTTGCTCAGTCTTATAAACGTACTGTTTAAAGAAAGCAAAGCTTGAAGGGGTCATCGCTAACTGATCATGGAAGAGCGCAGGAGCGTCAAAATGAGTGACATTGAAGCGCTGTTTCCAGAACAGTTCAAGTGGAATGTGGCTCACATGAACCGTGCCGGACTCAGTAAACCAGCCAGAGCGATTTTGGAAAATCCCCGTAAAGTGGTGGTCACACGGCACTTTTGGACTGAATTTAGTGAGGTCTGGGCCACCGGGGGTGGCAAAGTAAATGGTACCGCCAACCTGTACGGGTAAATACCTGTAACAGGTGTCCCCCACCCGGTACCAATGGTAGACATAAGTGGGGTTGACCTTTTGACATGGCCATATCGTCAGTGCTTCACCCGTAAATTCCGCCATCAGATCATTCCTTTGTAAGAATGCCCGGGCTCCTAGTGTAGGGTCAAAGCCAAGCAACTGCCAAGTCAGATCAAGGTAGCGTTGAGCATGAGAACACAACTCAAGCCACATGAATCGAAGATTGTTGATTTCCGACTCTTTGATCTGCTGAGCCAGGTAGTTCAGTTTGGCATTGATGGGGTCAGGACGGGAGTCCTTCGCCAATCCGAACAACCTTTGGGTCAAATTGAATCTTCCGTGGATGCGTAGAAGAAGACCCTGATCCGTTCGCACTGTGTTCAACCGAAGGTCAGGACACAACCGAAACACACGAGAGTTTCCCGGGATCTTTAAGGCAACCTGTAAATCATCGATGATGATATGGTTCCCTGATACAGACGCAGTATAATTACCCTGAGGGCGATAATGACACTGTGCTGTAAAGTTGGTGGCAGGCCAAACAATTACCCCATCAAGAGTAGTGCATTGACCTGCAGTGGGGCTGCATCCACCTACATCTCCTAAGGTACTTAGAGCTGTAGTGCCATCCCACGAAGCGACCTGTCCCTCCTCGATGAAGAGGTTGGTCACTGTCTTGCAGATGTCATTGCAGCACCATGAGTACATCACCTCCAGTGTTTGCTAGTGCTATAAAAGCCAGGACCTATTTCCACGAGCTTTTGAAAACCTAACACCTTTGTGCGATGTGCTAGTGTGCATGCTGCAGGCGATAGATGCTGAGTGGTTATGACGTCTGCAGTAATGCCCCTAGATCTGAAAAAACCAGTATTTGTGCATACCTTACAGTTTCACAATGTACACTTCCATGCTAGAGTAGTGATTGGATCAGAAAAAGGTACATATACTGTAACATTCATGCGTCATGGACTCCACGAAGATTTTGGTGGTTTGCATTCAACTTTTTGAGGTAGCTCAAGTGGATGACCGCTTCTTGAAAGACCACAAAATTGGTATTGAGTAGCATGTGTTGCAGAGCTCATTCCTAAGAATGGTAGTGCCACGAAGGCCCATTTTATTACAAACAAAATATTTACAAACGGTGCTTGTAAATTTACAACAAAATTTACAGTTTTCACCCATCGGGCGGCTTCATTCTTCGACGTCATCATCATCCGACGATACGGGCTCCTCTCCGGGGAAGTCCATGACCAAGCCTCCGCACGGGTGGACTTCTCCAAGAACGCCAATCTTTGGGGACCGCGGGACAGTTGCCGTCGGAAATGGTGACCCCTCAGTGACGTTGACGGCTCTGCTAATGGCGCGCAGCGGTTCTCCAAAGGCGTTGGCGACCGGTTGCTGAGGCGCAATCGCCGCCAGTGTTTGGGCTCCCGTCGTCCTTGTTGTCGGTGACATTGCAACAACTGCTGTGGGCTGCACGTTGCGACTGGCTTCCTCCACAGCGCGGCGGACGGCGTCCACTGCCGGCGATGACGCTTCACGGTCCAACAGGATCTTGTCCACCAGGGTGGCGGGAATAGTTCTGTCCACGATAAACTCGAGCGCCCGTCGAGCGACGTCGGGTCCCAAAATCCACAACACCGTTGGCGTCGATAGCATGACGTCGGCAGCCGTAAGCGCCTCAACCTCGAATGGCTCGTTGAGTAGCACCCAGGGGAGGTGCGGATACTTTTTGGCCAAATCGGTTGACCAAACAGCCGGCATCGCGTCGGTGACGGATGAGGAATCTGTAAACAAGAAATCATTACAGTTGGTGACTTATAAGGATATCTGATCTCCAGACCTGAAATGTCAGAAAAAGAAGGTAGTTTACCTAACAGATTCATCAATTCCATTTGACTGACGACCTCCAACGCGGAGTCCATGGGAATTCCAGGCGGCGGTCCTTGGGCGATAACACGTGCCGGTGGCGCCGTTGTACCTTCCGTCGGTTGATACGACGCGATTACGCTGACATTGCCAGTCGTTTGCGGTGTCATTGACGGGTTTACGTTGACCAGTGTCGCATATTTCGGCGGTGGCGGCGGCAAAGTTGACAACGGAGTCGCCGAAACCACTGTGGCAGCTGAAAACCCAATACTGATTACACAGACAGGATAACACAGTTGTGAGCGATCCGCCAGGTGTTCAGCCAGAGCTTCATCATCCAGATCAAATAGATCTGGGTGAAGAAGATGGTCGGTAGCCCCTACGGCATTATTTTGCCGTGGGGGTGACCGATATTGGTTCCCTGTCCCGTGAGGAGTTGGATTAGCATAACACTGAAAATTTCCACTTGCCCCCTGAGGAGAGTAACCAGAATTACCAAAGTTAGTCTCACCAGGCAATGTCAAATTTCGATTTGGGCAAGCAGTAGCCCTGTGCACTCGTAATTTTCGGCAATGCAGGCAGGGTCTGTCGCATCGGTCAGTGGGGTGCACCCTCGTTCGACAAAAATAGCAACGGCTGGCGCCAGTGGCCGTGGCGGTGCTAGGGCCGGGGCTATCGGGATGTTGGGCCCGACAATTAGCGTCCTTGTGGGTGCAACGTCCATGGTAGGAGCACATCTGTAAATGTACCCCTGACGGGCAATCACCAGCGTTTTGGACGTGCGTCGACGGTGTCGGTGATGGCATCGAATTTCTCGGAGGCGGCGCTGATTGCAGAGCCGTAAGTCGGGCAACATGAGCGGTGAGCCGGGCCATCTCCGATTGTAAACGTCGAATCTCGTTGGACGGCGTTGCCGATAGACGTTGAGCGGTGCCCCTTTGATTTGACATTGACCTGACGTTATCGGCGGTCCTTTGTTCTGAAGAGAAAACAGCATTAGATGGGGCAGTATACCTAATCTCATCCCGAAAGATTTGTGATTCCGCATAACAAGCTGCTTTAAGAGTCTCCTCAAGAGTTGCAAACTCCCTGAACTTAATACTATCTCGAAGGACTGGTCTCAACCCTCTCAGAAATATAGGTTTAATTATAGAATCCCTAACGTCAGTCGTGAGATCCAGATAAGCCACCCTGGACAGTCTCTTAAGGCGCTCAAGGTAGACTATCGCGGACTCAGTCGGCTTTTGCAGGCAATCTTGGATCAACTGCTGATGCAGATCTGAGTCGCGCCCTACTGGAAAATCTCTCCTAAGAAAAGCTGTGAACTCTTCATAGCGGGTAGGCTGCGGAGTACCACTGCTAAAGTCCCGGTAGGATGCGAGAGCAGGACCTGTGAGGCAAGACTCCAAAAACGCGATTTTATATGCATGATCCACTTCTGTTACCCCTTGAAGTGTAAAGAAGCGGGTCAAGTGAGATATAAAATCTGTTATGGACTCACCAAAAGCACCTGAAAAGGCAGGAGGGGCCATGAAGCTGGACACAGGAGGGTGCCTTCTGCCATTCATAGCCTCCAGCTTTTGGTTGAGTGGTCCAAGGGCATTCTCAAATGCAGCTTGGACCTTATTCTCAATCTGTGAAGGTAGATCAATTTCTGACTTCATAGTTGAGAGCTTGTCTTCCTGTAAGGTATCTAAGACTGATTATCGTGCCTGTGAAGCTATTCAATCAAACTGAATAGAGAGGGGCTCACTTGTCTGCTTAAGCTTAGTACTAAGGTGACAGGAACGTCTAGGTGTCTCTATTTTGTAGAAGTGAAGTAAGAGTTACTTTTGTAGTCGCATGGCGAGGAAGCGCAGGAATTACTGGATCGTTTGCGTGACGGCATGTTGAGGCTGTAACTCTTGTTCTTTACAATAACTAGCGGCCACTCTACGAGGGAGCTAGAAAAGAATAAGGTTTTAGCTCTCAGAACGGCCAGAAGGAAAGATAGGTTGACTCAGAAGGGAATATATCTGGTCACCTATGTACTTAAGAGAGGGGATAACCCGTGTGTAAAGAGAGGGGAAAGTATACCCAAACTTTAGAAGTTAATGGGGCTAGACCTGGTTATTTGAACCAAAAGTAAATAAATTTTAATAAAATGGTGGATTTCCAACCATAAAAATAAAAGAATCGACGTGAGGATGTATGGATAAACCCGCCCAAAAGGGAATTTTATTTGGAGGTCAAGTCGGTTGTGCTAGTTTACAAACTTTGGATATGGGAGGGCTCGTAACCCACAAAGTCCTACTCACCAGGAGTAGCGCATGCAGTAGCTTAAGAATTAATAAGTAAAGGGGGACAACTTAAAGTAAACTTAGTGGGTGCAAATAGATAGGGACAAAATTAGTTTACAAACCAGATTACGCAAAGGGGATGCGCTATTACGCAATTGGCCTCACTCACTCACTAGGAGCAATTGCGAACTCTGAAAAGTGTGATGACTAGGCAGGAGGATCCCGGGAGGATGTCACTCGCATGTATGCTACAACTGTGCCCAAAACGGGAGTGCATGTTTTAGACAGAATGGGAACTCTCCACGAGTATTATATACAGCTGGGGGCCGGGTTTCCATTCACTGAGATGAAGTGAGGATCGCAGGTCACCAGTTGGAGATAAAGAGCACCAGGTACCGTGGTGCTATTCTGACACACTCAGTCAGTAAAGGG
Source organism: Romanomermis culicivorax (assembly GCA_963922205.1). Classification (NCBI taxonomy): domain Eukaryota; kingdom Metazoa; phylum Nematoda; class Enoplea; order Mermithida; family Mermithidae; genus Romanomermis; species Romanomermis culicivorax. The sequence continues at coordinate 976,547 of CAWUHX010000030.1, forward strand.
GCATGGGGGTCCTTGGCCCAGCTGTGCCAAAATGGAGGTGGGGAAATGCAGGCTTCCTCCTATGAATCGAGGCTAGGCTCAACGCATCTTGAGATCAGGGGTACAGTCTGTCTCAAATAAATGAGTGTAAAGTGAGGAGTTAAGGCGGACTTAGTTGTAATGTGTTTAGGCGGACTCGAACACCTTCGCTTAGGCGGACTAGCGGCATATTATGCTAAGGGACAAACCAACAGAGGCGGACTCAGGATTAGGGGCCACTCAAGTGCGGACATTATTAGGCCAGCTAATGAAGGCGTTTGAGTGTAAAGAAATGATTACAGGGGGGTCTTTTACACTTAAGGCCCAACCAGTGGCTGTGCCGTAATTCCTGAGGAATTATTCTGGTGGGGACACTAAAAAAGATCATAGATGAGGAAGAAATGCGAGAATTTAGATAAGAAATTTACAAGAAGGTTGTCAACCCTTGCAGTTGTTAGACACAGGCAGTACCTACTGCAAATGCCTAACAGTTGCGTATGTTGAACAACCAACCCAGCTGAGGCTGAGTGTAAACCCCTTCGAACTTACAGTTAAAGCTTAGAAAGGTAGTCACGTGCTGATCCATCAGTGCCCCTACCCTTGCGGACAACTTGATCAGTATCATGGACCGAGTGCATCTCAGGTTGAGTGAACATGTCTACTGATGTTTCCCAGGCACCAGTAACACACAGACACAACCCTTAAACAAGAGCCGTAGGTGAGAAGGTAATACTCCCATCAACACCTATGACTCAAGTGGCATCCCGAAAAACCCACAGTAACCCGGTGCTGACGTCAAAAGATGTGATATGCACCACCACACACTCGGTGCTGACCTCAGGTAACTGGGATGTAAGTGCCATAGTCTCATATTGCAGTATGTACGCCAAAAAGTATGAGCCTACAGCTACAGACTTCTTACGGCAATACGGGGCATGGCCATTGCTGACGCCAGAATAAGACTGTAAAGTCTTAATTCTGATACCGGAATAGAGACTTATCATTGTGGACATCAGTAGATAGGGCCCTAAGGCCAGCAACCTTGTTATGAAAATACGGAGCATTGCCGTTGCTGACGTCAAAAGGTAATAGCTGAGTCTCAGTTATCCTACAACAATGATATGAGATGCAGTTGTTGCAGACGCCAGATGTGCGGTTTGTAAGGCCTCACATCTCTGAACAACAATATGGTACATCATTGTTGCTGACGTCAAGGACTGAAGTCAGAATAGCTGACCAGTCCTAGTGCAACAACACGAGCCTCTGCTGTTGCAGACGTCAGAAAGGTCACTATCCGCAATAACAACCTGCTACGTTGCCATTGCTGATGTCAGAGGTAGAGCCGGAGGGCCACCCACCCCTTAAAGCAACAGCAAGAGATGCAGCTGTTGCAGACGCAGGGGGAGGACACAGAGAACCATCAACCCCTTGAATGGCCACATGCTATGCGGCCATTGCTGATGTCAGAGACATGACCCCGCGAGTCACGCCTGAGTGCAACAGCAGCATGTGAGGTAGTTGCGGACGTCATAGGTAGGGTCGCTCAAGACACAGCACCTCATAACAACAACCCAATGAGTAGTTGTTGCTGTTGTCAGTGGTCAGGATAGGTAGGATCCCCACCACGTGCAACTACCTAGAAACAGAAGAGAAAGAAAAAGAAGAAGACCGTACAGTAGTGGAAAAAATAATAAGAATGACCTACTGAAGGTTTGCCAACTATGAGGTATGTGTGACCAATTAAGAAAAAGTTTTTTTTTGATAAATTTGAATAAAAGTGAAAAGAGAATGTTTTATTTGTTTTGGGTAGGAAAAAGGATAGATATTAATTTGTTTGTTGAGAAAAAGGGAGAAGAAAGAGAAAAAAAATGGGTTATTAGTTTTTATTTGAGTCGATTTTAGAGATAAGAAAATTTATTGGGTGAAAAAGTTATTATAATTGGGTCACATGCTACGCATAGGAGACCGAGAAAATAAAAAGTAAAGTAAAAAAATAAAATTAGAGGCCCGAGAGATAAGCAATGTGATCTGCTAAGTACAGTGTTATATGTGTCAACAGTATAATTTTGGCTTGTTTGGCTGGAAAAATGAGCAACTTGGCTAGTGCTCAGTGAAGATAAGAAAAAGTTTGAAAAAGTGTGTTGACACACATACCGGACACAGATAACAAATCATGACCACACTTGACATCCAGAATCAAGAATGGAAGGTGTACTGTATCTCGTGATCAGAGATCCAGAAACCCTCAGGGGCTGTGAAAACCTCATGGGCTGTTATACTCAAGTACCCGTACCCAGGTATACTGTGGTTAGAGTACGTGCAAATCGCAGTCGTACTGTAACCAAAAGGCCAATGGTGCTACAGTATCCTATCCGATCACACGCAGTGGATGGAGGCCCAAATTTTAAGGAGAAAAATGAAAATAAAAAGAAAAAGAAAGCTCAGAGGAGATTTAGGCAGAATACTCTATTTACTCAACTCTGGGAATTTATGACTCTTGGGGATCAACTCTGGGGAAAGATGGGACACCAGGGAATGAACTAAAGCTTACGGGTGTGACTTGACTCATAAGGCATTAATTTACGCGCAAGAATCATTAATTTAATCACACGTGGGGCAAATCCCGACCTACAGTAATTAAACTCTACTCAAATGCAGTGCTATCTGAGGTGGCATTAAACTCGAACATAAGGGCCTATTCCAACCTAAGGGGCAGTGTACCTTCTTACGGGCGTATCCAACTTATATGAGGGCAAAAATTTCATCCTAAGGGTCAGTGATCCCACTTTGAATGCGAATCAGCAGACCTGAGAGAGGTTTCCCCACTCAAGTGGCGATTCTCATGATCTGATGGAGGTTTCCCCACTCAAACCAAAATTTTACCTAATTGAAAGAGGTATCTCACTCAAAAGGGTAAAAGGTTCGTTCCTAAGGACTGTGAAGTCAGACTTAAAGGTCGATTTTCCAGCCTTGGCATGTCACATTAAGTAGAAATTGGGAGCCAAGTCACATTAAACGAAGTGGTGATCAGTCACATTGATAGGAAACCCATACCATATCCCATAGGTAAAATGGCCATGTCACTGGAAGTGGCATGCTGTGACCCCATTGGGTGGCTCCGTTATAGTTTATCTACTTCGGGAACCCAAGCCAGCTGGTACTACCACAGGTAAACCTATGGTGTACCTCAGCCTTGTCCTAGGGTTATGCTGTAGAATAATGGACAACGCAGCCCGGTCCGGGGTGCCAATCCCTAGTCCTCATTCATTAGGAATGAGGGATGGTGCCATTCGAAGAATGGCGTACTGTAGGGGACCCGATTGTTAACCTAAATCCCCTTATTGGCCCTGACCTTAAGGGTCTGAGGGCTTTCTTAACTGAGGGTACTTCCAAGGGAAACTAGCTTAGGGGAGACTCCCACAAATATACCCTCAACAATACTAATAACCCCTGAGAAGACTTACGAAACCTCTTCTCAAACTGCTCGGCGCTGGGCGATGGGTTCTGGGGTCAAACGGTGGGTCCTACGGACGGCAACGAGCGGATACGGGAATCCGGGCGATTTGGCGTAGGGTAATGCGGCTGCGAATCAGCAGGTGGCGGTAATGGACGCTTCCTCGGCGAGGGCGACGGGGTTCTTCGATTAATGACGACGGGGACGGGTTCCTACGGTCGGGTTACTGTAGTGGTAGCATATATGTAGGCCGGAGGCGAGAATATGCTAATTTTATTCGACGTGCGGCAAACGCAGTTGACAATATAAAAATATAATAAAAATCGGACGATGGCAAACGCGGACGCAAGGCTAAAAGACGAAACACCAGTTAGGCCCAAAAATGAGTGACAAACTAACGAAACATGCCCTTTTAAACGGCTCCATAAACTACAGTATGCCTTGGGCGGAGTTAACACTCCCCCAAGCTAACTTCTGCAGCGGAAATCGTTGCAGAAGATGCCTATGGTCACATAGACATTTTCCAGTTCACAACGTTAAGCATTGGGGCAAGTTTTCACTCTCCATGCTTAACATAGGAATGTCACTAGTGAGAATTTCAAACTAGTCGTTTCACATTGTGAAACGTCGCTAGTTTTTACTGATAAGAGGTGCACGTTGTGCTCCAATTACAGCGATGAGCTCGGAGAGCTTATCTCTAACGGAAATTCTTGACTAGCGGGTACATACCGTAGTCTACGTGTGCGATTGAAAATAATAAATCGAAACGGAAATAAAAGTGCGCAAACAGAAACAGAAACAAAACATAAAAATACACACATAAATTGCATGTAAAAAGTATAAAAACGAAACGCAAAATTGATGCAAATTACTGTAACACAAAACGTAATGAAAAACATAACGAAAAATTGTGATGTGAATCACGTGACGTTCGACGGAATTCGTCGGCACGTGACAGTCCATAAGATTAAAAACTTAATAACGGACTTCATATATCAATGGAGTGAAAAAATTTTCAAACTGTCGTGAAAGTTTTGTCATGTCAAAAGAACAGGCTTTTAAGCAGTGAATGGTAAAAAATCTGAGAAATTCTCTGCACAAACCGAAAATTTTTGATGGAGAAGTTGTTGTTTTTGGATTTTTTACTCAGGGAATCGATCAAAGGTGAATTTTTGCGGTTTTTTAGAAAGTTAGAATGCCAAAATTTTCCGATACTTCTGCATAATTTACACCGATCCTTATTAAATTTACTCACACCATCGTGACATATTGAATGTAAATACTGGGCTCGGCATATTTCTTCATTTTACATTCAAGTCTGTACACAAAACATATCGGAAAAGTTAAGCTACTGTTGAGCTGCATCTTCGACAATGGTATAACATATTTAGTTGAACTACAGCTTAGGCTGCAGCTCAGCTGGGGCCCTTTGATGAAACCGGCCCCAAGCCCTATTCAGAAGTGAAAAATCTTAGGATTTTTGTCGCCGATTCCTAAGATTCAATAGACGACTGCACTTCGGAATTGGGCCTTATGGTTTACCAGTGACAAAAGTATTCTTTGCTCGTTAACTTCAAGATGGTGATTTCATGGCAGCAGTCGACCAATCACTGCAGGTAAAAATTTCACATCAGTGTTAGCTGCTACAACAGCAAAAAACAGAAACGGATTAATTCTCAGCGATCAGCATATGAAAAAACTTTCAAAACAATACTGTAATTGCTGTGACATGTTGAGTCGTTTTTATCTCGAACAGAAAATACTTGTTCGGTGCAAAAATTCTTTTTAGCTACTTTCCGCAAGGTACGGTTAGACCCGTGCAGAAGAAATGCCGGCAGGTCTCAGAAAGATAAATACATTTTATTAGAAACCACGAGGTTAGTCTTGAAAACCGGAAGCGTAAAAGATACATCGAGAATATCAAAATTTGGACCCAAAGAAATGTTAGAAAAAAGAGCAAAAATACTGCGCGTAAAAACGGATAAATACACAAACTAGTGGCGCGAAAAAATCCCTGGTACAAAAAACGACAAAGAAAAATATCGTGAGATTTGCTTAAAAATGTCGTGAGATTCACATGAAGTACATGCGGTTGCGCAAAGATTCAGCGACAGTGGCGCCCCTGATCAAATCGTCTTCGGCAACGTTAGATTTACTGTCGCCGCCGCTGACGCTCGAGGCCACATCGCTGCCCATTTCTCCACTGAAAATCAAAAAGCGCTTGCACAACATGATGAGTTATTACAACGGCGCTTCTAGAAGCACGAAAGTGAAACAGTCATAAAATTGCAGTAAGAGAGGCAAAATCAGTGCATTGATTTCCAATTTCTCACTTTTGATACGCTAGCCCAATATGAATCTTCACGATATCTATCTACGTTTTTCTTAAAATGCTTCTGAATACCAATGGTGGAAAACATTTCGTATTCTTACGATTTTCTACTGAAACAAACGTCACATAGGAGTGGAAATTGGTGAATCTACATAACTAACATTCCATTTTCAAGTCATAAATTTGCGGTTAAAGCTTTCAACATTTGTTTTCCTATTTGTATGGATTTTGTAACAACAAACTATTGTCGCATAAAATGTTGTGATTTTTATTTCAAAATTTTGTTAGAATACTGAACTTATGTCAAGTACAGTAATCCTTCACAATAGTTAATTCTTTGATACTCGGAAGCTGCTGCAATCAAGCTTCAGCTAACAGAGAAGTGAGTTTTTCCCAAATCAGTATAGGTCAACGCTTTTGGTAACGAATTTTCTGATACGTTTTTCTCAGCAAAAAAATCAGATTTTTGGTAGCTTAGCTTATTTTGGTTTGGCAACGTTTTTAAGAAATTTTAAATGTTAAAAATTGCCTTTCGTACATTGCTCCGTGCATTTTTCAGAGGTTTCGTGTTTCACTAATTTCGAAGCGAAAATTTTTATTTTTGGTTAGAGTTGTTATTATAAGTGATAAAAAGTATGAAAATCTTCATCAAACAACTGGAAATTTTTTTCCCATGAAACATACGCGGCACAATCATTAATCGAAAAATCTAGACTGGAATCAAGATCTTTACAGATGGTGCTTGCTCACTCACGTCATTCCCAACAAATGGCATCGAGCGCGAGTACAGGCCAAATCGGCGTAGTAGACGGGAGCTGGGATGCTGACTGACCTAGGGCAACGGCCGTACATGTGGCACAAATAATAAGTGACCATTTGTATTTCGTCGGCGGTGAAATTATTTTCGTCGTAGATGACGTGATAACGGGTGGGTCGACTGGTACCCTCAACAGTTAACAATTTGTCGTCATCGATGTGTTAAAGAGTTTGGATGAGAACAAAAGTTTTGATAAATTATTCCGATAATTTTTGGAAAAATAAATGCTGATCCTGCACGTGCGCCTTGAGGATACTGATAAAATACACTGGTCATTCAAAATTTGCATAATAATCTAGGATTTAACTCTACTTAAGTCGCGATAATGTATCAAAGTATTAACTGTGAATTTCATAAACTACGTTCGCAATCTTTCTTTCCAAAAATTCATACGGGCATGAAATTAAATCAACCTCAGAAAACATGTTCGCAATCTTGGTACAGGTACAAGATCTCACTTGAATGCCAAAATGGCTACACAAAAAGAAATCGAAACCGTTGGCCGTGGTGACCGAATGATCGACGACCGATCCGGGCGGCACGTTTCGACTTTTGCCCGACGAATCTTTACTATTCACCGGGAAAAGACGCGTGTGATGACGTTTTTGAACGACGATGAACGTAACTTTCGGCCGATATTCTTGGCTCAGCGTCAAACATGCTTCACGAATACCGCGCAATTCTTCACGCAAAACCTACGAGAAAAGAAAACGGAGAAAACGTGAAAAGACATAAATGGTTGAGATGCTTAACTCAAATGTTAGAAATTTATTGATTTAAAATTGAAAAAGTCTTCCAGAGATGTGTAGTTTTAAATTGCAATCTGAATTTTCCCGTTTAGACGCACCCAATTCTAAATTTCAATCACAAATAACAAATAAGACTACTACTACATGAACCACTAATTCCTGAAAATTCACGTTTTTTCAGAGGAATGAAGCGGCCCTTTTTTTCTGGTCAGTAATAGTCTTTGAAAATCGATGGTTTTGCCAAAAGCTCCACTGCTAATTTGGCCGCATCAAATGCAAATAAAAGCTGTGAATTAAAAAATAGTTTCTCTGCTACTTGAATAGTAAATTCTGAATGATTAAATAATTACATCAAAGTGTAATTAAATATTGGCCTGGATTTTATATTCGTTTAGTGAACAGTTTTCTCAAATCTGCACCTGAAATTTCAAAATAAAACATAAGCGCTTGTGGTGGAAGGATCACTAGAGTGAAAAATTGCGTGTTTATTCTAAAAAGAGAAGCTGGTATAAGCTCACACTGATGAGATAAAGTAACAAAGACTGACTTCCTGAAATTGACCTTCGGCCACACCGTCACGATAGACCAAAATTCGTTCGGGTTTGACTTTTGACTCTGTAAAAAATGAAACCAATCGATCGCGGACCACGTCGACCAGATAGACGATAGCTTCTCGGCGGTGTTTCTGAATTTTGACCGAAGCAGCGTATCGCATCGGGCTGAGATCCGTATTGGTCACAATCTAAAAAAACAAGGACGGTACGGAGATTTTTTATATTAGCCTGCGAAATCCAAAATTGTCAAATTCTTCAATGAAATTTGATTTAAATACGGAGACACAGTATATGACTTAGTATGAAAACTATCTCACCGAAGCGATGGACGGCGATCGCGTGTCAGTCGGCGAAGGATGAGTGACGTCGACACCCATAATCAAAGTCGGAACGTCGATCAAATATTTTTTGGCGCTGAAAATTCCGTTAATAGAATTCTATCACTCCTTTCTAGTATTATTCGAAAAGCCTACACTTCGTCGGCCACCAGTTTGGAATTTATGCCGCCTAATTTCATGTTGATCTTTTGCGCTATATTCACGAACGCATTTTTGTTCATTGTTCGTTCCAAGACACATTGAGTCATGGTGCCGAGGACAATTTCGCCGACTCGTTTGATTTCGCCTAAAATTGTGGACTTGAAAACCAAATAACATTTACAGATCGTACTGATGTACAGTCTGTAAAAATTTCATTTCAAGATTTTTCAGTCATGCAAAAATGTCTATATCCCTAAGGATAAAAATAGCAGAAGAGCATATCATTGATTCTCACGTGCCAGTCATCGTCTTTCCTAGATCTACAAGTAAATTTTTTCAATATATCGATGAGGATCGTTCCGTATATCGTTCATGAGACTATTAAATAACCTGCAGACTACAAGAAATCCACGAATCGAACTTACAGTAGAATTGCGAGTTTTTCTGCGGAATCAAAACCAATACTAAATCGCACGATTTTCCTTGGTTCGAAACCGCTTGAATCAACCGCCGGAAAACGCGTTCGACGCTTTCGATTCGCATTTCGGAAAATTCCACTCGATCGGGCATACGGGGAACTTCAGTACCCATCTTTTGCAAACACTGCAATTGATTCATGACGTATTGTCTAGAAGAACGAGTTATTACGTAAATTTGATAAATCTACCGATAGAATTGAGTCAAACAAGGTGATAAATAATTGCGGACAATTACTTCGAGTGAAAAGTTCCCTACTTCATTTGACTCAATTACGACGAATATGGGTGGGTGTCAATGGACTACGTTCTTACTCGGCCATTCGTTCCTTGCCGTTATTCAAAAATGAAATGACACCGATAGCTCGGGCCGAACCGCCTAAGAAAAATCGTTCGTTGTCACAACGCCAAACACCGTCGACCGGTTGTACGACGCTTGCCTGGAAATGACTGATTCTGAAATAATCGGCATTCAGAATTTTTTCGAAAAACACCATTATGTGTAAGCAAACTACAGTAGACCCTTCTGGAAAATTATGTATTGATGTTGATCATTTTAGACAAAAACGTGCATCATTTTATTTTTTGAACAATGGAAAGAAGTATGAGCGATGAGGTAGAGCTCATAGTTCAGGGTTTGATTTTTAGGCCAATTGGGAGCCATGGCTCTTTAAAATTCTAATTGGCTCCTAAAAATTTAGCGGCACAAGCCAAATTGGTATGAAAAATTGAGGAATTTTAACATAATTTAGGGGTGTTTTCAGCTTCGAATTCCACAAAATATCACCGCTTTAAGGAATTATATCATGCACAACAATGAGAGCTTTATGCATCTTGGACATGAAACACTCCTTTGATTTTCAAGCGTTCAAACTATCAAAAACTATATTACACTGTTGCGTTCGGTCGACTCAGCAAGGTGATGTCACGTGACATCTTTAAAAAATTCTTGTGCAGGCACCAAAGAAGTGTCAGAAACAGCTAAAACGGTAGTTGTTGAAAAATTGGTCTCGCCTGTTCCTGGTAGAATCATACTGATGCACAATGTTTAATTTCTTGTAAAAGCTGAATTACTATCAATACAGCAGAATGTATACGTTGTTATCTGAGCATTTCGCTCGATTAGACAAAGAACAGACAAAGGAACATGTAGAGCCTCACTATAAGATTGAATATATTTTAAGTGAAATTGTAATACATATCATTGATTGAATAACAACTGCTCTGTGCATGATCGAAAATGTATTCAAAATGATTGATCTGTTATATGGGCTTCTACGGTGATTTGGAAGCGTGCTTTTGAATAAATTTGTTGAAAATTGTTTTTTATTACTACATTCGTCTACAAACATTTTAGTTTTGGCTCGTTGAAATTCTGATTGACCTGTAAAATTTTGATCTTAGGGGCCAATTGGCATGTGCAGAAAAAATTAAAAATAAAACCCTGGCCCATACATGCACGTGGGGGTTTGGAGGTGGATTTGATCCCAAGTAGATTTATATTGACCCCAGTAGATTCTTACTGACCCCTAGCAGATTTTACCCTCCCAACAATGATTGAGAAGACGACGAAGAAAATGAGCAGGAGAGATTTTTCACCACCACTTTAATCATTTTCATTATCAGCATCAAAAAGGTTCCCCCAAAATTCATGGGTTCCAAAACCTTGTCTTTTTCATTGAGGCAAGTTTGCACAATTGTCCAAAATAAAATAGATCGTTTTTGAATCATTTCACCACAATTGACCTTTGTCTAATCTTAGAAGGGTAAGCCTGTTGATGATTGGACTGGCCAGTTATCCATTTCCATCTTCCATTGTTGTGGCATAAATTGCTGGTAGCACGTCCATTTGGTGTTCATCATATTCCAGAATCAATGACTTTTCTGACCGAATCCATTTTGATTACAGAAGTTTTTCAAAAACCTTAGCAACAATGATTCTCTTCGTAAACAAGATCCATATAAATACTCATCAAGTTCTATCCTAACCCAGAATCCAGGAATTTTGAAATTTCTGAATTTTTAAGTCCTACCTTTAATTAGAATTTAATTCAACCATGGCTCAGTATAGAGATGGAGAAAAATACAAACAAAATGCACGATTAGTATTAAAACAAATACACATCAATTTACATTATGCAGGGTTAGTATATTTGATTTTTTACATTAGATTTTGATCCATTGTTATTCTGTACTGTCGTTTTTATAATTCAGTATATACAAGTTTACTTGATCACAAATGTGCACTAAAAATACAGAAAAATCAACTACTTTCACATTTACTTTCACGCCTGTACAGCAAATAAAGATGTGCAAATTTAATTTCTTCTCAATAATGACTCCGTAATGGTTATAAAGCGGATTCGAAATTAATACTTTTGATTGGGAAGATATAGATTGACCCCCAGCAGATTCTTGCTGAACCCTAGCAGATTTTACCCTTCCAACAATGATTGAGAAGACTACGAAGGAAAATTAGCAGGAGAGAAGAGAAATTCGTCATAAAAATGGAAATAATGCTGTAGTTAAACAATTTTTCTGAACAAAGCATACTTGATTTCAAAGAAGTAACATTAAAACTTTAAAAAGTGCTGTCTAGGACAATAATTTCACAAATCTGACCTATATAGGTTGAAGAATATGCTGCTTGGATGTTAGAAGACCTTCTTTTCGTTATCAACAACAAAAAAATTTTATATTCCACCCCCTGTCCTGGCTGACACCCAACAGAATTTCTATGCTGTGCATGTATGGTAGTGCCAGAATTTAATGCCACCACGTGTGTCCATGCAACCAGCTGAAGTTCCTTTTACTATAATATTGGTCTCTAAACCGAATAAATTACGGTAGGAAACATAGTAAAACAAAAAAAAACAATTACCGTAACGCAACATTTCTGACATATTAGTGAAATAGTGTGAATTTTTGAACTTGATAATTTACTCCACCAAATAGTTTGCCTCAAAGCCCTAAGTACATTACAAAAAAAAATTCCTACACTTTCGATTTTTTTATTTCAACGATAAAAATACTGTGAATAACATACGCCTAGTTCCATCCGTTCCGAGAATTTTTTGAAAATAGGAAGCAGAATTTCGCATGTGATTCGAAAAAACGGCACGAAGTCCGAGGAAATGCAATTGAAGCTCTAAATTGACAGGGAATAAAGATTTTTCAAATAATCACTGTAATTATAAATTTTTCAAAGTGAGTCATGCAGTTCACTTGTGCTTCTTACGACTATTTGAGACAGATATGGTGGTTACCCAAATGGCAGATGAACAAATTATCAACGAAAAGCTGAGGTTGAATACAAAGTGAAGCTCTATTACTGTAGCTAGGAAATGAAATTTCAACACCGGAATTGTGCAGATACACGAATTCTACGCAAAATATCCCGAATTGGTATGCTGCGAATGCAATGTCATTCATAAACAGGTCACAATAACTTCGAAGGTGAACTTTTCGGTAATCGCAAGAGTTTACTAACGATTTTTTTCCAAAACAACTCACTCTTCCTTGTTTGCTGGCGTATTCGATGCGGGGTGGGGGCAAAACGCGACCGTCCAATTTGGCCATACGATTGTCGATTTGTAGACCGAAAGCTGCTAAAAACGGATCTTGGTTAAATTTGGCGATTCGCATCATTTCGGCGATTTTGTTCATCCTGGTTGGAGCGTCAGTGGCAGCCGTCTTCAGTGGGAAAGACTGTGTAATAATAACGTTCAAATAGAAGTCAATTTTCTTACTCGTATCATGGTCGTTGTTTGAGATTCGTTCAATTTTCGCATCACTTTTTGGGCACCCGAAAATACGCAATGCTAGACAAAATGAAAACTCTGTATCTCCAATGCTAAATAGATATGCGAGAAGAGTAACTCATATTTGTTTTGCAATAAATTCTCGTTTATGACCGTGAAAACATAAAAAGTTAAACACAATTAAAACTTGCAACAAGCCCTGTTGCAAAAGACTTTCCATCTGGCCATCGAAAATTTGCTAATCCTGTAAAATTCCATTAATTATTTCAAGATTCGTTGCTATCAAACAACATGGCCAAGAAGCTACAAGAAAACTTCCCATGTAAGTCAACGAAGTGACCAGAATTAATGTAGTCGAAAAAATCGAGAGCTTCTGTCGTGCACGTTTTAGATCAATAACATATCTTTCATCGTGTGTATTTTTTCTCGTATTAGCCTCTCACTATTACGCTGTGAAAGGCTGTAAGTGAAAATAGCAAAGTAATCATTACAAACTATATTTGTGTTTAGGGAGGTAATCTCAAAATATCAAATCTGAATTTTTACATCTTTTTAGTGCGAATATTGAAGTTCTCGATATCTGCGAGCGTTTCGTTGACACTTCTTAAAAATTTATCCAAATAATTTTGAATACACATGAGACGTTTGACATGATGTTATTCGCTAAGGGCAGGATGACAGAACGCTGAATAAACTATTCGGCAAATAGCACTATTCAGGCGATAAAATTGCTTATTCTGTGAATAGCTATTTGACTGATAAATGAGCAAATAGACTATTCATTGCATAAATTTATCCTTATGACAAAACAGTGGATAAGAAGTGCATATCTATATCATGAATAAAAAAATATGCACAACATAAATGATTATTTCTGATCAGTTAACTTTGTGCAAACGTGTTTCTTTTCTTTCCAGTTGTACTCTGAACATTAACGTTCATTACTGGCAAGAGTCTGGATCAGTCCGCTTCAAATTTTTCTCATTTGACCAAGTGACTTCACAAAAAAATTATCATGGGTGATCAAACGAAAAAAGCCAGTGATCGAGATTCAAATTTCTCTTCAAATGAAATCAATTTTCTGCTTGGATGTATGTGCCAAGGTACTCCTCGTTTGATTAATACAATAGAGAAAAAAGACTGAAGACCAAACCGCAAGCCAGAAATTAGCACCATGGAAGAAGATTGTGGTTCTATTTGGGCCTAATCCAGATTGCCGAAAACGGACACCAACTCAATTGAAAGCCAAATGGAGAGAACTAAAGAAACTATGATTTTTATCTCTTTAACATGCTTGCACACTCAAATAGTGGAAGATAAGTGGTGTGCCAAAACTTAGTTCAAATTTCCAATGACAATTGATCTTTTTGCTAATCCTCGAGAATTATCATTTTCCTTATTTTCTCTCTTTCTTCATCACCATCTTCATTTTTACCTTAAATTTCGTTTTTCAAAACATGAAAGTTATACAGAACTGCACGAGCTGCAATTAGGGCGCCACATTTTTTGGCTGAACATTCCAATGTTCTGCCAAGCAAGGGAAGCAACATTTTAAAACTCCATTCCTGCGTCTAACTGTGGCATGTGTGCCCGCATGCTGCAGATTGAGGATAAATGGAAATTAGATGTAAGTCCCTGAAGCAGATCTTTAAGTAGTAATTCAATGATAATGTGGATATCATGTGTATTGCCTTTCCAGCTTGTGACTACATTTCTGATCAGTAATTCAGCATCACACATCTCCACATAGATCAAAAACCGATCCTTTCAATTTTGGAAAAGTTCGGATTCATTCCCATTAGGATTCATTATTGGAATATGAGTACAATATTATAAAAGCCTTGTTTTTCTTAAAAAGCCGTATGTATGGATTGATTATCTGTTGGTCTTGAGAAGGCGATGAATTTTGGTCACGGTGTAGCGACAGATTCCATAACTGTATGCAAGCTTGTAACCAGGAATTTTTTTCGGGGGGCACATATTTTTTGCAAGCCAATATCTCAGTCAAAAATTAGGGTATTTCTGAGTTGATTTTTTTAGAGAAAAAACCCAAGGTTATTTTGCATTTTTTACTTTTGCTTTGCTTTTTTAACACTTGAAACATTTCGGGAGACAAGGTCCTTCCAACCCCCCTTCTGCTTACAGGCCTGAGAGTACGTATGCATCTTGATACACCACCTTGACTCATACCGTGTAAATCGGCAATTTCTTGTTGTAAATCGCCTCCCGCCAAAAATTTTGGATCAATAAATACCTATCCACCTTTCATTTGCCATATGACATCTCAAATGCCCTCCTGTGCATGTACACTAACACACTACAAGTTTCAACATGTGTGCACCCAATTTCTATAAATAAACTTTCATTTTAGTACATCAACAATCTCAGCTTTTGGAGTTTAATTTCACCAATCGACAGCATTGACAACGAATCTACGCCTGTAATGGGGCTTAGACTGAAAAAATGCGAACTGAACAAATTGAATCTTCATCAAATGTTGTTATTGATCAAAAATATTTAACGGACTTTAAGAAGTGTCAGATGAAAGACGAGCATAAATTAAAAATGAAATCAATTCAAGAAGAACATGATTTGAAGATTGGGTTGCATGGAAGGCACTCAGACGAAAACAAAAACATATGAATGACGTGAGATTGGTTACCCTGAATAAGGAAATCAAAGCTCCTAGAGAAAAAGCTAGCCATTAAGGAATGCCTCAAATTTTTCAATGTTCATCCGGAGGTCAAAATACGATCGACTTCTGCTCCACCTTCCACTAATAAATGCACGATTGTTATGACAATATGTGATTTCTATGATTGTGCGTCTTATATATAGTCTGTTTTTCTTGAATTGCTTCCAAATAATGAAAGTGGAAAGCAAGTAGTATTTCAGATTTTCTGATAAACAGTATGCCATATAGGACTGGAAATTTGTGAACATACTGACCTCACCTTTAGCAATTTTTCAAGTGAAAGATTTTACGATAAGAGCTCTATGTAAATGATTTCGACGACAGTACTGATTTGTGTCACTTTTCTATTTGGAAGCATTTAAAAAAAAAACAGACAATAAAGCCCTAAACTTTTTTGTCCTTTAAGAATGATAAACTTATGTTATGAGCTGAATTTGATTTCGTTTGATGGGAAACAAAATCCACTTACATACTTGAGTATCCACTGACAAACTATTGTGATGTTTCGTTTGACGCTGTAAGCTATCATTCAAAAAATCAATCAACTCTCGTAGAATGTTCTTTTGAACCATAGTACCGTAAAAAGAATACCCCTGATCATTATAGATTTCAAAAAGATTTGAACGGCGAAATGAATGAAAATTTATAAAATCAAATTCTACATCTTCTCCCAGATCAATAAAAAAGTCAAGAAAGTCTACTTCATCCATTTTTCGCGAAAGAAAAACAAGAAAATGAATTTTCTTGTGCCGCAGCCGTCTGTCATACCACATAAATTTATGCCACGATTTTATTCAGTGAGTATCTCTATTTTCTGGCCACTATTCACTGAATAGCACTATTCAGCCTTCTGTCATCCGGCCCTAAGTTTACAGAATGTTTGAATAAAATATTCAGACACTCACTTCGGCCGGGATGTAGACTTGCCTACATTTGCTACCCACATGCAAACAGGGTAACCGCGGATAACGCAGGGCTTTGTAATGGGTGGCGAAATATTCGGCGACCGTCATTTCGACGTTATCCTTCAAGATGAACTTGGTGTCGCATGACCGACCGGGCACTTTGATGACCTTGTAAACGCGCATCATGTTCGGTCGGTGAGTTATCCGAATGTTGATGCCTACAGAATGCAGCAAAAATTCGAACATGTAATAACAAAAAACGGTAAAATTTCCCAACTGTGCTTCGTTATCTCAATTTTTTGAAAATCAAGAATGAAAAAAAATTATCTCTGTTGTCGACATCCTATAATCAAAGCTTTTACGATAGAACTTTTTGCTAGTAGAATTTTCAAAGGTTTATTGAGTATGCTCAAAAACTTTCAGTTATGTGACATATGGTTTAGCAGAAAATCGTTCAAATATTTCAAGAAAAACAGACCATAAGTTAAATTGCCAATATATCGTTTTTCAAGGGAAAATAGTTTTCTCCTGAAGTTCACTGTCATAGATCAAAGGCGGTTTAGTTTTGATCTATACCTCTGATTTCTTTTTCGAACAATTGACTCTCTTGCGCGGTCAGGTCGGTCTTTTCGTTCAACTGTTCCCGCCTGTAGGGTCCTTTACCGTCGCGATAGGTCGAGTTTAGAACGTCGATCAAAAATTGTATGACGTCGTATTCGACGTTTTGCCGCAAAAATTGTTTGTAGAAGGCGGTATGAACGACTAAAACATGGAAAATGGACAGTCTTACCAGCTGGACAAACCATCAATGTAGAATTTGTGGAAATTTACCATCGGCGTTGACCAAAAGATTGTTATTTTGTGCGACATGAACCGACGTGTACAATCCGTACCAGATTTCACGACCACAAGAGAGATCTATACCGTGTGGCACCGGGATCATGTAGATGCTGCTGCCGAAGGAGTAGAAATCGCTGGAATAGCTAAAACATAATAAGAACGTATAAAGAGGCTTTCCTGATATCTCAGCAAAATCTCAAGAATTGCATTTCAAAGTTTCACAGTTTCACTCAACGATTTTGACGACAGTACTGATTTGTGTCACTTTTCTATTTGGAAGCATTTTATAAAAAACAGACTATAGTGCATGAGCGCTACCATAGTCAGAAGCGCTACCAAATCGAAAAAAATATTTTATATGCTTTGTGTGTTGAAAGGAATTTTTGGGTCGGTGCCATATCCGCTACTTAATGGACACCCACTTAGGCAGGATTTCATTATAGGAGAATATACTGTATGCATTTACAAATTCCTAGGCTCACTTAATTTTTTATCAATTATGATTTTTTATCAATTAGATGATGCATGTATCGTGAAAATGATAAATTTCATTGTTTAAAAAATGGGAAAACATGCGGTTGCAACTGATGGGCATTAAAATTTCCAACCCGTATCTTCAGAAGTAAATGCAAGAAATTGTGTTCTGCCAAATGCATGTCAGGAACCTCGGTAAGATGCAGTAATTTGTTTTTCCTGGAAATGAGATAATTGCCATGGATTCACGTTTGCTGAAAATATTCAGTCCTTGGTCTACTCGGAACGTGTATTTAATGCTTTTTTTTAAACTTTGAACTCAAAAATGATAAAATGTTTGAAAATGATCGAAAAAGTTTTTGAAAAAAGACAAAGCAAAACGAAAAATATATTTGTATCACCAAAATTGGTACAGGTAAAGAATAAGAAACGTCTGGACTGATTGCTCTGTCACCCGAGGTGCTTATGTCGACATTTTGTCAAGTAAATAAAAATTTTCACTCATTAGAATAGTTGTGTGGTCATTTTGATGATATTATTACTTATCTTTACTCATTAGTGACTTATCTTTCTGTACCATTGCGTCTTTTTAAGCATTTTTGCGAACTGTTCCACAAAAGTGGTAATGAAAACATTTTTCACGGCCACTCATGTTTTCTTTTCTACAATGAAATCCTGCCTAGGTCATTGGAAGCAAAAAGTATAAGTAAGGTGTTATTTATATACCTCAGCACAAAGTAGCGTGTGTGCACTATGTAGCGGATGTGCAGTAGGTAGCGGATCTGGCACCGACGCGGTAGCGGAGGGTCGGGTTTGGGAAAACGGGTATTGATCGTGCCAAATCTAGTGGGCATACTTCCACAACGTGAAAAAATTTTTGGAAGATTTTTCAAGAAAAACAAATATTTTTGGGTAAAATCAACGATTTTTGAAATTTTTTGGGATAAGGAGTTTTCAACCATGTCGTATCAAATAGGCACACTCCCACAATGTGAAAAATTTTATGCTGCTATACTGTTAGCAACTTGTTGTTCAAAGACTTTGGGACTTTTGAACTCATTTAATCAGTTTTAAATTTATTGTAAGCAATTATCAAAGGGAAATTGGGTCAGCAGACCCACTAACAATGGGTGGAATAGTTTATTGGAAAATGCCCCGATGGGACGGGGAAAAATGAGAATATACTTGATGAAAGTATTCAATGCTGAAAAAGACATGGACAAGGTTGTAAAAAGGGTCGATAAGGTTGTAAAAGGGATGGGCAAGAAATTTCCCCCCAAAAAATTACAAAACAATACATTCTCCACCAAAAAAATTTATTACAATTCTTCACCTAAAAAAAGCTTTTATTTCATCTTTGAAAAAGTATATTCTGCAGCTGAGTGCATGTCTCAACCAACACCTACATGTGTGTCAAATGTACACATAAGGATATACATGTGTCAAATAGCCATTCCATAGCACGATTACTCCAAAACCACAGTTAGCCATGCACATGTAAGCACATTAGTGCTGTGATTGGGATGCCAATATTTATATCAAAATCAATATTTGATTACTTTGTACGAATATCAAAAATCACTTTGTTGATACCGATCAGATTTAGTAAATAAACTGTGAAAATTGCACATTGACCACTTACACTAAAAAAATCTAATTTATTGATGAAGTTGAATTTGAAAATTCAGATTTTTAACTCAGCTCAACTGGTTGGCTGCCTGCATGTTGACTTTGAGAAAATCTTTAATTTTTTCTGCCATAGTATTTTTATTTTTTGCCTAGCTTTCAGGCACAGCACATCACAACTAATCTTACGATGAAACGTAAAGCATACAAAAATGCACCTGATTTAGGCCTGCCTATATTAGGAGTGTGCGCGAAATCCCGTACCCGGTTCTCCCCGACTTTACTCGCACTCCCACGCCAACATAACGACTTTTTTAAAGCAGGATTGGAGCGACAAAGATGGGTGAAATTGCTTCCCATTTTCAATCCCGCAAAAAGCGCTCTTTCTGCAAATTTCAGTTTAAATCCAAAAACTGTGAATGATGCTATTTTGTTCAATAGTTAAACAGAAGAGAATAAATTAGTTTGTAGCTTGCAATCAGTAGAACTTAAGGAGTGAATTCTATATGATATGTTATATAAAATGAGTGAATGAAACGTATCTTGCACAATCGATTTAGTTCTTAGAAGACTTTGTGCTGTAGCTCTTTTTTCTAAAAAAGCTGAATGGGATTTTATGTGCCACTTTCCCTCAGTTGATTCCTTTTGTTGATACCAAATTCAGTAAAAATGTTTAACACAGTTCGAAGCAAACATGTATGAGAGGGGACATGGGGGTATAAACTTCCACAAGGGTTTTGAAACTGGAAAATTTGCTATGCAAAAAAATTTTGGTCAACTTTTTTTGAATTTTTTGTCTCACAAAATATTTCAGAGATGCACATGCTTGGTTGGAAAGTGTGTTGATGCACTCAGCTGCAGAATATACTTTTTCATAGACATATAGTCTGTTTTTCTTGAAATGCTTCCAAATAATGGAAGTGGAAAGCAAGTAGTATTTAAGATTTTTGTGATTTTCTGATGAACAAAATATCATGTAGGGCTGGAAATTTCTGAGCATACTGGTCTGACCTTTAGCGATTTTTCGAGTGAAAAATTTTACAGTAAGAACTTTATGTAAACAATTTTGACGAGATTACTGATTTTTGCCACTTTTGCATCTGGAAGCATTTTATAAAAAACAGACTATAGACAATTTTTTTGAGAAAGAATGAAAATCCAATATAAAGGAAGTGAATTTTTTCCAGCTTTGACCCAAGTTCTCAACAATCTAGTCCACTTCTTTTTCTACCATAGCAACTGTCGAAGCAAGTATAGTCTCCTTTTTTTCTGCCCCATCGGGACATTTTCTAATAAACTAGTTCACCTCTTTTTAGTGGGCCTCAACCATGCACGAAAACTTTCATAGAAGCACATTGAATTTTTAAATTTGGTCATCTGCGCTTCAAAAAAACAATAAAAAAACTTCAAGCAACGAATTCTCACCTCCGGCAAAAGTAAAGGATTTGTAAATCGCATATTACTTAAAAAACGTTGTAAAGATACTGTAAAATGACCATATCTATTGAATTCCTCATGGTTTAGAATCCTTCAACCCAAAAATCGCAGAAATACCTTTGTTTACACAAATTACTTTTTTCGTGTAAACTGACTCCGTCCATTGAATTTCCCATGGTCAGAAACATCTTCCCTCAAAAATCGCAGAAATACATGTGTTCACACTCAATATGAATTAGTGTGTAAAGTGATCATTTTCATTAAATTCTCAGTGGTCGAAAACCCGTCCAACAAAAAACTCACGAAAACAGGCTTGGTTAAACCCGGAATATTTCTTTTGTGTAAAGTGACACATCCATTGAATTCCCCGCAGTCGAAAACCCCTTCCATAAAAATCACGAAAATATGCTTGTTTACATCCGCGATAATTTTTTTTGTAAGATGATTGCATTCATCAAATTCTCTGTGATCGGAAACCCCGCCCGCTGAGAAATCACGAAAATACGTTTGTTTACAACCGTGATAAGTTTTTGTGTAAAGTGATCGCATTCATCAAATTCCCCGTGGTCGAAAACCCCTTCCAGCAAAAAATCACGAAAATACGTTTGTTTACACACGGGATAATTTTTGGTGTAAAGTGATCACATTCATTGAATTCCTCACAGTCGAAAATCCCCTCCACAAGAAAATTACGGCAGTACGCTTGTTTACACCGTGGATAATTCATTTGTGTAAAGTGAGGACGTCCATTGAATTCCCCGCAGTCGAAAACTCCCTCCACTGAAAAATCACGGAAATACGCTTGTTCGCACCCGGGATAATTTTTCGTGTAAAGTGACCGCGTCCATCAAATTCCCAATGGTCGACAACCCTTGCAGCCCAAAAATCCCAATAAAGCTACAGGTTTATTTGAAACGGCTAAAAAATTAGTAGTGCATTATGCTGCAAAAAATTATTTTTTTGAACCCATAAGTATTATATAACAAAATTGGGGAATTTTGCGTTTTCCGGCACTTTGGACAACCATATAATTGAATTGAGGCCATATATTTCAAAAAGAAAATTCGCATTTGAGATTACACCCCCAAGATGCTTAGGCCGAAGTATGGAGGTTGGATATGGCACACCGATTGCTGGGCATGGTGGAACTGGGGGGCCTAAAAAAGTGCGTTTTTTACCTGTTTTTGGGGCCCCACCGAGCACCACTTGCAGATAGGGGCGAAATGACAAAAGGCACCCCATAATTTGCCCCTGTGCCCGATATTATGCAAAAAAACCCGAAGGTTCTAGCTCTCACGGTTTTGGCTCTAAGGGGGGGGGGACATGAAATTTAGGGCCAAGTATATTATAGGTTGACGCTGTCGCGCCACCTATGATTTTCATATAGAAACATGTTACTGTATCAACATGCGCGATGCTGCAGAATTTACTTTTCACAGACATGGAAAATTTTTTTTGGAAAAGTATGAAAATGCTATATAACAAAAGTGATTTTTTCCAACTTTAACCCAAGTTCTCAAAAATTTAGTCCACTTCTTTTTCTGGCTTGGCAACTGGCCAAGCAAGTATATTCTTCTTTTTTTCTGTCCCATCGGGGCATTTTCAGAAAAACTTGTTGAATATACACATGTGTTAAATCCAGATTTAAGTGCGCATATGTGTTAAGAGCAGCCATATTGAAACACACCTGTTTTAAATACATAGTTAAAACTAAAAGGTGTGTCAGTCACAACATTAAGCATATGAACACACTTGTGTCAATTGTATGTGTAAGCATCAACATGTGTGAAATCGACAGATAAGTATAGACGTGTAGTAAGTGTAAGTTTTGGCTGTCCTCAGGACAACCAAAAGTATGAAATACCATGTACCAGGCAGGAAATTTTGGGAGCCCCATGCAGATCAACATGCATTATTCATGCAGAGGCTAGCATGTATGTAAAAAATAGTAAAAATGCAGATTCAGCGGGCAAAGAATTAGTTTAATAGAAATTAAGCAATTTACATTGACATATATTCTAGACCTCAGCACCCAGTTTTTTAGTAACGTAAATTTTATGGGATAAAGTTTATGGGGGTAAGTTACCCCTACAGGAGTATAATTTATCATGCATTCTGTAGTTACGGAGCTAAGTTACCACCTGATAACTAATCGATTGTAATTTTTGATCTAAAATTTGTCATTTAATGACTCTGAACATTCGATTGGATAGTTAGCACTAACCCATGATAACTTGAAGTATTTACTTTGCCCCTGCATCCTGGGGGTAAGTTACCTCTATTGCGGGTTGGCTAAATAATGTGCATAAGTTACCCCTGTTGGGGTAAGTTGCCCTATGGTATGTACCCCGGACAGGAACAAATGACCCTGTGCTGTGACCAAGATAACCAGGCCCAAAAATAGAAAAATTATTACTAATCTTTCAGGTGTTTTGAAACTTTATTTGCTGTCTCATTTTTTGATAAATTTATGACCTAATTGTCTGCATCAGGGTACCCTTGCGAATTCTGAAGAACAGGATATGCTAAAATTTGACCTCAGGAGAGTTGTTGCTGCACGAAGCTGCAGAATATACTTTTTCAACTGTTGTTCATTTATATAATTACTCCACCATCTGTGTTTCGATTGGGATGCAGGAGTGCTGCTTAGTGCACGAGTGCTACCATGGTCACAAGTACTACCAAATTAGAAAAAATGTATACACTTTGCATTGAATGTAACAGTGGTTTTATCATGCATCATGTTTATTAAATTGTGTAAATTGTAAGGTCGATACGGTGAATGTCAATCATGGATATTTTGATTAGTCATGATAATGAACAATGACGCGCATTGAAAATACTCTGGTCCGACAATAAAATCCAAAAAACCGAAAATCCAACAAAAAAATAAAAACCGCAGAAATGGTCCGACGATAAAATCATCAATGCGACCACCCTGTTACTACAATGAAACGCAGCACGCTTTACGTTATTGCTGACAGGGTATTCCAGTATAAACAATTTTGTATGCAAAAAATTTGAACAATAACCTAATGGAGACGGTGATAGTAATAAAATCATCAAATCAGAGACAGAAGTCTATGAATCAGAAAAACAAGATACCAGACAGTACTCGTGAAATGATGAACCCTGATATTGCTCAATTGAGAATCACTCACTTGGAAATCGCTCCCATGAGAATACCCTGTACAAAGCAAACTTCAAAAGGTACCAACAATATGGAATCTTGTGAGGGTTCGAAAAAATATGTTGTATAGATTATATGGCAAGCAAGCCTGTAGCCAGAAATTTTTTTCAGGGGGGCGCACACATTTTTTTTCACACAAATTACTGTAAAATTGGCATTTCTGACTTGACTTTCTTATTTTTGACTTGAGTTGGAAAAAAAGACAAAGGTTTTGGGAAAAAAACCCAAAACCTTTGTCTTTTTTTAACACTTCAAACATATCGGGGGGGCGTGCCCCCCTACCCCCCTCCCTACAGGCCTGATGGCAAGTGTGGTCGATCTTAAACAGGCCTCCTAAACCAAGACGAACAACTGGAAATGAAAGTAGATGGGTCAAAAGAGGCAAATAATCGTCTAAACTTCCTAGATAAAAATGCTGTGAAATAAACGAACACAAACATAGCAAAAGTTAATCAGATCAATCTTGCATGAAAGGCTGTAAGCCTGTAACTCTTATCCTCTGCTCGGTACGTGAGTACTATTCGCCGGTTCTTTAGTCCGTTAAGATCAGTGTTCATCTATCAGTTCTTCAGTCTGTCTATCGTTTCAGTTCGTTTACCCTAATTGTCTATTTTTTCGTATATTTTATCCTATTATATCCAACATTTTATTTCCAAAATTTTCTATTATATTCAACATTTTCGACACGCACCGTTCGAGAGATCATCGGAATACTTTATGTCCATATTTGTTTCCAAGTATATACTAGAGTGTGTTTGAATTAAGTAAGTCTTCTCCCAAAGACATAGTTAGACCTGACAATGCTGGCACATGGACTGCGACTACAAAAATTCAACGAGTTGGAAGAAAACCATGCCAGACTAAATCAGTGAGTTGCGGAAAATTTTGCGAGTACCAGTAGTCGACTTTTACCTGACAAATTCGCATTGTCGGGCTTGGCGCAAAATGATATCCAGGACTTGTACCGGGGCCATGCAACGGTCGTTCATAGGACGATTTTTGACGTCAATACTGACTGGCCCGACATATTGAAACAAAACCGAACACGGAAATTCTTTATCGTCCCTGGCGATCATGACGTTTAATTCGAAGCGGTGCTGAAAAATGGTATAAACGTTTATTTGAATCAAAAAAGCGAGAAATATTTAAAATAATTTATTGGATCTATTTTTTTAATTTTTGTAGAAATGGCGCATAGCTACAAATTTCACTATGAAAATTTTGCACGAAAGCTTACCGTGCCATTGCCAGTAGGTAACTGCAGTTGATGCAAAGAAAACATAGATCGTACACCGTCGTAGGCTAAACTGTAGGGATTGGGGAACGTTTGCCGATTTCGGGTGACGCAAGTCCAAAACAATTTTCGATTTTCGTCTCTGGAAAACAAAGGCGTTAATGAATCCCCGCTCTGAGAGAGCAAATATGTTATATAAAGGTATAACACTCACTCAATCATGTAAATTGACATCCCAAAACAGGTCTTCAAATGCTTCAAAATGTGGGTAAAGTAGTGATTTTTAAATCATATCAATCACCTTTTCCTCTTGGGTTACTGCACATGTATTGTTTACCTGGTCAATTTCAAGCGCGGATGGGTAATGTCTACGTAATATTGCGAAACGGTCATCATATTGCACAATTTCACTTCGAAGTGATTGGCGAACATGCTGTAATGGCGACCGATCGAACCAAAATCCGGCCTTTTGGCTAATTCTACTTGCTGGAAAGGAAACAAAACCTTCATACTGTAAATTTCCTCAAAACATCTCAAAATCATTACTTTAACTGCGCAATTTTTCAGGGACCACTTGCTATAAACAAGACATGTTTTTTGTGAAAATTCACTCGCGATGATCACGAGCTGGCCATACATGTAACGGGGCCACGAGGTCTGGGGGGGGGGCGTTCGGATGACTTTTTTGAGGCCGGTGATCATTAATTCCCCAAAATTTACGGAAAGGGGCCTCTGAAGGAAAACAATCGACTTTTTCACCAAAAAAGTCAAAAAAAGACGGTTCAAAAAATAGTAATTTTTGTCTAAAAACGTATCTGTGGCGCGAAGCACCGAGAAAATTGACGTTTTTACCATTTTTTGTTCAAAAATTGACATTTTTCACCCAAAAATGGGCATTTTTCAGTATTTTTCCGACCAAAAGTATGGGGGTCCTCTGACTACCATATGGCTAGCCATAGGATTGAAAAATCCTGGTGGGTCACCCAATGGCTAGCCGTATGGCCGACGATTTCTGGTGGTGGGAGGGGGTTCATATAGCACTACCCCTCCAATTACATGTATGGCTGGCATGATCCTGTTTGTTGCAACCGGGAACAGAATTTTCACCAATTATAAAAGATCTCGGACTGAAAACTTTAGATTACTACTAAAATGACCATGTAAAAATGAACTATAAATTAACGTATCCACCACTATTTTTACAAACAAAAAGTAAACGCGGAGGCGTAAAAAACACAAAATGTTCAGCAAACCTTTTTGGAATTTTGCTGTCCTATCTATAAAAAGCTTAAGTGGACGACCATAAGACGATCCTTCAATTGATATTGATCAACTGACTTCTCAGGTCGTTTGAGCCCATGGAGTGACAGCCTCAAGGATTTGTTAGTCCGAGATCCCTTGAAAAGCTTTGAACCAGCCTCAAATTCACGAACATCTCCTTCCTCGTATGAGTTTCAAGCGACTTTTTTGGGGCGGAGAATCACCGATTGCCCAAAAATTTAGAGAGCCCTTAAAAAAAATTTCGTTTTTTCACCAAAAAGTTTCAAAAAGGTTGAAAAATAGTTACTTTTGTGTAAAAAGCCGTAAAAATGTATTTATGGCGCGACGATCCCAGAAAATTGAGATTTTTTGATCGTTTTCTGTTCAAAAACAGTCATTTTTCATCAGAAAATCTTGTGGGGGATCACCATATGGCCGAAGATTTCATGGAGGGGGTTCCTATGGCACTTCCCCTCAATTGCATGCATTCTCTGTCAGTGTCGCTCTCTTGAACATCACTAAATTGATCTAAGTCAAATTTTTGTTGTGAAAATAGATGCATGCTTCCTCCAGTGTAAACACATCACGAAAGCTTCACAGTATCGCTGTATACCCGAGATCTTTCACTACTATAATTAAATCCAGATCAGTATGAAAAGTTCGAAACCAAAAACTGGTTTATAATTCAGAATTTCCGACTTCGCGGACAATAGCTATATTTTGTAGTCATTTGGAAGAACTTCAACAGAGTTTTTTGAAACGTTTGTTCATTTACCTATGATATTGTGGGGACAAAATTATAAGAACACATCAAGAATGGGCCGTAATCCCCAAATGTACTGACCTGCAATGACTCAAACGATTTGCTAACCTTGCCTTCCGTCGAAATACAGTTTATGGTCGGTAAAAAACCGAATGAACAATGCTGGGAAAATGTGCAGAATATGTTGGTAAATGAAATTCGCTCCAAATTTTGATTTTGGCTTTTCTGTTATGGCTGTTATTCATATTAGACCGAAAACGAGGATGCTCGACACATCAGGACCCATATGCATTGTTTAGAACATGTATACTTTATCGTGATAAATGAAATTAATCTGAGCCTAAACAATGAAACTAACGACTCACCATTGTCTTTTAATTAAGGTAATCACAGCCTAAACCCAAACTAAGCCTAAACAATGAAACTATAGACTGACCACTGCCTTTTCATTACAGCAAATTTTCGTTACCACCACATTTTTAAGCTCACTCAAATTGATTAATCAGAATAATGGAAGTCGCTTTCAACTGTTTGGCTAAGGCACAATATTCACACATCTTTAGATATTCAGTGAAATTCAGAATCTACTTTAAAGCCCATCTTTAAATGCGTCAGATCTTGGATCGATTATCCGGAGTCCACGAAGACAGTTTATCAAGAAGAAAATTACCGATATAGCACATTTAGCCCTCCACGGAATCACAATTTACAGAGGAAAAGATCGAAAACTTGCGTGCAGCAAGTGACTTCTCCCAGAAGTTTTGTTTTGCAAAAAATGTCAGTGAAGGTTTCGAACACGAAAAATCCCGAAAACAAACTTTTCTCACATTCTTGAAAGTTTCCAATTCTTTGGTCACACGATCGGGGCTGCCGCCAATCGGGCTCGAACGATCTTTGGGCGATCCGTTCGAACTGGAAAAATCGCTGGGCGATTTATTTTGAACGGCTCGAAAATTCGGGTCGCGGCCTCGACCTCTGGCCCTGAAACCGGTAGGTTGGCCGTTGACACCTGCGGAGCAAGAACAAATATTTGAAGAATTAGCAAAAGGGGCGAAGAACGCGTGGCATTCTCACCTCGTAAACTACTAGTCGGTTTACTCGGTTCGACTAAAAACGAGAAGCAATGAATTAGCAATACAAATGGTAAAAAAATTGACGGTATACTTTTTTCGTTGCAAAGCATCGTGGAAGTAACAAATACTCAAACGGAACGAGATGATACGAAAGAAAGTAACCGCACGCGAAGCCACTAACACCAAGAATGATTTATCAGTAAGGTGAATGTAAAATTGAGTGACGTAAATGAAGACCAATCGTGAACTAGCAAGATTTACACCATGGTCTTATAAGGATTTGGAAGGACTTGCGATTCGCCATTATTGATTTTACGGGCTTTCGAATTTGCGAGGCGTTATAATCTTTTTAAGAGCACACTATAGTTCGTTTTTCTTGAAATGCTTCTAATTAAATAAAGAAAGTGGAAGTAGTATTTCATATTTTCTCGGTTTTCCAATAAAAAATATGTTATGTAGGATTGGAAGTTTGTGAGCATACTGAACTGACCGGTCTATTTCCAAGTGAGTGATTCCCAAGTGAGCGATTCCCCATTGAGCGGATTCCCAATTGAGCGATTCCCTAATTGAGCGCTTCCCATGTGAGCGATTCTCAATTGAGCGAATTCCCAAATGAGCGAATTCCTAATTGAGCGATTCCCATGAGAGCGGATTCCCAATTGGGCGATTCCAAACGAGCGATAGGGAATTTCTTCAGATTTCTTCAGATTTTCGTTCATTACCTAACATTTGTCTTTGCATATCTTTCTTTTTTCTTTCGTTCTATGTGTTGCTTATGTTTTCGTTTATGTATGTTTTTGCATTTTTATCTTTTGTCTCTGCTTTCTTCCATTTTTTTGTCATCTACTTTTTTCTTATTTGCTCATGAAACAATACGTTACAAGTTGTAATTTTTAAGAAGCATTGTCTCCCGTATAATTCTTATACTATTCGGCACGCTCTATTTCCTAATTAATTTCATCTTTCGTGATTTTTTCTCCATTCCTACCTACTTTTCATCTTAGTTTTTTGATTTTACTTCTTAATCTTTCTCTTTTTCTATTCTCCTGATTCTTTCTTTTTTTGTTCTTTTTTTCACATTATTTTTTCTTTTTTCCTTGCCGCTTTCTCTATCTTGCTTCTTTTTTTTCGTCACTTTTTCCAGTTTTTTTTCTTTTTCTGATGCTTTTCACCTGATTTTACTTATTCTTAATGCCTTCATTTTTGTTGACGTTTTCTTTCTCTCGATGTTTTCTTTCTTCCAGCATTCTTTTGTTTATATTTTTTATCAAGTTTTTTTCCACTTACAACGACGAAAGACACAAGCATGCCGAAGTGTACAAAAATTATACGGAAAACTACGGATATTTAAAATGATGACAACTTCGAATTTATTGTATCATGAGCAAAAAATGGAAAAATTAGATGAAAAGAAGGAAGAAAATGAAAGAAAGCAGATAAAAAAGATGAAAACGTAAAAACATACATAAATAAAGACATATGCAGTACGAACAGAAAACGAAAACAAAAGAAATACATACAAAGAAAAATATGAGGTAAAGAAGGAAAATATGAAGAAAGTGTTATTAGATTCTCGATCGCTCGTTTGGAATCGTCCAATTGGGAATTCACTCATTTGTGAATCCGCTCAATCGGGGATTCGCTCAATTAGGAACCGCTCACGTGGGAATCACTCAATTGGGAATTTGCTCACTTGGGACTTCGTTCACTTGGTAATCACTGATTGGGCATCGCTCACAAGAGAATACACCAATTAACCGTTAACAACTTTTCAGTGAAAAATCTCACCATGAGGGATATTAATGATTTTGACGATAGTATTGATTTTTGTCACTTTTTAATTTCTAAACATTTTACAAAAAATTGACTGTAATTGAGTCAGTGCGAAAAAGTGAATTGAAAAATGACAAAAAATGGTCTTCGTCAAAATCGCTTATACAAGGATTTTACCATAGAATTTATTATTCAAAAATTGGTAAAGGCTATACACCATTTTCTTCAAATGAGCCTCGGGAAGAAAGAAGATGTTTATGGAAAAAATAAACAACCTGTATATACGTGGCCGCTTTTTCGCAGGTTGAGTGTAAAAATACAGTCTTTAGGCGTATGTATACTTCGCTCGAGGACGGCTCTTCGAGGAGAAGTGCGCGGGGAGAACTCCTCGGGGATGATTTAGAACAAAGAGGAGAGTATGTGCTCGTCGAGGATGCCCTCCGCTTTCGGCAAATAGAACAGCTCCGAGAGGAGAAAAATCGTTCGTTCGTTTCCGGAAAATTTTTTCACGTCGTTATTTCTGCTTCCGCATTTCAGCAGTATATCTGAACCTTTCCAGTCATATTTAAAGTGAAAATTTCACCGCATTTGATACAAGAACTATGAAGGTATTCTACACGTATATGCCGAGAAATTTCAGCTGTTGAAGTGGCGGCAGCTTTCCGCGCAACGCCGGAAAAATTTTTGGATTATTACTATCTGAAACGCTGGAAAATGAACCCTCACAACGTTGAGGAATAAATTAAAATCAAAAAAAGATTTAAAACCAACGTTATTTGTTCCTTATTCTGGGGCGAAGCGCCGTAAAAATTTTCATCTTATCATATTCTAAAACGCTGGAAACTCAATCTCTGCAACAAATATCCCAGAATAGAAACTCTAAAATTACAGTCCAGAATGATGACTTCAATCTTCAACGTCAATAAATGCAAAAGTTCATGTTGGAAAAATTTCAATGATTACCAGACAAGAGAAAAAACAATTGAAAAAACAATGGCAGTTTGACTTTTTCTCCCTGACAAGGATATCGGGTAAGTTGTTGACAAAAGAAAGCAAGACTTTCCTTGGCAGATTTCAGTTTTGGCTGAGCTACTCTGATGGCATTTTTTGGTCTTCTCTGGCGTTTAAAGGCGTTTCCGTTTACAATTTTTATGATGGAATGCTTTTTATAGTTTATGCACAAAAATATTACAGAACGTAAGGTTAAAAGTGCAGTGCGAGTATGTTAAATATAATTTTATTCATGAAATAATATAATGATTTTGCGCGAGTAAAATCGAAATTTTGAATAAACGAGATTTGTTATTAAAAGTGGAGCTAATGGTAATTGTTTGGTGAAAAGTTGTGCTTGATTAGCAAATGATGCTACTATTGCATGAAGAAAAGTGGGAAGCCTGTGAGATGGACGTGGTAAATGAGGAGGCATTACTAAAATTGGTACCAAGTCTACTTGAGTATCCTGTTTTTGTTGGCTTTTCAACTCTTCCATAACAGCCACAACTTCTAAATCGAATGAACATTCTATAAGGCTGTTAGTGTTATCGAAATTTTGATCATTCTCGATGTCATCCAAAATCAAGTCCTCAAACTCAGGCTCTAACGTTTGTGAAGAACTCTGAGCACCTTCACATTCTGCTTGAACTTCATCTTCGGTTCATCATCCATGATGTTTTCCAGTTCAAGTTCCAGTTCAATAGACAAACCAGTTGTAACCTGCTGATCTGAAATTTGTTCAGTTCTTGAAGTCACTTCATCTTCACACTCCATTGATGATGATGGATGTGAATCATCCAAACACTTACTTGAACTCAACTGACTGGGATGATACTTCGGAAGAGCATCCATGAACAATGGCCATTGTTCACAATGATTAACAATTTGTTTGGCGAGGTCAGAGGCAAAAGTTTGTAGTGCTTCTGGCCAAAATCTGGGGTGCCCAGTAAGCAAAAAATAAACACCTAAATCGAGGACTTAGGTAGCAATAACAGCTATTTCAAAAGATATTTCAAAATTCAAAATTTAAATATTTCAAAAATATTTTAAAAAAAGGAAACAAAGTCACCTCAAAAAACTAGTAAATTTCAGACTTCAAAGTCTGTTTGCACTCTGAAAATTAACTGTGATTTCAGTTAGCAATTAAACCATTTAGGGTGTCACTTTTTTGAAGCTTTTCACAATAAGGCTCTGCTCCATCTCTGATTTTAGAATCAGCTCTGGTTCTCAGTGGTAATTCATTTTTCATATTCTGATATGTAGACAGTTGTTCAAGTTTTGCAGGAACTATTTTTCCACTCCCGAACAATTTTGTTGCAACTACATTTTCTGGTGAATCTGGGCACTGCTCTCCTGTTTCATCTGGGCATAAGACATAACCACACTGCAGGAAACCCTCAACATTTTTCACTATGACAGCATCACCAACTCTACCACCATTTTCAGTTATAACCCTAGGATCAATTGAGTATTGTTCATTCTGATCTTTAAAGTCAACAACATTCCCTCTGTTCTGAGGAGGACTCTCAATTGTGGAGGCCTCAATATCTTTCTGTTGCATAATTTCGTTGTCTTCCAGTTTGTGGAAATACAACCTAAGCTGATTAGTATGAACAGTTCTTTCTACTCCATGACCATTAGCATTGCGAATTGTATAATTAAGAGGAGATGGATGAGCCACAATTTTGTAGGGCCCTATCCAATGCAGAGTTAATTTACCTTCTACGCCTTTTGCTCTCCTACTATTGATCAACCAGACCATCTGCCCTACTTCATACTCTACAATCATACAATGCTCTACAATCATAGTGGCATTTTTGACTGGTTCGAGATTTTTGTAAAATTTGGCGAGACAAGCGTAGAGCAGCTTCAAGTCTCTCTTTCACTATGTTGACATCCCATGAACCTTCTATTGATGTATCAATTGTGGTTCTCAAAATTTGATCCACAGGAAACATTGGTTTTCATCCATAAATAAGCTCAAATGGACAAACTCTAGCTGAAGTTTGCACAGATGTGTTGTAAGCAACACAACAAATGGTAGGACCTTGGCCAATCTATATTGTATGCTTCAACTCTGGTGGCTAGCATCGAAATTAATGTTCAATTGAAACGTTCAACTAAGCCATCAGTCTCAGGATGATATGGGGCTGTAAAGACCTTGTGAATCTCGAGTAACATGCATAATTCCACAACTACAGCACCTATGAACTGTTTCCCTTGATCTGTTAGCAAAGCTTTTGGGATACCATGTTCTAGTATCACACTCTGCATCAAAAATTTTGTTACAGATTCGGCTTTCATATTGTCCAGAGCTTTCGCTATAACCCAACCTGAGAAATATTCTGTACAAACTATGACATACTTGAGGTTGCTTTCTGTGGCTGGTAATTGCAGAATATTCATTGCAATCAAATCAAAGATTCTACCAGGAGTGATGCTGTTTAGTGGTGACTTACCTAACTTACCTTTTTTCACTGATTGACAGATTTTGCAAGTTTGAACCCATTCTTGCACATCAAACCACATAGATGACCACCAGTACTTACTTGGCATTTTCTTCAATGTTTTAACTAATCCCATATGACAACCAAAGACAGAGTCATGAAAATATTCTAGAATTGTGTTCCTACGTTTGAGGACTGTTCTAGATCAGAGAATATTAAGCAATGATAAAGTTGTTTATCATCAGCCACTACAAAGTCTTTAAATTTGACTTCATATTCTGCTGATGCCTCTGGTGTATCATACTGTACTAAATACACCATGACAGGCTTGCAAAATGGATCGTTCCATTGGTCCAGACCCCAATTTTTAGGCCAGTCAGACTCGAATTTATTAAGGTCTAACCTATCAATTACATAAGAAGCAACATTTGCAGCATTCGAGAAAGTAATTTCAAGTGGCATCATCCCAGAAGTTTGTTCTGAGGATTGTGATCCTACAATTTGAGCACAAAAAGATTGTTTTTTCACTGAAAATCACTATATGTTAATGGTTCTTCATTTATATTCATATTGCCAAAGTTATCAGCAATAGGCCATCTGCGTTTAAATTTGCACAACCTTTGTGATGATATAGAACGAATTGGTAAGTAACTAATTCTTGTTGCCATCTTGAAATCTTGCCATTATTACCCTTATATTTTTTCAAAGCAGTGAAAGCTGAACTATCTGTCACAAGATCAAATTCGTGACCAAAAACATAGGGATGAAAAACATTGATAATCGTCTAAAACACAGCAAGCATTTCTTTTTCATTTATATGTAACTTTCTCTCTGAATCAGAGAGCATCATACTTGCATAAGCTACAGCCCATTCACAATTATCATCTTATTGTGCCAGAACAGCTCTGATGCCTCTGTCACACACATCAGTATAAACTATAAATCGATTTGTGAAATCAGGGTAACATAAAGTAGGATAACTGAGTGCCTCAGCTTTAAGTTTGTTAAAGACATCGGTGCATGCATCAGTCCAAACAAAAGCATGACTACTTTTACATAAATCCATCAAAACTGCTGCTTTCTATGAAAAGTTGTGAATGAAACGACGATAATATTGTGCAAAATCTAAAAAGAAGGACAGCTCCTCTTTGTTCTGTGGTATGGGCCAGTTCTTGATACATTCGATTTTAGCCAGATCAGGTTTTATCCCCTCAGGTGATATTATGTGACCTAAAAAGGGTACCGATTTTCTACAAAAAAGACACTTCTTCGCTTTGAGCATCAACCCTGCTTCTCTCAAATGGTCCAATAGTTGTTTCAAGTGTGCCAAATGTTCTGCAAATGACTTTGAATAAGTGATGATATCCAAGTACACCAGACAAAAGTTCCAGCAATGGCGACCTAAAACGACATCCATGAGTCTTTGAAAAGTTGATGGTGCATTGCACAATCCAAATGGCATCACTGTGAATTCGAAAAGACCTTTTCTGGTGGCGAATGAAGTCTTTTTTTTACTTTCTTCCTCCAGTTCTACTTGCCAGTATCCATGAGACAAGTCTAGAGCCGAGAAAAGTTTTGCAGTTCCCAATGCATTCAGAGTCTCATCAATTCGGGGAAGAGGATAGACATCTTTCTTGGTTATGGAATTTAGCATTCGAAAATCAATGCATGGCCTCCATGTCATCCTTCTTCTGAACCACAATGAAATTAGCTCTGTACGGACTACATGAGCTCTGAACAACACCTGTGTTCAACATATACTCCACTTCTTCATCCATTATCACCTTCTGTGCTTCTGGAATTCTCCTCATCAGTTGTACAGATGGACTCGAATTACCTGTATCAATATTGTGTTTCACAACATTGGTACGACCAATTCTACCTGTTACTTCTGTAAACAGATCAAAATTCTGCTTCAAAAACGACACAAGCTTATTTTTATTAGCTTCATTTAAAACTGAATTAATTCCAGCGAAGGAAGATAGTATTTCCCAAAATACTGGATCGTCCTGACAACTCTCCACCATGCTTACCAGTCCCACTGGCTTCACAGGCGTCTGACTCGACTAACCCATTCTGCAATGTTCATTCACTGTGCACTGTGAAGAACACACTGGAACATCCTGTTCCTTATCTAGGAGCGACCCACTCACTCGTGCCACAACATTGGCTAAGCCCACAGAACAACTAGCTCGGGTGACAACACTTTCCTGGTTCAGTGGGAACAACGTTCCTACTACTGTACCCGTTTCACACAAGGACGTGTCACTTCCGAAATTCACAAACATGACAGTAATGCGTCCATTCCTGACTTCCACAAACGAATTCGTGCCACAGAAGTCATCTTTTGTTGAAAAATTTGAAATGCTTTCCATTGAACCAGTGGCTTCATTTTTTACGATTTTCTGCCAAAAAAACATATGCCACAGAGGATTCGAAGTTTGTAAAAATACTCAACTTAGCTTTGACTATTTTTCGGGTGGAAAATGTTACATTAAAAGCATTTCGTAAATGATATTGTTGACAGTAGGCACTAATTTTCGTCATTTTTCACAGGCATGTTATAAAAAGCACAGATGCGATTACAAATTCTGCTGAAAAATATTCTGCGAGATTGCAATTCTGAATTGTACAAGCTTCCCATTGTTGTTTCGCATTCGTTTTTCAAGTTACGACGGAAAAATTCATTGAACCATCTCAGATCCCACATACCATTGTTCAGAGGCACAGAGTATCACAGCGTGAAAAACATCAGATTGTTCACCGACTAAAAATTATTTTTTTCCAATGTACATCATATCATGGCCTGATAACGTAATAATAAACAACGAATATCATGCACATATGGAATCTGAGTGAGCAGGACCACATGATTTTTCCCTCGTAACTTGAGAAACGAGTGTGTAAAGGGTCGTTTACTTGCCTTTTTTGGCTGAACGGAGCGGAGTGTAATCGACTCAACGTTACCGGATGACAAAAAGGAAATTTTCGTTCCGCTCGGTTCTCTTGGGGGTTACCGTCGGTCATTTTATAGAAAATTTCAGTTATCCTTTCCGATTGAGAGTGGATTTTCAGGCTGAACGTTTCAAGCTGTTGGCAATCCATTCTGTTCCGTCGAAAAAAACAAGTATAAATGACCCTCTAGTTGAAGAACGTATGTGAAATTCCAGATATGCTTCTAAATTGAAAAATGGCCAAAATTAGTAGTGATGCTAGATAAAAGTCAGGATACTTTTATTATATAATTTTTTACACTAAAAATCGTTAAAAGTTTGTTGAATATGCTCACTTTCGTCTATGACACATGATTTAGCAGATATCTTAAAAATATGAAATAGTACTCGCCTTTCAATTTTATTATTGAGGATCATTTCAAACAAAACATATACTACAAACTCTCGAAAAATTTGGTTCGTGCACAATCATTTCGAATAAAAACTTCGTGTCCAACATTTAATTATTTAACTTTTCAGATGATAGTTTCCAACATCACGTCACGAATGAATAGACAACGTTTTCCGTTCTTTTTTCGGCATATGATCTAAAATCGACGGTCTTTGAGGCGAAAATAGAAAATTGCTTAAATTAATGCCCACGCCTTTGTCGAAAGGATCTTTTTTAGGCTGTTCGGCGAAAATGTGTTTATACAAGTCGCGAGTTGTTTGATTTTTGGACGCCAATTTACAGTGTCTTAACAATAAATTAATCATCGGTAAGGCGCCAATTATGCTAATTGGCAAGAGAATCAAAGCCGTAATGAATTCTTTACCAGTACGTTTTGCTCTCGGTATATGAATCAACGTAATTATGGATATCGTCATGAAGGTTCCAAATTCGAGGAACATGTTGATGAGCATAATGAAGAAAATTTTGTGATTTCTTTGACCTAGAGAATTTGGAATGAGGGAATCCACTGATTTGACTAAGTGGCTGATC
Organism: Romanomermis culicivorax; assembly: GCA_963922205.1. Classification (NCBI taxonomy): domain Eukaryota; kingdom Metazoa; phylum Nematoda; class Enoplea; order Mermithida; family Mermithidae; genus Romanomermis; species Romanomermis culicivorax. The sequence goes on from CAWUHX010000030.1 coordinate 1,013,833, forward strand.
CGACTAGAATTCTCTAGGATGATTGTAATCATTGTGAAATATTGAGGAATGAATAAGTATAATAGCAATGCAGAAAAATTATCAAAATAAGCTTACCGATACAGGTACCGAGATATGGGCAATGATGATCATAAATTTCTATACATCGATCGCAAATTGAACAATGTGAACATCGGATAGGTCTGAAAATCGGTAATTAATAGTAGGTAATTGAATGAGGAACCTTTTCATTTCGATGAGAAAAGATCAGATCAGGAGACGCTTGCACCAAATGTCAGGTTTTCTCATCCTATGCATTGGAGAGATACTGCAAATAGAGCCAAACCTAGTCCAGAAAGAAGAAAAAGAAGAAAATCAAGGAGTAGAAGATCCCATAGATCTAATGCTAAAAGTCAACATTATTCAGATAGTGATATGAGTAGTTTATCAACAACAAACTCTAGCTCAAGTGTGGGAGTAGATGTTAGGGATGTAGTAAAGGCTATGAAAGATAGATCTTTAAATGATAGTTTAAAGCCAACAAAAGCACTCAAATCCTTTACTGATCTGGAAAGTGAGTTCTTAGAGAACATCAACAATAAGATCAAAAAAGAATGTTTAAGAAGGCAATCCCAAAATACGGCAAGGAGGATGGCTAGGAAATCAGCAAGTTATACAGAAGTGCAGGGAAATATTCTGGAGTATCTAGAGCCGACTTATTACTTGATGATGCTCAAAAGAGAGTTATTCAGCATGAAGCAGCAAGAAGGAGAATCGGCTTTAGAATTTTTGAAAAGGTTGAGTAATCATATTGACCTGGTCTATGCAGATCAGGCAAACCAGGTTAGGCACAAGAATATTATTAACACCTTCATTTATAAAAGTAGTCCATTGTATCAGATAGAGCATCAGGATGTATTGCCGCTGATGAAAACTTGGCAATACCTTGCATATGCTATAACTCAAATTGATAAGAAGTATAAGAATGTTATTACTACTTTTTGAGCCAAGGATAAACTGATGGTGAACAACCAAATGGTAACTGCTCAGGAGCATAGCCCGGAAATTGCTTTTGTAGGGAATGCTCAGTATGGAAGTACTAAAAAGTATAACCAGACTACAGCAAAACCACAAAATCAATTGCAAAATGTAGTTCAGGATCAGCAGACTGAAGGAGATAGTAAAGAGATGCGACCTGGCCCATCAACTCGTGATGTCAAACAGACTAATGAGGAGTAAGCCAAGAAATCATTTTAGCTATTCTCTCAAAAGAGTAGTTACAGTTGGTGCAGAAGGTTGATAAGTTGCAAACTACTCAGAATGTGGCTTTAAAGGAATTGACTACTGGGAAGCAGTTGGCATCTGCTGAAAAGCAGAAGCAAGCTAAGCAAGATAAACCTTACTGTATATACCATAAGAATAATAGTCATCCTATGGATGACTGCAAAGCTTTATCCTATGGCCGACAACAACAACAATGTGGTGGATTTAACCATGGCATGACCAATCAGTATTATAGTGGATACAGAGGTGCTTCATTCAGAGGACAGTTTAAAGGAAGAAATAGTCTACAGTTTGGATTCAGAGGTAGAGATAAAGGTGCCTATTATGTGGGATTTTGGGGAGAAGATCAAACTTATGGGTATGAACCAGAGTTTTAAAGACATAGGGAATTCTGCAGACTCAGAAAGCAGTGTATTCAGTTGCAAAAGCAAACTCAGTTGATGCTACCTGCATCAACTCCTCAACCCCAAATCCAAGGTAGTACCATCCAGGATCAGACTAGATCATTTGTTCAGAATCAAGCAGAATCGACTTCACATAATGTTATGGCCACAAGTTGTGCAGATGTCAATGAAGATAGTGAACTGATTATGGATAAATTTACAAATTTGAACCTTGGAAGTATTATTCACCTGGATAAAGTAACATCTCAAGAAAAAATCCTGAATAAGGATTTGGCTCATGTCAAACATGGAAGGCATGTTATGGAGCAGGAGAAGAGATTATTGGAGAATTATCCAAAAATGGTTCCCTTTTATATCAATGTCATTATTGGGGAAATGGCTACAACAGTCTTAATTGATACAGCTGTGGAGTGTATGATCATGTCCACCAATCTTTTGGAAAAGGCATTAGACATGGACTACACATTGTATCCAATAATCCTTAGGGTGACAGTTGCTGATGGAAAAATTGTGCATGCCTTTGGGTATGTACTATTTCGTATGAAAACTGAGTTTGGACATTTTCCTGTAATTGCGATTGTGTTGCCAGATGCAGGTGAAGACCTAATTCTGGCAACAGATTTTTTGGCACACCCGGATCTAGGTGTGATCATAGATTTTTAAAAAAAGGTCATGACTATTCAGGGCACTGAGAAATCGATTGGTGTAATTCAGATGCCTTCTGTAACTACTTTGCAAGCCCAAAGTTAATGCAGCTTCGACTGACGGGATAAGTCAAAATATTTATCTGAAAGTGTGTCTTCTAAAAACAACTGTTTTCATTGCTGCATGTGAAAAAACCTACGTACCTTATGGTACAGATGCTTTGATAAAGGCAAAACTTTGAGATGAGCATAGGGATGCTACATTCAATGGAATTATTGTCGAATCAATGGATTCTGAATCCAAATTCAGAATCGAGAAAGCTGTAGTTGATAGATCATGTGATACATTTGTAGTACTAATCCTCAATAATATGGGTTCTGGTTGTCAATTTGAGAGAGATCAAATCATTGGCTATACAGAATCTATATTAGTTGAGGATGATGATACATATAAAATGATAAAGAATGTGGAAAAAATTATGGAGGAGGAGCAGTATCAAATGTGTATGGTGAAGGATGATATGAATACAGGATCAAAGTCTGATTCTGTTGAATTTTATAATTCAGTATGCAAAATGATATCTAAAGCAAAGATTGCAGAAGATCAGAAGTCGAAAGCTATAGAATCTCTTATGCAGTATAGAGATGTCTTTAGCTTGCTTGGTGATCCTGCCACTACTACTCCAGTTTTTATGTCTAAAATAGATACAGGGAATGTGTGACCTGTAGCAAAACAATACTATAGAGCTGCTATTAATAGTCGACCTAAAAAATGTTGAATCAGGAAGTGATAGAGCCTGCGAAATCACCATTGGCTGCACCTTTGTTCTTAGTTGGGAAAAAGGATGGATAAACAAGACCCGTAGTAGATTTTAGAGGTATAAATGAGGTGACTAAGGATGATAAATATCCCATTCCTAGAATGGATGATTATTTAGATCGCCTTGGAAAAGTCAAATTTTATACAACTTTGGATCTAAAATCAGGCTATTGGAAAGTCCCTATGGATGAGGAAAGTAAGGAGAAGACGGCATTTATTTGTCAAGAGGGATTATTTCAATTTAAAATTATGTTGTTTGGATTAAAGAATGCACCCACTGAGTTTCAAAGGATGATAGAGAGAATCATTAGAGATTTGGTGTGGAAAATTTGTCTAGTGTATATTGATGATATAATCATGTTCTCAAATACATTCGAGGAACACTTAGAAAATTTGACATTGGTTTTGCAAGCTTTATGAAAAGCAAAGTTGACCCTTAAACCAGAGAAATGTGAATTTCTTCCCGAGAAAGTCCACTTTTTAGGACACATCTTGGATGTGAATGGAATTTCTCTAGATCCAAAGAAGATCAAGGCTATAACGGAATTTCTGTTTCCAGATTCTGTTAAAAAATGCAGAGATTCCTAAGAATGCTTCAATGGTGTAAAAAATTTATACCAGATTTAGCAGTACTAACTGAATCCTTGCATAAATTGACAGGAAAAACAGGAACATGGAAAGTTATAGATCAGCATTATGTTGTGCAGGTCTTTCCTTAAGAGGCGTAAGAAAAGATTGGGTCTGAACTGACCTGTTAGAACTGATCCCTTGGCTAAGCCTCGGTGATAGTGCAACAGTCCGGTTATCCCCAGACCTACAACAACAAAGATAAACTTTGCTCTAAATACGGGGGCCTTACCAAGGTCCTCCGCAGTCTCCTAGTTGAGACAAGGAATCCCCTCAGGGATAAACTTACTTGGGTATAACCCGAAAGGGGTTTCCCAAAACTTACTTGATGTAAGCCGGCGCCTGGGCCTCTGGCCCTCCGCCTTCGTCGACGCGGATTGTCTAAATAAACAAACGAATATATAAAGCAATAAGTCCGGCGAAATATGTAAAAAGAATGTGGGTATACCACAGTGCAATACTCATAAAAAACACAAGTTGCTGGGAAAATTGTATTTGGGGACGCCAGCAATAATGTCAAAAATATAATAAAAACGATATAAAAGTGAAGAGTGATTTTCACTATCTTTTTGGTCTTTTGGTGGCGCTCCATTCTATGCAAATGTCTGCGCCGCTGGTCGTCCCTGTCGTCGATTTGCATGTCGATTTCCCCACACGAATTGGCATCAACAGGGTGCCCAACATCCCTCGCGCGTCGAAACCGACCTACGGGAGGTAGAAAAAAAACTTTTGGCCGGGTTACCCCGGCATTAAAAGAATTAATCAAAAAAAAAGAAAAAATCTACAATTCCGGCTGACTCCTGATAAACAGTTTGTCTCACTCGGACTCCCGTTTCACAGTCTGTCCTAATAGAACTCCTGTGCTGGTCGTTGGACACAACGAATACCAATGGCTTCGCCGCAATGGCTGGCAAGTGACGCCCATTTTGACCTCGGCGTTGATGGAATAACCTCCTGCCCTAAGGAGTACGACGTAAACGTCGGTGCCGAATGTGGCTGGTTTCGGGCTCGGCCGCTCGGTCTGCATGCTGTGTCAATTCGTTGGCTGTGGGTCTAACCGCATGCAAATCGATTTCCCGCGTCTCTATTTTTCTAAATTAAACTAAAATACGAGATTATATGGCGATACAAAAAGACGACGCGGGAATGTACGGATATCACAAAATTTTAAAATGCGCTAAAAAATTTGAGCAAAAATGTGGCCAAAAGTTTTAAAATATTTTTTACCGTTGCGTTTTGCACCGGTTTTGTCAAAAAAGAAATTTTTGATGGCCAGCAGCACCGAAAATAATGTTTTTGGATTTTTTGTTTTTTAATTTTTTTTTTGGATTTTTTGTGATTTTATTAGTGTTTTTGGGTTTTGTGTTTTATGAAATAAGTAAAAATATATGTACGAAAAAGAAATTTTTGGGCCAAAATTTTGCGGCTATTTACTGCTGCTGCCCGCCGCCTCGGTAGCCTCCTCGAGGTCTACCTTGATAGTACCCCCTCTGACCTGGTTGGCCTCGGGTATGACCTCCATCTTGGCCTCGATTTTGGCCTTGTTGGCTTCCGCCGCATCTACCTAGCAGCATAAAATTCGGATTATGGAATTGAGCATCCGGGTCTTGACCTTGGTGTTGCCAGGATCCTCGGCCTCCGTAGGGTCGCTGAGGGCGCCCTCTGAAGCCTCCTCTGGGTTGACCTTTGTCATACCCCGGTCTAGCCCTATACGGGGCCGGGTTTGAGAACATATCGTCTCTCCCTTGCTGCCTTTGACCACTGCTAGTGGAGCTGCTGCGTTGTGGTTTTTGTGTCCGATAAGTTGAATTAAGAGATTTTGATGAAATTGATTTTGATCGAGAGAGCGGACTTTCATAAGAAGTGCTAGCAGCTTCACTATATGACCTCTGGCTGGTCGTAGCCGATGATTGTTGTATCATCGGTGGTTGCTTCTTAGCCAGAGGGAGTCTAGGCACCTTGAACTTACTCGGGCTCTTGGCAGCCGTTCGCTGAAATTTATCAGCTTGCGACCTGTCATCGCCTGGTGCCTTCCTCTTAACACCCATCTGGTTTAACCTTTGCGAGCCCATAAAAATATATTGATTAAAGGCTGCAATGTAGACATCGTCTACGCGGTTTCCCTGGGCCTCAATGACTAGTTGTCTGTTCGCAAACGAACACGCCTGGGCATACCACCTACCAATTACCGTTGGCGTGATCGGAGCGAAATCCAACTGAAGAAAAATCATTAGGGTCACATACCTAATGGCCGTAAAGACGTCTGAGGCATCGTAGTCCTGAAGCCATCTGGGGATGAGAATTAAGATGATCCATTCCCAGATCTCCTCAGGGATGCGCTCTCCGTCAAACATAAATCCGCCCTGCATTTCGAATTGCTGGCGGTAATTTTCGTGAATTTCAGCCATAGCATCATTGACCATTCTGTAAATTATCGGCCGTTCTTGCCGATCAAAGGCGAAATAATTGGCGACCTCTGGATTTTCAAATGAGATCGGCCCAATTAAGCGCCTTTGTTCCCGTTGCCACTCCCAATAATCAATCAGAGTTTCGGCTAATTGACCAGGAGTGACAAACTGCTGTGGTTCCCTTTCGGGTCTACTAGCTACCACATTCAGTTTGACCTTCTTGATCAATTTCTCCTCCGATTCAAGATCGGGCTTCACCAATACGCTTCCCGCAGGTTTGCTACTTCTTGCGGTATAGCTGGAGGGCACGGATTTACTTTTGCCAGAAGAAGTACTAACCTCTCCGCCGGTTTTCGATACCGTTCGCGTCTGAGTGTACGAAGTTGTCGCAGTGGACCCTGTTGTCCTATCCGATTTTGTCTGGCCTATGGAGGTCTCCGTTCGCGTTTGACTTTTTGAAGTCTCCGTTCTCGTCTGACTCTTTGAAGTCTCCGATCTCGACTTTTGGCTCGTCGAGTATTGTGGGGTCGTCGTTTCGTCGGCCGTATCGTAGGCGTCGTTTTCGGATCCGGTGGCGGCCGCTCCTTGTTGCTGCTGTCCTTGAGCTGCAAGTCTGCGTCGCTTGGCCTTACCTATCCTCTTTCTGCGCCTTACCTTTTCTTTGGCTAGGTGCCGGATAAATTTTTCCGACATACCTTCAGCTAACATCTGCTGAACTTTGTCTGGGGAATAAATTCCAGGAATACCTTCCTCGGCAATTCTTCCCCTCCGCATCAGCTCTGTCGCTGCAATGGCTGAATCTGAGCTATCATCGGCTAGTGCCTGCTCCTTCAGCTTCCTTTGGATTGCCCTCTGATGCAGGAATTCCTGCTGCGTCAGCCTTCTCTGTTCTTGAATTTTGGCCTGTAGGGCCTCTTGCTTCGCTTGTCGGTCATGATCCTTAGGATCTTTGGCGTTCACAGGTATCTCCTGGGATGCTTCCTGCATCTTCTCCAGTCTGACATCGATCCCTGACATTTTAGTGACTGCTTCGTCAATTTGAGTCTGGATTTTTTCCTCCTCAAGAGCCTGATTCTGAGTTTTGGCCTCCATCGCATCCTTATTTTCTGATGTCTGGCCCTCAGATTCCAGAATTTCACCCTCTTCTTCTTCTTCAACATCCTCCTCTGAACTGGACTCAGAGTCTGAATTTCGTATCTTCGGCAATAGCTGTTTTACTTTAGCCGGTAACACAGCTGGTGCTGGAGGTACAGACTGCATGATGGTGACAACCTCTGGCTCAGGCTCGGCCGGTTGTTGTACTTGAGGTACTTGAGTCGGCTGTGCCACCGCTGGTTGGATTGGCGGCGGCACCATGACAACTACTGCAGCTGCCTGCGTAGCAGCAGTGTCCAAAGCTGGTGTAGCTTTGACCACTGGCGCTAGCGCCTGCGGCTGCGCTTTGACCTGTCCCGTCCCTCCGGCTTGCACCGTTTGGGAAGTTGAGGGACGATTTACCGGTACCTTAGATATTAACTCACCGGCTGGGGTATATGTTAATGTATACCTGGGCATTTCCGAAGCGATTGTTCTCTCCCGGAAGCTTTTGCTGACAAACTCCGGTCTGAGCTCGAGCGGATTTCTTGGTGCGTAGGTAATTGGGTAGTCGGTCGGCGATGCGTCTTCCGTCATGGGATACCGCAGTCCCGGCGTTAAAGTCTCGAAGCCTACGTAGTAAAAGGTTACGTAAAAAAAAGGATTTACCTTGTAGGCTCCGTCCTTCAATAACGATTTGTCGTCGCCAATTTGTAGGATTTCCTCGGCTTCTCGAAATCGTAGCGGGACAAATCCGAACCGATTCTGCCATGCGTATACCCCTTTTTTAGATGGAAAGCGGGGTTCCGACGGCGGTAGCGTCGCTGCTAACTCTAAATAGTAAGCCAGGCGGTCGCCTGACTTCCAGGACATTTTCTTTATCATTTCCTGGCCTTCTTTAGTATAACTATTTAGAAAGTTATAGTTTAGCAGAGCGCTAGTTTCATAATCACACTCCGCTCTGGAATGAGGCCATGCCAAATGATAGGCCAATGGCATAAATTTGCAGATGACCTCTAACTCTGGAAAGTTTCGCTCATCCAGCATACCTGAAATTTTTGCCAAGTTTGGCGTATAAAAATTGGTCTTATAGGCCTGTCTATGGCCCTCGATACCCACTGGGTAGTGGTTATTTGCAGAAAACACCTCTTCAGGTATTTGATCGGGCTTCCCGGCCTGTTGCCAGTATAGCTTGGCGTTTTCGTATAAAGTCAAAGAAATTTTCCCGTCTAAATCCCAGTAGGTTCCACCTGACTTGAGATTTTCCAGGATATCTTTTGAAATATTAACCCAGTCTGGTATCCGGACGTCCTGGATTTCGTCGGGATCACTATCTGTAGTGTATCCATCGTCCTTCATTGGTTTGTTATCTCTTGGAAGCAGTGGATAGAAACCACTTGGCAGCTGAACTCCCTGAGGACGAACTGGATTACACTCCGTGGGCGCGGTATAATAACCTGTGTTATTTCCCTGCATCTGTACCGCCCAACGGTTATACATTTCACACTTCATCATGTGATAGACCATGTTTGGTTGAACCTGATCGGTTTCCATAACTGGGGTACCTAGCCCCATTTCTCGATTCACATTGCCCGGAATCATTAGATATTGTTGATAAAAATGCAGGGCAATGGTGTTGATCTGTTTGGGATCCACCTTGTCATGGTCGAAAATCTGCATTTGCATAAGCAGTTGATCAGCCATGCCATAGTGAATGGCGGCAAACATGACCAATAAGGAGTAGTATGCGTCTAGAGCGGCGTATCTGAGCTCTTCCGGCAATATACCCCTTTTGGCAAACCGATCACGGTTCGCCTTTAACGAAAAGTCATACTGGTAGGGGCCCACGTCTATCAAGTAAAATTCCGTGAACAGTCCCTTTAACCGAAAGGTTTCGGGACATATACCTGTCTGAAAGCATTTTTTCTCCAGGTTTACTCCTACCATGGTGAGGGCGAAACGGTCTAAGTCAAAGTATCGACCTTTGGTCTTTCTTAGAAATTCCCGTAAGGGGACAGTTTTGTCCCTGTCCTTATTATCTCGCCCTGCGCCACACACGTTATAGATACTCACCAGGTCCTCCAGTACGGCATATCCGGCGAAAAGCATGTCGGAGTTCAAGAAGTCGTGGAGGCTGGTCCACTCTTTGAGCATCATCGACGTTGTATCAATAACGTAGGTTTGGCCATTCGTTAGCGCGAAGCTGACATATCGGGCAAACTGCTTTCCCATTGGATTGTCGACCTCCCTTGTTTTGAACAAGGCGGCGACCTTATCCTGGTTGACTTTTTCAACGTCGAAGCCACAAACTGGTTGTCCTCTGAAGATTGATACTTCTCGGATAAAATGGAGTGTCTGGCTGACTTTCCCGATGTCTACCAATTTTGGTTCCTTGGGATTAGCCGGCCAGTACCCAAATGTGGCTTTAAACCACTGATCCAGTTCGTGGATTCGTACGGCCCGTTTGACGTTATAATCTAAACATAAAGTACTATTAATTTTAGTGTTTTATTCCCCTTTTTTCAGCGCATTTTCGGGTCTATACTACACCAGCACCACAACACCAAGCGGGTTAAGTTTCGCAGAAAATTAAATCTAGTGCAGGTTGTTAGGTGAGCCACTGATATACAAACATTGAGCTGGTAGGCAACTAACACCTTACCAAATCTTACCCTTGCTACCTCTATATGTTGGGGAGGGTAGACCTGATCCAATTGTCCACCACTTGATCGGACACCAATCTCTGACCAGCTGCTTGAGCGACCAACTACGCTCCATTTATGGCGCTGTATTTACAATTTTTATAGCGCTCGAAATTGATAATTTTTAATGAATTTGATATCGAAAAAGTGATATGATTTGATTTGATTTGAAAATAAATAATTTTTGATAAATTTTTGAATGATAAAACTTTAAAACGGGCTGAACCCAAGGTTCTAGGTTTCCCTTGAATCGTATAGCTCTCGGTGGTATCAGGTATATTTCCAAATTGGAAATTCCCTGCTTGGCTTCGAGCTTCCGCTTCTCAGTACTCCCATTTTTCGTTCCCTCTAAGTTCTAACCTCGTCTGCCCTTTGGGGCGCCGAGCTGGTCTTCCAGTGACTTCTGGGCATTACCTGCGGTTTCCAAGAATATTTGATAAAAATAAGTTCGAAACTTACCGTCGATGAAGAAAAAACGGTTGTCTTGGCGGTGCTGGGCCCTGCCATATTCGACGTGGCGCTCTGTGTGCGACCACTCGCGCGTCGGAGCTTGTTGGCGGTTCCGCGCGCCCTTTCCCATTTCTTTACGCTTCGAAATTTTTCTTTTTCGAATAATAAATTTATAAAATTTAAAATTTTATTGAACGCTGAAAAAAGTTTAATCTAGCAATTTTGCTAATTTCCTTTTTATCGCGGTTCCGGGAATATTTTACTTCTTCCTTCCGATGGAAGTTTAGAATTCAGATAAGTGGGGCAGCTATAGTTTGATTTTGAAAAAATGAAAAATTTGAAAATTAATTTTTTGGAAAAAATGTCGGGAATTTTTTGGGTTGTCACTTTGGTCTAAAATTCCGAAGAGTTTTTCCCAAAGTCTGAAATAAATATGAAAAATGTACAAAATTAATACGAATAATACATAAACACGATAAATATTACAATTTAATACATTTTTAATTAAAATTAGTACTTACACGCGCGAGATATGTACACAAAATAAAAAAAAAAAATCAGCGCGAGATCGCACATAGATTCGCCTTGAGCGAATTTTCAAATGATTTCATTTGAATCGGCGCTCCAGTCGTAACTGTTTGTGCCATATTGGAAAGTGACGTATTTTCGTCACGTGGCGCGTCCTGATTGGCTCGCGCTATTCGCGGCAAGACCCTAGTGGTCTCGTAACGAAAATGTTTCAACCTGCTGATTGAAACAGTTTGGCGATTTAGCGGGTTGTCCCAATGTACAATGGTGACAACGTTCTCTGCTTCTCGCGAAATGTCCGCAACTATGAACGGACCGGACCATGGTAGTCCTAGTTTTTTCTGCTTATCTACTTTGAGCAGAACCCAGTCCTTTTCTTTAAATCCATTTTGCTTGGATTTTTTATCAAAGTATTTCTTCGATTTTTCGGCAGCACTCTGGATATTTTTGGCAATATCCTCGTAAAGGTTGACTAAATGATTGGTCAACACAAATTTGTATGCCTCAGCATTGCTGTCCGGCATTAAAATATCGTATGCTTTCGATAAGTTTAACCCGAAGGTTGCCTCGTGACCTCTAAGCAACGAAAATGGGGATTGCCCCGTGGCTGCATGTGGTGTGGCATTATATGCAAACACCACGGCTCTCAAGTATCTTGGCCAGTTATCCCTTTCCTCGATGGCCACCTTTCTGAGCTGTTTGATGAGTGTCTGGTTAAACCTTTCTACCATACCATTTCCTTGTGGATGGTAGGCTGTTGTAAAAATTTTTTGACACTCCAATAACTTGCAGATCTCTTTCATTAGATCTGAGGTAAAACAACCTCCTCTATCGCTGAGTAGTCTCCGTGGAGTCCCGTGCCTGAATACAATGGCTTGTAGAAAAGTATCTACAACGGTGCTAGCTGACTGATCCGGGATCAGTTCAGCTTCAACCCACTTTGTAAAATAGTCTTGAAAGACTATGACATACGGTCTCTTCTCACTGAGTGGAGAAATACCCACGATATCCACTGATACTATGTCAAAAGGACCTTGTGGAATAATTGGTATCAGTGGCGGAATTTCTGTGTTTCCCTGATTAGCCATTTGACAAACTGGACAAAACTTGATCCAGTGCCTGACATCCTTTTCAATTCCGGGCCACCAGAACCGTTTTTTAATCATAGCAAGGGTCCTTTTGAACCCCTGATGAGTCATCATTACGGCACCGTGGTACTGGTGCAAAGTATTGTCCCTAAGGCAGGATGGGACGACCACCTGATCATCCGATCCCTGTCCGGCTTCGCGGTATAACACTTCATTTTGGATATAAAATCCACTATGATACTTGGTTGTCCCATTTGGACCCAATCTATCAAAGTATGGTCCTAGTACCTCATCCTTTCTCTGCAAGAGGGCCATGAGATCATCTCTAATTAGCCCTTTTGGCAATTCATCTTCTTTGGGGTCTGCCAAAGTAAACTCCTGTTCCTTTTCTGGGTATAACCAGGTTACTCTTTTTTCCTTACCTTTGTCCTGATTTCCCCTACTTACCTTTTCGTTGACCTGATTGCCATCAGGCTGGATCTGAGCCTGATTATTCATGTCCGCCTCTTTCGCCATGCTCCTTGTAGTTACGGCATTTACCAAGTCTGCAGGCGAGTTTGATTCTGGATCACCCTCAGAATCTTCTGGGTATACCTGGGTGAATCTCGGACTCATATCAGTCCTCTGATTCTTCTTACCTTTTGGCTCCGGATGTAAAGGAGTACCGTCTTCAGGATTCCGATCTGTCAGAATTCTGAATCTCTTTACCAGATTGAGATGCTTTTTCTCAATTAGTTGTGCCTCCAGATCTTTCAGATTTTCGGACTCTCGTTTATCCTTTGAGAACATGTGTTCCCATTTTGGCGGTATCTTTTCCGCTTGATCGTCTGGTTCATCCATCCTGGACAAAAAGTCTGCCATGGCTTTTTGTTTTCCAGGCACATACTCTAGTTTATGGTTGAACTGAGAGATGAATGAGTACCATCTCTTCAACTTACCATTGGTCATGGCATTGACCTTCATTGACAACAAAGGTTTGTGATCAGTTCTTATGATCACTTTATGACCCACTAGGTAGTGCTTGTATAACTTTAAACCATACACAATTGCCAAGCACTCCCTTTCCGTGGCTGACCACTTTTTCTCATCCGCCTTTAAAATTCTGCTATTATAAGCAATTACCCAGCGGTCTGACTTGGTCTCCTGGTAAAGGACTGCTCCTAGTGCCGTTCCGCTGGCATCTGTCTGAAGGACAAAGTCCGCAGACCCATCCAAAACCGGATACCTAAGGAATGGCACTGACAATAGTGCTTCTTTCAGGCTCCTAAAAGCCTGATGGTGAACCTCCATGATTTCCCGAACACAGTTCTTCCCAGTTAATTTATACAACGGTTCAGCGTGTTTGGCCAAACCCGGTATGAACTTTTTACACCACTGCAACATACCTAAAAACCTTTGCAGTTTACGTTTAGACTCTGGGAATGGGAAATCATTTATAGCTTTGACCTTTTTCGGATCTGGGGAAACTCCATCCGAATTTAAGATATGTCCTAAAAAATGAACTCTCTCAGGCAGGAATTCACACTTCTCCGGCTTCAAGGTCAAATGAGCCTTTCTAAGAGCTTGCAGGACTAGCTCTAGATTAACTAGGTGTTCCTCAAACGTATTTGAGAACACAATAATGTCGTCTATATAGACTAGACAGATTTTCCAAACATATGGATGCAAAACTCTTTCCATCATACGCTGGAATTCGGCTGGCGCATTTTTTAGGCCAAAGGGCATGACTTTAAATTGATAAAGCCCTTCTTGGCATATGAAAGCAGTTTTTTCCTTGCTTTCTTCGTCCATTGGCACTTGCCAATATCCTGATTTGAGATCTAAGGTAGTATAAAATTTGGCTTTACCTAAACAGTCTAGATAGTCATCCATTCTAGGAATGGGATACTTATCATCCTTGGTAACATCATTTATACCCCTAAAGTCCACTACTGGTCGCTTGGTACCATCCTTTTTACCTACAAGGAATAACGGAGCTGCCCAAGGCGACTTTGATGGCTCAATTACACCCTTTTTGAGCATATCTTGCACATGCTCACGAACATGTGGCCGTAAATTTATAGCGGTCCTGTGGTACCTCTTGGCCACAGGGGCTGCATCGCCTGTATTGATTTTACAGGTCAGGTAGGGTGTAGTAGTTGGCGGATCATTGGGCAAGCTGAACACGTCTCTATATTTTGCGAGACATCGTAGAGCTTGTTCCAATTGCTCTGATGGTATGTTGGATTTAGCCAGCATATTGTACAAAGCTTCCTTGAATGCTTTCTCATCCGATTGAGGAGCTTCTGGTCTAGCTTGAACTGCACAAGTTTGCAGCTTCTCCAGATCCTCAACTATTTTCCCCTTGAGTTGATCTTGGTTATCAGTATCACACAACACTGAATTAGTATGGCCAATTATTTGATTTCTTTTCAAATGGCATCCTGATCCTGTGTTGTTGGATACCATAACAACAAAATCATCTTTTGTACCATCTACTATGGTACTATCAATGTGGAACCTTTCTTCGTTGTCTTCAGACTCTATTATGATTCCATTAAGGCGATTTTCGCCTACCTTATCCCAAAGCTTTGCTCTCAGAAGTATATCAGTACCACTAGGTAAGTAGATGGGATTCACACTCACCACTGGCACCGAAACTTTTAGCAGGCAAATCTTTGGCTGGTATTGGTTGGCGGCGCTCATCGTGGATTCCGCGGCGCTCGTGGTCATGACCTCTCCACAATTCGAATGGGGCTGGTCCGGCGTCACGTATATCCGTTGTTGACGGTTGTTGAGCATCATCGTCCTATTTCTGAAATCTATTATGGCTCCTACCTGAGGATGAGCCAAAAAGTCTGTACCCACAATAACATTTTCACCTGCTTCAGGAATTACAATTGCTTTAACGGGGAACTGTCCACACAATGTATCCATCCTAAATTGGATATACCCATGGGCTTGGACTGTCTTACCATTGGCTACAGTAACATTTAATATCCTTGGATATTCAGTGTAATCCGGGCCCAAAGTTTCTTTCAGAAACTTAGCCGACATGACAGTGCACTGAGCTCCTGTGTCAATTAAAGCCATTGTCTTACGACCTCCTATAACAACCTCAATGTGGAATGGGGCTGTTCTGGGGTACGTATCCAGCAAATGTTGTTCCTGAGGACTAGCTGGTGTGCCTCTCCTTATTACTTGTACTGATGGTACTACAGGTTGTGGTGCAATTGCATTCATTTGCACAATACTACCTAATACAACATTTGGGCAACTCACTCTCTGGTTTACTTTACCTAAAGGACTCATTTGAGATTGCCTTGCAACCATAACACTCGAATAATCCTTTTGAGGTGGCTGATTTGTGAATTGACCCTGTTGAAGAGTCTGAGTCGGTCCCATAATAGCCTGAGGAGGCTGAGGATGCTGTAATGCAGCTTGCTGTTGGTATTGCTGCATCTGTTGGAACTGCTTCTGCAGCTCCTTCTGTTTTTTAAACTCCAGAAATTCATTATAATCTGAATTCTGTTGATAACTCTCGTGGCTATCCTGATAACCTGAATAGCCTACATTATACGCACCTCTACCTCTGCTATTATAGTTGGCATTTGGGTAACCTCCTCTACCTCTATAGTTACCTCTAGCAAAATTGTTGAAGGCTCCCCTGTTGACACTAGGGAAGCTGGCTCTGCCTCTGCTCCTGCGCTCGGACAATACTCTCAATGTCCTGCAGTCTGCAGTATTATGTGTTATGTTCTTGTGGAACTCACACCATGGCTTTGTCGGATCTCGGGAAACTTGACCTCCCTGACCGGTACTAGGTATGGCCACATCAGACCGATTTTCCGCTTGCCTGTTATCAACCTTTTGCTGGAGCTGGTCGAACCTTTCGACCAGTTGTACCATCTCTTTAGAGATTTTCAATAGAAGAGATTCTTTCTTACCTTTTTCGGTCTGAGCCCTAGGGGCTTCCCGAACTGGAATCTCTTCTATCTCAGGAGAATCACTCCTTGACCTTTGGGTTTGGGCCTGTACCTGGTTACCTACAGTTTGATATGGTTGCCGAAACCTTTGCCTCTGGCCTTGTTGATATCCTTCTGACTGGTTCCTAGCAACTACGGCAATTTCAGGATCATGCCCACTAGGCATACCTACTTCATTAATTACTATAGGATCCTGTTGTGTACCCTTGGGTCCATATCTCTGAAAGGCATTTCTATATCTACGTTCAATGTCATGAACTTCAACTGCTAAGTCATACCAAGTTTTAAAGGTATGTTTTGAATTCTTAAGTTCAGACTGGAACGTGGGATCACTCTTGTATATAAAGGTGTCAATGATCAGTCTCTGTTTAGACTGGTAGTCCAAATCACCCTTAACTAGTTCCACTAATATACTGACCCTTTTTAAAAACTCTACGGCCTGTTCATTGGGTCTTTGTTGGATCTCAAACAACTCCCTGGTTAACATTTCCAGGTTACACTCAGGTGCAAAGACATTAATAATGGCTCTCCTGGCCTCCCTATAGGTCATGTTGTCTCCTGCAACAGCCTTCGGTCTACCTTTAGAAAGCCTCAGCAGTGCTTCATACTTAGCTGATTCGGGTGTATCCCTACGGAATTCCCCTTCAAGTGCTGTTAAGAAGCTAAGCACCTGCTGATTTACCATACCCTCATCTAAAAGTTTGGGTAACACACCTTTAACGATATTCCTGACTACAATCTCTTGTGCCAAATTATTTGATGGCACTTCCCTCTGATCATAAGCTGCTGTTAATACTGGATCAAGATCAGAGTTCAGGGATTGCAGCATAACCCTATTTGGATCTCGTTGAGGTGGTACACCTCCTTGATATGATGGCATATTGTCTTTGTCAAACCTGTAATCCCTATATGGGAAACATGCCAATTGATCTGGTCTAAGGGTATTTGGATCAACTATATTTCCTCTACCATCATAGACCACTCTAGTTAAAGTTGGATGCTGCGAAGCTATCTGACTTTGATTCCTGAAGTCTGCCGATTGCTCAGCTCCCTCGAATCGAAGATCTCTAGCTGGACCTCTCCAACTTTTGGGCTCAAAGTTAAGCCTTTGCCCTTCATCAACATCAGGCCTATTACTAGGCCCTGCGCCTGCATTCATTTCAGCAGCGAGACGGTTGTCTCTTTCTGCACCCCTATTACATGGTCTAACCTGTCTATCCGGCTCCTGTCGGCGCCTGTCGGCTTCCCTTTTGTTGTCCTCTGTGGCGGCATTCGCGATTATGTCGAACAAGGCTTCGACGGTCCCTTTCAACTCGCGTAGCTGCGTCGCCAACTCCTGGGGAATCCTCTCTAATCTTTGATCGATTTCGGGGTCCCTTTCTTCCAAATTCGGTCGAATCTCGGGCGTAACGACGTCCCTTTTTGGTCCTGCTAATTCGACCTTTGGCGGCGGTGACCTTTTGAAATTTTGCCGCAGCGGTCCATCGGCGTCTGGGTTCGGATTCGCCGGGCCTGCCTCCTGCGGATCAATGGCAATCGCTGGTGGTCGGTCAATTGGTATACCCGCATCTTGAGGCGTAAAATGCATTGCATTTTGTTGCAATGGTTGAACCCTCGTGGGAGTTTGATCTGGGATCACTGGGTCCGGAGCAGCATGCCGTTGCTGATCTCCGTCTCCCAAATTGACTAGATTCCCAGCACTCGCCACTCTGGGTGGTGATCTACGTAAAGTATTACCTCTCGGTATCCTTTCGTTAGGCATTTTAAATCCTGCTAACTTTCTGTAGAAACCTGGAGGATTTTCTTTTCTCCTAGTCTGACTACGAAGTTCCGTGGTAAGGAGTTAAAAGCCACCACTTGTTGTGCAGGTCTTTCCTTAAGAGGCGTAAGAAAAGATTGGGTCTGAACTGACCTGTTAGAACTGATCCCTTGGCTAAGCCTCGGTGATAGTGCAACAGTCCGGTTATCCCCAGACCTACAACAACAAAGATAAACTTTGCTCTAAATACGGGGGCCTTACCAAGGTCCTCCGCAGTCTCCTAGTTGAGACAAGGAATCCCCTCAGGGATAAACTTACTTGGGTATAACCCGAAAGGGGTTTCCCAAAACTTACTTGATGTAAGCCGGCGCCTGGGCCTCTGGCCCTCCGCCTTCGTCGACGCGGATTGTCTAAATAAACAAACGAATATATAAAGCAATAAGTCCGGCGAAATATGTAAAAAGAATGTGGGTATACCACAGTGCAATACTCATAAAAAACACAAGTTGCTGGGAAAATTGTATTTGGGGACGCCAGCAATAATGTCAAAAATATAATAAAAACGATATAAAAGTGAAGAGTGATTTTCACTATCTTTTTGGTCTTTTGGTGGCGCTCCATTCTATGCAAATGTCTGCGCCGCTGGTCGTCCCTGTCGTCGATTTGCATGTCGATTTCCCCACACGAATTGGCATCAACAGGGTGCCCAACATTATGAAACATTTGAGAAGCTCAGACATTAACTCCAGTACCTTTCTTATGACATTCAATTTCAGATGGATCTGCCTGATTCATACTTCAAATGGATGCTAGTGGAATTGTACTTGAAGCAGTGCTATGTCAGGAGAATGACTCAGAACATTGGGTTATAGCCTACAATGGCAGCATACTAAGGGTGGAAGAAAGGAAATGGTGCCCCACTGAAAGAGAATGTTTAGCTGTAGTGTATAGCCCAAAAAATTATAAACATCATCTTTTGGGCCAAAAAGTCATCATTCAAACTGACCATAAATCTTTATTATCAATGAGGGTCAACACACAGACTAATGATAAACTCAAAAGGTGGTACACATTCATTTGCCAATTCAACCACAAGTTGGAATATGCGCCTGGCAGGCAAAATGCCATGGCAGACTTCCTTTCTAGGAAAGAAGAACCCGATGAGCAAAAGGAAAAATTGCCACAAAAATCGGAACTTATATTCCAGAAAGAGGAATCGAAATATCATTCTGAAGACGAAATTATTAACCAAAATCATAAAATTTTGGTTAACCAACTTTGGAGACTCAAAGGAAATGAAGTCGATGAAGCTGTAGATGTCTTTACCTTCTTGAAAATGGCCCCAGCTGAAGAAACTTGAGAAACCTCAACTTAGTTTTTCTCCAAAACTTGATGATTATCAAATGCCTGAGAATTATTTAATTAAGGCAGTAGTCATGAGGAAAATGGCAAAAAACTTGCAGCAATGAAAAAAGACTCCCTCTGGAGCAAGAGAAGCCATCAAATAAAATGAAACAAATTTTTGAGCCAAAGGAAAGGAAATTTGATGAAGCCCCTCAAGCTGAAGATCAAAAACCAACGTGGCTCATCTCAAATAAATTAATGGCTCAATTACATTGAGAAACTGGGAGTTAACAGTACTACCAAATCTCAAAGTAACTTTTATGTCGAGGAAGGAGTACTGTATAGAGAGACTTTTTGAGAGGTAGAGGATCAAATTTTCAAGCCATCCTACATGAGTATCATGGAGCAGTCATGATGAGGCATCAAGGGTTCAAGAGAACAGTGGTGATCATGAAAAAGCAATTCTGGTGGCGGAACATGGAAAAGGATGTTCAGAGCTGGATTAGCTTTTGTTCTATATGTCAAATGGCAACTACAGGAAAGCCTACAATACCTCCATTGAACCCAATAATTCTGAGAGCATCATTTGACATAGTCTCTGTTGATATTATGGGAATCTCTTATGAGTGAGAAGAGACTGTATGTTATTGTATATCAGGACTATTTTACGAAATGGGTAGAAGCAAAAATGATCCCAGATCAATCTGCTGCAACTATTGTTGACATTTTCCTCCAGAATGTTGTGTTTAAGCATGGAATCCCACCTAAAGTGTTGGGTGATAACATTTAATGCTTTAATTCTGATTTGATGATCTCAGTTTGTAAATTATTTAAATGTCAAAAAATTTTTATGACTGCCTATCATCTCCAAGGAAACAGGATGGTTGAAAAGTTGAATCAAACCTTGATCAAGCAGTTGAGGAAAGTTGAGATCGATAACTCTGATAAAATGGAATGGATATCTTCAATCTGTTGTTTTTGAATATAATGCCACACCTCATACCTCAACAAAGTGCTTGCCATTTGCTTTATTGAGAGGGCATGAGAAGAAATATAGTGCTGCCCGTGAACTATGAGGCTTATAAGCATGTGCTAACTGAAAGTTTAGTACAAACTTATGAGATCATTTCTGATAACATCAAAAGAGCTGCGGAAAGTAGCAAAATATTTTTTGATCAAAAAGCAAAAGCTCATGATTATTTCATCAATGATTGGGTTTTGCTGAAGGTCGATAAACAGAAAAAGCTGGGACTTCTATGGGAAGGACCATATGTAGTTACTGATAATAATAGATTATCAGATAATTTGCTAACAATCCCACATTGGAAAGAAAAAGCAGATTGTATTTGTGAGCAGGTTGAAGCACATTCGCTAGGAGACCAGCAGATGACTGCAGTCTAACAACTTTTCATCTGTCTGGGATGTACTTATTGTAGCATTCATCCCACGTCTATGCTAAATTGGTGAAGTGGATGAAGCCACAATTCGACCAAGAAACAGGATGTTAATTATTCTTACAACTTTGGTGTGTTGTGGGCAGGGTTTTTTTTGTACATGACCCATCTGTACATGTACAAATGGCAGCCAATATTTCATTTGTACAATTTGTACATAGCAAAAATATGTAAAATAAGTAACCTGTGTTCCTCTATGTCATGGCCAAACACTAATAATCAAATCAGTGTAATTTTCAAATTTTATTTATAATTCAAAAATGTCGTTGATTCATTAAAATTTAGAAGAAAACTGAAATTTTCGAGTTTCAATTCTAATTTACAAGCATTGTGGAACAAATTTTGTAGAAAACTATCCAATAGCATAATGACTTTGCATTACATGATAAATTGATGGTTGAGTCTCTATGAGGAGAAATGAAAGCTCAAAAAACGAAAAATTTTTTGTGTATTAACATTCCACCATGCTGGAAAATTATTTTTCCAAACATTTATTTCAAGAATTAGATTCGAATTTAGTGTTCAAAAGCCATAAACTTTAGAATTTTATAATCTGAAAAATCTTGAAAACAGTAATTTATCCATTAACTCTCATGACTTTGGCCGAAAAGGTATGAGTGGAAGATTAGAAATCTTTGAAGGCTTCTTCCATGAAGCTATCAAACTGATTTTATGTTAAGAAAGGAATAATCACTTTGAAAGGTTTAGAGACTTGACATATTGATCTTCCTTAAAAACTGTTTCAAGGAAAAACTACAAATCTTCATCAAATATCAAGATAAAATATTGATGATTACCACTTTAAAAATGAGATAATACATTTGAGACGATGAAAACTATTACTCATTAAATGATAGGTGATGGTAGACATTCTGAAAGTTGTGTCTGAGCTAAGTAATACATAATAATGATTACTAAAGTTATAACTGGCGTGAAGCCAAAATGCATATTTTCTGTACCTTATCCCCAAAATTTTCTTCCCTAAATGTGAAAGAGCCATTTGTACATGTAAAAAGGACTACTGCAATTTCGTTTGCCCCATAAAATTTTCATTTCCCTCCAGGGAAAAAAACCCTGGTTGTGGGGGAGTCCCGTTTGTTCTATATTATATGTGTTTACTTTTCGTTCAGTAAACGGAATACCAACAGCCCCTCACAATTTACATATTATTGTATAATATTTTTATTATTATTAATAATTTATTACTTGTGCAATTAGCTGAGGTGGGAGCCTGCTTACACAGGAACCATTACCGACGAAAGCCCCAGTCTTTCCTGGATGTCAGTATAGTGAGTTCTTTATATTAGTGTAAGCCTTTAGGAAGCATCTGGGGAGACCCTGATTGCTTTTCCATTGCAAGAGTTAGAGTTTCCAGTTACTTATTGGTGACTGAAGGTTGTGTTTATCTTTGCTAGAGGACTGTTGCACTGTAGCTAGCTCATTGCTAGCAGGAATCTCCTTTGAGTGACCTACAGTAGTCAGTTGGATGCAAGCCGATAGTATCTTTAGTTATATTGCTGACATCTTTGGATCATAGCAGAAAAGTAAACATAACAAGTGGTGGCCTCTGACACTTGCAATACGGAAAAGTACAGAGTCACCCGAGGTACTAAAAAACCCAATGATTTTTACAATGGTACAAGGCATGATGAATGGGATAAATCCTTCGCCCTGCCCATGGTATCTAATAGTATGAGCAAGCAAAAGGGCTCTGATTCAAGTGCTATAAGCCAGAGGGCTGAGGTAAAGTTGGACCCAGTAAGTGCGCCTAATCCTGCAGTACCCATAATGGTCAATAATAATAATATTAATAATATGGCCATGGCAAAGGAACTATTGACGCTGATGATAGAGACACTCAAATTAATGCACCTATCAATGGAAGGTGGAAATTGACGAAGGATCAAGTTCATCCATTTATTTTTGATTGAACAAATCGTCAATCATTTGATATGTACCATTAGGAGTACGTCAATGATAATTTTCATTCGATTCAGGATGAATACCCTCATGGTACACTGGATGAATTACAATTTGAAATGGGTCAACGGGATGAAGAAATTCGACGGCTAAATGGGAAAATCAATAAAATGGTCGATTTGATGACTGGCACCCAAGAAGTATTGGAAAAGTCCATCCTGGAGCAGAGAGAAAAGGATATTCAAGTGAGTAGGACTATTGATAGACCATTGCAAACTCAGAGTGCATGTGGAACTTTGCCAATGAGGTCTGCAACCTGTATTGCTAATGACCAAAGGTTATGGTAGATGGAAGTGGATAAGTGAGATCAAAAGTTCACAGTCAAACCTGCTGTGAAATCAAAGGTTTCTGTGGAAAAACATGTAACTAAAAAACTTGCTGTTTGAGAACAAGCAAGTGATATAGTTGCACAATTTTTCCAAGAGACTGATGAGGAAGCAGCAGGCAGTCATTTGGAAAGCAAACATACTATGTCAAAGCACAAATGATCCAAGAAGTCCACAGGAGGAAATTCATCAGATTCTGATGACTCCTCAGTAGATGGATTGGAGCCTACTGTGTCAGATATAGTGAAGGCTGTAAAGCCAAAGCTATTCCTAGATGACATCACTGAAACCCATGTTCTAAGTTTCCTAAATGATTTGGAGGCAGAGTTTACATCAGAGACTACGGATAAAATGAAGCTGGCTGCCTTATGAGGACTTTCTAGAGGAGTACTGAAAGCTACTGCCAAAAGGTTCAAAAGCTATGAGAAAGCCTGAAGAAAGTTACTCAAAGTGCAAGCTCAAGTTTCAATTGTTGGTATGCAAACAAGGGAACTGATGAACATAAAGCAGGAGTTTGATGAACCTCCAGTGAAATTCTTCAGGAGAATAAGTGTGCTAGTAGATAGATTGTGCCCTAGTAAGACTGAAGAGTTCAGAGATAGCTTCATTATTGATCCTTTTTTATATAAGACATCTGAGGAGCATACATGCACATAGGGGGGTCAGGGGGAGGTAAACCCTCCTACTTGAGAAGCTGAACAGCCCTATGTGGCTTGAAAAAAATTGTCAAACACCCCTTCCTGAACTTTTTTGAAGACAGTTTTTTTTTTATTATTTTGATGCATATTTTGTATGGAAAGCATGCTTGGGGAACATTTGTTTGTTTTTTTTGCTCTCAAATCCCGACTGTCCCCTCAATGGAAAGTCTGAAGACCCTTCCCCCTGGAAAATTCTTGCTGTGCATGATTGCTGAGGAGTATCAGATGGAACTGCTGGATCAAAGAGAGAAGTATGAAACATGGCATGATCTGGCAGAGGATGTGCACAAGATAGAAAAGTGGAATACAGCTGCTTATAAAAACAGAGGAACTGCGGAATCTCAAATTGTGATAAATGAAGTGACTATGGGTGAAGTTCAAGCTGAAATGGCTTATGTCGGTAGAAATAAATTTGGCAATGCCCACATAGGCAGTTTCAAAATAAAGCTATGTGACAGGAAGCAAGGAGAGAGAAGCAAACCCTGATCCTAGAATCAGAGAAGAAGGATTCTGATACTTCTTTAGAGGAGAATAACTCACAGGGGACTCAAATGGCTACTACTCCCCAAAAGGGAAAAGAGCCTGAGGAACCTAGCAGTGATTCTGTTCTAGCAAAGTTATCACAGGAGATTGCGAAGTTAGCTCAGTGTTATCAAAAGATAAGCCAAAATACTGACGCCAAATTGAATGAAATTTCTGCTAAACTTAATCAGGGCAAACCCCAAAAATAGGTGGAAAAGAGTTCATGAAACTATGCTGTTGATACCATAGAAATAATTTGGATAATATGTCCGAATGTAAAACCCTTCAATGGAAAAATGCACAAGGATGTAATTTGGAAAATTGATATCGTGGAAACAGAAGTTTCAGGCAACAGTTTCGAGGTTTTAGAGGAGGATATGTTGGTAGGAGCAGTAGAGGAGGTCATGCCCTAGATTATTATGGTGATAATGTGGATTATGATACTTATCAACAATTCATTGATTACAAGAATAGATTATGGAATGAGCAACTCTATATGGGATCTCAACTGCTGGTGCCAAGCCAACAGCTGATGATCACAGCTCCCCCTCAAAGTCAGGTTCAAATCAGTAACCCTAGCCCAAGTGTGGAAGCTGCTTCCAGTAGTCAACCACCCACACTGAGTCTGTCGGGAGTATGAATAGCATTGCCACTATGTTTCAAGGTGTTAATGAGATGAAATGGCCTGGAGTATTGAAGTGTGCCATGATGAAAGAAAATTATTCAAAACTTAAAAAGGGGATAATTCAGAATCAGGAGGAACAATTAAGATGCTCTTAGTTTCCTCAAACTCTCCCATTCCACATTTATGTGACTGTATGTAACACTAACACCAAGGCTTTAGTGGATACTGGTGCTCAGTGTTTGGTGATGTCATCAGGCTTTCTTTGATGAAGAATATACCAGGTACCTTGAGATACTAGAAGTCACTGTTGCTGATGGTGTAGTAGTACATGCACATGGTTACATTCATATCAAAATGCATTATGAATTTGGAGTTTTCCTGGGGAAGGCTATAATCATTCCAAATGCTGAGGGAAATCTTACAAATAGAATGGATTTTTTAGCACATCCAGATGTTGGAGTGATGATAGATTTTAATAAAGGTATCATGAAGCTTAATGGAGATGAGAAAACTATAAGTGTTGTACCTAAAGATCATGCAAGTCATATACAAGCTATTGATCATATAGGGGAAGCACCTATAGTACATTCAATTCCTGAAGATGATCAATTCCCCAGGATATGTAAATTAGGTATAGAGGTTCCAGTGGTATTGTGTACGAAAGTATACATACCACATTGAACTGATATGCTTATTGAGGCAAAACTATGGGAATGATCTTCCAAAACAGATCTGAACTGTTTAGTCATAGAAGGGAATAAAGATGAAAAGAAATTTAGAGTTGATAGCACATTGATTGATGGTAAATGACAAGATTTTGTTCTGATGATTTCAAATAATATGGGTTTAGGATGCCAATTGCAACCTAACAGGTTATAGGCTTCTGTGACTCAATATTACAAGAAAATTCAGGAGTATCAGATGTACAAAGTATGAGTTGTGGGATATTTAGCATTGAGGATAATTTAAATGCCACTCCCTGAATGTCCATCCATGATGCATTGGCATTTAGGGAAGTGCAATATAAAATGATCTCCAAAGCTGATATCACAGAGGGTGGGCTGCTCCACTTTTCCTAGTTGGGAAAAAGGATGGTACCCAGAGACCAGTTATGGACTTCAGAGGTATAAATGAAGTTACTAAAGATGATAGGTATCCTATACCTAGAATAGATGATTATTTAGATTCTCTAGGTAATGCCAAATTTTTTACCACCTTGGATCTAAAGTCCGGATATTGGCAAGTCCCACTTAAGGAAAGTAGCAAGTGGAAAACTGCATTTATATATCAGGAAGGCATATATCAGTTTAAAGTCGTGCCTTTCGGACTTAAAAATGCACGTGTAGAGTTTCAAAGAATGATGGATAGAGTTTTGCATGGTCTAGTGTGGAAAATTTGTTTGGTGTATATTGATGATATCATTGTACTCTCAAAGACTTTTGATGAACATTTGGAGAATTTAGAGTGGATCTTGCAAGCTCTTCGGAAAGCAAAGCTAACACTTAAATGAGAGAAGTGTGAACTTCTTCCAAAAAGTGTCCATTTTCTTGGACATACTGGCTGAAAATGTAATCTCACCAGATTCGAAAAAAGTGAAAGCTATCATGGAATTCGAATTTCCCAATAGTGTGAAGCGAATGCAAAGGTTTTTGGGTATATTTCAATGGTGTAAGAAATTTATCCCAAACCTTGCACAGCTCACTGAACTATTGTACAAGCTTACCGCTACAGGAAAGAAGAAATTCTGAGCTACAGAGGAACATTACAGAGTATTTGAGGAACTGAAAAAAGCACTCACCTCAGTGCTATTTCTGCACTATCTTGTTTTGGATGAAACTGCAGAGTTTGTTCTCCAAACAGATGCCAATAGAACTGCACTGGGAGCAGTACTTTATCAGAAGACTAAGGATGACCAATGGGTAATAGCCTATAGGAGTCGAATTCTTAAGAAAGATGAGAGAAAGTGGTGAGCTAGAGAGCGAGAATGCCTAGCAGTTGTCTCTAGTCTTAAGGTTTACAGGCACTACTTGTTTGGGCAAAAAGTATTGATCAAAACTGATCATAAACCTCTTTTATCAATGAAAGTCAATACTCAAACCAATGATAAATTGAAAAGATGGTATTCTATTATAAACCAATTCAGTCACAGGTTGGAGTATGTGCCCAGTAGACAGAATGTGATGGCTGATTTCCTCTCAAGAAAAGATGAACCTGAAGAAGCCAAGGACCAAAACCCACCAAAATGGGAATATGTCTTTAAAATTCAATTCCATAATTTCGGAACTCAAACCAATAAAATTGAAAGCCAAGAATTGGTACGACCATTTCAGAGGATAAGGGACAAAAAAGTTGAAAGTAGAGACAAAAAAGTTGTCCCCGAGCAGACCAAGGAATTGATGGATATTCAGGAGTTGATGGTAAGAAAAGAAAATATTGCACCAACTATTGCAAATCACAGATGAAATAGCAGAAGCTTATGGTAGTTGATGCAGTCACAACTAGAAGACAAGCAAAACTTCAGGATCTGAGTACAGCAAATCAAAAGCCAGGTACATCTGTACCGATTGATCCTGAAAATATTGTTTGGCTGTTCCCGAATAAAGAAAAAGAGTTTGAAGAGTTGAAGGAAGGAGGAAATTAAGAAAATGATGATCCAATAGATTTAAAGGTTATATCTCAATTGCACAAAGAAGACAATAATCTTACCCATATTTGGGAAAGATTGGGTGTCAAAAGCACTATGAAGTGTCATAGTGGATTCTATTAGGATAATGGAGTTCTTTATAGGGAAACTGAGGGAGGTGGCCATAATCAGATTGTGGTCCCAAATTCCCTCAGAGACAGCTTTCTTTATCAATACAATGGAACTGTTATAATGACACACCAACGGTTCAAAAGGACTATGAGTGTTGCCAAACTGGCATTGAAAAAGATGTCAGAAATTAGTTGAAGTTTTGTCCTGTCTACCAAGTGGCTACTCCGTGTAAAAGCTCCATATCACAATTGATACCAATTATACCAGAGGGTCCCTTCGCTATTGTGTCTGTGGACATAGTGGGGATTGCTCCCTTGAGGGAACGTCACCCATATGTCATTGTCTTTCATTATAATTTCACTAAATGGGTTGAAGCTACATTGATTCCTGATCAGATGACTGGAATCATAGTGGATGCATTCCGAGAGCATGTTATGTTTAGGCATGGTACCCCAAGAAAACTTCTTAGTGATAATGGATCTGGATTTAATTAAGATCTTATGAAAGCAGTCTGTAAACTGTTAGAGTGCAGAAAAATTTTCACACCTGCATACCAACCACAGGGTTATGGTATGGTTAAGAGATTTAACCAAACTCTAATAAAGCAGCTGCGAAAAGTTGCAATTGAGGAGAAGCTTATTTTGATATCAATTTCACTGCTGCTCTGAAAATAGTCATGCCAAAAGGCTATGAGGCTTACAAGTATGTTTTGGCTACCCATCTTAAAAATTTGTACAAAAGTATTGCCGAAAAATTACAAAGAGCCCCTGAGGACGACAAGAAATATTTTTTAGAAATGAAAATTATGTGGAATTTTTTGGAGTGAAAATGAGTTTTTGAAAAATATTTTGATAACTGCACCTCCTGGCTGCACCCTATTTTTCAAAGAAATATTTTGATAACAAAATTAAGACTTTTGGTTTTAAAAACCAAGATTGGGTTCTGTTGAAAGTTGACAGACAGAAAAAAACTGGGGTTACCTTGGCAGGGACCATATATCATCATTGATGATAAAAGATTGAATGAAAATGTGCTTACAATAGTGCATTGGAATAACTGACTAAAAAAGGAGGTGGTATCAGCAAGTAGGCTAAACACTTTCGATACAAAAATACCAGATGGTCTCAGCATGAAAAGTTGCAAGTCTTCCGGGATACTCCAGTTACTGTAACTGGAAATCTCGTGGAGACTGAAGGTCATCTGGTTGTTATTTTGCTGTCTAAAAAGTTTTAGCAGAAAATGCCATATATGTGTTTTTTTGTGAATAAAGTTTTTTATTTATGTGTTTTTTAATCGATTTATATACATTCAATACTTTTGAATTTCATAGCCAAGGATCAAATTTTCAGAATAATATTGTTAGTTTGTACACCCGATGCTAAAACTTTTTGGTTTACACTTTGGGAGATTTGTGACCAATTTTCATTCTCATTTTTCCAAAAGTCATATTTTCTTGTGCTCTTCACTGCAACTGAGACTTTTGTCCAGCCCAAGGACCCCAAAATATTTTGGTATTTTCGTATATTGTATTTATATTAAAGTAACGATAAATGTCCCTTAACATTTTGTGCACTTCAGAAAAATACAACACAAAAAAAATTAAGAAAAATTTTTAATTGTATTTTCAAATGTCAAAATTAGGCATGGCGCCATTTGCCCACAATTATAGTGCTCAGGCCAACCACCTGGAGGTGGGCCAACTGCAATGCCCCCAAAATAACAGTTATTTTTGTGTAAGTTTCTTATTTATTTATTTCTTGGTGTGGGACCAATTTGCACATCTATATGTCTTAGGAATGATTTCTTCATGCTCAATTTTCTGAATGGGCCAACCAAGGGGAAAACGAGTTTGAAGAAAGGGTTCTCAAAATGTTAGGAAAGATGAAAAAACCCAATGGACTTACAGCCCCAAAAAAAGCCAAAATCTAATGGTTTTTGCCTTGGATCTGATACTGAAATTGTTGGTATTTACTTAAGCCCCTGGTTTACTAAATTTATTTCTTGATTAATTAAAACCTTAATTGGTTACTTACTCATTATTTAATTTTGGTACCAAGGAATGAGTTATTACTAGGGTAAGTGGTAAATTGATGGCGGCTGATGTTGAGAAGCGAGAAGTGGTGCAAATGTGAGGTTCCTGAAAAATTGGTGTAGCATTTGCTTTAACTACTGTGTGTGCTTACTTTATGACTTTGATACCTAACATAATCCAACTAATTTATTTTCCCCATGCCAAATCTTTTTCTAAACTTGGTGCCAGTCAAATTGGATTATTTTTTTGGTGCCAGTGGCCTAATACTTAATTTTGAAAGGGTCAAGGGGCAAACTATTTTTGATTTTTAGACTACAACATCAAGTCTCTGATCTGCATCAGCGAAATTGAACAGTGGTTCCTCGGCACAATGGGATATTGGCCGCAAAGACCAATGGAACCGGAATGGATCCACAGCTGCAACGTTGAACTACAAGCCAGTTTCAGGGGCTAGGTGTTGTCCGATTCGATGTGGAAAAGATCAAGAAGGCTGAAGTATGTGTCATACCTTATAAAGTGTCTATTCAAAACCCAGAATGGAAAGAGTTCGGGAGACTGGTGTCATTCATGCATATGGATGGTTCCAGCTATGTTATCGACCTGATAACATTGATGCCGCAGGAATGGGATCTTTTGATTTCATTCCTTTCATCAGTAAATCATTTCCTGGTTGGTTTCAAAGTTGTGGACAATCTGGTCCCGATATTGAATGTCCATGGATCCCGGTCAGGGGCCTTGACACATAATAAGACAAAAATTATACAAGCCTATATACTCCAAGGATCTGGAAAATATCCGGATTGTGAAATTAGTGTCAGAATGATGATGGAGCCCATGGCCAATCATGCCCGTGATTTGGGTCCATGTCCAGAGAATCTTGGACTAAAAGGCCTTTTCACCAAATTTTACTTGGCTGATGTCCGCAAATAATAATGTGACTTTGGTGACAAAATAGTTTGAGAAAAGTTCTTGGCTTCCATGATTCTAGACAATGAAATTGTATGTGCTGGCCTGGACGCATATTACTCAATTGCTGTATTCTTGGGATTTCTTCACTACAGATTTTGTGGTGAATTGAGTGGGTTATGGCAACATACCCCCATGATATGGTGTCACTGGTCCATGTGAAGACTTTGGCTTTCTGCCTCTACATGGTCAATTCTCAAGACCTAACAGGGTTTGGATGGAAACATCATAGAAGAGAAAGACATTGTGAAAAGGCAGTTATTCAAAGTTTATCACATGATGCGGCAAGAAGTAATGGCCAGGTGGGCTACACAACTTCAGGCTGGCGTATTCGTATTCCGTGGATATTAAAAATCCTGCTGAAGCAACAGACCACACTTTATTGTCTGGGATTCATCCCAAAGCACTAAAAGCTGGTCCTAGCAAGAAAAAATTAAATCAGTGGGAGGATTCAAGTGATCCAGAGGACATGGATACAATGGATCAGCAGGTAAATAGGACCAATGATGTGAACAACTGACTGCATACAGAAATGTTGCAAGGGGTTTCATTCTTTAAATTAACAGATCTGGTAGATGTTGTGTGGTATATGACAGCAGGTCTTGCCATGAATAAGGCTCCTCGGTAGGACTGGTTGAAGCAGTTGTGATCATTTCAACTTGGAACGGACTGCTACGAGCCAGTGGAAATTGACACTGGCATGGCTAAGTATGACAGAGACCACTGGATGGCGGACTTGAGGAATTATGAGCATGTCATGGACTCAACAAAGTTTCCTACATTGGAGAAAGCATGCAACCTAATTTCTCTACCAGTGTTTATTTTCTGGCCTCATAGTCATACCTGTAAGACCTCGGACCAGTTGGGGGTGGGGGTAGGAAAAAGTCGAAATTTTTCCCAAAAAAGGCCAAAAACATACACTTTTTGGCAAATTTTTTAAATTTTTTCTCAACTGTGGGGGGGGGGGGGGTTGGGGGGAAATGATTTTGGGTACTGGGTTGGCCAAGTTGGGGGCGTCCCCCCCAACCCCACCAAGTACAGTTATGCTCATAGTTGTCCCAAGTACGATTACATACTGAGGGAATTATTGAACTATAATTTCCTCAAATCCTACTCAAAGGAGGATTCAGAGTTAATAAAGAAGATGGCATGGAAGACTGATGACAGGGTCCTCCAGAATTATCATAGGTGGCACGACAGCGTCAACCTATAATATACTTGGCCCCCAAATTTCATGTCCCCCCATCTCTAGAGCCAAAACGGTAAGAGCTAGAACCTTCGGGTTTTTTGCATAATATCGGGCATAGGCGCAAACTATGGGGTGCCTTTTGTCATTTCGCCTCTATCTGCAAGTGGTGCTTGGTGGGGCCCCAAAAACAGGTAAAAAACGCACTTTTTTAGGCCCCCCAGTTCCACCATGTCCAGCAATCGGTGTGCCATATCCAACCTCCATACTTCGGCCTAAGCATCTTGGGGGTGTAATCTCAAATGCGAATTTTTCTTTTTTTGAAATATGGCCTCAATTCAATTATATGGTTGTCCAAAGTCCCGGAAAACGCCAAAGTCCCCAATTTTGTTATATAATACTTATGGGTTCAAAAAAAATTTTTTGCAGCATAATGCACTACCAATTTTTTGCAGTTTCAAATATACCTGTAGCCTAATTGGGATTTTTGGACTGCTAGGGTTTTCGACTATTGGGAATTTGATGGACATGGTCACTTTACACGAAAAATTATTCCAGGTGTAAACAAGCGTATTTCCATGATTTTTCAGTGGCGGGAGTTTTCGACCACGGGGAATTCAATAGACGTCCTCACTTTACACAAAAAAATTATCCACAGTGTAAACAAGCATACTGCCGTAATTTTCTTGTGGGGGGAATTTTCGACCACGAGGAATTCAATGAATGTGAACACTTTACACCGAAAATTATCCTGTGTGTAAACAAACGTATTTTCGTGATTTTTTTCTGGAAGGGGTTTTCGACCACAGGGAATTTGATGAATGCGATCACTTTACACAAGAACTTATCCCCGTTGTGAACAAACGTATTTTCGTGATTTTTTGCTGGAAGAGGTTTTCGATCACTGAGAACTTGACGAATGCGATCATCTTACAAAAACAATCGCATTTTCGTGATTTTTATGGAAGGGGTTTTGGACTGCGGGGAATTCAATGGATGTGTCACTTTACACAAAAAAATTATTCCGGATTTAACCAAGCCTGTTTTCGTGAGTTTTTTGTGGGAGGGGTTTTCGACCACTGGGAATTTAATGAAAGTGATCACTTTACACACTGATTCATATTGAGTGTAAACAAATGTATTTCTGCGATTTTTGAGGGAAGATGTTTCTGACCATGGGAAATTCAATGAATGGAGTCAGTTTACACGAAAAAAGTCATTTGTGTAAACAAAGATATTTCTGCGTTTTTTTATGTCGAAGGATTCTAAACCATGAGGAATTCAATAGATATGGTCACCTTTCAGTATCTTTACAACGTTTTTTAAGTACTATGCAGTTTACACATCCTTTACTTTTGCCGGAGGTGAGAATTTGTTGCTTGAAGTTTTTTTTATTGTTTTTTTGAAGTGCAGATGACCAAATTTAAAACTTCAATGTGCTTCTATGAAAGTTTTCGTGCATGGTTGAGGCCCACTAAAAAGAGGTGAACTAGTTTATTAGAAAATGCCCCGATGGGGCAGAAACAAGGAGAATATACTTGCTTTGACAGTTGCCATGGTAGAAAAAGAAGTGGACTAGATTTTTGAGAACTTGGGTCAAAGTTGGAAAAAATTCCCTTCCTTTATATTGGATTTTCATTCTTTCTCAAAAAATTTGTCTATGTCTGTGAAAAAGTATATTCTGCAGCTGTGTGTATCAACACACTTTCCAACCAATGTGCATCTCTGAAATTTTTAGGAGGGTACAGGCGTGGACCTTGGTGTTTTAACATTTTGTGAGACAAAAAATTCAAAAAGAGGTGACCAAAAAATTTTTTGCATAACAAATTTTCCAGTTTCAAAACCCTTGTGGAAGTTTATACCCCCATGTCCCCTCTCACACATGTTTGCTTCCAACTGTGTTAAACATTTTTACTGAATTTGGTGTCAACAAAAGGAATCAACTGATGGAAAGTGGCACATAAAATCCCATTCAGCTTTTTTAGAAAAATAGATACTGTCTTCTAAGAACTAAATCAATTGTGCAAGATACGTTTCATTCACTCATTTTATATAACATATCATATAGAATTCACTCGGTAAGTTCTACTGATTACAAGCTACAAACAAATTTATTCTCTTCTATTTAACTATTGAACCAAGTAGCATCATTCACAGTTTTTGGATTTAAACTGAAATTTGCAGAAAGAGCGCTTTTTGCAAGATTGCAAATGGGAAGCAATTTCACCCATCTTTGTCGCTTCGATTAGAGTCGGGGAGAACCGGATAGGGGATTTGGCGCACACCCCTAATATATGCATGGCTGAATCCCATTTACAGATCAGTGCCCAATGACTGTAACCAAATCCCAGTTGCACTAAAGGGGTCTGAGCTCAAGCTCAGTCTCGAACAAAAAGGCCACTCAGTTTGATCTCAAGTTCGGTATAATTTGAATGTCATCCGGATCATAACGAGCTCAACGTCGAGATTATCCCCAGCTCGAGCTGTCGGGTTGCACTAAAATTTTCGCATAATTTTCTTATTTCTAAAACAAATAAATATAAAAATTTCTGCATTTCCCAAACCCGAACTTAAACCTCAGTTTTAGTTAATCCTGAAGTGAGTATGATTTGTGCATTGGAAGAAAATAATTTGGACATTGTGAATAGCTTAAACTCAGGATCATCAATTTAATCCCGATGTTGAGATTATCCTCATGTTGGGTTAGTGCAATGAACCTCAGGTTCCTTCATTGTTCTGAAAATGACTATAATGTGCCTCCCTCGCTATTTTGCGGCTAGAGTCAGAGGCAGGAGCTTTGAATTGGTCGAGAGTTAGAATGCTATTGGTTTACCATTTCTTTACACTTGAAGTCAGGTGCGTATAATTTTCATATAGAAAAATTTTACTGTAGTTGATGCCAGTTGAAGGACAAAATGCACGATGCTGCAGAATATACTTTTTCACAGACATAGA
Organism: Romanomermis culicivorax; assembly: GCA_963922205.1. Lineage (NCBI taxonomy): Eukaryota > Metazoa > Nematoda > Enoplea > Mermithida > Mermithidae > Romanomermis > Romanomermis culicivorax. The sequence continues at coordinate 1,048,408 of CAWUHX010000030.1, forward strand.
CAATTTTTTTGAGAAAGAATGAAAATCCAATATAAAGGAAGTGAATTTTTTCCAACTTTGACCCAAATTCTCAAAAATCTAGTCCACTTCTTTTTCTACCATGGCAACTGTCGAAGCAAGTATATTCTCCTTTTTTCTGCCCCATCGGGGCATTTTCTAATAAACTAGTGATATAGTAGCCTCCCCACCACGGACAGAACCCGAGGATGCTGTAAACGCTGCTAGGGTTACAACCTGGCAAAATCGTTTTGGCTTTATGCCTGTTGGGTTATGCTTGCATGACAAAATAGGTTTTTAATATCAACCAAAAAAGCAAAGGACAATATAACCCATAATAGGCATTATTGGGCCAACTGCTTTTTCTACGTCAGGTTCTACTATGCAGAATTTGGAGTAAAAACCCCATCGTTGCAATATGGTTTGTCACCAGACACTCGGACTCTGCAATCCAACCAGGTTAGATGTATACTGGCTGATTATCCCATGTATACTTATGAATTTCCTGAAAGATGTATTCACCGGAGACTTCTGCCATCAGAATCGCCTATGGTTACTTATCAGTATGGTAATGAATCCCAACAATCCGATTTTAAGATGAAATTTGATATACTTGATGCTGATAATGAATCAAAAATTTGCTCAGTTCAAGTAGATGAGGATGTTGGAGAGTGAGGAAATGGCAGATTCTGCACTCCTGGGAGAGGAAAGCTACAAACCGGTCGACAATGAAGATGCTTTATTGTATATTTCAATCACTGACCCAGAAATAGTAGAATCAGAGATGACGTCATCTTCTGCCATGCAGCCACAACCGCAACCAAAAGTTGTGACCCAGCTGCAGACAGGGATGATGCGGCCACCAGCTTTACCTGCACTGCAAGTGATACAAGCATCTACTATGGATGCAAGTCAGTACTTGTCCAGTGTAAAAAACAAGGCTCAGTTGGAAGAAATTATGATGCCCAGGATGAGCAAAGCATGTATTACAAAGCTTACATCAGTCAATGCATGGATCCCAAAGGAGCAAAGAAGAAGGAAGAGGAACAGACAGCTGTGGTACCTATCCATACTGTAGTGGAAACACAACAAGAGTTAGCCACCTGGCTGGCTGAAGAGGAAAAGGAAATTCAGGTTTTGGCCTCAACCTGGGATACGGAAGATGTTCCCGGATACTATACTGCTGAAGCCATAAAGAATATAAAGGAAAAAGGGTTAAATGATAGGCATATTTTTGTTAACTTGAAAATGCAGCCAAAAACTACAAATACTTCAACTCCACTTTCCGCAATGGTATCCGTGACCACCGCATCTTGGACTACTCCTATGTCCCAGACTGCCTCTACAAATATTTTATCCATGGCTACGAGTCACTCCATGCAATTTGTTTGGCAGGCTATGGACAACTCTCCCTCCCGACTGTGTCAGCCTAAAGTGCAGGGAGCTCTTAGCAAGCAGCAGGTTGCAGGACCACATTCTCGTGGTGCATTTGGAGGTCATAGAGGTCACCAACAGGGCCAGCAGCAAGGTGGCAGACAACAACAATAATTTTTAGCTGCCAAAATTTTGGTCCAAAATTCTCTGTTCTTGGAAAATTTCATTTTATTCAAAAAATACAAAAAAAAACAAAAACATAATAAAATCACAAAATCCAAGAACATCATAAAATACAAAAACCCAAAAATATTATTTGAACTTTTGGTTGTGTTGTTGCTTTCAAAATCTCATTTTTTGGCCAAGCTCATTGCTTGAGTCCACATTTTTGGTTCAAAAATTCTTTCACTTATTTTTCACATTTATTATTATTGTTTTTTTCTTTTATTTCAATCTTGTCATTTTTGCCACATAAATTTGTTCTTGTCATTATTTTGTGCCTTGTATAATTTTCTTGTCATATTTTGTGCCTCGTTTTTTAATTTTGCTCAAATTTATTCCTTTCTCATACTAGTGTTGTAAATACTCTTTTGCCATATAGTATTTTTAGTTTTTCTGAAAAAACATTGGGGAACCAAAGGGTGAGAAGAGGATGACATTAGCCAATTACTGCAGGGACTATGGAGCTGCTACCAAAGACACTCCACATCACTCAATGGGATGAGACTGTCAACTGTGAAGGAAGGTACTCAAGAGCCCCAAGGCATACTGGCAGAGCCAGAGGAAGTCAATCTGATGCCGCGTCCTCGATCCTGCATCTGAATGATCAATCATGCTGCAGCATCTTAGTGGACAGACCTGGGTAACCTTGTAAAAAGACTTGAGGTTGGTGGTAGTCATGACCTGTACACCCTTGGGGGTCAGATCATGATCATTATGACCCATACACCCTTCAGGGTCAGGTCATAATCTTTTATGAAGTTGGGATCCAGTAGTACGTCACACTGTAAAAGGTAAAAGTCCTGCTCATGGTTTCCTTTTTCACCTCCTGTTGGTCAGTTTCAAGGCCCAAGAGATGTTGGGGATGTACTTATGGTAGCAGTCATCCCACATACATGCAAAATTGGTGAAATGGATGAAGCCACAATTTGACCAAGAAACAGGATGTTAATTATTCTTACAACTTCAGTGTGTTGTGGGCAAGTCCCATCTGTTTTATATTATATTTGTTTACTTTTTGTCCAGTAAACCAAACACAGACAGTCTCTCACAATTTACATATTATTATATAATATTTTTATTATTGATAATAATTTATTACTTGCACAATTAGTGGAAGTGAGCCTGCTTACATGGGAACCATTACCGAGGAAAGCCCCAGCCTTTCCTGGACGTCAGTATAGTGAGTTCTTTATATTAGTGTAAGCCTTTAGGAAGCATCTGGGGAGACCCTGATTGCTTCTCCATCGCAAGAGTTAGAATTTCCAGTTACTTATTGGTGACTGGAGGTTGTGTTTATTTCTGCTAGAGGAATGTTGCACTGTAGTTAGCTGATTGCTAACAAGAAGCTCCTACGAGTGACCTGCAGTAGTCAGTTGGATACAAGCTGATAGTATCTTTAGTTACATTGCTGACATCTTCGGATCTAAGCAGAAAAGTAAACATAACAAGTGGTGGCTTCTGACACTTGCAATAGGGAAGAGCGCAGAGTCCTCAGAGGTGCTAAAAAACTCAATGATTTTTACAAAGATTCAGGACTCAAGATATCCAGAAATACTGAGGATTTAACCTCTGGTACAACTTTACCAAGGACTCCCCCTGGTACAAGGCATGCAGCGCAAGCACAGCAACAAGCAATACCAGCATATTTAAATACATGGATAGATTTGAGCCAGACTGTGGATGATTTTGATGTTGAAGGGGAAATTGGGGTTACAACATCAACACAGCCTGATGATAAATCTCAAATATATTCTTTAGTTGACCAAACTGAAAACTTACTTTTAGGAATGGACATTATAATGTAGCAGATGTTGGAACCTGACAAAAGTAATCTAATTACAACCCCCGCGGAACCAACACTTTTGGAAATTGAAGCTAAATTGAGAGAGCAAGCTGAGAAAGAAATTGAAAGACAAAAAAAAATTTTCCTACTTCAGCTTGCGGAACAGAAGGCAAGGCTGGGTAAACAGCAGCAGCAGAATGAGCCAGTTCTGGCTGGTTTGACAGCACAGACAACGCTTCTGGCAGTGCCAACAGTCATTCACGTTCCAATTCAGCCATCTGCTGTTTGTCAACCTCAATCAGTAGTTGCAGCACTGGAAATTATGCAGGTTGTTTAACCTGTGGTCAGCCAGAAAGGGCCAGTAGCTAAGGGACTGCAAAGATATCCCTGAATAGATGACAGTATACCAGGTATTTATACCCACAAGGAGGTGGAGATTTTTAGGGACAAGATTCATACGGAGAACCAGACTAAATGATTAGGAGGACAAAAATTTGCTCGAAAAGCCAATAGAGCAAAGAAACATGAAGGAGAAAAGAGGGGAATGAAGAGATATCAGATAGCAAAGAAGACAAAATGACCAACGCAGCTGCAATGAGTTCGAAGTTTGCTGGATCGACTATGTTATTGACCAATTCAATGAAATCAAAAACTAAATCCATGCAGCCTAGCCAGACGCCTGGAACATCAAGTTCTAGGAGTCAAGCACAGGCTACAACACAGGTCCCTGGTAAGGCTGCTGCCTCTCAGGTTAGTAGTATGTCTGAAGGAATGTGGGTGAAGCCCACAACCAAAGTGGAGCAGGCAGCCCAGCAGACCCAGAGCATTTCTTCAGGGAAAAAGTGATTGCAAAAGGCAGTGGGCAACAGCAGAAATCAGGTGCATAATTTTTCACCCAAAATTCATCTTTCTGCATAATATTTTAGTTATTTTGTAAAATACGAAATCCAAAAACATTACAAAATCACAAAAACCCAAAAAAATCCAAAATCATGAAATCCAAAAACATTATTTAAAATTTTCTGTGCTGTTAGCCTACAAAAAATTTTTTTGACCAACTAGTGCAAAAAGCTACCATAAAGTATTTTCCAATTTTCGGCCTCAATTTTTCTCAAATTTTTAGCACAGTTTTAATTTCGTGATACTCATACATTCCCCAGTCATTTTTTGGAATCATACTAATTGCGCAATTTAGTTTATTTTAGAGAAAATTGAAAGTGGGGAAAAAAATTTGCATGTAGGACTAAACCAATTGGCAAACAACTTTGCTGCAACATGCTGACCAAAAGACCTAGCCCAAAATTGACCCAATTCAGCATGGACAGTAATGTCAACTCCTTAGGGTGGCTGGTTATTTCATCATAGCCGAGGTCAACATGGCGTCACTTGCCAGCCATTGCAGTACGGCCTTTGGTATTTGTTGTTTCCAGGGACCTGGTAAGTATGGGACTAATTGAACAGGGCAGGCCAGCCACTGGGAGCCAGTGAAGTTAGGACAGAATTTCGATGACATCAGGGCAACTCTGCACAGAAATTTTCTACCTCCCATAGGTCGGTTTCAATGTGCATGGGATGTTGGGCGCCCTTTTGCTGTCAAAGTTGTGATTGGTAAGTCGACATGTGAATTGGCAAATTGATGACTTGTGGTGCAGACAATTTGCATACCAATGGAGCACAACAGAGAGAAGAAAAAGTGATGATGAAATCATTCATTATCATTCATTGTTTTTATAATGTTTCTTAAGCCGTAGGCATACTTAGCCGCAACGGGCGAAAAAGTCTGCGGCTCGCACACTTTTTTGCGGTTTTCAAAAATTGCGACCCGCAAGTCACCCGCAAAACCGCAATGCGGTTGCGGTTGGCAACCCGCAACAGCATTGCCCGCAAGGAGTTCTCGAGTGGAGTACTTTTTGCGGTTCTGGCAGCCGCACTTGATACAGTATATGCCGTTTAGCGCTGAATAACACTGAATACCTGATCTTTATCAACTAGAAAACTCAATTATTTCCAGAATTTGCTTTGTCCAGTGTTTTTTTTCTGCAAAGGAATCTTTTGAGGAGAAAAATTCGGGAACAAAGAATAAAATTTATGCAAGGTTCTCATTGTCGAAAAAATTTTCGGGAATCGGAAACTGAAAAGATGTATTTTGGTGAACACTGTTTTTCCCGCCGGCTTTTTCGTCAAATGGCGATAGGGGTAAAAAATTTTTCCCCAATTTTCTAAAGTCTTTTTTCGCTTAAAAATGCTCATAGACGGTTTATTTTAGTGTTTTTAAGCTTTTAAAACATGATGTTTTTAGAGCGGTTGATTTTTTCCACATGAGAACCGGATCCAAAATTTTTTTCCTCATTTTCCAAAAATTTTCCCCATTTTTAAAAACGTTTGTAATGTGCCTACCTACGGATACTTTTCCATGGAATTAGGAGCATACCCAAGCATTTTGACGCTTTTGGATTCGGAAACCTACAACCTTGCATCTCTTAAGTAATTTCCGGTTCGAAATTGCGGTTAACTATGCTTACAATTGCGGTTTTCCGGTTCCGCATTTTTGCGGAACCGCGGGAAAGTATGCCATTGTGAGAGCCGCAACCGACCCGCAATAGCGGGTCGCAAAATTTGCGGCCGCAAAAAAACCGGTCAAGTATGCCTACGGCTTTAATGTTTAAGCCAGCATTCATAATAAAGCCTTTACCCAGCACAACGTCTTTAATTCATACATTTATTCAGTGGTGCTTCAACTTTCTTTAGCATTATTTGTTTATTTAATTAGTGCTCTATAGTAGCATCAGTTATGGTAAGTAGCAAAGGGCTTTACGCCCAAGTGCACGTCTCTTGCAGATGTCAGTCAGAAGGAAGATGGATCCAGGGATGCTTCATTTATCGTTCCTTCAAGAAGATCTATTTCCCCCCCCCCGGAGTCTACTATGAGCTGTTGTGAGGCCCCATTTGGAAAAAGCAAGTGTTTATTGTTGTTGCCAGGTCTGGGGGCGAACTGTTGCACCATATCCTAGGCTTAGCCAAGGAGTAGTTCTGGCTAGTTCGGCCAAACCTATGTTCCTTTAATACCCAAGGAAAGACCTGCACAACAGTCTGGCTGATTTTAGTCAGGCTTCTCTTGAGCAGGTAAGATTTCTGTTTTTGACTTCTCACTACTGACTGAGGAGTCATTCCATATTTTGAGACAGGCACTTGGAAGCACTGGCCTTAAGGTCGAATCCGAGCTATCTCCCTTGTCCAACTACAACTCCTACCAATTTTACCTTCTTCCTCTAACACCACAGATTAAGGAAGAACAAATCGGTTTGAGACGCATATCTATTTTATTTTTTCAAATATGACTGACGAATCACTTTTTTCAATAGTTTCACTAATGGAGTCTGTGAAATGAAAATGTTTATAATCAAACTTGGAAAAAAACGAGACTGAAGTATTAAATCAAATGCTCATGATACAAAATAGCTATGTACACTAATAGTCTGTTTTGCTTGAAATGTTTCTGAATTGTAAAAGTTGAAAGCAAGTAAAATTCCATATTTCGATGGTATCCTGCTAAACCATAAGTCACATGGAACTGAGAATCTAGGGGCATGCTCAACTAACGTTCAATAATTTTTCGAATGGAAAATCTTATTGTAAAAGCTTCCTGTAAACAATTTTGATGACAGTGCTAGGCCAGGTTTCATCAAAGCGGCAAAGTTGCAACACCATATGCTATACCATAATTGTTGAGTGCAGTTCAGCTGTGGCAATGTATAATCCGCTCAGAGTTAGCCTACAGCTTAACTTTCTCAACATGTTTTGTGTATGAGCTGAGATACAGCTGAGTTGTACTTTAATAACAATGGTATACCACGTAGAGCTAAGCTACAGTTTAAGCTGCTGGTTAGCTGCAGCTTAAATCGCTCAACCGGACCCTGATTTTTGTCGTTTCAATTTATAAGCATTTCATGAAAAATAAACTTATACCTATAGTCTGTTTTTCTTGAAATGCTTCTAAATAATTAAAGTGGAAAGCAAGTAGTGTTTAAGATTTTCACGATTTGTTGATAAACAATTTGACATATGGGGCTGAAAATTTGTGAGCATAATGACCTAACCTCTTACAATTTTTCAAGCGAAAAATTTTACAGTAAGGGCTCAATGTAAACAATTTTGACGACAGTACTGATTTGTGTCACTTTTTTATTTGTAAGCATTTTATAAAAAGCAGACTATAGCATACAGTAGACTTAATTTTGTATCAAGATGAAGTAAGTGGACACAGCTTGAATTTTGATAAAATGGCGTTTTAGGCCGTTGAAAAATCGATTCCATTAGCTACAAAAATTTTTACACCCTAATCTATACTCTGAAATAAACCCTAACATCAATTTCTTGAACGAACTGGAATGTTTGCTAATTGCGACTCTAATCATCATCCTGTATAGAAGTGTAAACTCACTACACGTACCTCACAGTTTGTTTTGTTTGAAATTCTTGTAAATCATAGAACCGGTAAGCAACCATCTCATATTTTTTGCAGTAAATTGAATCCCATATCATGTGAAACTGAAAGTTTGTCAGTTGATCTACCTCAGACCTCATCATTTTACAAATTTCGTGCCAAAAGTTTCAAAATTGAGTGTTTGTAAACTATAGCAAAGAAAGTTCATTTTTTCATTTTTAATTTACCTTCATTTTATAAAAAAGAAACCTTATTATTCATTACTCGTTCACCTGAAATGGTGACATGTAGTACACCATTTAGAAAAAACGTATACGCCGGCCACTTTGACAGTCATAATAGCATTTTTCGTCGTATATTTCGTGTACAATTTCCTTAGATGTTCTTCGAACATTAGAGTGGCGCGCGGTAAATAACCGGGGTCTGACATAGAAGCGATCGTCAATGCGCTGACCGCCAGAAGCCATGTTATAAGGCAAAAAATTATGCCAATTAATCCAACGAATTCGCCGTTCTGGACAATATACGGACCTATAGAAACAAATTTCCCTATACAAAAATGTCTAAAAAGAGCAAATGGTTTTAGCGAAAAAATTGAGTTTGAGATTTTTCCTCCAGTCGTACAGACTTGAATTTAACGTTTATGTTCAAACCATAAAATAAAAAAGAGTATGGTAAAATAAACATTGAGAATTAAAATTTCAAGTGCTGTAGTAGTGAAATTCTAAATTTTCCAAATGAGCGATTTTTTCAGAATCATAACAAATTTTTTTGGATGACGTGAACTATAAAAAACTCACCGACAATATAGACGAAAATAGGCATAGTTAATAAATTGATTAGAAATACTAGTATGAAGGAGTATTGATCTACACTCGGAGTTTTCGGTTTTCGGCTAACATTACCCAAAGTGACAGTAGTGGACGACGAATCGTTGGCAACTTTTCTACTATTATCCATTCGCGACATGGTCAGTTGAAGACGTATTTGAAACTAGACCTAACATCACCGAATGTAAAGTTCATTTCCTATTTAAATACGATACATTGACTCTGAGTTACATGGTACATAAATGATGATGATTCAGAGTTCAGACGCATACATCATAGGTGCCTTTGACTTCATCAAAATGAGTATTTGACCGCAATCGGATATTGACTTTTCAATAAGAGAAGGAATTTTCTTGTTCCAGAACGCACACAAATTTGGACATAAATTGATGATCAAAGGTGGAGCGATAGCGTCAACCTATAATATACTTGATCCCCAAATTTCATGTCTCCCCTCTAGAGCCAAAACGGTAAGATCTAGAACCTTCGGGTTTTTTCATAATTTCGGGCATAAGGGCAAACTACGGGGTGCGTTTTGTCATTTCGCCTCTATCTGCAAATGGTGCTCGGTGGGGCCCCAAAAACACGCAAAAAATGCACTTTTTGAGGATCCCCAGTCCCACCATGCCCCACAATGGGTGTGGCATATCCAAGCTCCATACTTCCGCCTAAGCATCTTGGGGATGCAATCTCTAATGTGATTTTGCATTTTTTTAAATATGGCCTCAATTCAATTATATAGTGGTCAAAAGTCCCGGAAACCGCGAAATTTGGCAATTTTGTTATATAAACTTACGGCTTCAAAAAAATAATTTACAGCATTGGTGCCCGAATTTTTTGCAGCTTCAATTGGACCAGTAGCGTTACTCCGATTTTTAGTTTAAGGGTTTTCGACCGAAGCGAATTCAATGGATGCGGTCACTTTACACCAAAAATCATCATTGATGTAAATGAAGGTACTCCCTGACTTTTTGGAGGAAGGGATTTTTGATCATCCGGAAGTCGACGGATGCGGTCACTTTGCAAGAAAAATTATCTCGGGTGTAAACAAGCGTATTTTCGTGATAATTTTGAGAAAGGGGTTTTCGACCACGGGGAATTTAATGAATGCGTTTATTTTTAATTTTACAATTCGTCTATCTTTACACAAAAAATTATCCTGCGCGTAAACAAGCGTATTTTCGTGATTTTTTGGTTTTTTCAATTTCAAACAACCGGAAGCCCTATTGGGATTTTGGGGTGTAAGGGTTTTCGATCATGGGGAATTCAATGGACGCGGTCACTTTACACAAACAAACATAATTAATGTAAATGAAGGTACTCCCTGACTTTTTGGAGGAAGGGGTTTTTGATCATCCGGAAGTCGACGGATGCGGTCACTTTGCAAGAAAAATTATCTCGGGTGTAAACAAGCGTATTTTTGTGATAATTTTGAGAAAGGGGTTTTCGACCACGGGGAATTTAATGAATGCGTTTATTTTTAATTTTATAATTCGTCTATCTTTACACAAAAAATTATCCTGCGCGTAAACAAGCGTATTTTCGTGATTTTTTGGTGGAAGGGGTTTTCGACCACGGGGAATTTAATGAATGCGGTCACTTTGCACACAACAATAAATTTAGTGTAAACAAATGTATTTCTGTGATTTTGGGGGTAAGAGATTTCTGACTATGAGGAATCCAATGGATGCGTCACTTAACACGAAAAAAAATTATCTTGAGTGTAAACAAGCGTATTTTGGTGATTTTTTTAGGAACGGGTTTTCGACCACGAATTTAATGAATGTGACCACTTTACCCACAAAAATTATCTTGACTGTAAACAAATGTATTTCTGCGATTTTTGGACGAAAAGGTTTTTGACCATGGGGAATTCAATGGACACAGTCATTTCACACAAAAAATCGTTCTGTGTTTAAACAAAGGCTTTTCTGTGGTTTTTTGCGTTGAGCGGTTCTTAATCATGGGGTATTCGATGGAAACGGTCAGTTCACACTCTGTTTGGAACGTGTTTCCAGTTTTATGCGGTTTACGCATCTTTTACTATTACCAATGGTGAGAATTTGTAGCTTTAAAATAGTTTTTTATTGCTTCTTTGATGTGAAGATGACCAAATTGAAAACTTCCATATGTTTCTCCGAAAGTTTTCATGCATGGCTGAGGCCCATCAAAAAGAGGTGGACTAGTTTATTAGAAAATTCCCCGATAGGGCAGGAAAAAGAAGAATACATTTGCTTGGATAGTTATCAAGCTAGAAAAAGAAGTGGACTAGATTTTTGAGAATTAGGGTAAGAGTTGGTAAAAACTCACTTTCGTTTTCATTCTTTCTCAAAAAAAAATTGTCCATGCCCATGAAAAAGAATATTCTGCAGGTGAGTGCATCAACATGCTTTCCAACCAAGGCCCAGTTTCACTAAAGGGGTCTAGGCTCGAGCTCAAGATAATCTCGAACAAAAAGGTGAAAGAAAACTTTTCTTCAATTTTTACCGAAAAAATTGATCAGAACCATCTCATGCAAGGTTCCCGGTGAGAAAGACTTGCCAGACTGATCGACACGAGGCAGATGACGGGGCGTCGCTAGCGTAATACAGTGCAGTGAGTCTGTGGTTCAGAAATGTGTGTAATTCAGCAATCTGGTTGCTTCGCTCGGCAAGTGTGGTTCGAAACTTTGAGTGGTACCGGCCGGTGGGGCAGCTCCGAGTACCCCCTTTTATACTTTGTGTGTGTGTAGAAAGTACAGGTCGGGTCCGCCAAACTGCAATTATGTCGACTGAATTACTAAGAATGGAATGTACCACTAAAAGATTGTCAAGCTTGACCTTTCTAAAAATCGAGCCTTTCTTTATTGATTGGTTGCCTTTAACGAAACCGCTGGACGTTTCAATTTTAGCCGACATTAGCAATTGTAACTTGACTATCGGTAGTACTATTTTGTCCGCCAATTTGATTTTCGATAATTTTTTCGCTAAGGGTGGCAGCAACTGCGACGTGACAATAGTTTTTTGGATTTTTTTCAATTCTCCTAAGCAGGTAGTCTGGGGTGAAGGGCTTATTACCGTACGATTAGGGCTGCCGTCGGAAGGTGGCGTCATTTGAGATGTTCCTTTCATTCTGGGGGAGAGATCAATTTTTGATTGTTTCGTCATGGAGGCCATTAGTAAATGAATCAGTACTTACTATTAATACTAAAAATAAAGTATGAGAAAGTGAATGAACAACATTTTTCTAATTTTTATGAATTAAATGTATGTAAAGTGTGAAATGCGTAAACTAATACAATCTGCACACACGTGGACAGTGAAGAAATTACTGTCAGCCATCTGAGAAATTAGCCTTCACAATGGGTTCAAAATTAATGGCATAAAATATAAGATTTTGCTAAGCCTTCCCCAAGGCAGAAGTGAAATCATTATTCTTCTTTAATGCCGAGACTTAACTAAATGCACGTTCATCCCCATTAGCTCCATAAGCTCCACCCACTACTGTAAAGCTCCACCCACTACTGTAGCAATTGAGATTTTGGAACGGTCGACACATTTTACCACCCAAGACCACCCAAAAAATTTTTTCAAAAGCATCAAATGAGGGCTGGGGTGCCTTCTGTGACGGAAAATGCGTGAGGGGCCGTTGGTTGAAAGATGAAAAAAATTTGCATATTAACTGCAAAGAACTTTTGGCCGCCTTCTTCGCTCTAAAACTTTTTTTGCATAACCCTTAAAAATACTTCCCTCTCTCTCATGATAGACAATTCTACAGCCATCACCTACATCCATAAATTGGGTGGTACAAAAAATAAGTTCTTATGTGATCTTGCGATTAAGATTTGGTCTTGGTGTCTAGATCGTCAAATTTTTATCTGAGCCACTCATGTACCTGGAAAGAAAAATTTAGAAGCAGATTGGTCTTCACATCACTTTTCAGATACCAGTGACTGGAAATTAACACCAACCGTTTTTTCTATGATTCAAAAGAAATTCGGTATTTTTAATATTGATTTGTTTGTCAATTGTCACAACAATCAGCTTTCAACCTTTGTGTCTTGGAAACCTGATCCAGATGCCTTTGCTGTGGATGCTTGCAGCATGAGTTGGCATGCACGGAACTCTTATGCTTTTCCACCTTTCTGCCTCATTGGTCGCACTTTGCACAAGGCAAAACTTGAAGCAGCTCATTTAGTTATTATTGTTCCAGTTTGGCCGATGCAACCATGGTGGCCGGTTTCTATTGTCCTTGGCAGTAAGCCGACCTCTCCTCCTACCCCATTGGAACGATATAATAGAGAACAACGTGAAACAATTACACCCACTGGTGTTGAACAAATCTCTGACTCTGTCAGCATGGAAAATCTCAGGAAATTCTGGGCAGGCCGAGGAATTTCTACAGAAGCAACCTTGATCATGCTTCAGTCTTGGTCCATTGGAACCGAAAAGCATTACAACTCCACCATTAGAAAATGGTGTAGCTGTTGTACTGAACACCAGATTAATCCTTTACAAATATCTGCCTCTCAATTAATTGATTACCTAATGACCTTGTACAAAGATAACTCAAAATTTCGCACCATTTCTGCTTCAAAATCAGCAATTTTAGTATTCCTCCTCGAATTAGGCCTGGACCTTTCTGGGAATGGACAAATTTCAGGTTTTATGAAAGGACTTTTCCATGTGATCCTTCCTCAACCAAAATATTCAAAAACTTGGTATGTAGCCTTAGTCCTTGATTTGCTCAAAAAGGTTGAACTTGATGGACAAGCAAAAACCAGTCGTAAAATGTTGACACTTAAGACTGTAATGCTTTTAGCATTAAGCTGCCCCAAACGAGCTTCAGAAATACAAAAATTAGACATCAATTATATCGAATTTCACGAAAACTTTGTCTCTGTCACCATTCCTGACATGACCAAAACTCGAGGCTCGGGTCTGCCAATCAGTTTTTGGATTGATTAGTTCTCTGACATGGCCATCTGTCCGTATTACTTTCTTCAAAAATATATTCTTCTCACAGTAAATGACAGAAGCAAGGATAACAAATGCTTTCTTTCCTTTGTGTATCCATACAAAATGTTTCTATGATCACAATCTCCGGCTGGATCAAAACTGTTCTCTCCATGTCTGGGATTGACACTAAAACCTACACTGCACACTCTACTCATTTAGCTTCGGCCTCAAAAGCAATCGTGTCTGGATGCCCCTTAAATTTTCTCTTAAATTATGTGAATTGGAGTCAAAAGTCACTTTTTTTCAAACGTTTTTATCAGAGAGAAATAGAAAATCCTAACTTTACAGAATTAGTTTTTGATAAAAACGTAAGCTTTAAACAGGTGCATTTAGTTAAGTTGAGGCATTAAAGAAGAATATAAGATTTTGCTAGGCCTTCTTCAAGGCCGAAGTGAAATCATTATTCTTCTTTAATGCCGAGACTTAACTAGGCCCACCTCGCCCACCCACATCAAATTCTTTTTTAAGAATTCCAGGCAATAATCGTCGCCCAGGTCGCGGTTTCACTTACAATCCCCAGTCGTTTCAACATCGATAAGCGAAAACGCCCGTTTATTTTGTAAACGGATTTTAATCAGTACTTGTGTAACATGTTCCAATTTCTCGTACAAGTGCGTTTTCCTCGCTTTCCTTACTTACACATTGTAGTTTTAATGACTTTGTTTCTTTCCTTTTGTGTTGATCATCATTTTTACTTTCATACTGTACCCTATTATCATACGCTAAAGTAACATCGTTTTCTACTCATGAACAATGAGAAAGAGGCATTTTTTATAGCTAACAGCTACGGTAGTGGCTGGAACTTAGTATCGAGCTAATGGGGATGAACGTGCATTTAGTTAAGTTTCGGCATTAAAGAAGAATAATGATTTCACTTCGGCCTTGAAGAAGGCTTAGCAAAATCTTATATTTTATGCTATTAATCTTGAACACATTGTGGGGGCTAATTTCTCAGGTGGCTGGCAGTAATTTCTTCACTGTCCACGCGTGTGCAGAAAAATTGTATTAGTTTACGCATTTCACACTTTACATACGTTCAATTCATAAAAATTAGAAAAATGTTGTTCATTCACTTTCTCATACTTTATTCTTAGTATTAATAGTAAGTACTAATTCATTTACTAATGGCCTCGACGACGAAACAATCAAAAATTGATCTCTCCCCCGGAATGAAAGGAACATCTCAAATGACGCCACCTTCCGACGGCAGCCCTAATCGTACGGACGTAAGCCCTTCGCCTCAGACTACCTGCTTAGGAGAATTGAAAAAAATCGAAAAAACTATTGTCACGTCGCAGTTGCTGCCACCGTTACTGAAAAAATTATCGAAAATCAAATCGGCGGACAAAATAGTACTACCGATAGTCAAGTTTCAATCGCTAATGTCGGCTAAAATTGAAACGTCCAGCGGTTTCGTTAAAGGCAACCAATCAATAAAGAAAGGCTCGATTTTTAGAAAGGTCAAGCTTGACGATCTTTTAGTGGTACGTTCCATTCTTAGTAATTCGGTCGACATAATTGCAGTTTGGCGAACCGGACCCGTACCTTCTACGCACACACAAAGTATAAAAGGGGGGTCCGCCGACCATATTTTCTTTAGACGTACTTTCTACACGTTTGTGCACAAAGTACGGGAGGACCAGGGTCGCTGAGACCAACCGTACTTTCCACATGTTCTAAAAATAGAATTCAATAAAAATTATCCAAAACTTCAGGCTGCGGTTTTATGGCTAATATTGATCGAATTTTCATAATTATTTTTTTATCACACACAGCTCAACAAGAGCTTCCGAAAAACATATAACACGTCATTGCCACATGATTGGTTACAAATATGCTAATTATATTCAAAGCTTAAATGATGAGAGAAATCCCTGTTAGGAGCACATCGTTCAAAGCGCGAATTTAGGGGGGCGGCCGCCCCCCCCCGAAACTGTTTAAATACGATTATTTTCTGTATACCTAAATTTTTGAAAATTTTTTGAATTTTTTTGGAAAAATAATTAATTTTGAGCCAGAAAAATGTAGGACGTCGAGAAATGTCGACAAACACGGTAGGCATGTTTTTTGAGGCAAACAAATAATTTTTTAAAACCGCCCCCACAACCGCCCCTCCCCCTCGAAAAAAATTTCTATGTCCGCCACTGCGTGGTTCATTAGTTGATATTGAAGTAAAAATCGCTTTTGATTTCAAAATAATGCACAAGAGACAGGGTGTCCCATCTAGCCTATGCATTAAAAATAAGAGTATTGCTATTAACCAAAACAGGAAACTGAAAAATGCAGTCCAAATGCAAAAAATTTTTTCATCCTCAAAATACGTGTACTCATCTGCATTGATGTGTTATCATTTCTAAGTTCTTATTAAAAAATTTGGAATAAAAAATCTTGAGGATAATTAGTTGGCCAACACTGTAAGTACATCTAATTTGCATAATTTTGCAGAAATTACTGGATTATATATGATGTGTTATATACTAATGGAAAGCTGTTGCCAAACTAACTAGTGAAAAAATAATTGCTGAAATCTGATAAATATTAGCTACAAAACTGCAGCCTCAACTTTTTGATCATTTCTATTCCATTTAAGTTTGGAATCTAATTAGCATATTGGTGACCAATTATGTGGCCATGACGTGTTATATGTTTTTCGAAAGCAGCTCTTGTTGAGCTGTATCTGATAAAAAATAATTATGAAAATTCGATTAATATTAGCCATAAAACCGCAGCCTGAAGTTTTGTATAATTTTTATTGAATTCTATTTTTAGAACATGTAGAGAGTACGGTTGGTCTCAGCGACCATGGTCCTCACCGTACTTTGTGCACAAACGTGTAGAAAGAACGATTGGGGGTCGTTCCCGCGAAAGGCCCGTTCCCGCGAAAGGCCCGTTCCCGCGAAAGGCTCGTTCCCGCGAAAATTGTATATGTTATACTGTTGTCGTATGTTTATACGTAGGGGGGTTCATTGCCGCGAAAGGCTCAGTATGTTATACCGTTGTAGTATGCTTATACGTAGAGGAGCTCGTTCCCGCGAAAACTTTATATTATTCTATGGTAGCGTATCTTTTATGATAATTCATTAGGACTCAAAAACAAAGGAACGTTTTTATTTTTCTTTCGTAGAATGTGCGATTTTTTTTTCCGAAAAGTATAAATTCGTCCAGGATTGTCTCTACTTTCGTACTGGAGCATAGAGTTCCTAAGTTGTTTGCTTAGATAAAGATTGACATCACCAAAATCCATATTTTTGATCCAAACGACAGAAATTCGATAGAATATTAAATTCAAAATTACCAACTTTTTCGTGATTTTTGAGCAAAAAAACATTTTTTGGATGTGTATGCCTATTTTTAGCTTTTGAAAGCTCATTTAATATGCGTCTTTTTAAAATCCGTATGTATGAGATAGGCACTCCCAGACCACCCACACCTGTAAGAGTTTCATTGCAGTAGTGCATAAATAAGCTCTTTAATTCTTTAATCTTTAATTTATCATTTTTAATTGTTTTATTTTTTATCTTAATTAAATCTTTTTTTTTTGTACGAAAAATGTTTTGCATATGCCTGTAAAATTTTCGCGTTATCGAGCCTTTCGCGGTAACGGGCCTGCCCTTTCGCGGGATCGAGCCTTTCGCGGTATCGGGCCTGTTCGCGGTATCGGGCCTTTCGCGGTATCGGGCCATACCGGAAAGAACGCGTCACCGTACTTTGCATTACCTGTAGAAAATATGGTCGGCGGACCCTCCTATACTTTGCGTCTGTGTAGAAAGTACGGGTCCGCCAAACTGCAATTATGCCATTCAGTCAAATATGATCATCAATCTCTTGAAGAACAAATGGGTACTACTGGAGTATGTCAACTACTTTGCAATTTTTATCAAAAATTTAAGAAAAACAGTTTTCCTTGGTATTTTGATGATGCTGAGTACGAATATCGCATTAGTTTTTCAATTGGAGTGGTTGCTATATTTTTACGCTAAGAAAATTTTCAAAAAATGACAAAAATTAAACAAGAGAAAATTGACAAGAAATTTCGAGCAAAATGTCAGATGGTCGTTGATGATGATATTTAAGTCACCAATATTCGGCTAAATGACCAGGGAGCAAATTAGGCGAGGTTCCACCCATTTTTCTTAAAATCTGGGTTTTAACGTGACCCCAGTGACTTTCAATATGCTGGGTGTGGGCCCCACTAATGGGATCAATAAAATTTTGATCATGGTCGACCGTTTGATGAACATAATTAAAACCCAGCCAAATACTAATATTTCGATAAGCAGCCCACTGGTCAGACATAATTGTTGTAGCAAGAGCAACTGTAACGTACATGCTAATGCAGTACTGTAAATATATAGTGTACACTATGTGATAATCATTATTAAATAATATTTCATTTCTTAATCTATCGTCTCAAGGGTGTCTGGGATTCACACCCAAACATTCCTGTAAAATTATGTGAAGTACTTTATTTTGATCCTTCCACACCCCAGTAGCCGCTATTGACCCAATTAAGACGCCCCAATTAATTTGCACACTGGCAGCTGGTCCCCTAGAATCTACACTAAAGTACACATTCCACAGCTACATTAATTTCTCATAAAAATCGTAAACAACACCTGCACACAGTAAAAAGTATAAGACCCGCCAGACAGTAGTCTCAAGTGCAATGGTAGCGATGGTCCCACAAAACATGTGTACACTTAAGAAATAGATACAGAGGCATGCACAGAAGCACAGAGGTGTGGCTAAGCCCACCGTAGGAAGCAAGCATAAGGAAAATACGAAAAGCATACAGTACTAGGAAAGCGTTGGAAGGCGTAACCAAGTTAGCGAGAATAACGAAGCAAGAAGCAGGGATTGGCGGAAGAAAATTGACGAAAATGGGACCTCCCGCAACACCAAGGGAGTGGCCACAAAAGCTGTATTTAAAGAGAAGCACAGCATGATTTTGTCAGAATTCTAGATTTTCCGATTCTGTGTTTTTATTTGCAAGTAAGATTTTTGTTCCAAAGCAGTTAAACCAAGTTCGGCTCATCTGCAAGCCAGAGCGTGCGTTTTCTTTTTTGTTATCGACGAGCAAAGCGATCGTCATTTTCGTTTCATATTATCCTTATTTACCGTATTCCATGCCATTGTCCACCGTAGCCACCATTCGTTTAGGATCAAGTAAAGTATCACTAGAACTGGTTGTTACACAACATGACTCTGTATTATTGCAGCCAATGTTGCCTCATTTCGGTGCAAAACGTGGAACATACACAGATCTAGAACACCATTGGGTCTTTTCCACACAATTCCAAAAATCCACAGGCCTGCAATCCGATTTCCATAATTCTGACGAGGGGCTGGAGCCCTGTTGCTTCGAAGGAGCCTGCCACGATTATATTTTCTGCGACCTCTCTTAAGACTTTCATCGATTTGCAAAATCTCACCCATACCGCCCATATGAGGTGCATCACTTAATGCTTTTTGACATACTTCAGGAATATAATTCCCCCAACCTATGTAAGTGTGATCATCTATTACTAAATCACCAATTAAGTTTTTTGATTGCAATATTGATAGCTTATTGGCCCATAAATAGATGATGGTTAATGCAGCTTTCTACAAAACTTTTGTATGAGATTTCCCATCTTGACTAACTGAGGCAAAAAATGAACGCAACTCTTGGTCAGCCTTAACCACAGAATTCACCACAAACTACTGCATTTTTATCACTACGGTACCTTGTGCATCCACTGCAACACATAACATCATAATTCTTGTGTCGATGAGCATTGTATACAGTGGTTTCCCTCAATTCACCATTGCGATTGGGCGTTCCCATTAGACAAAATCCATTTTTTTGATGTTGCTGCCGAATGCTGTCAGCTGCTAAAATCAAATTGTGCTGCCGCCTGGCAAATTCTATCGATAAATCTTCGGTATTAGTTGGATTGCAAAATTCATGCACAGTAATATCCCTATTACTTGCCATTTCAAAAACTTCACGTTAAGTTCACGAAAAAATTCAGAAGAATTTTAAAATAGTCCGGAAGTACTTTTTATTGTAAACAAACATTAATTTTGACGTTGTTTTAAACTATTTTGTATGTGTGTAACAATTGTACATGTGTAATTATTTTAGATTGTAAATTAAAGCCTTTGGTGTTCTGCAAAAGCAGAGCACCTGATTATTTGAACTTCTGTCAATCCTCACTCAGTGTCATTGCATCAATCGATTTATATTTGTCAGTAGCAACAAATTGCTTTTCAGACAACCTGTATACATGTAAAAACGCAGCGGATACTCCAATTGGAAAACTAATGCAATATTCATA
This sequence comes from Romanomermis culicivorax, assembly GCA_963922205.1. NCBI lineage: Eukaryota > Metazoa > Nematoda > Enoplea > Mermithida > Mermithidae > Romanomermis > Romanomermis culicivorax. The sequence goes on from CAWUHX010000030.1 coordinate 1,068,375, forward strand.
CTCAGCATCATCAAAATACCCAGAAAAACTATATCTCTTAAATTTTTGATAAAAATTGCAAAATAGTTGACATACTCCAGTAGTACTGAACAAATCTATGAATAAGTTCAAATTTGTCGAAAGACGACTGTCCATGTGATCCTTGTCCCACAACGCTAAACAGAGGCCTATGTTATAGCATACTAGGACAGTTTGGGTTAATATCAGTGGTCAAATGACGTCAGCAATGGGTGTCTTAATTCTCTTTCCCTCATTAGGCTTATGAATTTCAAAACTAGTGAGGGAGTATTCCCACAAGCGCTTCGGATGAGCAAGAGTTGTTCTCAACTGTGGTGTCTGACGTCTCCTCAAATATGATTCTGTTAGAAGAGCTGGGAGTCTGTCCCGCAATAGTCAAGGATAGGAGGCAAGAATCGTTCTCAGTAGTAAGGCCGGCCCGTATAGGTCGTATGCTTAAGGATACTCCTATCTTTTGTGTACGACCTATAATTTGTCACTTTTTTCCGATTTATAGGTCGTACAGTAAACATACACGATTGGCTTTTGTCGGATTTACAGGTCGTACAGTAAACATATACGGTTAATTTCTTTGTCGATTTATAGGTCGTACAGTAAACATATACATCGATTTATAGGTCGCACGGTTAAAAATGTATGTTCTAGAGTTACCGTAATAGTAGAATTATGGTAATTTTTGATTATGGTAATAAATGTGTTACTGTGCGTGGAAAAGGAAAATCAATGATGAACGCAAAAAGGAAAACTAAAATGACCAAAAAATGGAAAAGAAATAAAAAGAGAGATTGTGTGTAAAAACGGCTTCCCCTCTGGGAAGAGGAAGCCCTCAAAAATTTGCACCCCGGACCCCCTTTGTCAAAAGGGTGCCACCTGCAGGTGTAAATATATTTCGGAGGTCCCATTTTCTGAACGATCGTTCAAGTCAACAAATGTCAGAATGGTCAATCTGGTCAGTAATGGTCTGTTTAATGAGTAAATTCTTGGGAGAGTCATTACGCGATGAAACATTATCCTTACGGGTGCATGCGTATAAATTTTGATGTTCTGCCAAAAATGACCAAGAAGGTCTTTTATAAAAATGACCAGAGCGAGCTGGCCGTAAAAAGCATGTAGACAAAAAAGGTCTTTTATAGAAAGATGACCAAACGAGAAGGTCGTAAAAAGCATGTAGAAAATTTGGAGAGTTGACGTACGGTAAAGGATACAGATTCGGGAATTACCGTAATAGTAGAATTACGGTAAATTTTTTATTATGGTAATGGAGGAATTAGGGTAATAAATGTGTTACTGTAAATGAAAAAGGAAAACATAAAATGAACAAAAAATGGAAAAGAAATAAAAAGCGATCGTGTGTAAAAATGGCTTCTCCCGTGGGCAGAAGAAGCCTTTCAAAAATTTGCGCCCCTGGACCCCCTTTGACAGAAGGGCGCCACCTGCAGGCGTAAATATGCTCGGAGGCCCCATTCCTGAATGATCGTTCAAGTCAATCTCAAACGGTCAAATTGGTCAGTAATGGTCTGTTTAATGAGTAAATTCTTGGGAGAGTCATTACGAGATGAAACATTATCCTTACGGGTGCATGCGTATAAATTTTGATGTTCTGCCAAAAATGACCAATAAGGTCTTTTATAAAAATGATCAAAAAATAGTCGTAAAAGACATATAGAAAAAAGAAAAAATCTTTGCATATCAAAAAGAAAAATTTTTAATTCGATGCAACATTCTACTTTATTGTAAAATTATTTAGTCCAACCATAAGGAAATGTACAAAAATTACGTTTCAAAATACGTTTATCATATACTATACAAAATTTTTTCAAAGTTTTACGAGTAACAACTTTACGATCTTGCTGACGCTCTATACGGAGACTATGTACATCTACTTCTTCTTTTCCATTGTTTTTTACAAAAGCAAAAACCATTCGACGAAGCGAATAAAAATTAACTTTTTTCATAGTATCTGATGACAAAGTGATACCGCGGACTTTGATTACGTGATGGTATTGGTCTGTAGAGGGACTGTACAACCTGTAGGCGTAATTTTTAGGACCTCCACTAACAAATTCAGTAATGTAAGATCCAGAACCATATTCACGTAACTCGTCAGTCATTTCACCAAGACACCAACCAGTGGGTACTTGATATTGTTGTTTGTCAACTGTTGACAGGTAAATAATACTATCCGTGTCAAAATACAATACTCGACTTTTTAATCGCTCAATGTAAGAATATAACTTTAATCGAGCTTGAGCCATTGTATAAGCTGCAATAACAGCGTTAGTATTTCCCATGACTTCGGCAAAATCATCATCTTGACAATATGTTGTTGACACCAATTGTTCATTGATTAGTCTAACATTCTTAATAATATTGGCGACATTCATCACAAGTTCAAAATATTCTTTGGGTGCATTGTGGATAACAGTCTTATCCATATTGTTTCGTTGACCAAACTAAAAAAACATAAAAATAATTAAATGAAATACAAAAAACTATGCATAGTTACTTTTCCCCAGAAAGAATTTAGCATTAATTTAGCCAAAGCCCTCTTTCCAGGATTTTTTAAAATTTTTGAAGAATCCAATGAAATATTCTCACGATTGTAGACCTCCATCTCGTATTCACGTTTTTGCTCATCTGTCTGAGCTTTAGCAGGATAGCCTTCACTCTCCTATAAAAATTACAATCAAATTCTGTCACATTTACATAATATAAAATTTACTAGTTTCATTTTCATAAAGGTATTGACGTATTGAGTAAATAAACCACCAGTGGGGTTTTTGGTGGGATGATATTGCTCAATATTATCATAATGCCAAACCTCGAAAATCTTGAGGATCTAAAACAAAAATAATATACATAGAAAAAGAACCATTACCGTAACAATATACCTTATATCCCTTCTCTAAGGCTTTATATAATTCTATCGTAACCCATGTACCGTCTAATGCTCTGTCTTAGTCGTCATGCACGCAGGCGGTCTTTTGTGAATCATGCGTGCAAGTTTTGCATAAAGGAAACAATAATTTACCACCATGTCGATACGGTAAAACAGGATGTAAGAGTTTGGGAGGTGGTAAAACCTTACACTTGATTAACCCCTCATAAGGTTGTGACGTTGAACTGACCTCTTCAAAATCTTCAGTAAAGATTTTTGGATGACCTGTAGGGTATTTCCCATATTTGTTGACAAACGGGTATAAACTGCATACATCTACATAATTGATCTTTTCTGCAGGTGTACCATCTTCATTGTACTTAATTTTATGATACAGTTTTACAGCATTAGTGCGACCACCAAAGAAAGCTAAAACAAGAAAACTTTTGACAAAATAAAAAAAGAACAATTCAAGATTTTACCTTCTCGAGGATTTATAGGTTCCGGTATTTTGACTGTATCAAAAAATGTTTTCATTTCGGGATCTGAGTGAAGTTGTTGTAAAAGTTCACACTCCCACATTTCCACTACGCTATAACCGAGTGATTGAAGTTCAATAACACGGTTAAAAGTGCCCTCATATGCATCGACTGCTTTTGTATTATTATCGGCTGTTAATTGATATCTATTTTTCATACATTTAGGGCAACCATGCCAATAACAACCGTGAAATTCATAAATTGTGGTGTCTTAATGAGCAAACATATAGATATTAAAATTTCAAAAATTTGAACAAAATTACCTGATAAACCATCAACTCTGTATCTTCCAATTTGATCTTCGCCACCATTAAGTTTATGTCGAATATACAGGTTTTCATTTTTATGGACTAACCACTTCAACCATTTTAAGGCTATAACAGATTGTCTTTCTTCTTTACCATAACCTTTGTATGGTATTACACCAATAGTATCTGGCTTCAAAAATAAACGTCGGAAAACTAAGTTGCAAGCACTAGCAATGGTTATTGAATTTTCAAAAGAATCGACATTTGTTTCTTCCATAAAAATATGGCAAAATTTCATACAACATTGTTGTAAAACTTGCACATCGCTACGACAGTAGTCAATTAACTCATTATCAAAATTAAATTGACAACCCTAAACAATGATGCATTTAAATGCAAAACTTTATACTTTTGCAAACTTACTGCTTCAAGCTTTCGATTATACCACTCCAGAAACGTGGCACGAGCCGCAGGTTTCATAGCATTGTAACCGTACATATTGGGTGATGGATATGAACCAATATATCCGTAATTTTCTTTTCTGTTAAAGAAATGAGGGAAATATCCTTTACATATTTCACTTATTCCAAATGTTTTCAGTAAAGCCGCCAAAGGCATCGGAAGAAAGTTCAGAGAATCAATAATTTTTATCGACCCTACTTTGATACACATCAACTCTAAACCTAAAAATAAATAAATAGATGAAAATGAAAAACTATAAACAATTTACTAATTCACCCTTATTAATGATATGTAGTTTATGATGTCCATTACGATACAAAAACTGCATTATAAATTGTCCATCGAATCCTCGAGAATTATGCACTATTGCAGTAATGTTTTTCATACCTTTTGCAAAAAGGTATTCGCAGAAATCATTTAGACATGTAGATCCTTTGAAAATACGTTCGCGTTGACCGCATGTATTGCAGCAAAAATTTCCCTCTTCTTGACGACACTGATCGCATACAGTATGGACAACACATAAATTTGGTTCATGTTCGAACACATCCCCTAATTCGCTTTGTCGTAGAATTTTTTCCTGTGTAGTCTCAAAATCATAAAAAACAAATTTTTGATTAACAGGACATTTATCGGTAATTCCTGTTTCATTATCATCTAGACACTCATCCTCATCAACATTTGTTTCAAATATATCTTCTTCCTCTTCAATTTGCTCGCTACCAACAGGTTGCATAAAACATAAATGATCTAAAATAAAAATTTTCATATAAAATAAAATAAAATAAAATAATTACACCATATCTAATACCTTTTTTAGGTACGCTTTTCTTGCATGTTTTACATTCAAAATAACCGCAATTATGAGGATTAGAATGTGCTCGTCGAACCAGTGTATCACATTGTTCGCACACTTTGAAACGATCGCAAATAGATAAACCTGTTTTTTGACGTTTGGATTGACCTCTTTGAGTAAAAACAAGCTTGTGTCGAGCAAAACACTTATCGTTTTTAAAATATCGCAGACAATCTTTGCATTTTCGAGCATTAAATTGATTACATGGGGGTGTATTGTAACACAGAGGACAAACGTTTCTGCATCTGTGTTCCATTTTGTTGTTGTAGGCCAGATCGCAATGAGGACAAAAGTAGCTGCGGTCAAAAAATCCAGGCATCTTTGTAATGACGGAGTAATGGTTATCATGGTGGTAAATATTTAAAACATGCGTTGCTTCAGGTCCTTAAAAACTCTAAACACGTACACAATAACTGAAAAATAAAAAACTCTAACCTCTAAATATTAAATCTTTAAAGCGTTCTCTGCTAAAAACTTTGATTTGATAATAGGGTAATAAAACAGTTTGCAATTGTTCCCACTGATGAAAACCGCAAGCTCCTTGATGATTAGCTAAGCCTGCTAAGGTCATCAGTTCTTTAGCAACCTTTGTTTGCAGCAGATGTGACTTGTCAGACTTTCGAATACTTTCCCATTTGTACTCAGCATTCTTATCTTTTTTATGAATGTAAGCTCTAGCAACAACTAGAGCTCTAGCAAAACATAAATCATCCGTGTTGCTGATTTGAATAATACAGCGTTTATCTTTTAAAAAATCATTATGTTTTAAATATTGATGAGCATTGTGAATACCTTAAATAAATAAATAAATAAAAATCTTACATAAGTAATTTTAATCAGCTTACCGCTACCCGCAGGCGGTGTTACAACAATGGTACGAATTGTAGACTGACGACTATCAATTTGTATTTGCTCGTTTGATTGAAGAACAGCGTTAAGAGTGTTTACAATCAACTCTCCAGTTAAAGCATGTTTCGGTCTAAAAGGTATCAAAACACGACCTTTTGTCAAATCTGGATGGTCAAAGGAAAACCCTATAAATGCATTATCAGCGACATTCTCAGAAATTCGCTCTACTATACGTTGAAATGTTGGCACTATTTGAGCATTTAAATCATCCATATGTTCAGTATTACGAAAGTTCACAGAGTACTCGCAACCTTCGGTATTAAAACGCCTAATATTTACAGTACTGGGTTGACCTAGTTCGAAAAAATCATCCGCAACAAAAGATGCATTCGTTACACCTCCACTACCCCCGCCGCCACCACCAATTTGAGCTGTTTCATAAATTTCTTCCTCATCAGAACTGTAAGGCGTATAACTTTTGTATTGATCATCTTCATCATGATCATAATCTAAAACAGTTCCTTCTTCTTCTTCTTCCAAAATATTATTATTATTATCGAGTGTTTCTTCTTCTTCTTCTTTCTCAGAGGTAATATTCTCTGAAGACTCATTCACTATTGTTTCATCGTCTTCATCAGAAGTAATATCTTCTAAAATTTCCATAGGCATGTCGTCTTCATCTGAAGTAATATCCTTATAAATAGGTTTCATTATAAAAATTATCTAAACTAGAAAATATAAAAACTGTAAACTAGAAAAATAGAAAACAACCTATTCATCAAAAACTTATACAGTAATAAGAATAATAATAGAAAATTTTTATAAATCAGCAAAAACTATTAATTTTATGGTAGAGATTTAATTATTGTTTACGAGGTTAATGTAGTACTTTTCTTTTTTATGATGGGAAAGCTTTAAAGACCTCTATAACTCATGAACACATGCCCATATCATTTCTTTAGCTTATTTTATTAGCATATAACCAGTTAAAACCAGTTGAAAACCTGTTTTACTGTACAACCCTAGTATTTTTGTTTTGATTCTTGAAGCTATAAAATAACTGTAATAGCTGCTTATAACCCTGTTGCACCATCTTTTCTTTTTATGTGGAAAAGCTTTAAAGACCCTTATAACTCATGCGCACGTGGCTATATTGCTTCTATAGCTTTGACCTTGATAATTACTATAACACATAAAACACATATATTTTTCTAGCTTTGATCTCAAAGGTTACCGTACCACATAAACACATTTTATTTTATTTTTGTAGAACATAGCTCCTCCTCTCATATACTCCTCAGAATAGTAGAATACTGTATGATATATGTCTTGAATATTTATTATGCTTATAACTCCTCCTCTTACAGCTATAAGCTATATATCTTGGTTATTTTATTATAACTATAACCTCCTTTTTACTCAAAAATTTTGAACACTTTATAGATTTATCTGTTTTGTTGCTACAAAAACTACTCGCTTCTTCTCTCTCTCTCTCTCTCTCTTTAATATTTCTTCAAGAATTTTCAAAAATGGAACACCAGTTTATGTTAGACAAAAACATGGCATTATTTGTAGTGGTTGAAGGTAGATACGTGTCAATCTATTTTCGTAACGTCGACCCTAAAACAAAAGAGGCGTACGGTCGCGGATTCAAGCTCATTTTACCACAATACGGTATACTAGGTCGCAATGTCAATATTATTGAAAAGACATTTTCACATGGAGGTCGATGCGGCATCAACCTTGGTTATAAAATGCTGGTCGAGAGCGACGGGGTTACAGTACGATTTAACAATTTGTTTAATGGAACGACATGGTGTTTATCTAAAGAAGTGAGTTGATATGAATTCTTTCTTTCTTTCTTTCTTTTAAAATATAATGTTTTATTCTTTAGCAATTTTGGTGCTGGACCAATATGATACATGAGATAGCTCCAGCTATTTCAAACGAGTACAACGCTTTAGCAGCAAATTTCCAGCTAGCGATAAAACGCAAAACAAACGAAAACGACGACGTAGCTGGAAAAAATGGTTCTACCCCGAAAATTGTTAAAGAAGAAGAAGAAGTCGGTGCAGATAAGAAAATTATAAAAGAAGAAGAAGGGATTCATGCTACAAAATTCGCCGGAGAACAAAGCAATGCTCGTGAAGATCAAAAGGAAGCTAGCGTTCAAACGTCGTTTATTAATGATCTCTTCATCAATTGTTTCAATGATCCAGACTACGATTCAACGTCGGATACCAATTCGTTGGAAGCCGAAACCAGGCGTATTTGTGAGTTACATGTTCCGGGTTTAGATATTCCATGGTTTTTTGATGAGCAAGTAGTAAAAGGTGAAGAATTATTTATAATTATATGTGCTGAGTTAGTTATACAAGACATCTTTAATGGGTGTATTTTTGATTGTTATTGTGCGAAAGAGGTAGGAATTGTTGAGGATCATCAGTGTCCAGCTCGTAATTCCATATATAATATCGCAATTACACCAACAGTTAATCGTTTATATGAAAAGATGGGACTTATCATTGACTGTTTTGAATATGTTATAGGTGAAGTTCAAGGTTATTACAGTCTTCGCGCTTTTAAACAGATGATTGACATATTTAGATGTATACCACTTACAAGTACTGGCCGTAAAATTCTTAAGGATACTGTAGCTTGTTTTATTGATGAAGGTTATCATTATGATCTTGATGATGCTGTTGTTATCAAAACACTACGCGATTTTATTAACAGTAAATTGTAAAAGTTTTGCTTACATTCATTCATTCATTCATTCATTACAGCTTGTATGTTTTAATTAGCTATATTTTGATTGCTTATGTAATTGCTTACGTATTTGCTTGTTATATATAATTTCATACATACATTGCGCGTATATTTTGCATACAGTAATGCTATTCTATTTTATATAACCATCTATCTTTATGTTTTACATGTGCACTGTTTTATATTGTAATTTTGATAATTATGTAACATTTTGGTTTAAATAATAATAAAAAATCATTTTAAAAATTGTTCAAGTAAAAAGGTGGTTGGTTTTTGTTGTTGTCAAAAAGAGATGTCAAATGATGATGATGATGAAAAGTTTTATATATGGAAACATCCATTTAACTGTATAGTTTCTGCTCCAACAAAATCAGGAAAAACACAATTTGTTAAAAAACTTGTAATTTTTGCTAAAGAAATGCTTCACCCTGCTCCTGTGAAAATTTATTGGTGTTATTCGGAATGGCAAGAAGCTTACGATGAATTAGTTCAGAAATGTTCTTATGTAGAATTTATTCAAGGTTCGCCTGATTTGAATGAACTTCAGAAAAGTGAAGATACACCTAAATTATTAATTATGGATGATATGATGCAAGAGATGAAGAATGATCAAAGTTTAACTCAACTTTTTACTAAAGGATCGCATCATTGGAATATATCAATTATACATATAGTTCAGAATGCCTTTTTTGATGGAATGCGTACGAGTAGGATAAATGCTCAATATTTAATTCTTTTAAAAAACCCAAGCGATAGATTACAAGTCCGCACACTGGCTCGACAGATTTTTCCAACTACCTCAAATTATTTCATAGAGGCGTATGAGGATGCTACTAGTAAACCATACGGTTATTTATTAATAGATCTTGCACAGACATGTCCTGAAAAATATCGACTTAGATCTAATATATTCCCCGACAATGATCATATGATTTTGTATACACCTAAATGATTCATCATTTTTACAAAAAACTTTATACAGGTTAGTCGGATCCTATTATTTTAGCGATATGATATACAGTAAACACATTTTTTTAAACACTCTCGCTGTGATCCTTTTCATAGCTGTTTTTATTGTATGGGTACAATACCCTTTTCAATTTTATGAAAATGAAGAAGAACCTGTAAATGTTACAGATTTTACGATACCAAACACAAAAAATGTTACAGATCAGAAATTATTATTACGGGAAAATTATAAATTACATATAATACCCTTACTACGTTATGTAGAAAAAATTTTACATTGTCCTCAGAATGACGGACAATTTATGCAATTACGAGCGTGTTTCAAAATATATATTTTCAATCTTGTCGTATTTTCTTGTTGTAGTCGAAGCAGTAAATTTCAAAACTTGTACATCAATGGAAGTAGATTACGATATATTGATACAATAGCTTTATTACATAATCAGAAAAAAATATTATACCCTTCATCAGTCTAGTCGAGAATTTTGAAGAGGTTGGTCGTTTTTCTATAATTCGTTTGTTTTGTGACAATTACGATGTCAGCTGCATTTGAAGTTTTTGTCAGAATGGTGCAAAATAAAGTAAAAGGTAAAAATTTATATCTCTTCTTTAACTATTTATTAAACTATAGTATTTTTATTTAAGGTAAAATACTAAACAACAAACAGAAATGCGAAATAGCTGATTTGTTTTGGACTCGTTTCTCACCCGAAGCCAAGATTTTTTACAAAGACATAGCTAAGGCGTGCAACCATTTACGGCGTGAAGTTGGTTTACCTATGGGGCGTAAAAAAGTTACACAATTTTGGTGTTTTGCTAGACTATTACTGAGGGAGTTGGATATGGTCGAAACTCGCGCTATTTTTGTAGAAGATCTTTTCTTAAAACTAGATACAGCTCATAAACTATTTTTTATGAATATGAATAACTTGTGTGCTTTTTCTAGACGCGAAGAGTTGAATATCGTCATACAAAATGAAGCTTCATTACTATCTTAATGTAATACAATAAATATTTCAATGTTTACTCATCATTTGGTCATTATTGTAAAATTTTTTTGTACTGTACGGTCTGTTTTGTATGGCTTCTAGATTGAAGAAATATATTCACGAGCTCAATGTGTTGAAAAATTCAAATCGTGTTCAAAGACGTGCTTTTCTTCAACATTCTTCCCCCGATTTGATCTGTTGTATATGTGAAATTTGTTTGAACATTTTGAATGGTAATATTCCTATTAATTCAAACTTAAAAAAGAAATTGGCCAAACATAAATTATTGCTCAGAGGTTTAGCTACTAGACACGAAAAAAACAAGAAAAAAGATTTACATAATAAACGTGTAAGAATTGTTCAAAGCGGTGGAGCATTTTTACCTCTAGTACTACCCGTTTTATTATCTACATTAGCAAGTTTTGTTACAGAGAAATTACTATAGAATGAAATTTGCTAATAAATTTGCTCTTATACCTCAGGAGGTTCTGAATAAACTGAATAACTCTCAGGTTTCTTCTTCTTCTTCGACGACGATGAGTTCAAATGAAAAGACAGGTATAGCTAAGCAAGTTGACATGTATCGTAACGAGCTAGAGCGCATTTTGAAAGATAATACGTTAACACCTGAAGAACAATACAAAATGTACTCGCAACTATTTTCACAATATTTAACTTTTGAACATGAAAAGGCTCAACCTACTACAGTGATTTTAAAACAAAAAGTTATTGATAACGAAGAAGATGAAAAGGATAGTGACGATTTGAAACAAAAAGAAAAAAATTGGTTGAACGATGAAAAGTTACTTAGCGGTATTCCTAAACAGTTTAAACGCTCGGCATCCTTATTATTGGAGCATGTGCGACGTAACCCTAGTATAAATGTTAATAAGCAAGGTGAAGTATTAATTGATGGAAAATTAATTGAAGGATCACATATTATTGATTTATTACATGATTTGTCTCGTAAGCGTTCAAAAATTACGCAAACGCTTGGAGTAGATGAGTTTGTTAATGCTTTGAAAAAATATAATGTACCATTAGAGGCTATAGGAAACCCATTATGTAAAATGTTATTCACTTTACCTCGGAAACTCTCCTACCATACACCTCCGGAAGAATCAGATGATCATGCAGTTAGTAGTGTCAAGCCGTTGAATAAACCACTTGTGAAAGGTGTTGATTTATTTTCAAGTGGTGCTGAGGAAGATATCAAAGACGATTCATTCTTTAATAAAGGAAACTCGACAGAAAAGAAGATACGGCGCAAAGCTAGAGCACTTAGACGGTATACTCCTTTGTACTAGAGCGATGAACACCTTACTTTCGAAATTATACAAAAATTTACACGGAAATCCCTCAGCTTTTTCTAGTATTGAAAAATTATATGCTGAAGCTAGAAAGCACCGTAAAACAATTACACGTAAAAATGTTAAAGATTGGCTTTCAAAACAAGATAGTTATACTCTACATAAACAAGTCAACAAAAAATTTTCACGTAATCGTATTTATGTTACAGCTATGGATCAACAATGGGAAATTGATTTGGCAGATATGTCTTCTTTAGCAGATTTTAACGATGGATACAAATTTATGCTTACATGTATAGATGTATTAAGTAAATACGCATGGGTTGAACCCTTAAAATCAAAACACTCAAAGAATGTTTGCGATGCTTTTCAAAATATTTTAAAAAGAGGTCGAATCCCTTGGAGAGTGCGCAGCGATAAAGGAAAAGAATTTGTCAACAAAGATTTCCAAAAATTATTGAAAACTAAGGATATACATTTTTTTACTTCTCAAAACGAAGACATTAAATGTTCAATAGTGGAACGGTTTAATAGAACTTTAAAAACTAAATTATTTAAATATTTTACAGAGTTTACCACTTATAAATGGATTGATATTTTACCCGCAGTTGTTTCCAACTACAATCACTCTGTTCATAGATCTATTAAGGAAAAACCTATTAATGTAGATTATTCTAACGAAAAAATTATATGGCAAAGACTCTACCCTGAAAGATTATACACTAGAAAGCCTAAGATTGATATAGGAGATTACGTGCGAATTAGTAAACATAGAGGTGTATTTGACAAAGGTTATTTACCTCAATGGAGTGAAGAAGTTTTCAAAGTAAAACATATTGTGAAGACCCGAAATCATATACTTTATACAATTCAAGATCTGGAAGGCGAAGATATAGAAGGACGTTTTTATGAAAAAGAACTACAGAAAATCGATTTTAATCCTAATATCAAAGAATACAAAATTGAAAAGGTTTTGAAGACTAAACAATTACCACATGGTCAGAATAGAGTACTTGTGAAGTGGTGGGGTTATCCTGAAAAATTCAACAGTTGGATTTTAGAAAAGGATATACAAAACAACGACGACGACGAGGATTACGATGAACAACTTTGAATGGACATATTATGCTCAACAAGATGAGCTATTATCACAAAATTTTTTAGGAGTTTTTGCTTGCGATACTCTACCGAAGATAGTTAAAAGACCCGCGGCTTTAATTGCAAACACCGATACATCTTTTCAAAAAGGAAGTCATTGGATAGCTATGTATTTTGATAATGCTAACTCTGTATATTATTTTGATTCTTATGGCTTACCACCAGTTATTCCTGCTTTTATAAATTATATTAACAAAAATGCTTTAATAATATATACAAATAAGAAACATTTACAAAATTTTAATAGTAGGGTTTGTGGTATATATACTTTATATTTTTTGTATTATAAAGTGCGACATGTTCCTATGTATAAAATGTTTAAAAGTTTCAGTAACACAAATTTTGTTTATAATGATAAATTGATTTGTAAGTTTTTTCATTGTAAATTTTCTGTAAAAGGTCACTTGTGAAATAAATTATGTACACGTTTGTAAAAAGTTAACTCCTTCTATATGTATTTATATATATATATATAAATTTTACTTCACTTTGATAGCTCCGCCTCCTTTATATTTTTGTATAATTTTATTGGTTATTTTAGTAGCTCCGCCTTTTTATAAATTTATAACTGAGTGTTTAGTTGTTAAATAAAAATTTTTTATTTTGAAATGGATAGTAGTAATAGTACGCATTCAGAAACATCTCGCATTAGCGTTTGGGAGTTTTTTGGAAAACGTCTACCTCGAAACGAAGTGGTTTTCTTCAGTCAGGTCATACTAATATACATTGTAGTCATTACAGCTATAATAAATTTATCTCTCTACAATAATAATACACAATTGTGGGTTGGTCTTTTGTGCGCTTGTATAGGATATTTATTACCCAGCCCCGTACCCACCGTATTACAGTCATCTAATTCATTGAAGACCGTACCTATAGCAACAGCAAACAACATTATAAATAATGACAACCTTTGAAGATCAATTTTATATCACATTACCTAGTAATAGCAAAAATGGAAACAAACCCTCTGATTTTTCAGCCCATCTACCTTACCGTTTAAAACTAGATGGAAGCTGGGAGGTAGGACTAAGTGAAATAATATACCCCTATAGTTGGGCTACATTTACCAATCATGGTGGAGATAATGTAATAACGTTAATTACGGATGGTGTCGGAAATAAGGTCAAAAAAATCAAAGTAATAGTTTTTGAAAAACATTACTTTACCATATCTGAATTAATTGAAGAGTTGAATGCAAAAATTGGAGCAGCTATTGCCGGAACTAACATGGAAATCATGTTTTCATACGATGAACATGGACGAGGATTAGTTAATTTGAAAATAAAAAGTGGTACAATATTACGTAAAATCGATATAAGCAAACGGTTAATGGAGCTTCTCGGATTTAGCTCTACCAATACTGAGGCCTATGCAACTGCTGATGATTTTTTAAATAGAGCTGTGAATATTAACTTATATTCTGTTGGAGAGAAACCTCCAAAAAATTCTAACACACATATTCCACCATCCAAAGCTGTTTTTCTTGCCGAGCCTGGAACTAATCATTTATACATGTTAGGTATTCAACCACCAAATTTGAATGATTTACAGAATTTTTATGTTTACTGTGATATTATTGAAAATCAGATTGTTGGAAATACTTTAGCGCCGCTTTTACGTATAGTAAATGTTCAGGGAAAATACAAAGATAATGTGAGTCATTTATATGAAACACCTCACTATATACCAATTCAATTGAAAGAAATTACAGTACTCGAGATTAATATAAAAAACAGTATGAATGAGCTTATACCCTTTCAGTTTGGGAATGTTATAGTTAAATTACATTTTCCGCGACGTACTCCTTTATTCCTATAAACATAGTATCAAATTTTTATTTACTCATTCATTCATTTGCATTTGGACACGTTGTCGTCAGGTTGAATTTTCGCAAACGCTCTTAATTAATTAATTCATTTAGTTGTTGTTCCTTTTAATTTTCAAAGCAAAATATGCATACCGTATTTATTCCTGAAACCGTTGATTACTGGATCAAAATTTATCAACATAGTATTCAAGATAATCAATTTCAATTAGGTGGTAGTTTAGAAGGTTTTCGAGCAGCATACCCATATTATTATAGACATCAAGGAGCTGGAGTTGGTAATTTTTTAAGAGTTTGTGGGGTCTAGCTATGCCTTTGTTAAAATCTGCAGGAAAGCATGCACTTGCTGCAGGTTCCAAAATTGCAGGCGATGTTGTAGAAGGTCGTTCTTTTAAAGAAAGTGTTGCTGAGCATGGATGAAACGCAGCTGGTAGCTTATTACACGAAACAGGCGAGCGCATTCATAAAGGAAAAGGTTTAGGGAAGCGTAAACATATAAATTCTACGATACATATAAAAAGCAATAAAAAGTTAAATGATGGTCAGCGTCAACAACATCAACATCAAAAACAACATAAACGTAAACACCTGAAACGACGTTCCTCATTCTTAAAAAAGACTCCACGTAGAGTAGTCGGTTTCAAGGATATCTATTCAAAATGAGTAAATTTATTGATGCTGCGTCGTCTCCTAGTAGTAAAACAGAGTTAGATTTATTTACCGTACCTCCAACACAAGTTGCTATTCGTAGAAGTTTTTGGTCTGAAATTCAGTTACAAAATCCTTGTACTAATGAAGGACCTTACGAGTTTGTTATTTCACCTGATTCATATATGTTGGACTTATCAAAAAATTTTATATATTTTACTATTCGAATTACGAAAGCTAATGGCGCTGCTTGCACTTTAACAGCAGACGCCAACAATAACCTTACTGGAAATGTTGTAGCACCAATTAATTTGATCGGCAAAACATTTTTTAAACAGATCAAGATGTACTTAAATGGAAAATTAATATCTGACAGGTAAGTTTTATAATTAAATGTATGTTTACCTTCTTTTAATTTTAACATTTTAACATTTCAGTGGGGATAGATACGCTTACAGATCTTATTTGGAAACGGAATTGAACTATGGTCGTGATGCTAAGTCGACACATGTTGCAGCTGCTGGTTATGCTTTTGAAAATGGCGATGTTCTCGATATAAAGAAAAACAAGGGTGCTTTGGAAAGAGTTCAGATGTTCAAAAACAGTGCAGTTGTTGAATTAATGGCTCCTATACACGCCGATCTATTTATGCAAGAACGTTTTCTATTGAATCAATGTACTTTGAAAATTGATTTATACAGACATAGAGATGATTTTTGCTTGCAAAAATTTATATCTACTGACAACGAAGCTTATAAAATCGAGGTTAAAAGCATGTCTCTATTTATTAAAAAAGTTGAAGTTGCGGATAATATCAATCTAGCTATTGAATCCATGTTACAAAATACAGCTGCAAAATACCCTATTCGTCGATGTCATGTTACAAGTCTATACATAACAACTAGTCGTCGCTCAGCTCCTCTGAACTCATTGTTCACAGGTCCTTTACCTCGTCGTCTCGTTGTGGCGCTCGTTGATGGTTCGGCTGCTAGGGGTGATTATAATCAAAGCCCCTTCAATTTTAAGCATTTCGGATTAAAGGAGATTAAAATAACAAGTGGTACTACAACCTTACTTACAACACCATATATGCTAAATTTTAAAGAAAACAAATATTTGCGCACTTTTGTACAATTATTTGAGGGTGTAGGAATCAGTACAGATAACAAGGATAATGAAATTACTCGAAATTCTTTTACAACGCATAACACGATTTTTGTTTTTGATTTGACTCCTTGCGGTATGGATGGTAATTTTTGGGAACTCGTACGTGAAGGAACCACTAGTTTACAGATGAATTTTGGAGAGGATATACCAGATGGCGGTATTGAAGCACTTATATACGCAGAATTTGACTCTCTCGTAATGATTGATAAAAATCGTGAAACCTTTACAGATTATAGTATTTAAATACGTTATATTTATATGTACATTTCATCTCATTTTTTTATAATAAAAAATCACTTATAGTTGTTGTTGTTTATACACTCCTTCTCTTTAGCTATTGTTTAGAAATATTCTTTTAATTTATTCCTAATTATAAATGAACTTCCTTTTATTACTCCTTCTTTCCTTTATTTTCTCCTTTAATTCTACAGTACTATGTAATTATCTTGTACGTTCTTTTTACCCTAAGACCTGTTTGTGCATATTCTCTACATATCGTTTACTCGTACATCTCTAAATATCTGACTACAGTAAACCCTTTTTTATATTCCCAAGTTGACACACACACACACACTCATAGTAGAACTCTAAAGAAATTACCTTTACTATTAAACGCAATAAATAAAAAATTTTATTAATTTTAATTCAATTTAATTTATTTGAAACAAAATATATACAAAATTTAAAACAAAATAGAATAAATTATACATATATACAAAATTTAAAAACAAAATAAAATGTACATATATACACCGGCCTTCGCCGCCGCCGCCGTCGCACCCCACGCTAGAGGTTTCACGCATATCCACTAAAATTTTTACAAATTTTAATAACTATTTTAGTTAAACAAAAATTTTTACTCTAATATATCATTTAACTGTTAAGTAATAGGTACAAGATCTATCAATAGCCTTTATTTTATCGTAAAATTTTATCGTATAAATCGTGTAAATAATTGAAAGCTTCTAGAATATTCTAGAAATGTTCTTTGTTAAGTTTTAGACAACTCAGCTATATACCATACATTAATATACATGAATTAGAAATCTGTAACATGTTGCAGTTAGCACATTTTAACCTACGCATATTTATCTTGAAATATTGTAGTAAAAGCTTATAATAATTTTACTCTCATTAAATATAAAATTTATATGTCTACTATGTGTTTTAACTATAACATCTGAACTTACTAGAAACGCGGCAGCGCTAGTTTTACCCTCTCCTCGACGTAGCGACCGTCGGCGTTTTCCCATTCAGCCCTCGCACCTGGGGGGAGGATATTCCACAGGTGCGAGGCTAGGTGGCCGTCGACCAGCGAAGGGTTTTCAAACATCCGGCGTAGACGTTTCATGAAACCCCAAAAGGGTTTCTGTCTAGCCGGATATTCAACCCCTCGCTGGCTTTTCCACCAGCTCTTGAAGTCCGTCGAGGCCTCCTCCCAGAAGACGGACGCCCACGCGTCAATGTCGGCCATTGTTAAAAACGGCTCTAAATTAATAATAATAAAATAGTATACATATTAATTTTTAATTCAAAATATTTGTAAAATCAATGTACCGTAAGCCTCGTAGGCGGCTCTCAACGTCGAAATAAACGTAACGAAAACGGCTTCCATTGGTAGTCTCGGGTGTCGCGCGCAAGTACAAAAATAAGAATGGTTCTTCTTCTTCTATTTTTTCTATTTATACCTCTTTACCCTCATTAAACCTTTTCCGGTTTTTTCTGCTTTTCGGTTGAATCTTTTCGGTTTTTCTTTGAAGGTTCTATCAAAATAACAATAATCACCACCTTAATTGTTTTGGTATTGCGTCTCTTTAAAGGTTTTAGGCTCTAGGTTATTCTAGAAAACTATCAAAATAACAATAATCACCACCTTAATTATTTTGGTAAAGCGTCTCTTGCTACCGTGTTTTATAGAACCTTTGACCTTTTCTAGCATTTCTAATTGGTTTTATGATCTAAATGGCTTCAGCTGTCTAACCTTTCTATGTTTGCTCTGGGAAACACTCTGTATACAAAACCGCATCTACCTACATAAATCATCCAATATAATGTATTAATTTCCGATACGTAGAATAACGTTCATGTATTGATCATTTAGTTCTTTTCTTTTTTCTTTTTCTTTTCTTTTTCTTTTCTTTTCTTTTCTTTTCTTCAAATGTTTTTGAGGTATCAATTACTTTTTACATCTAGAATATTTTTCATCTCAACTGTTCACTTTTCTACATGCGCTTTATGCCCATTCTTTTGGGTCATTTTTCTATAAAAGAATTTGATCATTTACGATTTTATAAGTATAAACCCGTAGGAATAATGTTTCAAGTTTTATAGACTCTTAGAGTTTTTATATGTGGAATTGAGCATTCTGATCTAAAAGACCGTTCTAATTTGGACGATCGTTCAGTATGCAGGGCTTCCACTTCACTTTTCTGTGAACCTGCAGACGGCGCACCTCTTATTTTGGAGCCCGAGGGCGCGTTTTTTGAAGGACTTCCTCCGTGGGCAGAGGGGGTTAATTTTATAAATGAATTCTTTCTTTTATGTTTTCCATTTTTTGTTCACGTTATTATTTTTGTATTTAGACTACAATATTTTAGTGATAAACAAAAATAAAATAGTGTTTCAAAAGTTTTATAATAAAATAGAATGTTGCATTGAATTAAAAATTTTTGATACGTAAAGATTTTTTAACTCGTCAAATTTTCCGCACGTTTTTTACGACCTTCTCGTTTGGTCATCTTTCTATAAAAGACCTTTTTTTGTCTACATGCTTTTTACGGCCAGCTCGCTCTGGTCATTTTTATAAAAGACCTTCTTGGTCATTTTTGGCAGAACATCAAAATTTATACGCATGCACCCGTAAGGATAATGTTTCATCGCGTAATGACTCTCCCGATATTTTACTCATTAAACAGACCATTACTGACCAGATTGACCGTTCTGACATTTGTTGACTTGAACGATCGTTCAGAAAATGGGACCTCCGAAATATATTTACACCTGCAGGTGGCACCCTTTTGACAAAGGGGGTCCGGGGTGCAAATTTTTGAGGGCTTCCTCTTCCCAGAGGGGAAGCCGTTTTTACACACAATCTCTTTTTTTATTTCTTTTCCATTTTTTGGTCATTTTAGTTTTCCTTTTTGCGTTCATCATTGATTTTCCTTTTCCACGCACAGTAACACATTTATTACCATAATCGAAAAATTACCGTAATTCTACTATTACGGTAACTCTAGAACATACATTTTTAACCGTGCGACCTATAAATCGACGTATATGTTTACTGTACGACCTATAAATCGACGAAGAAATTAACCGTATATGTTTACTGTACGACCTGTAAATCCGACAAAAGCCAATCGTGTATGTTTACTGTACGACCTATAAATCGGAAAAAAGTGACAAATTATAGGTCGTACACAAAAGATAGGAGTATCCTTAAGCGTACGACCTATACGGGCCGGCCTTACTACTAACGAAAGTACACAACCTGAAAAATTAAGCAAAGAGAACAAAAACTGACTCAAAATAACGAAGAGTATAGAAGAGAATAAGTCAGTAAAGGAAAAAAGAAACAAAAAACATGCATGCAGATATGTTAATAATAAACAAACCAGAATAAACAGCTGGGATGTCGGGAAAACACATGCCTTACAGCCATAATGTCAGAAATCTGCTGACTAGTGCCAAAATGTGTGACAACCCTACATGCACGTTGCGGGGCGTTGCGGGAGTTTTGACCCCCAGCAGATTCTTGTTGACCCTCAGCAGATTTGACCCTTCCAGCAATGATTGAGAAGTTGATGAAGGAAAATGAGCAAGAGAGAAGAGAAAATCGTTATAAAAATGGAAATAATGCTGTAGTTTAACAATTTTTTTAAACAAAGCATATTTGATTCGAAGGAAGTAACACTAAAACTTTAAAAAGTGCTGTCTGAGCAAATTATTTCACATATGTAACAAATATAGGTTGAAAGATATGCTGTTTGGATGCTGGAAGACCTTTCAAAGAACTTCTTTTCATTATCAAGAACGAAAAGCAATTCTATATTCCACACCGTGTCCTGGCTGACCCCCAGCAGAATTTCTATGCTGTGCATGTATGGTGTTAACCAGCATCCACCAGATCGAAATGGAGGACGAAATGGGCCATCCGCTAAAACGTCTACCTCACCCAACCCAATCTCCATTTTTCTATTCTAATGATAACTTTTTTGAAAATCCGCTATTTGAAAAATCTATTCTGAGACTATGGCACTCCCCCAATTACACATGTGGTCCTGCCTGCGACGGTTAATCTAAGAAAAAAGGGGGCCGCGTACGCAGTTATTTATTATCTGCAGCGCCTGTTTTGCGTTTCGAAGCTTCCCGCCATAAGTAAATTATTTACTATTTTTTTGGACAAAATTTATAATTTCATCGAATTTTTTCGAATTTTTTTGGCGAGAAGATCGGATTTTTAACCAATTTTCTGAGCAATAGATGACCCTCAGCTCCAAAAAAGTCGTCTTAACTCCCCAGATCTCTGAGCTATGTTAAATGTAGGGGCAGGATTATAACTTGGAAAATGTTGACTAACGGTGCATGATCATTACCTGCACATATACTTGTTCGCATTTTTTGCACTTCGAGGCTCATTTGAAAATGAATGAAGTATAGTATATTATTATGACCACCGTTGGCTATAGGATGCCCAAGAGCATGGATAATTTTATAATTAATACTTGGAAACTTTCACTCGCCAGAGACCAGTCTTATTCCTTGAGACCTTAAGACAAAATTTCAGCATTATAAAATATATGTCTCAATTTACGATCTACGACACTGACGTGCTCTTCATCAGTATATCCTCAAAGGATCTCAGAGCGACGTACAGCTATGGCATTCTTTCGAACGATATTTTCTTCCTATATAGTAAATATAAATTTGACTTGAAACCTGCAAATAGACCGCCGTCATTTGTCATTCTTACAATATCAAACAGCAAAATAATATGAGATAGAATTTATCATTAGATATTTAGATATGATTTAGATATTGAATCGAAAATAATAAATCAGTTCTTGTTGCATTCGTATCATTGACTATTTTACCTTCAAAAAATTGTCGTTTCAAAATAAAGCCGCATTTATACTCCACGGCACGACCACGGTCACGGCAACCATGACCAATCGAATTTCAGTGCACGTGACGTGCAACCAATCATATTTAACGTCAGTTTTTCCTAGCGCAGTCCGATTGTTCACGGCCGCCGTGGCAGTGGCCGTGCCGTGAAGTATAAATCCGACTCAAGTCATCGATGTATATTAACGAAAGCCACATTTTTTCATTTACCTGAGCGTAGCTTTCACCTGACGGACAAGGCTTCGATTTTCCACCACTAGGTCGGGAAAACTATATACAAACTACTGCATAGAGCTTCTTAACTCAAATTTCACGTTCGAAAAATCTATGGAGTGCCAAGAGCCAAGCTAAAAACCTGAGTTTCTCCACAGTTAGCAGTACTCCAGAGGTCATGTCGGACCCTTTTGATCAGTTACGAAAGCCATGCTTAATATGTAGTTTTTGAACCGCCCTTCATTTTTGTGAAGCTTTCAGAACAATAACATTCATAAGCAACACAAAATCAGCTTTTTAGCCCATTAGAACCTGGGGCCGGTTTCATCAAAGCGACTTAAGCTCCAACTGAGCTGCAACTTAAGCTACAGCTTAATTCTATATGTTATACCATTGTCGTTAAGCTGCAGCTCAGCTGTAGCTTAACGCGTACACAAAACATGTCGAGAAAGTTAAGCTACGGTTGAGCTGCAGCTTAACGACAATGGTATAACATATGGAGTTAAGCTGCAGCTCAGCTGGAGCTTAAGTCGCTTTGATGAAACCGGCCCCTGGTATTCCAGATGAGATTTCCTACAGGTCTTTGATTTCCGAAAGCATGAGACAAACTTACATCACCACTCAGGTTTAACTTTCTTCGTACAAGAAGAATTCTCAAAAACATCATTCTGGTCAACGCATACAGTTTCTGACATTCTGTGGTTGAGAACGCCAATCTATAGGAGTGAATACAATGGCAATAAATAACATGATATAAACATCGAATCTCGTTTTTCTAAAAGCGGCTCACTTTTCTAAAAGTTGCTTCTTTGACGCGAGTCCCTTTTGGAACAACCATTGCGTCAATTTGTTTTTATTGATTCGGGTCATCGCATTATTGTGAATGCGATTCAGTAGACTTGGTACGCAGGGCACGACCGTCGGCCGTAAGTGAAAAAGATCGTCTCCCAATTGAAGCACATTGCCTTGGAAGAAGCCGATCGCACCGCCTGACGCTAATATCATGGCCTACAATAGAATAATCTTTCGGAAACTGAGAACTGTGGTTATCAAGATGGCAGATTTTCACTGAAAGTAATTATGAACAATATTTTTTCGTGGGTGTAAAAATACTGTTATCACAAAGTGAAGGACTTCGGACAGACTCCAAATCTGAAACACAAATTTTTATTTATAGTAGCTCAAAAAACACAACAAATTACAGCATAGCTCATAAAACTACAGAGCCTCATTTTTAACTTGATTACTGTAGTAATTACAGTAGTAGTTCTTCATATAATTTTCATACTCCTGGTGACTTCTAAGCAAATCATACACCTTCACCAAACTATCATTACCGAACCATAATACTCGAGTGATCAATTCGACCCAACGATAAGCACATCAAAACTACTATGACCAAACCTGAAAGCCATCAAACATGATAAAAACTCGAAATTGAGAAGACAAAATAGAAATATAAGAAAGAAAGAAAAATGAGAATAATAGAAGGGCGTTTGAAAATTTCGATATTTTCTCTCTAAACGTACTTTTTTAAGTGACTGTTTTCTCTCTAATCTCAAAAACTCCGAAATTATGAGGAAAATCCTCGAGATGTGCACACTGTACCCATTGTATGATTAAGACAAATGTTAATTTTAGACGTTTGATAGTTATTACACGAATGTGGAAAACATGCTATTGCATAATTGCGAGCGTCGTTTTTCATCTCGAGAAAAATTCACCTCCATCATTCTTTCGAAGGAATGGGCTGCAGGCAAAAACGAGAACAGCACATCGTCGGTCGTGAAAAGGAGGTACTTATGACCACTTATCGTCGAAATACTAGCAGCGTAATTGGCGTGTGACAACAAAACGCCGCGGGCCGTGCCGCCAGTGCCGCTCGTGTAACTTATTGTGGCAAAATTGGATGCGTTCGGCGGCTGAAGCAAAGTGAAAAGCTCCATGAAAACAGAGAAATTCAGAAAAATATCAATTGTAAAACAAAACACAGTCAGAAAGTCGCGATAAGCAGCATAGTTTTTGAAAAAGTTAGAACAGAAACCAACCGTTAAAGCAATCGCTTGTTTATTATTTTCGCCCATCATTATAATTTCTTTCATAGTTTTTAACGTGAAATTAACCGCTTCGGCTTCGACTTTCAAGGCTGGCCTGAGGTGAATTATATCGTCCATTAAAACGATTAATTTCAAACTTTCGAATTCAGTTCGTAATTTGAGCAACAGTTCTAATTTTTCAAGCGTATCGATAACTATGACTGACAATCCGGCTAAAAACGGACAAAGTTTTAACCATATGAACTATATGAAACGAAGCAGGAACCAACCTTTGATTATCACAATTCAGTCAAAGGGGCTTACGTTTTATAGCTTCAATTTTTCAGCAGACATTGAACATTGTTATCTAGAGTTCATTGTTAGAGTTAATACTAGAGTTCATGTTAGAATACAGAGTTCATACAAGTGTAAATTTTGAAACTAAACATTTTTGCCCATAGGCCTTACTGAAAATTGGCTTAAATGTGTTAAACTCGGGAAGTGCAGCAGATATTAAGTTGTTTAAAATCACATTCGATAGAGGTTGTTAACAGGAGAAAAATTTTTCAAAGGCAGGCAACCTGATCTCGCATCATTTTCGACCTGTGAACTCTTGAACTTCATCAACGTCCACAACTTTGCGTTTCATAAGGTTGATGAGATCGGGCATAGGCGGACTTACCACTGAGGATCATATTTATGAAAATTTTTATGCAGGTATATCTTATGGACAAAAAAGATCAGTGTAACATTATTCGCATGATCGAAACATTGTAACAAAAAATATTTGGAATCTACACAATTGAGGTGCTATCTCTCGTAAAAAGCGAGTTACATTAGGTGAAAATATCACACACTGCAGAGGAGTGTTAACTTTGCGGTTTTAAACAAATATGTAATGGGGAGAAAATGTCATAACAATCATAGTCATTTGTGAGAACATAATCAAAAATGTCGATCTTTACGCGCTTTGCGTTGTAAATAAACTTTTCATGGATTTTTTGAGCACAATAGGTACTTTCCACTTTTGCGAAATTTTAAATTAAAACTGGAAACTTTTTTTCTGTCAACAAATCTACTAGATTTTAGGCGACCCCGGCCATGTAAAACCACACTGACATCCAGACATATAGTCAGTTTTTGTCAAACGTTTGTAAATAATCGGAAAATACAGAAACTAGCAATGCCACTGAACTTAACATAAAGCTTTTATAGTCTGTTTTTCATAAAATGCTTATAAATTGAAAAATCGTAAAAATCAGTAGTATCGTTAAAATCGTTTACACAAAGCTTTTACGGTTAGATTTTTCACTCAAAGAATTGCTAAAGGTTAGAAGAAAATGTTCTCAAATTTATGGTCCAACGTTACGTATGGTTCATTCCAGAAAATATAAAAATATGTAACATTACTTGCTTTCCACTTTTATTATTCACGAGCATTTCAGAAAAACAGATTATAGGGCAGGATTTTTTTATAAAAATTGGACTTTCTGTAAGGATCTCTGTGAGCTCCGATAACCTAAAAAAGTTGCCATGAATTTTACATATGTTGTTTAGTTTTTGAAGCTGATTACCTCGTAACAATCATTTTAGACATTTTCCTTGTGTTATGGCTATGTAAAGTTACGAAAATTTGCATAAAACTGCAAAAATGGTTAATGTTGCATTTTCATGTCAGCCAATCAATCAGCCAAAAATAAAGTTCTGCCAATTTGTGTAATATTTTGTTCGATTTTTCTTTTTCCTTTTCCTTTTCCTTTATTTTCCTTTTTTTCCAAATGATAGAGCAGATGTTGTGCTACATTTATTTGTCATATTATAGACAAAAATTCATTGTTAAGTTTTTTATGAACAAAAGAACTGAGGAGTTTAAAGATTTGCCTGTTAAAATTTTGCGCATTTCGGCCTACAGTCCCCCAAATACGTTCGGCCAGAAATCAATATTTTGTTGGCATTAAGTGCAACCATGTGGTTTTCAATCAGCCAAAAATAAAGATGAAAGTACCGCTTATTAAAGATAAAACTACCGCCTATTAAAAGTATCGGAAGATAAAAGCACCGGTTATTGGGCTATAGTGCTTCAAAGTACATCACTCCACTATGCATAACATTGTAGAATTGATCGAAATGAACATCAGTTCAAGCATAAATCGTCACCACCAGGGAAGAAGGTGCTACATACAGGATTTCTGGTTTTGCGAAAATCGGCTCAAAACATGCATGAATGTTTTATTTCTCAAAATGTTTAAACTGGAGTTTGTTCCTCAAGGCAACTACTTATGAACATGTTTAATGACAGTCATGTATGTTGATACTCAAGAGACACTATCTATGGCAGAAAGCTGGCTCATTTGTATATAGCACCTTTTTCCACATGGCTAATCAGCTAAGTTTGCTGTATATGGCAATAGTTATACCGGCTCGTATGGAACGTATAGTCAAGTATATGCACACGTTAAAGTATAGGAAAAGGGCGGAACCACCCAATATCACGTGACCAAGATCACGTGACCTGTGGG
Organism: Romanomermis culicivorax; assembly: GCA_963922205.1. NCBI lineage: Eukaryota > Metazoa > Nematoda > Enoplea > Mermithida > Mermithidae > Romanomermis > Romanomermis culicivorax. The sequence continues at coordinate 1,094,955 of CAWUHX010000030.1, forward strand.
AGTGAATTTATGGCAACCAGGGTCTCTACCCCCACCGGGGTCTTTACCACCACCAGCGTCTCTACATCCACCAGGGAAAAATTTCTGGCTGGTTTTTTCAACATAAGTGTCCTCACCTATCCGAGCATTAAAATATTTTTTCTTACATGAGAACTTAAATGGCAGCAAAAATGGCAAAAAATTGGAGCAGAATAGATGGACAAAGACTATTAAAAAACTGAGATTTTGAATAGTTCAGTACAAAGTAACCTATAAAAATTAGAAAAATGTATGATTACAAGGTAAGTAAAAATATATAACCCGGCGAAATATTCAAGTGGGATGGATAGTTTAAGGACACAGCATTAAATTTGAAAACTCAAATACAAACTTGCATGTAAAATCGAAGATATAATAGTTAACATGCATGAAATCTGAAAACCTAGGGAGAACGTTGTTTTACTGTACTCTCGAAATAAAAAAAATAACAGCATGACACTGACATAGATGGAGCAAAGTCAAAAAACATTGAAATCTGATAATTAACTTTTGATTTTAAATTTTAAATACCCTACATAATTTTACTGCTCTATCGAATAATATGGAGCACATCTAATTGAAATTTTATGTTCTGTGAATTTTAGAACACAACCGTACATACATGAACATAGGGAGGGTAGGAGAGTAAACCCCCATACCTGAGACCCTTGCCACCCCCCCTGACAAAAGAAATCGTCAAAACACCCCCTGAACTTTTTTCAAGACAGTTTTTTTTTCATTATTTTTGTGCATATTTTGTATGAAAAATAGGCTTGTAGAATTTTTTTTTGCTCACCCACCCCCTACCCCCTGGGAAAAAAGTCCATGGACCCCCCCCCCCTGGAAAATTCTTGCCGTGCTTGTCTGCAACCGTAGCATGAGGTCTCAAAATTTTTTAGCATACTTTTGACGTAAATGACTTATTTTTTACGCTCTTTCGAATGATGCAAAAAATATCTTCCTGCAATTTTTTGTTCTGAAGCTATTCGAGAACGTAATGTTTATGTTTTTATTGTACTGTACGAGTGACAATATACTTTTGCTGCATTTTGCTAAAGTTGAAAAGCTGTAAAATGGATGAATTCGGTGAAAACTTTGTGAGAAATGTAAAGTCTTGCTGGATTTCTAACCAAAGAAAGCTGAATCTGATAATTGAAAGAAGCTGAAAATCTTGTTATTTTTATGTCTGACATACTAAATATCTTCCTCGTAGCATTCCTCTTTAGGGATTGTTTTTAGCAGATTCCTGCATGTATATGACAGCTAAATCGTTTTGTGATGCCTATACTAGTCAATGACAAAAAATTGTATTGGAACGATAACATTAACAATAATTATGCAGTTAAAAATCCATCTTCATGCATAGACAGTAAAAGGATGCATAATTACAGTAAAACTAAGGATTCCATCTTTACCACTAAAATTGTTAACTTGTTTGCGTCCCACAATTTTTTGGATTTCTGTAATCATTTCTTCTTTGATGCTATATTAATTCAAACAAAATATTGTAGAAACTGATCCACCTTGTATACTCGAGTGTAAGAATTTTGCACCAATCATCGAAGGAGTGGCAAATGTTTTCAGAATCCCGTCCATGATGTGTTCAAAAATTTTACAAATCTTTTGAATGGGATCCTTGACGTTGTTGAAGTTTTTTAAACGAATTGCATAGTGATGAAAATATGTTAAGAATTTCTCTGAGCCTACAACTTTTGGTTTGTCCAACTCCTAGATCAGTTGAATTAACGATCTCCATATTTCTTCTAATAATAAGGAGCGTAGGAAAAATGAACTGCTCAGTAGAAGTAAAATTAGTGCTAACAACAAATAACTTCTATTTATCTATGGCATGTGTATAGCTTCTGGAATATTCTAAGATTTCAGATGAGTACATTCTTTGTGTAAGGGGAGAGTTCAAAGTGGGCATTACCTATTTCAAACTTTGAAGGTTGCAAAATATTGTTCAGTGTCAAGCTTTTACTCATGAGTCCCTAAGTCATTTTGTGCTGTTACCTCTGACTAGATTTATACATTTACGTTTTAAAAATTGTCTTACATTTCTATATTCAACAGATTATACTATGAATCCTACACATCAAGACTTTAGCTCAGAGGAATTCATTCCAAATAATAACAACTAAGAAGAGGAGAGCTCCGATGAAAGCAAATAAGATGCAAGAATGTTAGATACTGCTAGTTCTGACGAAGAAGACAAAGTTTATGAACCCATCTAAAATAGGGGATACGGACAATTCGCCCCCAGCAATTCGTCCCCCACAATTCGCCCCTAGTAATTTGCCCCCACTTCAGTTCGCCCCCGGACAATTCGCCCCCAATTCGCCCCTGAGAAATTCGCCCCCCCCACAATTCTCCCCCAGTAATTTGCCCCTAATTCACGGTTTTTTAATTCAAAAAATTCAGATTTAAAAATAATTCCACTAGGTTGTTAGCAGTTATGTAATAGCATTTCTACACACCCATACACAATACCTGGAGATTTTTCCCGGCCGAAATAGCATGTTTATTTATGAATTCTGCATGCAGAGTGCAAGTATTATGTACAAGAAAAAAGACCTACAGCAATGTTCCAAATAAAGATCCACAAATAATTTAAAAATATTTTTTTGAATATAAAATTTTTTTACTGTTGCGATTAGTACTAAGTCAATATAAGCATTTTTTACTCATACAGTCAGCAATACAGGCATTTGAGCAGTAGTTCCCTAGAATTGAAGTGGCCGGTTCTTTTTCCACTTGAAACAAAATGTGTGGCCTGATGGCGTGAATACCCCGGAGAATTTACGCAGAACTTTAATTTGTAACACGGATATCATAGGCCGAATTGTGAGTCATTTATATTTTTCGATCTGCAATTGTTTTTTTTATTTTTGTTCCTTTTCGTTTGATTTTTTTCTTGTATTCCTCTTTTTTGTCTTTCATCTTGCTTGTTTAGTTTCTTCTTCTATATTTTTTTGATTACTTTTTACTCATTCTCCTTTTCTGATTTTTTTCCTTCATATTTTTCTCCTGTTTTTTCTATTTTTATTCTTTTTTGTTTTTGGTACAACGAAAAGTTGTTACAAAAAAGATAGTGAGGAACACGATAGAGTCACATGTAGAATAATTGTGATACTTCGTCATAATCTTAATTGCTCTCCATAGATCCCGATAAAAAATTTCAAGAAATGAAGCTGGAAAAAGAAAATCTGAAGATATATTACATAACGTATCATGGAATTGCTTTTAAATCTAAAATCTGGTAAGTATAGTACCAGCGGTGAATTACTGGGTGCAAATCGCTCAGGGGCGAATTGTGGGGGACGAATTGATGGGGGCGAATTGTCCTAGAACCCTAAAATAGTGATGGGGGGTCAGAACGAATTGAATCCTGACAATTTTTTCGGACTGAAAGATCCGACTGTTGTGAATATTAAGCGTTTCAACACCCACGGTCGAGTATACCCATTACTATTCCATAATTTGGAACAAACGAATGATTTAAACAATCAAATAACGCCTATATTGCAAAGAATTATTGAGACAGTCTCAAAAGATGTTGAAGATTATGCTCATGTGGGCTTCTGCTTTAGATACCCAGACTTTCAAAATGATTCTGTTTTAGTAGCATGACTGAAACAAGCATTGAATGGAGAACTGGTTTTGAACACTTTAAATGCTGTTTTACCATCAAATGAACAAATTCTAATCAAAAATCAGGAAGCAGCCATTCAGCTTGTTATTGTATAACTACTCAAGGATCAGGTAGGCATGTTAAACTACAGTTTGATTCATATTATATATAGAAGTTTTCAAGGAATACATAATACACATCAGTACATGATGCATGCGGATTTTTCGAATGAAAAATGTTGCATCATCAAAATTGATGACAAAGAAGACAATTTATGTTTTGCACAAGCTTTAGCTGTTGCTAGAGCACACATTCATAAAGATGATCCAAATCCGGTACATAATTGGGGAAATATGCAAAAATCAGACAAATGACACACCCTACAAACACGAGTTGGTAAGAAATGGATGAAATATGCAGGATAAGAAGACTATCATGGGCCTTGTAGTTTTAATGAATGGTCTAAATTCCGAGCCATATTACCGAACTATCAGATCAAAGTCGTGAGCAAAGAACGATTCAAAGATTTACTATATAAGGGTAGGTTTCATAGTGTTCTCTGTTACTAGCTGTGTATGGGTTTTGATGTTTAGGTCCTGATGCACAACATGTTCTAAATACCTACCTTCATGATAAACACGATTCAGTAATTAAGAACATGCCTGCATTTTTTGATCATAGCTGTTATTGTCCTCATTGTGATGCAACTTACAACAATAAAAGTGAATACAGATGCAAGAGTTTCTGTAACATGTGTTATGAGAGCCCTCCATGCACTGAACTTCATGCATGAAAATGTAAAAACTGAAATCAATATTTCAAAAATGATGATTGCTTTAATCAGCACAAAAACATTTTTGTTCCTAAAGGAGATAATGGTGCAAAACATCGAAAAATACTAAAATCTGTTTGTAATTGTATCATGTACTGCTTCGCATGTGAAACGTTGGATAGAAGAGCCAGCCTTAAACCTCATGAGGTGGGTACATCAAGTGCGTACATGTAAAAAAGTGTCCTGAGGAAAAGTAGTACACTATGCATGCTAATTATCCCATTTACTATTTTTTATTTGGATCATCAGTGTTACATGCAACCAAATAAAGAGGAGGAAGATGAAGACGTCTCTGATGATGATAATATTGACGATTCTCCTGATAAAGCATCAGCAATTGGAGAAAGATCTGAAATCATACAAAAATTTGTTTTTTATGATTTTTAAACAACTCAAGAAAGGTTTTAAGACAAACAAAGCAGGGTAACATTCTGGAGCATATCCCCAACTTGTGTGTTGCTCACACAGTTTGTGACGAATGTCACCACTTCGATTCTGTTGCTTGCCTGCAATGTGGTCAACGAGAACACATTTTCAAAGGACCACAGTGTTTGGATAAATTTTGTTCATACCTGTTTAGTAAAAGTATGAAAAATGTTAAGGCTATTGCGCGTAACTCCCGTGATTTTGATGGCCAATTTATCCTACAATTTTTAAATTGTTACTACCATAAAAAAAATCAGCCTCATATCTAAAGGTAATAAGGGAAGTTTAAATATAAACTATTGAAAAATTTTTTATGGGAAACGAACTAATATGCATCGAAGTGGGCTCAGTAAAGATCCTTGATTGATTACATTTTTTACCTATGGTATTGTCAGCTTTACCAAAAGCCTTTGGTATTGACGAGCTTCGTAAAGGTTATTTTCCACACTGTTTGAACAAAAAAATCGAGTGAGGGGTATGTAGGGCCTTATCCTAGTCCAGAAATGTATGGTTACAACAGCATGGAGACAGAAGCACGAGAAAGTTTCATGAAATGGTACAATGAAAAAATCGACATGGGAGTTTTAGCAATTTTTCATTGTCTTCTATTTGTACTATCAACATTTAGAAATCCATTTTCGATTTTGACAAAGAGTTGATTGAGTATTGCAAGAGCGGTGTACAAGTTTTACACTAATGTTGCATGAAACTTGGTGATATTTTCATGGAAGAAACTAACATTGATCCTTTTGAAACTTCTCTCACTATAGCCAGTGCCCGCAACAAAGTTTTTTGCACAAATTTTTTAAAAACCAAATACAATTGGAACTATACCATACAATGAGTATAGACGCCAAGAAAGAAAATCAATTATCACCTTTAAGTTGTTGAAATGGTACTCACATACGCATGAAAATGTACTTATTCATCACAAACTCAATGGAGGTGAAGTTCAAATCGCCCAATATAAAGTTGATGGTCTTTCAAGTAAGTTGTAATTATCTTTGAGTCAATTTTGTGTGAAAAATATGTATTTTATTGTGGGGAAAACAATTTTCGAATTTCATGGATGTTATTGCCATGGCTGCCCTAAATGCATGACAGGTCATGCACAATTTACTGGCGATAACCTAACTTTTGCAGCTAATGCTTATGAAAGAACCTTTACAAAGATAATAGAATTGCATAATTTGGGTTATGCAGTCATTGAAATATGGGAGTATATGTAATGTACAGCAACAAGGAAATGAAAGAATTTTTCGATTCTGTCAAAATTATGGAGCCTATCAGTCCTCGAGATGGTACTAAGAGTTTATTTTTTCTTCAAAATATATAAAATACATTTTTTGGCATTTTTTTGAGATCATACAAATGCAGTCAAACTGTACCATAAAATTAGATGCAATGCAGATGGTACGCCTGATGAAAAAATTAATTATGTTGACGTCTGCAGTTTGTACCCCTACATCAACTAATACAGCAAATACCCTTGAGGACATCCTAAAATATTAACAGAAGGATTCAAAGAAGTAACAGTAGACAATCAGCCATATGAAGGTCTGATCAAATGCAGCATTTTATCACCTCAAAATCTCCTGCATCCGATTTTGCCATATCATCATGGAGGAAAACTATTGTTTCCTATGTGTAAAACTTGTGCTGATAAAAAACAAAAACAAAAGTTTCAACAATGAGCAAGAAAGAGCTTTACATGGCACATGGGTTACGCTAGAACCATACAAAGCATTGGAAAATAGATATAAAGTAAAATTATATGTGCTCTACAGCCCTTTTACTTCTTATTTTTTTATTTTTCAGATCTTAAAATTTTTTGAAGTTTGGCATTACAAAATATTAAACAGTACGATGTGGTGAAAAATCCTGATGGACGGCTCCTCAATCAACATGTTAACACTTTTATAAAAATTAAGCTGATAAAAATGTTTTTCATCTAAAATTTTTCAACTTTAACATTGTACAATTTTATGGGAAAGTGAAGGATACCCTGCCTGGGCTAAGGCAGATAATTAGAAATGTGAATATTGCAATGATGTCTGGGAGCGAGAATGTATCAAAATCAAAAGAATGTAAAGGACCTCTCTAAAATCCTTGAAAATTGGGCAAGCCAGCATTAGCTAAATTCATGTTGAACTCCTTTTGGGAGAAGGTAAAATTTTGTAGTGGATGCATTTTATATTTGTTCTATTTATATTTCATTTTTTAGTTTGGTTGATGTAATAAAATGACTAAAAGAGTGATTTCGAATAATCCAAAAGATCATTTTGAACTTGTATTCAATCCAATCAATATAATGAAAGCCATCAACATGGTCAGCAATTCTTTAATATCAGACACATACTGCCAACACGAAGATTTTTCTGAAGTTATGGGTAACACAAATGCCATTATCGCTGCTTATACTACAGCTCAAGCACGCCTCAAATTGTACTCTTATATCGAAAAATGAGGAAGTCAAGTTCTATATTTCGACACGGATATTATTATATATTTGTCATCAGTGAGGAAATGGCAATATCAGGTACCCCCAGGCTGGTGCTTAGGCAAAATGACAGATGAACTATGGGATTATGGAAACGGTTCATTCATTACTGAGCTCATCAGTGGCAGTCCAAAAAATTATGCTTTTCAAGTTTACAGTTTCTTGACAGATCGATCTCATCATATTATCAAAGTTCAAGGCATAACATTATCCTCAGACACTATGAAAAAAGTAAATATTTATTCACTTTGTAACCTAGTTTTTGCGTTTGTAAAAAATGATGGATGAGAAAAAATAAATGTTCATCATTTGTGTATTGTGCATGATAAACGCATTTTGAAGCGCAATTCTTTTACTTATCCTTACGGCTGGTGTAAATAAGCAGATTTTTCATACATAATTTCCACTTATATCTGCATTTATGAAATTTATGTCATTCGAAAGATTAATAAATTAGAAAATTTATGTATTACTTTTTTTGTTATATATTCCTCCATAGTAATAACAAGCTGGTGGCAGTAGAGACTGTAAGGGCCTTGGTGGTGGTGGTAGAAACCCTGGTGGTGGAAAAGACCCTGGTGGATGTAGAGACTTTGGTGGCAGTAGAGATGCGGATGGCAGTAAGGACACTAGTTGCAGTAGAGATGCTGGTGGTGGTAGAGACCTTGGTGGCTGTAAAGACCCTGGTGGCAGTAGAGACTCTGGTAGCTGTTGAGATGCTGGTGGTAGTAAACACCCCAGTGGGGGTAGAGACCCTGTTGCCCATAAAGATCCCCGTAGGGGTAGAGACCCTGGTTGCCATAATCTCGCTTCCACAGGTCATGCGATCTTGGTCACATGATATTGGGTGATTCCGCCCCGTTCCTACACATTAATGTGTGTGTATATGCTTAACTATACGTCCCATATGGGCCCACCTAACTACTCATTGCACGTTTATCATAGGGAATCACGGATAAAGGCTGATCAAAAATCACAGGAAACCAGAAAGAATCATTTTTAAGGTTCAAGTATCATACATGGTTAGGCAGATGATTGTAGCAACTTTTTGAAGCTCAAGAAACATAATAAAGCATTCATATTTACTAGTTTATTAGAAAATGCCCCGATAGGGCTGAAAAAAGAAGAATATACTTGCTTAGATAGTTGCAAAGCTGAAAAGAGAAGTGGACTAGATTATTGAGAACTTGGGTTAAGGCTGGAAAAGATTCGCTTTCGTTATATCGGATTTTCATTCTTTCTCAAACAAAATTTTCCATGTCTGGAAAAAGTATATCCTGCAGCACCGTGCATTGTACCCTTCCCCTGGCATGAACTGAAGTAAATTTTTTTTATATATGAACATTCTATTCCCATTAACTTCAAATGTAAAGAAATGGTAAACCAATAGCATTCTAACTTCCGACCGATTCAAAACTCTTGCCTCTCACAGTAGCTGAAAAATATTCAGGGAGGCATTTTATAGTCATTTACAGAATTATAAAGAAACCTGAGGTTGGTTGCACTAACCCAACATGAGGATAATCTCAACGTTAGGATTAAATTGATGATCCTGATTTTGAGCTAATCGCAATGCCCAAATTATTTTCTTCCAGTGCACAAACGGTGCACCAACAATTGAGTGCTGGACAATTGAGCGCCGACAACTGAGTGCCGGACAATTGAGCGCCGTGACAACTGAGCGCCGTGACAACTGAGCGCGAGACATTTGAGCGCCGACAACTGAGTGTCAGACATTTGAGCACCGACAACTGAGCACCGACTATTTAATGCATTATAATTGAGTGTTTTTTTCATTTACTGAGGCCTAAGCCTAAGCCTAAGCCTAAGCCTAAGCCTAAGCCTAAGCCTAAGCATAAGCCTAAGCCTAAGCCTAAGCCTAAGCCTAAGCCTAAGCCTAAGCCTAAGCCTAAGCCTAAGCCTAAGCCTAAGCCTAAGCCTAAGCCTAAGCCTAAGCCTAAACATAAGCCTAAGCCTAAGCCTAAGCCTAAGCCTAAGCCTAAGCCTAAGCCTAAGCCTAAGCCTAAGCCTAAGCCTAAGCCTAAGCCTAAGCCTAAGCCTAAGCCTAAGCCTAAGCATAAACATAAGCCTAAGCCTAAGCCTAAGCCTAAGCATAAACATAAGCCTAAGCCTAAGCCACGGCGCTCAGTTGTCGGCGCTCAGTTGTCTGGCGCTCAATTGTCTCGGCGCTCAGTTGTCTCGGCGCTCAGTTGTCACGGTGCTCAGTTGTCTGGCGCTCAGTTGTCGGCGCTCAATTGTCCGGCACTCAATTGTCGGGTCATGGCACAAACAATACTCACTTCAGGATTAACTAATACTAAGGTGTAAGTTCGAATTTGGGAATTGCTGACATTTTAATATTTATTTGCTCGAGAGATAAGAAAATTATGCGAAAACTTTAGTGCAACCCGACAGCTCGAGCTGAGGACAATGTCGACATTGAGCTCACTATAATCCTGATGACATTCAAATTATACCGAACTTGAGACCAAACTGAGTCGCTTTTTTGTTCGAGATTATGTTGAACTCGAGCTTAGATCCTTTTAGTGCAACTGGGCCTTGGTTACAGTCATTGGGCACCATCTGCAAATGGAACAACAGGGTAAAGCATACAAAAATGCTCCTGATTCAGCCATGCCTGTATTAGGGGTGTGCGCCAAATCCCATATCCGGTTCTACCCCACTAAACTCACACTCCGACGGCAACAGTGCAATTTTTTTGAAAGCAGGACAGGAGGGACAAAGATGGGTGAAATTGCTTCCCGTCTGCAATCCTGCAAAAAGCGCTCTTTCTGCTAATTTCAGTTTAAATCCAACAACTGTGAATGATGCTATTTTGTTGAATAGTTAAATAGAAGAGAATAAATTTGTTTATAGCTTGTAATCAGTAGAACTTATGGAGTGAATTCTACACGATCTTATATATAAAATGGGTGAATTAAATATATCTTGCACAATCGATTTACTTCGAAGAAGACTTTGTGCTGTAGCTTTTTTTCTAAAAAAGCTGAGTGGGATTTTATGTGTCAGTTTCCCACAGTTGATTCCTTTTGTTGACAACAAATTTAGTTAAAAAGTTCAACACAGTTGGAAGCACACATGTGTGAGGGGGACGTGAGGGTACGAACTACCCCAGAGGCTTTCGAACTGGAGAATTTATTATGAAAAAAATTTATTGGTCAACTTTTTTGAATTTTTCGTCTCAAAAACTCCAAAAAACCAAGATCCGTCCCTGCACCCTCCTCAAAATTTCGGAGATACACATGTTTGGTTGGAAAGTGTGTTGGTGCTCTCACATACAGAATATACTTTTTCACAGACATGGAAAACTTTTTTTGAAAAAGAATGAAAATCCAATATTACGAAATTGAATTTTTTCCAACTTTAACCCAAGTTCTCAAAAATCTAGTTCACTTCTTTTCGTGCTTTGCAATTATCCAAGCAAGTATAGTTTTCTTTTTTCTGCCCTATTGGGGCATTTTCTAATGAACTAGTCCAACTCTTTTGAGTGGGCCTCAGCCATGCATGACAACCTTCGTAGAAGCACATGGAAGTTTTAAATTTAGTCATCTTCACATAAAAGAAACAATAAAAAACAATCTTAAAGCTATGAATTTCCACTTTCGGCTCAAGTAAAAGATCTGTAAACCGCATTCAACTTCAAACAGGTTGTGAACAGAGTGTAAAGTGGCCATTTCCATTGGATTCCCCATGATCAAGAACCCTTCAACCCAAAAAACGCAGAAATACCTTTGTTTACTCAAAGAACAATATTTTGTGTTCGCAGAAATACATTTGTTTACACTCAATATAATTTTGTGTTAAGTGATCGCATTCATTAAATTCCCTGAAAAAGCACGAAAATACGCTTGTTTACACCCGAGGTATTTTTTCGTGTAAAGTGACCGCGCCCATCGAATTTCCAATGGTCGAAACCCCCTTCCTCCAAAAAGTCACAGGAGTACCTTCATTTACATTAATGATGATTTTTTTTGTGTAAAGTGATCCCGTCCATTGAATGCCCCATGATGGAAAATCCTTATACCCTAAAAATCCCAATAAGGCTGCCGGTTCAATTGAAACTGCAAAAAATTCTGGCACCATATTGCATTATGCTGCAAAAAAATTTTTTTGAAGCCGTAACAAAATTGTTGGCGCCCCACCGAGGACCACTTGCAGGTAGAGACGAAATGACAAAATGCACCCCATAGTTTGCTCCTATGCCTGAAATTATGAAAAACCCCAAAGGTTCTAGCTCTTACCGTATCGGCTCTAGAGGGGGACATGAAATTTGGAGGCCAAGTATATTATAGGTTTACGCTATCGCGCCACCTATGATAAATCACAAAGATTTTAAAGTTCGTTCGATAGTCTGTTTTTCTTGAAATGCATCCAAATGATGAAAGTGGAAAGCAAGTAGTATTCCAGATTTTCACGATTTTCTGACAAAAAAAACGTATTATATAAAAGTGGAAATATGTGAGCGTACTGACCTCACCTTTAGCAATTTTTCGAGCGAAAACTTTTACGGTAAATGCTCTATGTAAACGGTTTTGACAACAATACTGATTTGTGTCACTTTTTTATTTGGAAGCTATAAAAACAGATTATATCAGGAATTACTTTTTCGAAATTGATCAAATTATACACTGTGTTACAAAAGCAAAATAATTGTAATAATTAAACAACACACCACACATATTTTGAAGCCTGTGTTTTCTATGTCAGGAACTACTCCAGCGAAATGGATCAAATTGTACCCTACAAAACCAAAATGATTGCATGCAAAAAACATCTTGAAAAATCAAAGTCCACATGAGATGGGGTTAGGACTATGGAAAATCGTCGGTGTTTTCAAGAAAATCATCTGATGAGACATTGTAATTTGATAGAATCTGTTTTGGAATTTCTTGTTTGCTTCGTTTTAAACTTGATGACAACGGTCCCGATTGTGGTCAATGACCTTCTGGTTTTGATACCGGTTGTCTTTGACATTCGGCTGTGTAAAGGCAAAAAATTTTTTTGAAATTATTTTGAATCATTAGAATTCTTTATTATCGATAAAGCAGCATTTTGATTTACTCTATCAATAATTATTAATGCATTTTTCCTTTTTCTTGTATTTTTTTATTTTTTCTTTTTCAATTTTTCCCATTCGTGCAATATTTTTTCTCATTGGCATGATAAAATATAGCTAAAAAATTAACGAAAATAAAATATAGATAACAAAATCAGGAAGTCATGCAATCGGATAGCTGCTGCCATCAAGTGAACGATAAAGCAAAACAAAACGTTACGAAATTCCAAAAAAGATTCTATTAAATTACAAAGTCTCGTATGATTTTCTTGGATACACGAACGATTTTCTGCAGTTTTAGCCCTGTCTCACGTGGGCTCAGATTTTTAAAGATGTTTTTTTGTATAAAATTATTTTGCTTTTGTAACACACAGTGTATAATTTGATAAATTTCGCAAAAGTAATTCCTGATGTAAAATATACGAGCGATATTTTTCGGCAGTAGAAACATTATAAACTTGTCCATACATGCACAGCATAGGAATTCTGCTGGGGGTCAGCCAGGACAGGGAGTAGGATGGAATTTTTTGTTTTTCGATAACATAAATATGGGTCCTCTGACATCTTAGCATCATATTCTTCCATCTATATTAGTAAAATGTGTGAAAGTATTCGCTAGGTCAGCAGTTTTTAAATTTTTAATGTTATTATTCCCTTGGTATCAAGTATGCTCCGTTTAGAAAAATCGTTATCATATTGTCATATGAATGACATCTTCCCATTTTTTATGATTTTCCTTCAACATCTGCCTTGCCAATGCTGGCTAGTCGAATCTGAAGGGGTCAGCAAAAATCTGCTTTTGACCGAAATTACAATGTTATGCATAATAAGGTGATGTACTTTGAAGGACTATAGCTCAATAAATGATACTTTTATTTTCTTTTTTTGGATCATTGAAAGTCATATGATTGGTCTTTATGCTGACGAAATTTGGAATTCGACCCAAACATATTTGGGTTACTTAAGGCAAAAATGTGCAAAATTTTAACAAGTAAATTTTTAAATTTTTGCGTTCATCCATAAAAAAGTTGAAAAAAAACTTTTTGTCATGAATATGACATATAAATGTAGTGCAACATCCGCTCCATCATTTAAAGAATAATCAAACAAAATATTATACAAATTCGCAGAACTTACATGAAAATGTAACATTGACCATTTTTTGCAGTTTTATGCAAATTTTTGTAACTTTACAAGCCCATAGCCGTGAAAAAAGATTTTTGTGCAAAATGATTGTTATCGTGGTAATCAGCATCAAAAAGTGAACAACTTACGTAAAATTCCTTGCAACTTATCTTAGGTTATCGGACCTCGCAGTGATCTTTACAGAGAGTGACTCTCGACAGTTGTCTATAAAAAAATCATGCCCAAAAAGCTTTGTATAAACGTTGAGAATTCTAATCGAAGATCAGAGTAGGCGAGATTGTATAACTCAGATACACAATGCCGTAAAAATCAATTCAACAACCAATTTTCAACAGTTATGAAACGGTGCTACAGCCAAAAACGTTTGTCTTCAGGAATATAATAGACGATTCGATCCTTGGAAGATCTTGTACTTACTTTCGATCAACACATGTTTGACGCTTTCTGAGCTGAATGCGTTGTAAATCGGTACGTTCAGCATCGAATAAGCGTAACAAGCGTGTTCGACAATATTCCACTGAAATTGCAAAAACCCCTAAACGAGTCGTCTTACTATGAACACTGTAAACAGTGCCGAAATCTCACTTCTCTTATATTTCGGGCTTAGTATTGCGAGTTGAAAATATAAATTGAACAAAAAAAATGTGTCATCTGCTCTATCATAACTGCTAAAAGATCTCACTTCTGTTCTGTTCTGAGCCCAGATGCCGATATAGGTTTGTTGACCAGGCTGGCAAAATGCAGGCACCAGACCGAGTGCAAACATTTCTGACCTGCGGATCACTTCGTCGTACTTCAACCATGTGTAAGGAGTGGACTTTTCTACAGGTGGGCACCTGTAGCCTAAGCACGGGCCGTTATTAGAGACTTGGGCGCCGCGCCTTAGTATTTCGTACAATGTGCCGGCGCCTTGAAATAGTTGTGTGGTCAAGTTACCCTTGCGGATAAAATGTGATATTCGGGTGTTGCCGCTAAGGTCTGTCTAGAGCGAAATTTTAAACATTAATTTTGAAAAATGCATTCAAAAGTCGTAAAATTACGATTCAAAATTACAGTACCTTCAGTACTCAACATGTATAAAAAAGTAAAAATTCGCGAAATACAATTCGTAATGCAGAATTATGATGAATATTCTCTTCCATTGAAAAGAGCTGCCCGTTTACTCAATCATCACTAACAAAAAATTAATTCACCGAATATGTCAAGGCGTCATTTTCGCGTAAACTGTGTGTACCATGAAAAGTTCAGAATCGAGATGTACGCAACGCGTGTCCAAGAGCAGAGCTTACCGGGTCTGGTAATGATTGATTGTTGAAATCCGTGGTGATTTTAATACGCATAATTTAGTAGACTTAAAATATTATTGAATTGGAGAAAACAGGGTGTTGGGTGGGAAACACAGCTTTCATTTAAATCGTAAATTGCAAATTGTAAAGAGGGTGGAGCAGAGATGCACGGGAAACATTTCCAGGTGAGAGAGTCTCGGGGTGGTAAGTTTGATGGCGGATTAAAGGCTGATTATAGTAATCGAGGATTAACCGTCGCTTATAATCCATGTTAATTTTTTTGGTAAGTTCGTCAGCCGATCCAGGATTAAAACAATCCGTAAGCCCGTCAGCCGATTAAAGCTCGAAATTTTTTTAAATAAAAATTCTATGAAAATTTTTTGATAAAAAATTTAAAAACCTAATTTTCTTCAAAATAATTCAATTTCTTAAGAACGTGGATTCTAAAGTGGATATCACGAAAAAAATTGATAACGATAAATTGATGACGAAAGGCGCGTACTGAAGAAAAAGCTGTGCACCTACGCTATAGACAGTATAGGTTGTACAGTTTTCAATTGGCAATTATACTTTTAATCTTGGATTATATGATTTTAATCAGCGATTACGTAATCGTCCTTTAATCGGCTGATGAGCTTACCGATTATTTTAATCACCGATTAAATTTTAATCCACGATCACATAGTCGGGGATTAAACGTAATCCTGTCTATGTTTCTCAGAAAATGCAAATTTTTTTTGTCAGTATTTTGCTGGAATGAAGCCATGTCGGAGTGCTAGTATCACACTTTTAAGTCTATGCGATATCATATAAGTCTATTTAAATCTATGCATGAAACATATTTACTTTATATGCCATTTAATGAAAATATCGTCTTTTTAGGCTCCTGCAAAGAAAATTATGCTTGTTTGCATTTTATTTATGCAAAACTGTAGGGAAAAAAGTTTCAGAATTTAGATCCAGATACTGTGCAGCTTTGTCCATACGAGCAAATTGTCATTTCCTTTTACTACTACGCATAAAAATAGTGGAACATAAACATAATTTTGATCCAATATTATGGCGAGATTACTGAAATAAGCTCTAGTAAAGAAAACACTCAAAAATAAAAATTTGCAAAAGCGACGTAACATCATAGCGTTTTTTTAATCAAGTCCTCCCTGCATCGGCACTCACGTAAACACGAAAGGCTTTTGCAAGACAAGAATCATTGATATCATTGCCAAAAAATCTTTAAAGCTCTTACAGTAATAAACAAAACACTAAATTGTAACTCATGTTGTCAAAATATTTGCCAGCCTAGCTTGAAATTAGCGCAGAGCGTCCGTAAATTTGGAATTTCAACACTCTAGAATGCATCAAAATATTATTTTTCTGTCTTGATAATTGGATTTTTTCCACTCTTGTGAAAAGAACCCAAATTTTTCCCACATTCCTTATTTTCTTCACAATATAGCACTTTGATCAGTTTCCTACAGTGCTAAAAGGTTGGGGATCTCGAAATTTCCGAAATTTTGGGGAGTCCCCAAAAATCTCAAAAAAGTCCAAAAAACCAAGCATTTCGAAAATTTCCCCAAGGCCAAAACAAGCCACCTTTTTCCAAATTTTTTCGAGTTGAGGGGAGTCCCGACATTTGGGTCCAGGGTTCCACCAAATTAGGGGCTCTCCAAATCCCCCCCCCCCAATTACAGGTATGTCAAAGATGGATTGGTGGCACCCATAAAACCCCAGCGAAAACCAAACATTCGGGCTGATCCCACATTTCAGAAGTGTGGACTGCCCAAAAACTGACCTTCCCCCAAACAACAACATTTTTAGGAAAAAAATATCTGTGGCAGTCGACTCGCTGGAAAAAACCAGAAAAAACCGTACAAAGACATGCACCAGTAATGAAATGGGAAGTATGGAAATCCGAAGAAAACACAAGTGAAAATCCTTGCATTTCTTGCATTCCTTGCGTCCAAGTCAAAAATCCTACTGTACCGTTTGTGTATGCTTGCATTGGCCATAAGGAGCGCAAGGAGCATCCATACTCTGACGCAAGAAACGCAAACAGAGCATCCATACTTTGGCATTTTTGCCGTAACAGTTGCAACGCAGGCAACAAAGTATACATGGGCCTTAACACAAACTGTGATATTTTTCGAAATTTTCTTGAAATTTTTACTTTCTCCGCATTGCATAATTGATATCTTAATTTCTTCGCCATCATAGTTTTTTTTAATTCCAATGTAAACACAAACCATTATCTTACTAACAAATCCACAAACTAAATGTGAAAAATTTGTTACAGTAACCATTACACAAATCAATAATAAAAATAATTCAGTCAAACATACGACGTTTTGTCTAAAATTTTGATCCTATGTATAGAATAATGTCAAAACGTCATTTAGACATAATTCGAACTGCTGAGTTCAAAAATCGTGATATCAAAGTCCCATCTCGCACAGAACACTATTTAGAGCTGTCTATTGTTGTCGTAAATAACATTTATGCAAATTTTTAGCTTATGTTGCATTATTTTAAAAAATGAATACACGAACTGAGGGAAAACAAGCTCATTTCAGTAGTGCAACTCAAAATCTAAAATCTCAAAAAACAAATTTTTTCCGCACATTTTCACCTGGTTTAAAGTTAGTTTATACTTTTTTTCAAAATCTCAAGAGGAAATGTTACTCTAAAGGCCCTGCCATACTTCACCGCACGGCGCCGCGCGGTACCGGCCGGCGCCGCGCGGCGCCGGTTGTCCTATTCATACTAACAGGCGGCGCCGGCCGGCGCCGCGCGGTACCGTGCGGTGGCTTGTCATACTTCGCCGCGCGGTACCGTGCGGCGCCGTACGGCGCCGCTTTTTTACTTTTGGATTTTGCTCTTCTCAAAAAATGTGTATTGGTTTAGTTGAAACCTGATAGGGCGCCGCGCGGCGCCGCAAAAATTACAAAAACCTATTCATACTTCAAAGGCGGCACCGCGCGGCGCCGGCCGCCGCCGGCCGGCGCCGCTTTTTAGTATGAATGGAACAACCGGCGCCGCACGGCGCCGCACGGTACCGGCCGGTGCCGCACGGTGAAGTATGACAGGGCCTTAAGGCTTTTACTTAGCTATCAAACAAGAAAACATTTAACTTTCTATCTCTTGTAGAACATGAGATATTTTTTTTCCCTCATACCCCAACTCAGCCAAATGTACATATTTTTTATTATAATTTAGTTAACAGCACACATTTTCAACCATTGAGTGGAACCTTGTACAACTTAATGAGCTGCAGTCAATGGAATTAGAATCATTTAGAATGACCAAATATTCACAAAGTTATTACCAGTTTGAGTTTTGAGATTTTTCTTCACACTGGATCGAGGTCGCTTTGCATATTTTGAAAAAATCCGGAGAGGGTCCCAAGATATAACCCTACTGAAGATATTAGTACCACAATTGAGCTAATCGGTTAGAATAATTGTTGTTGCTAAGAATCTGAATTTTCACTTTTATAGTTTGTTTAATAACTAAGGCTGCAGTAGGGCTACAGTATCCAATGTGACACCAGCTTGTAGCCCGCATCGAGTTCTTTATTTTTGCCAAATTTGAGCTTTGGATATCCTATGGATTATTAGAAATCTTGCCTTGAACGTGATTTTTGGCATGCCCAAAGTGAAACATATTATAGTCTAGCACTAACGTGCTAGCTTACGATATAGTTGTGCTTTAAAAGACATCAAATTTTGAGAGCAAAAATAGTCCTTTTTTCACAGAAATCACCAATATCTACTGCTAGAGCCCAGAAGCATCAAAAAATTCCATATACTATATATAGTATAAGATATCTTCTACCTGCTGACCAAAAGTTATGGAAATTCATATACTTCTAGAGAATCGCTCAACCTGGTGTTCAAACACTATCTTATAATTGCATTTTCTGGTAAATCCAATCTCCACTGTGGAACTAATACAGCTTGACAAACTTTGAAAGTGAGATATTAAGGCAAGTAATTGGCAGGGCTACAGTATCTCAAAGTTTCGAATTTTATCATTTTTTAGTATTTTTCTGTCTATTTAGGAGACTTGAGATTTATTGGCCTAGGCATGAAGTGACTTTATTATTTACCATCCATTTGGTACAGAATTCAATACTCTATAATGTGGTATGAAAATATTTTCTGAATTTTGCATTTTACACTTTTTAAGTAGTTTTAAAATGCTAAAAATAAGACCTTAATGTGAAAAAGCAGGCTTCCTTCCATAAAAATGACTATATGTACTGGTAAAGCCAAAAGCACCGAAAACTTTCCTGTAAAACGGATATATTATGAGTTCTCCGAGTTTCCTGCAAAACATTATCAAAGTTCATGTACTGCTGCAATAGTAAATCTTCAAAGAAACTATTTTAGTTTACAAATTTTAGTTTTAAATTCTTAAATTCTTCATCAATAATAGTTTACTTTCCTCGAACTTTTGTTGTTCCAGTCACGTGGAATTTGGTGCGCATTCAAGAGTAATTAGGAGTTACAGTAATATCGATTCGCGTATCCCATAGAACCTTGAACGCTAAGTACTTCCGAAGCAAAAGTAATATCCATCAAAACCCAATTCGAGTTTTCGTTCAGGCATATCAAAGGACATGCTTCAAAATGATACATTTTCATTTCCGACACAATTATATGTGGCCGCTTGTTTGACTTTTCGCCGACTCTATCTGCTGCTTATGCATGATCTGGATAGCCGAAATCTAACGAAATCTTAAAATTTACAAAACTTCTCTCCATGTTCACTTTAAAAAGCATGTGATAGCTTATTTGATAGCATTTTCAATTCTCTATCGTTGCATAGAGTAAAACGATTAAAAGAGTGATCGAGTTCAATGTAAACTGTCGGAAACAGAATAGCCTTAGTTCAACTCTTGTCTACGGCGGGAATACTGACTCTATCCGAAAAAAACTTCTTTGTATTTGTCAAAAATCTTTTTATATTCAATTTGAGCCATAAATAATGAAAAATGGACAGCTACAACAGAAGTTTTGTGCTTTAGAAAAAAATTCAGGTTACTGTAGGTTTCAATTTCTGATAGATTCGCACCGTTTCAGACAATTTTTTGTCAGTTCGATTCATTTTAATACAAATTTACAACAATATGAATTGATCGAATTACACTTTTCTGATGCAAAATTCTATTCTGCATTTGAGTAAATCTTTGTCGCGCTTTAGTTTTGAGTTGTTCTTGAGATATCCGTCGACGACTGACAATAACCCGGATTACGTTTGAACTTACGTACAGTTTAGATGATTTCGAAGCAATCAGTTAGGAGAATTGGGGTCATATACTGCTGGGGTTGTTCATAGCTCCAGCTTCATCTTCTTCACATAAACTGTCTGCTTCAACAGCATCCTAGTAGGTTCCCTGGTCTTGATGATGGTGACTTGCTTTCCATGACCGAATGCTTGCAAGTTGTGACCCTGTTAGAAATTTATCTTTGGAAAACTGTCCAGTATTGGGCATCTGTCCATATATCATGTCAGCATCAAACTTTAGTTTCAGGCGGATTCCTTCATCAAAAATTTGCTCAGTAGAAAATGTTTTTGCTTCACTAAGCATTTTACATGTTCTTCGAATTTTGAATGCCCATCCTTCTTCTGCAATATTCATTCTATCTGTAGTGTAGAAAGCTTGTAATGCTTCATGATCTGGAAGTAATCGAATTGAACTGGTTGTTTCCAGTTTCCTGCTATATGCCTTCACTTCAGTGCCTAGCAAGCTGAGTCTTTGCTCTATCAGTTGATGATTACAGACAAGTAGATGTCAGAGTAAGTTACAATGTTTGAGGAAAGATTTGACACATCATTCTTCTGAACAATCAGAAGGACATTTCTCACATGTTGGATTTTCATTCTCCATACAATCCTCGAAGTCGAAAGATGCTGCCATTTATCAGTATCCTTTGCTGGAGCAGTACCTGCCTCGCATCTATTACTCATTGATGGCCACATGGTTGAATCACCAGATGAGGTTATTTGCCTATTCATTTGGTGAACAACATTTATCGCAGAAATTTCTGGAAGCTAGACATCTTTGGCATTAACTTTTTCAAGAGAAAATAAGATATCAGGACTGCCTGGTATGCATGCCATGCAGGGATATGGTCAATATAAAAATCGAAGTTGGAATAGGAGCTTATTCTTGGCATTTGAATTTTCATTACTTTGAGAGGGTATTTGAGCCGACCTTAGATAAAGATTGGTGCAAACATCTTATTGAGCAGATCATTGGTGATTATGGGGTGCGATGTGAAGACAAAGTTATAGATTGAAATTTGAAAACGATAAACAATAGATAAGTACTCAGTGGAAATAGGATGTCATGTTCACTTTAAAAAAGAATTTAAGGTGACCCAATAATCTAAAAAATCTAATTTCCTTTTGTATCGAACCTTGTAAGACGGATTCCTTTATATGACGCTCAGTTCGGAAGATATCCTTCCATTTACATAATACTCATCGATATAAGAATCAAGTTCGCAAATACCAGTCTTCCTACAGAAGAAAAATAAGGTAATGTAAGTTCATTGATGTGATTTTCATATGCATGAGTTTTTCCTTATTTTCAGGGAGCAACATCCAAATTTTCGATGGAAGCTGCTTTTGTTGATCAAGGTTTGAAAATTAAAATTTATCAACTAGATTCAACACCCTAGCGGTACATGAACTTTGGTAATTTTTTGTAGGCAACTAGCTGACATCATAATATATCCACTGTATAGGGAAATTTCCAATGCTTTTGGATATAGCAGTGCATATGTCCATTTTTGTGGAAGAAAGCCTGCTTTTTCACCATTTTTAAAGTTTCATTTTTAGCATTTTAAAACTACCTCAAAAGTGTAAAATGCAAAATTCAGAAAAAAATTTGCATATCACATTATAAAGCATTGTATTCTGAATCAAACGGACGATCAAAAATAAAGTTACTTCATGCCTAGGCCAATACATCTCAAGTCTTGTAAATAGACAGAAAAATGTGTAAAATTGCAAAAATGCCAAACTTTAGGATACTGTAGCCCTACAAATCTTTTTTATGAGTTAGAGAAATCCTAATATTCACTATAGAAAACTTGTTTTAATATCTCATTTTTGAAATTTATCAAGCCGTAATAGTTCCACAGTGGAAGTCACTATCACCAGAAAATACAATTATAAGATGGTGTTCAAACTGCGGGTTGTGCAACCCTCCGGCAGTACATGAATTTCCATAATTTTTGGTCTGCAGGAAGAAGATATCGTAAACTTTATATTGCATAGGGAATTTTTGGTGCTTCTGGGCTTTCGCAGTAGATATGGTGATTTCTGTGAAAAAATGACAATTTCGCTCTCAAAATTTGATGTTTTGAGCAAAACTATATTCCTAATAGGCACCTAACACCAATGAATCCTATAGTAAAGTGTGGCGCATCTATTGGCCTAATATTGGCCAATTTTAAGAACACCATGTCTGACATACCTATAGTTGCAAAAGTCGAAGAAGGTGCATGTCAAAAATCGAAAAAATCCACAATTTCAAACTTTTGTCGTACTGTAGCTATGCGAGTTTTAACTTTCGGACGAAATGAAAATCATTTTCGTTTCTAGCGCATAAAATTTTGGGGTAGGGTTAATTTTTTACTTATCAAAACTAATCACAACTCCTCTCCAGAAATCGTGTCATAAAGAGACCAGCAGTACTCTAGATTCAAATGCCAACTTACTTGACCAAAAAATTCAGTCGACGACTTTTGATGAAGCCTAAAAATGAACTAAATGATTTCCCCCTAACATACTTGAAAAATCAACATGATTGCAGAAATAAGTCAAGTAAGGCTAGGACACAAAAATCATCGAAGTGATCACAAACAAATGCAATTTTCCTGCTCCCGAGAATCAAAAGACCGTAAAAAAAATTAAAGCAACACAAAAAAATCGAAATTGGCCTCATTCACATAAAAAAGTGCTCAGCCAATCGGAAGACATAAAGAAACACCTATGGATCAATCAATGAAAGTCACATGACTGGAATTTTCAGCTAATCAAATTTGATAATTTTTTGAAAAAGTCAATAAAATTTTGAAAACTAATAAGATTTACAGAAAATTATGTTGGATTTTTAAAAAAAATTTCGGGTGACGATTGATCACAACAAGAATCAAAACGAAATTGTTTGCATTTTTTGATATTTTGATATTTCTTGTTTTTTGTGTTCCCATTTTTTCTTCTATAGATGAAAAAATAAAATGTGAAAGTAATGAGCAAAAATGTATGGCATGAAATGTGAAGTGGTAAAGTGGTTGCGGAAAATGTGTCCTCTGAGATAAGTATTTTTGGAGGTAAAAAATGAAATTTCAGTGTTTCTATAAATAGGCAGGCGCCACGGGGAAGGGGCTGGGCGCCGTGTCCACCTCGACCTCGCTGGCCACTTCGAGCTCCTTGATTGCCACCTCTTTGAAATACCATTCCTCAAACAGGATTGGGATTTTAGAAATTCGATGAACGTTCCTGTTGCTGATGCTTTTGTGAGGGTTCTTGCTTTTTCACACCAACCGAACAAATGCTTTTGTGAGTATCAACACTAGCAGCCTGACTCGCACTAGCTGAACTCGATGTGCTAGGAGATTGTATTTGGCCTTTTGATGGATTGAGGCCAATGTCGGTCAAGTGGCTTATGTTCTGTATCCATCTTTCACCTTTTCATACCTTTTCATACGACTAGACATGCAAAAGTCTAATCGGCGGATATGACATTTGAGGCAGTAGATCAATTGAAAATCCAATTGGAACAATGTTTTTGGTATTGTGGAGGTTCAAGGACACGTGCGAACCTATTCTAAAAATATTTCAATTTTAGAATTTTTTGAAAATTTAAAAAATTTTTTTCAAAATTTTAAAATTTTCAAATTTTTGATTAACATCATTACTAAGATGCCAGGGGAGCAGTACGGCATTCTAAAATTTAATGTTGAGTTCGGGAGACCAGTTTTAGTGATATCCTCCTTTTCATATTTGCTGATTAGACGTGTGAAAGTTTAATCGGGGAATACGAAAAGGTGAATATGACATTTTGAGGCAAGAGAACAATTGAAAATGCAATTAAAACGATGTTTTTTGGGTTCGAGACATGCTGGGACATATTTTTGAAAGAACTTAAATTAAATTTTTTTTTCAAATTTCAAAATTTTTAAATTTTCGATTAACATCATCACTAAGACGCCAGGGTAGCAGTAGGGCGTTCTAATATTCAATATTGAGTTCAGGAGACGAGTTTTAGTGATATGTGCCTTTCATATCTGCCGATTAGATATGCAAAAGTCTAATGAGTAGATATAAAAAAGTCGATATGACATTTGAGGCAAAAGAACAATGGAAAATGCAATTGGAACGATGTTTTTGGTATTGTAGAGGTTCGAGGACATGCCCGAACCTATTTTAAAAAAAATTTAAATTTTTGAAATTTTTTTTTAAATTTTCAAAATCTTTTCAAAAATTAAAATTTACTTTGTTAAATTCTTGTTCATTGTATACACATTTGTTATTTGTGTTTGTTGTACAAAATTTTTTTATTTGTTATTGGAATTTGTTGTTAATATTTGTTTCCCTCTGCTATAGTTGTACATATTTGTTTTTTTTTGTTTGTTGTCGTTGTATATATCTGTTTTTTTAAATGTACATTAGAAATACACAACTCAGGTGTATTTTAATAGGTTAGTTAAAATTTGAACTAACTAAAGTTCTCCGTTCTTTTTCATTTTAAACTCTTTTTGTATGACCACCATCAGGCTTTTTTCTGGGGGGTGCACAATTTTTTCATTTGATTCACTTTTAAATTGGCATTTCTGACTGCACTTTCTCTTGAAGATAAAAAGAGAAAGAAAGCTCTGCTCTTCTTGACACTTGAAAGTTTGGGAGGGCATTGCTCCCCAGCTTCCCTCCCTGCATGCCTGACCATCATACATAGAAAAGTCAAAAAAATTTCATCATTTCAGTTGAAAACATGTCATACCAACATATTCACTTTACATATTTGCTGATTAGACATTGCACGTATGGGGGATATGTATCCACTCTCTTCTCCAAAATCTGGTTTTTAGACATGCATATCCACCAAAAAAGTTGCCAACTCTGGCAACACATTTGGAACATTTTGAAAAAAACTGCAATTCGCAAAACATATCCCCCCTTTAGGCCTGAAAAAATCGGATTCCGCATCTGTTCAATAGACATGAATATTCGCAAAAAAAGAATAGATCCACTGACAATATCCGCGTCCACCAATCAGACTATTGCAGATCTGTGCTCATCATAAGCGATGATGCAGAAATGGCACCTTGAAGAGAAAAGATTCTGGCCAAACATCCAAAGGCAACACGAAAAAAGGTTTGATACCACGGATCCTATCGGTCTCAAAAAGTTTTTAATGATTTTTCGAAACTATTCAAGGGCCACCTTTTTCTGCTAAAAAGTGCGGTGCTAAAAGTTTGACTACAGTGGAGAGCAACGTGAAATCAAACGAGCTTTGAAAAGTCACCAACTTGATGGAAAGCTTATTGGCAGTCATTTTGTATTTGGTATTGCTTGTAAGAAAGTAAAAATTAAATGTTTTGTGATTATAAGTATAAACTTTGCAAAAATGAACAGAAATCTATTTGTCTTATAGACAAAGCTTTCGTATCATCTCGCAAAGAAAATATTATGAAAATTACACAGCTATAATCTTATTATGGTTACTTGAGTGCATTAATGAAAGATTTGAACTCCATTTACTCTGAAAGGTCAATAAAATTTTGTTAATGTTGCCAAGTTATCTTAAATGAAGTGTCAATGTTATTGTATTGATGAAATTTATTTTATGCAAATATGTACAACGAATAAATTCCTAAAAGTCTCTCGTCATTTGCAGGTTTATGAGGAAAACGCGGCCCTTAGATAGTGTCGAAAATCGTTGAAAATTCGTTTATGATGTGCACAGATCTGTAATACCATACTTTTTTTCGCGCAGAGTGCAGATTTGCAAATGTTAAATAATTGATATTTGATTAATATGTTACTTATGGAAATACTCATATGCATCAGTATAAAGACCTCAATATAAAGTTTACAGACCAGTGCATCTGCTGGTCGATGCATGCAGTAGAGTTGTTTACCCTCATTGTCGATTGTATAAAACGTTCGATAATCAGAAAATGAATCGCAAGGATGAAATTCGAGTAAAATCTGACTTTCAAGCACCAAGTACCTATAAAAGCAAAAAACATGAATTTTAATAATAATGTAATGTACCAAAATGTTTTAAAAAATTTCGGTGAGCCGACCGAAGGAAAAATCCCAAATTTAGGGTTTTTTGACAAGTTTGTGGTTTTTGTGCGGTTATTTTGGATGGTTTTTTGTAAGGTTTTATTAGAAGTTTGAGGTTTTTGGCTTTTTTTCGGTTTTTGATGTATTATGTCATCATGATTTTGCACACAATGAGAACATTTTTACTGCATTTATAACCACGATCACTACTTCAAGATGTGTTTTCTTTTTTCAAATCAGTCTGCATTGCAATTCAAATGCAATTCTTCGTTCTTTTTTCATTCATTCATTCTAATTTTTTACCATAGGAACGATTCTTACCCATATTTTATTGCATTCAGAAAAAAATTCTGGATCAAATTTTGTGATTTATCGATCTAAGACGTTCACTGAATTGATGTCATCCTGATATAGATAGTTTCACGAAATTTGCGACTAACTCAAGAAAACCTTCTATTCTCAAGAAAACAACCGAATTCTGAAACACAAACGTGCTAAAATCATCAATCGATTAATCCATTCCAATCCTACTGTAGGTTTTGTCAGAAAATATTGTTACTAATATATTAGAAAATGCGTCAATGGGGCAGAAAAAAAGAAGAGTATACTTGCTTGAATAGTTGCAAAGCTAGAAAAAGGAGCGGACTAGATTTTTGAGAACTTGAGTTAAAATTGAAAAAATTAACTTTTGTGATATAAGATTTTAATTCTTTCTCAGTAAAAAATTTTTCATGTCTGTGAAAAAGTATATTCTGCAGCATCGTGCATTTTGTCCCTCTCTTGGCATCAACTACAGTAAAATTTTTCTATGTGAAAATTATATGCAATCATGCTGATGGCTGACTTCACTCAGATGATCAGAAATAGTAAACCAATGACTCCTCGCCGATTTAAAACTCTTGCCTTTCACTCTAGCTAAAAAAGTGCGGCCGGCATATTATAGTCATTTTCAGAACTATAAAGAAATCTGGGGTTGGTTGCAGTATTCCAACATGAGGATAATCTCAACATTGGGATTAAATTGCTGGACCTCAGTTTGCGCTAATTGCCATGTCAAGATTATTTTCTTCCAGTGCACAAACAACACTCATTTCAGGATTAACTAAAACTGACGTTTAAGTTCGAGTTTGGGAAGTGCAGACATTTTTATATTTATTTGCTTTAGAGATAAAAAATATGTGAAAATGTTAGTGCAACCGGACAGCTCGAGCTGGGGATAATCTCTACATTGAGCTCGTTATAATCCTGATTACATTGAGATTATACTAAACTTGAGATCAAAACTAGTCGCCTTATTGTCCGAGATTATCTTGAGTTCGAGCTTAGATCCTTTTAGTGCAATTGGGCCTTGGTTACAGGCATTGGGGACCATCTGCAAATGGGACAACAGGGTAAAGCATACAGAAATGCCATTAAGAAAACTCCCGATTCAGCCACACCTATATTAAGAGTGTGCGATTCCCGCTTCTCCCCTACTCCACTTGCACTCCCACGGCAATAGTACGACTTTTTTGAAAGCAGGACGGGAGCAATCGGGATGGGTGAAATTGCTTCACGTCTGCAACCCCACAAAAAGCGCTCTTTCTGCAAATTTCTGTTTAAATCCAAAAACTTTGAATGATGGTATAGTTTCAACAAACGCTTTGTGATATCTTGATTTTGAGTACCTATATTGACAGAATAAATTTGTTTATAGCTTGTAATCAGTAAAACTTGCAGAGTGGATTCTATACGATATGTTATATAAAATGACTGAATTGAACTGAGTGGCATTTTATGTGTCACTTTCTTACAGTTGATTCCTATTATATTGAGACTAAATTTAGTTAAAAAGTTCAATGCAGTTGAAAGCACAGATGTGTGAGGGGGACATGGAGAGTAAAAACTACCCCAAGAGTTTTGAAACTGGAAAATTCTTTATGATAAAAATTTTTTGAACAACTTTTTTGAATTTTTTGTCTCAAAAAACTCCAAAAAAACAGGTTCCTCCCCCATCTACCCTCCTCAAAATTTAGAAGATGCACATGTATGGTTGGTGTTTTCATGCACTCAGCTGCACAATATACTTTTTCACAGACATGGAAAATTTTCCAATGAGAAAGAATGAAAGTAAAATATTACAAAAGTGAATTTTTTCCAACTTTAACCCAAATTCTCAAAAATCTAGTCCATTCGATCTTCTAGCTTTGCAACTATCTAAGCAAGTATATCCTTCTTTTTTTCTGCCCCACCGGGGCATTTTCTAATAAACTAGTCCACCTCTTTTTAGCGGACCTCAATCATGCATGAAAACCTTCATAGAAGCACATTGAATTTTTAAATTCCGTCATCTTCACATCAGAGTAACAATCTTGAAGCTACAAATTCTCACTTTCGGTGAAAGTAAAAGATGGGTAAACCGCATTGTACTTACAGCACGTGTAAACATAGTGCAAAGTGATCATATCCATTGAATTCCCCCTGGTCAAAAACCCCTCCCACCAAGCATCACGGAAATACGCTTGTTTACATCCAGGATAATTTTTTGTGTGACGTTACTGCATCCATCAAATCCTCCATTGCCGAAAACCACTCCCCTCAAAAAACTACAGAAGTACATTTTTTACACTTGGGATAGTTTTTTGTGTAAAGTGATTCCGTCGATTGAATCCCCTGTGATGGAAAACCCCTTCCACGAAAAATCACGAAAATACGCTTGTTTACACTCGCAATAATTTTTTGTGTAACGTGACAGCATCCATTGAATTCCCTGCAGTCGAAAAACCCCTCCCGTCAAAAAATCGCCGAACTACATCAGTTTGCACTTGTGATAATTTTTTGTGTAGTGATCGCATCCATTGAATTCCTTGCGGTCGAAAACCCTTCCGCCAAAAATTCGCGGAAATACGCCTGTTTACACTCAGGATAATTTTTTGTGAAAGGTCACCGCGTCCATTGAATTCCTCGTGGTCGAAGAACCCGTCCATAACCATATCACGAAAATAAGTCTGTTTACACCCGGAATAATTTTTCTTGTGTAAAGTGACCGTATCCATTGAAGTTCCCGCAGTCAAAAAACCCTTGACCGAAAATCGAAGAAATATATTTGTATACACTCAGGATAATCCGTTGTGTAAAGTGACGGAGTCCACTGAATTCCCAATGATCGAAAACCCCTTCCCCAAGAAGATCCCGGAAATACCATTGTTTTGTAAGCAGAATAATTTTTCGTATAAAGTAACCACGTCCATTGAATTCCTAGCGGTTGAATGAAACTTCCTTCCACCTAAAAATCGCGAAAATACGTTGGTTTACACTCGGGATAATTTTCTGTCTAAAGTCACCGCGTATATTGAATTCCCCATGATAGAAAAACCGCACACCCTGAAAATCTCAATAAGGCTAATGGTTCAATTCAAATTGCAAAACATTCTAGCATCGTGGTGCACTACAAAAAATTATTTTTTTGGAACCATAGGTGTTATAACCAAATTGCCGAATTTCGCTGTTCCCGGCACTTTGGACAACCGTATAATTGAATTGAGGCCAAATTTCAAACAAATGAAAAAATGCATTTGTGATTGCACCTCTAAAATGCTTAAGCCGAAGCATGGAGCCTGGATATGGTACTCTCATTGTGGGGCATGGTGGAACTTGAGGCCGCTAAAAAGTGCGTTTTTTGCATGTTTTTGCGCTCTAATGTCCCTGCAGTCTACCTGCGCTCTAATGTCCCAGCACTCTATTGTTCCGCGCTTTAATATCCTATCACGAGTTTGGACCTTGCCCATTGAATCTAAACGCACTTGGAAAACACGGGTGTACACAACACACATCGTGCTCAATATACTATACATAGCCAATGCCCGTAGTATCATAGGTGGCGCGGTAGCGTCAACCTATAATATACTTGGCCCCCTAAAATCTGACTAACGCCCCCTAGAGCAAAAACGTTTATGGATGAGGTTTTTTGCATAATATCCCCCATATGGGCAAACATAGGGGTAGCAAAGGTCATTATGACTTTAAATGCAAATGAAGCATGGTGGGGTGCTAAAAACATGCAAAAAAACGCCCTTTTTAGGGCCCCAAGTTGCCACAGGTTCCTCAATGGGTATGCATCCCTCAACTTTGATACTTTTACCTGCGAATCTATCAAATGTCCACTCGAAAAGCTTTTTTATTTTTTGCAACTAAACAAACTTTTATTTAGTTTAGTTTATTTTTTTGGAGTTTTGGAGTTAGATTTTTACTAAAATCGCAATTCAAAATTCTTGATTTTTTTTTATTTTTTGGAGTTTTGTGTTTTACTGTCATTCTTGTGTATTTTCTCGTCACGTTTTGTCTAGCTTTCTGGTGCTTTGCTATTTCTCTGTGCACCAAGTAAAATATCACTATGTCATCATCTACTTCTTTTGTTTTGCAAATCAATTCCCGATCTCCCTGGGATTGCAATAGGCACAAACGTTTTAGTAATTGTTTTCAAATTTTGCTAAGGTTGTTCCATGTGTTTTTAAGTTCAATTCAGACTGACCCCTTTCCAGTTTCCTCACGGACTTGAAGAACATTATCATTCCTGGCTATTCAACAGTTAATGGTCTATAGCTGTTTGTACAAGCTGGTCTGAAAAGTGTGATGAGTTTGAAAAAATAGACATGTACCGATTGATCAAAAACATTGACATCTCCCCACCACTCTACGAACTGCCCTCGGAGTATCATCAGCTTTATGCCCAAAAAATGAATGCTCAAGGCTTTCGCCTCCTATACGTGGAGCCTTGACATAACCCGTTTCACGCTCAAATTTCTACATGAGTTGAAGTATTTCAACAACACGGACATATAAACATTTTGCTGCAGGATACGCTGGTGTATACCACCTCCGACCCGTATTATCCATATCTAAAAATGCCAGGAAATGGCAAAAAGGAGAAAATGTTTTTCCTTTTTGCTTGTTTCACTGGCTTCAAAGTTCGATATTAGGTCTCCCCATCATTTCATTTCAGCAAAATTCTAACTGAAAAAACTTTCCATTTTCTGAGAAACATATACGCGCCCAGTTTTTTAGTCATTTCTGAAAATGCCTCTGCGCAAAAATAGACAAATCTTTGAAAAATTTCCGTATCAGTTATTAAAGTTGATTTTTACAGAAGAAAAAACTTTGGTTTAATGAAAAACCCGAAATCTTTGTAATTACGTGCCATTCTTTGTTAGAATTTTTCATTACTGTATACAATGCAGTGGCCTATACCTTGTTTCCGAAAAACAGGTGGTAAACCCACAGTATTCCTGATTCGCAAGACAACGAATTTACACAATTTGAAACAAATTCGAAAAATTAATTGCTGGTAAACAGCAAAATTTTTGTTGACGGCGATTTTCGGGAGACTGGCGAACATTATTTGAGTAAAATTAGCTAAAGCATAGTTTCAAATGAGTTTAAACTAGCATTAATCGTATTAGAAATTTAAATTCCCGCGTTTTAAACTCGGAAAAAACAATACGTGTGAATCAAGAATACAGTAAGTTTACAACCAGGTTCTCGGAAACGAAGTGTAGTATTATGTTCAGTGAAATATGGAAGAAGGAGAAACATATTCATCTTTTGCTACTCCCTAGTATTAGAGAATGGTTATTGTTCTGTATAGTTTTTGTCAATTATAGCACTTTTTTTTGTACAAGCCTGTAATGAATTTTGTGCATGCAGTTAGAGGCATCACGTGTGTTCTATCATGAAAACGAAGTATGTATTGTACATACAGTAATCATGTAGTGTAAAAATTGCTACAAGACAAGTGAATTTCATGCGCAGAGGCTTAAAAACGTTTTGTCTTAAAAAACTGGGCGCGTATATGTTTCTCAGAAAATGGAAAGTTTTTTTCGGTTAGAATTTTGCTGAAATGAAATGATGGGGAGGCCTAATATCGAACTTTTAAGCCAGTGAAACAAGCAAAAAGGAAAAACATATTCTCCTTTTCGCCATTTCGTGGCATTTTCAGATAAATATCGTACTTTCAAGCTCCTGCAAGGAAGGTGTAAAAAATTCTTTACTGAAAATGGGTATTTTCGAAGTATAGTACGAACGCCACTAAAATGTGGCGAATTTTACATTTTTTGGCATATATCATTTATGCAAATTTTTAGCGTACGTTGAGATATTTCGAAAAACAAAAATATGCATCAGGGACAACAACTACTTAAAATCGATGGATCGAAAAAATTTTTGTAAACAACATTTATGCAAATTTCTAACGTACTATACATCTTTACAAAAAACAAATATCAAAACTGGCGGGTAGAAAAAGAAGCTTGTTTCAATGGTGCAACAAAAGATTTGAAAATCGCAAAAAAAATTTTTTAAATGGACATTTTCGCTTTGTTTACACTTTCTTCACACTGCACATACTAGATGTTAAGGTGGTTCACTCTGAGCATTTTACTCAGCTATCTAACAAAAAAAGAATTAGCTTTCTACGACTTATACAATTCGAGATATTTGTGCGGTCATCTACCTCAACTGGGCCAAATTTGCATATTTTCTATTTTTCAAACCGCGATTCAGTATCTTGTACAACTCGAGGAGCTGCATCCAACGGAACAAGAATCGTCTAGAAAGACTAAATATTCGCAAAGTTATTACTGGTCAGAGTTTTGAGATTTTTCTTTACACTGGAATAAGGTCGCATTTGCATATTTTGAAAAAATTTCGTGGTGGTCCCGAGATATGAACCTATAGTCTGTTTTTTATAAAATGTTTCCAAATAGAAAAGTGACAAAAATCAGTACTGTCATTAAAATCGTTTACATAGAGCTCTTACTGTAAAATTTTTCAGAGAAAAATTGTTAAAGGTTAGTTCAGTATTCTCACAAATTTCCAGTCCTATATGACATATTGTTCATCAGCAAATCGTGAAAAAATGAAATAGTACTTGCTTTCCACTTTCATTATTTAGAAGCATTTCAAGAAAAACGGACTATACTAAAGATATTATACCACAATCGAGCTAATCGGTTAGAATAATCGTTAGTTATGAAAAGGTGGCAAAACAGTACTCTAGTTTGTCTCATAACTTTAGCTACAGTATGTCTACAGTATTCTAAGTAATACTTAGCCCGCATCGAGTTCTATACAGTTGCCAAATTTCAGCTTTGGGTGTCTTATAGTTTTTTAGAAATCTTGCCTTAAATGTGAAAATCAGCGTGCCCAAATCGAAACATATTGTAGTCTAGCACCAACATGCCAACTACGGTTTTTTGGTGCTTGGCTGGTACAGATTCATCCCCAATGTTTACAAAGCCACCTGCTTGTACACCCATGAGTTTACTGGCATCACTGGCCATCATAATCTGACGTTATCCAAGATAACATTACCAACAATCATGTGAGATGATGTTTTTGCCACCTACCAGTTTTTTTCTATGATTGTGAAACTGCTGACCGTGATCGGCATTTCCGTTTAGGCATTGTGCCCAATGATTCCCAGAGGCCCGACCTCTGATCCAGAGGATTCATGTGAAACAGTTGACGAATCCAAAACAACAGAAGATGCCATGAAATAAAACAAAGGGAAAATGTAATGAAGTTACCCACTCACCATGCACCTCTGACAATGACGACCCTGATTTTTTGCATAAAAAGATGTACAATGATCTAAAACAGCTTCGAGACACCATTGCTAATGCTAATCACATGCACTTTACTGAACGCATGTAGGAACTCATAGGGGTCCCTGTCATGCCCAACTACATCCTGAATGTTCATGATCACTTGCTGTGAACCAATGGCGAGCCCAAAGCATGTCATCAGGTTATCATTGTATGGAAGGAGCAGCTAAAGTCGACCAACCCTGCCGCAATAGCCTTTACTTAGGTAATCACCATATTTACTTCACCAAAAACCTCCTTCCTGTTTTTTAGATGGACTACTGCTGGCTCAGCAGGGTGACCTCGGTTTTACTGCTCACTGTGGTTGTTCTGTCCTCCTGCTCTACTGTGGAGTTTATGCATGTTAATGGTATCCTCAACATCTACCTCAAATCTGCTGACAGAGAAAAAAGAGCCAAAATTTATGGCTACATGTGGTTTAACAGTACTGGCACTCCGTCAAAGAATCTCATCATAGGTGGCGCAATAGCGTCAGCCTATAATATACTTGGCCCCCAAATTTCATGTCCCCTCTCTAGAGCCAAAACAGTAAGAGCTAGAATCTTCGGGTTTTTTTCATAATTTCGGGCATAGGGGCAAATAATGGGGTGCCTATTGTCGTTTCGCCTCAATCTGCAAGTGGTGCTCGGTCGGGCACCAAATACATGCAAAAACGCACTTTTTAAGGGCCCCAGTCCCATCATGCCCCACAATGGGTGTGGCATATCCAAGCTTCATATTTCGGCCTAAGCATCTTGGGGGTGCAATCAATTATATGGTTGTCCAAAGTCCAGGGAACGGCGAAATTTGACAATTTTGTTATATAAACTTACGGCTTTAAAAAAATAATTTTCCCAGCATTACGGTGCCCAGATTTTTTGCAGTCTCAATTGAACCAGTAGCGTTATTTGGGTTCTTTGGTTTAAGGGTTTTCTACTGATGCGAATTCAATGGATGCAGTCGCTTTACACAAAAAATCATCATTGATGTAGATGAGGGTACTCCTTTGAATTTTTGGAAGAAGGCGTTTTCGACAATTGGGAATTTGTAGACGCAGTCTTTTTACATGAAAAGTTATTCTGGGAGTAAACAAGCTTATTTTCGTGATAATTTTGTGCAAGGAGTTTTCGAGCACGGGGAATTTAATGAATGTGATTACTTTACACAAAAATTTATCATGGGTGTAACCAAGCGTATTTCCGTGACGTTTTGGTGGAAGAAGTTTTCGACCGAAGCCAGTTCAATGGATGTGGTCACTTTACACAAAAAATCATTAATGTAAATGAAGGTGCTCCTTGTGACTTTTTGGAGGAAACTTTTTCCCTTAAAATTGAGTCAAATTACTGTAAGCGGGGAATCGCCCGCATGAGTGATCAAAATTTGATTTATATGTGTAAATAATTGCCTTATGTGTGTGTACCACCCTTAAGTGTAATAAATCCCTCAGAGTCGAGTACACCGTTTTTTTTCCTCGAAGATTTTTTCCACATGAGAACCGGACCCAAATTTTTTTCCTCATTTTCCAAAAATTTCCCACATTTTTAAAAACGCTTATAATGTGGCTACGGATGCTTTTTTATGCATTTTAGTAGCATACCCAAGCATTTTCTTGTATTTGTAGTCAGAAACCTGCAAAAATGAGGAAAAAAAATGAGAAAATTCTGGTTATGTTAGTCAAAATGATGAGCTCATGAAGAATATATGGGTGTTCTATAGGAGCGGATAAAGAAAGTTAACGATAGAGTTCTCATGAATTTATCTGCTTCAACATTTCTGTGATTCCAATTAGAATCATCAAATTTTATTTAATTCTTGGTCCGGCGCTTTGGTTTTGATTTTCACTTTCTAAAACGCTGGAAAATGAACCTTCATAACGTTGGGAAATAAATTAAAATCAGACTGACGAATTATAATTTGCTTCCCATTCCGGCGCGAAGCGCCGGAAAAATTTTCGGGTTTTTGTATTCTGAAACGCTGAAAAATATATCTCTCCAACAGATAATTCGTGAACAAATGTTTTAAAATCGCATTCTAGAGTAATGTCTTCAATTTCCACCTTCAATAAACGCAAAAGTTCAGATTGCAAACGTTTAAAAAATTCCAATCATCGAGAGAAAAAATTGAGAGACTTGATGAAAAATCTCTATTTTCGGCGACATAATTGACTGTAAACGATTAGGAAATGAAGCTAACTTGATTGATATAAACTGTTGAGCATTAATTAGTAAGTCGAAGTAGATGCTAACGGCCGCGCCTGGTAGAATATAATTATAATTATACCCATGACCGGCACAGAGCGCCGGAAAATTTTGAGATTTTGACCTTTTAAAGTCCACCAAAACGCATCTTTTCGGTTTAGAGTTCCCCAAAATTTTTTCCACAATGAGAACCATACCCACAATTTTTTTCCTCATTTCAAAATTTTTTTTCCTCAAAAGACCACATTTGAGGAAAAAAACGGTGGTCGAGTATATATCGAGTATTCTGTATTTCTCCTCTGAGCAACTTTCTGGGTTTCTATTTTTCTCTGTTGTAATTATTCCCCTCACACTTCTTGTCTTTTTCTCCTCTTTCCTTTTTTTTGGGTGGTATACTGTACCCCTCAGGGTTTGTGTAGTTACAGTATGCTTGTGTTCGTACTCATACTATAACTACAGTATTCACGGCCTCCCAGATTCTTGGTGGTTTACAACCCCGTAATACAGTACACCCTTCACATGTGATTCTGGACATCATGCCTGGCTGTGATCTGTTATCTGTGTAAAGTAATTTTCTTACTTTTCATATTTTAGTGGGAATTGTCGGAGTTACTCACTTTTCTGGTTAAAAAAAAATTTTAACTTACTTTTTACACATTTAACACGTGTATGTACCAATCTCTTATCTATTCTTCATTCTATTTCCTTTTGTTCTCATTCGTCCTCATTCTTTCTTTTTCTTCCCCTCATCTGCATGTTGGAGAAAAAAATTTTTTTTCGTTTTTTCTCACACTGTCATTACAGTTGCATAAGTTTCTCTCTTTCTTTCATTTTCGCTTACTGTAAGGTCCTTCTTTTCCATTTTCAGGTTGTTGCAACTGGGTTTTTGACTTTATGAGTCATTGCCCTTGATGTCAGCAACAACAGCACTACGTGTTGTTGTTATTATGTGGTTAGCCTTCTGGATGCAACCACTGACATCCACAACAGTTGCTTCACCTGCTGTTGCTTCAAGTGGTGGGTAGCCTTACAGGTCCTACTCCTGACGTCAGCAATGGCAACATTAGGTGTTGTCCTTTCAGGCTGGTGCTCATGCAGTACTTACCCCTGACGTCTGCAACAGCGGAAGCTTACGTTGTTGCATCAAGATTGGTTGGTTTGTCGAACCCCATCTGTGACTTTAGCAATGGTGATGCAACATGTTACTCTTTCAGGATGTGCAGGTCTTACAGATCCCACATCTGATGTCTACAAGAATGGCATCTCATGTCATTAATGTAGGGTATCAGGCCTTCGGTTCCACCTGTGACGTCAGCAATGGCAACACCAAGTGTTACCCTATCTAAGTAGTTGGCTTCAGGGCCCTACCGCTGACATCTGCAATGACAATGTTTCATGTTTCCACAGCAGGCATTGAGGTTATGCAACCCTATTCCTGGCGTCTGCAATGGCGACATTATGTGTTGTTGCAGGGGTCTGCTGGCCTTACCCACTTACCCCCGATGTCTGCAACTGGGACATGTTACTTGGGTACTCATATCTCAGCCA
Source organism: Romanomermis culicivorax (assembly GCA_963922205.1). Lineage (NCBI taxonomy): Eukaryota > Metazoa > Nematoda > Enoplea > Mermithida > Mermithidae > Romanomermis > Romanomermis culicivorax. Next base: position 1,132,543 of record CAWUHX010000030.1, read on the forward strand.
CCTGTGGTCTGCACCAAGGTCACATATGAGTTCACGCCCCTACCTTTTGACATCAGCACTGGGTTACTGTCAGTGTTTTGAGTATTCTACTTGAGTAGTAGGTGGTTGTTGGCGTGTGGCTCTATCACCTGCGGCTCTCGCAAAGGGTGATGTATGTGTGGAGCTGATGCCTCTGAAACATCAGCCAACATGTATACACCACCTGAGATGTTCTCAGCCTGTGATACTGATCCGTTGATTGTTGGGGGAAGCAGCAACATTGAACAGCATGTGGCTGCCTTCAAGCTTTAACTGCAGGTTTGAATGAGTTACTATCAGCCTCATCTGGGTTGGTTGCTTCATTCATGTGGATGCTAGGCATTTGTAGTCAGTACTGCCTGTGTCTGACATCTGCAAGGGCTGGTAGCCTTCTTGTAAATTTTGTATCTAAATTACTTGCATTTCTTTCACACTTCTGAGCTGTCATTCTTAGATCTTCTTTAGTGTCCCTGCTGTAGTGGTTATTGATGAACTGGGGCACAGCCTCTGGTTGGGCCTAGAGTGTAAAGGAGCTCCTGTTGTATTTCTTTCACTTGAATGCCTTTCTTAGCTGGCTTAATGATGTCCAGGCTAGAGTCACCCTTGACCCAGAGTCCACCTCTGTGGTCGACCCCTTGTAGTCATGTAATATAATAGGCACTGTTTGAGTCAACATCAGCGAAGGTGTTGAGGATGCCTCGACGCATAACTGAGTATGCCTCAGTAATCTACACTCACCGATGAAAGTCAATTAAGGATGCCTTGTACCCATCATCCCTTAGATGTTTTGAGTCCGCCTCAAAAACATCCGGAGAAAGCTGGGCAAGTCGGGTCTCCATTTATCACTTAGGAACAGTTGGACCAAGGACCCCATTCCTCTTTACTGACTGATTGTGTCAGAATAGCACCCTTGGTACACCGTGCTCTTCCCTCAATGTGTGACCTGCAAGCCTCATTGCATCTCAGTGATAGGCAACCTGGCCACCAGCTGTATATAATGCTCCTGGAGAGTGTCTGTCCTGTTCGAGACATGAGCTCCCATTTCAAATACGGCTGTAAAGTCTTAGCGAATGTCATCCATCACGGAACCTCCATTACAGTCCATCTCACTGTACAGAGATCACCATTGCTTCTGGGGAGTGAGGCCTGTTGCGTAACTGTGCTACCCCTTTGTATAGCTATGTGTGTAAATTAGTTTTGTCCCTATTTATTGCTCCCTTTTAAGTTTATTTTAGGTTGCCACTCCTTAATGTCTTAAGCTACTTCATGTGCTACTCCTGGTGAGTACCATCTTGTCGGCTATGAGTCCCCCCTGCCCCATGGTTTGTAAATTAGTACCCACCATAAGCCTCCAGATAAATATTCCTTCTGAGTGGGTTTTCTGTTCTGTCCAGTTGCCTCGTTTTCAGCTGGGAAAACTCCATCCCTCTTTCTTTCTCTCATATTCTTCTTTTCTTGTCTCTTCGAATTGCTGGGTCCAAGCCCCAATTTCACATTCTTCATGGTTGGAATCAGTTCCCCATGTATCAGGTTACACCTATACTTATCACAGGTGACCAGATAAATCCCCTTCTGTGTCAACCTGATGCAACTTTGCTGGGTTTTTGAGTGCTACAACCTTGTTACCATTCTAGTTGCATATCATGGTCGCTAGTCTTCAAGTACAGAGTAGAACAAGCCGTTTAAGCCCCAAAAACACTGTTCCGTAAACAACAACAAAATTCACGCACTCTTTCGCTGCTAATTTGAAAAAGTAACACTTACTTTTCTTTCACACAATAGAGACACGTGGTCATTCCTGCCCCTTAAGTACCCAGTCTGTATGGACTAGTGAGCCTGTCTCTATTCAATTCAATAAAATTGCTTCACAAGCAAGAAAATCAGTTCTAGCCACTTAATGGGAGAATGAATTCTCAGACATGAAGTGGGAGACTGATCTCCCATCACAGATTGAGAATAAGGTCCAAGTGGCATTTGAGAATGCCCTTGGACCTCTCAACCAAAAGTTAGAGGCTATAAATGGTCAGAGGCACCCTTCGGTGTCCAGCTTCATGGCCCCTCCTACCTTCTGGGGTGCTTTTGGTGAGTCAATTACTGATTTTATGTCACATTTGACCCATTTCTTTACACTTCAGGGTGTAAACAAAATGGACCATGCATATCAAATCACGTTTTCAGGGTCCTGCCTTACAGGTCCTGCTCTTGCCTCCTACTGGGACTTTAGCAGTGGTACTCCGCAACATACCCACTATGAAGAGTTTATGGCTTTTCTACAGAAAGACTTTCCGGTAGGGCCTGACTCAGATCTGCATCAGCAGCTGCAGAAGCCGACTGAGTCAGCAATAGTCTACCTTAAGCACCTTAAGAGATTATCCAGGGTAGCATATCTGGATCTCATGACCGACATCAGAGACTCCATTATCAAACCTATCTTACTATGAGGGTTACAGCCTGTCCTCTGGGATAGCATCAAGTTCAAGAAGTTCAGGACTCCTGAAGGGACTCTAAAAGCAGCCTGCTACACAGAATCCCAGATTTTCCCTGATGACATTTGGTAAACTGCTCCATCTAATGCTGTTTCCTCTTCAGAACACAAAACTGCCGGATTCAATCCCAACATGCCAAATCATCATACCAATGGTTGCCCAAGCAATGCTCAGCCATTTTCATCGACCTCAGTCAATGAGATTCGTCGCTTACAACAGGATATGGCCCCAGCTCAGGGTCAACTTTGCAAAGCTCATGGCCAAACAATGTTCACCGACTCCAAAACCACAGATGCCATCTTTCCAGCTGTTGATGCATGTCCAGCCCCTCGGCCAGCACCCATCCGGAGCACAGCTTCAAACCTGCTCCTTCCATGGACTTTGCAGACACAGCAAAGCCCATTGCCGAGCCCAGCATCCCGCCTGCACCATCCCTGATAACAATGCCACTAATGGTGGTCCCTGTTACTTTTGTGGTATGCGTGCCCACACCACGGACCAATGTGATAGGAACCTGCCCACATTGTCATCAAGCGTGAGTACATCGAGCTACCACCTGTTAGCAGCATGGTGCAACAAATCCGGGTGAAAATAACTATCATAATTCAGTTTATTCTCCCCAGGGGTCAAATTTGCATAATCAGAGGAATGCTCATCACCTTCCTAATGGGATGGGAAACAATATTGGCAGCCCTTATATCTTAACAATGTGGTTGGGGCTACGGACAATCTTCCTCACCCAGATCCCCTTGATCTAGATGGTGAAGCACTTGCTGAACACCTGACAGATTCTTCACAAGAGTGTTATCCAGTCTGCATAATCAGTATTGGGTTTTCAGCATTTCCAGCATCTCTAGCACTAGCACCGAGGTCTATGTCTGCTCTGCCACCAGCGCTGCCACAATATGCAATGCTGGTCATCAGGGACCCATTAGCAGAACTGCCTTTTGTTGGCCATGCTAACGTGCTAGCATCGTATCATATTGCAAAGAAATCTGCAACTGTGGAGTCCTTCCACCTGCTGCTGCGACTTCACCAGCACCATCAGCCTGCATCGTCGCCCAAAGACCACCACTGGGGATTCGAATGGACTTGGCAATGGACTGATATTTCTGGGACTGGGAACAACCACCAGGGATTCCAATGGACTTGGCAATGACTTTAATGATTTCTGGTTTACAGATGCATTGCCCATCCAAGACCCAATGCTGGGTGTCTGGTCAGTCGACTTGGCCACGAAATATCCACACCTGTCATGGGTGTTGCTCAACGAGCCAGCCCAAGTTCTAGTGCTCACGGCCGCTAACTTCATGCTCACAGCACCCCTATCAATGCGACTCTTACGATCTGCTGTCGCCCAATGGGCACTCGAGTTCATTGTCAACGGGACTATTCAGATCTCGCCCATCAAGAAGTTCCTGTTGGATGGGGAGCCATCCTCTCCAGTAGTCAACGCCATCCACTGCACTGTTGAACAGGCCAGTCTCATCCTCCTGCCTGCTGTCGCCTCTCCATCCCCGAGAGGAATGCTACCTGTTGCCGCTAGACTGCCAACAGAGACACGCCATCACTGCCTCGCCTCTGGAAACAACAACAGTGACCACTCAAACATTGCCCATGACTCCCCAGCACTTAACTCCGGCCTCCTCGACCGAGTCGCCCGTTGTTGAAAACATGACCATCGACAAGACCCTGCATCCAGTCAATGATGACGTCAGCATCATTGATGAGTCCCCATTGCCCTTGGCACATGCCCCACAGCTGCCAAAGGTTGGTATTCTCCAAGAAATCCACCTGCCAGGGAGTTCGGTCATTGACTTCCCTGAATCGGAGCCTATATCATCCAACAGCAACAAAGAGGAGATTAGAGCATGCCCACCAGGCCACATCTGTGAAAATTAGTGAACACTGACAAATCACATTTTCTTAATAAAACTGACCATAGTAACAGCACTGTTTCTGGGGGTGAGCTCTGCAGCACCTGCACCTCAGTATCAATTTTGTGGTGTCCCAAGAGGCGGACACCCACTTGAGTTACTTCAGATAGTAGAGTGTGAACCACCACAATCTTCATGGAGTCCACAATGCATGAACGTTACCATGTATGTTCCTAGTTCAGACCTGATCTCAACCACAGGGTGGAAATGCACATTGCACAACTACAAAGTCTGCACCAACACTGGCTTCTTTGGTTCTAGGGGCATCACTGCAGACATCATCACTACTCAGCACCTAGCCCCTGCAGCTTGCATGCTAGCACATCACACTAAGATGTTTGGTTCACAAAGGCTTGTTGGTATCCACCCTGGCTTTTATAGCATGAATCAAACTTTGGAAGTGATGTACAAATGGTGCTGCAGTGAGGTCTGCAAGACAGTGACTAACCTTTTCATTGAAGAGGGACAAATCGCTTCATGGGAAGGCACTAGGGCCCTATGTACCTTAGGACATGTAGTTGGATGCAGTCCCACTGGTGCACTACCCTAGACGGGGTCATTGTCTGGCCTGCTCAAAATTTCACAGCATCATGTCATTATCTGCCCAAGGGAAACTACACTGCGTTTGTGTCAGGGAACCACATCATCATTAATGATCTTCAGGTTGCCCTCAGGATCCCAGGAAACTCCTGTGTCTTCTGACTGTGCCCAGAACTACATTCCACCACAGTCTGGACAGATCAGGGTCTTCTCCTGTACATCCACGGGAGCTACAATGTGACCCAAAACATGTTTGGATTGGCAAAGGAATCATGTCCCGATCCTGTCAATGCCAAACTGAACTATCTGGCTCAGCAGATCAAGGAGTCAGAAATTAACAGTTTCCAATTCACATGGCTTGAGCTTTGCTCTCACACTCAATGCTATCTTGACCTGACTTGGCAGTTGCTTCGCTTTGACCCTACCCTGGGTGCTTATGCAATCCTCCAGCGGAATGACCTGACAGCGGAATTCACAGGTGATGCTCTGACAATATGGCCATGTCAAAAGGTCATCCCCACTTATGTCTACCACTCATACTGGGTGGGTGGCCCAGACCTCCTTAAATCTAGCCCCATTGTGCCATGTGATTACCACTTCACATGGATTTGTGGAAATCGCTCGTGCTGATTTACTTACTCTGACATGATCCACATGAGCCACATCCCACTGGAACCCTTCTGGAAGCAGGGCATTAATGTCACTCTTTTTGATTCTCCTCCACTCTTCCATGACCAGTTGGCGAGGACCCCTTCAAACATTGCATTCTTTAAACAGTATGTTTACAAGACTGAGTGAATTGAGGCGGTTTTAAACAACTGGTAAACTTTACGGCTGGTCTATCCCTGCAACCAGACCCTACCTATCAGGCTTTTGCAGGGGTAGGAACCAACATCAAGGCCTCCCTGGAAGGTGTCTGTTTGGCAGCAAACCATGTGATTACTGGTCAACAAGACAATCTTTTTCAGGGCTTGCATGCTGTTCTGAGTGGACCAGTTCACTTGATCTTTAAGACCCTGGTCACCCTTGACGTGCTGGTTGGTATCCAATATCTAGCCTACCCTGCCAAACAAGCAGGTCTGGTTTGTCAGCCATTTTTCCTTGTTGGGTCTTTACTGCAAAGTCCAATGCTGGGTTGGTTTTCACTATGCGCAAAATGATATGTGCCATCCCAGCTCGACTGAATCAACCCATGTTTCATTGAGCTGTTGGATGCCAAGGAAACTCCTGCTTTCCTTGATACCAGTTGCCCACACACTATCATTAGCCAACCTCTTCACAAGGCCTTCGTTAAAGAGAGTCTGAAGGCGGTAATGGCATTCCAACAACATCAGGACTTTAACCCATTGATGAGCATAAATGGTAAAGCCGTTCATACCCTCCTTTCGGGACCATATGAAATCATATTGCCTGGGAATCGCCAGCTGAACACACGGATTGATGTACATCTCCATGTGTGCAAGACTAGGTCTCCTTTCTGAATGCCAGTTGACTTGATACTCAGACTAGACTTTCTGGAACAGTTCAAGAATATTATGTTTGATTACCAATGTAATGTTTGTTGGTTGGATGTGGTAGAACTACCCCTTCTTGTGACAATGCTGGAGATTGACCAGATCCAACCCTGGTGGGAGAACACATGTTCACTATCAAGGGCCTCGCACAGGTCCGAGTCATTATCATTTCCAGGGCTTCGTCCATCTCTAGGCCACACTCATGTGCCTCCTCAGTTGCCTCATTACAAGGGTCAACCAGAAGGTATTGGACTTCTTCCAGGCATGCAAGTCCTCATTCACTGACCATGCAAGAGTCAGGTTGCCCTGGGCCCCCACCTGGAAGCTCTCCACACAACAACCTGGAAACATCTGTTGGATATGCTCTGGTAAGTCTACTAGGTTGCACTGGGTGGTCCAGTAAGACAGAGCACACTCTGGGTGCCACCACATCTGATCCAGGTCATGTGGTATCAGCCTTCTACCCCAATGATATGTCAACACCCCATATTAAAGTCCTCCTGAACATCTGGGTAGAAGCCAAGGCACTGGTTGACACAGGAGCTGTTTTCTCACTCCAGGACCACAAGTTAGCAGCCAAGCTGCTCAACTTGATGCTCACACAGACCTGGGCTCGCCCCATAGCAGCAAACTGGTCCCTGATCCAACTCCTAGGTGCAGCCTATGTCATGGTCACAGTCCCTGATGTCTCTGAACAGATCCAGGTCCAAGTACAGGAGAATTGTTCAGCTGAGCTGGTCCTTGGAACAAACTTCCTTGGATGCTTCAATTGTGTCAGCTTGAACTAGGAGGAATCCTTTCTCAAGTTCAAAGAGAGTAGAATCCAGTGTGGGGGTCTCATCCATAATTTCCCTTCTGCCCATGGCTCTTCGCCCCTGGAGGATTTAGTGGTTCTTGAGCCTGGCTTGCCGACACAATTGACTGTGTCAGTACCACCAATCTACATGAAAGTACCTGAGGTTGCTTTCTTCCCAAAGCACCTCACAGGTTCTCATGGAAACGAATATTTTGACGGGAGTGTGAGTAATGTGACCAAGGGTCACATACCACTAAAAGTAGTCAACCCGAATACACATTCTGTGATTCTCTACCCACACATGATCATCAGTGATGTGCGTTTGCATTGTGAGCCTTCACAGGGATCACAGATCGCATCAGAAACCGTCCTCGACCCTAAATGGGTCAAAGATTATGCTTTCATCTCACTGGATGTCTCCCCTTGGGACCCAGCAGCATTACTTGACTTACCGGTTGCATACACCGACCTCTATGCTCTTGATGAAAAGGAAACAGGTTCCACTGATCTCATTCAGCACGAGATCAGCATGGGTGACGCCGGCCCATTCGGTCGTTTTCCTTATCAGTCCTCACATAAGGTAAAGGATCCCATCATGCAGGAGGTCCGGGGTGTAGCCAAATTGCGCTCTTTTCATATGCGCTTTTGCCAATTGCGCCGATCCAAATGTGCCACATGTCATATGCGCCATTATCATATGCGCTATTAGCAAATGTGCCATGTGTTAAATGCGCCATTTGGAAATGTGCATTGTTCATTTCCGCCATAATTCTAATAGGACACTGAAAAGATAGTATCAAATGAGAAATGTAGTTATTTTTGAAGACCAAACAAACTAGGCAAAAACAACATTCTAAATTATTATACAGTCATACAGGACCACACAGATAGTCACATAGCCAGAGTTGAAAATTACCAAAGTGCAATTATGTCACATTTGGAACTCTAGAATTTTTCACACTCAATCTACAGTATGATCAGGGTCGAATTAATGCTATTGATTTTATGGCCATATAGCTTATAATTTGGCTGATCCGTTGGCATATTAAATACTGGAACTCTATGCATTTGTGTCTTGCTTATTTTGACTTTCGAACTCAAGTGGTAAGATTTGGAGTAAATGCTTAGTTTTGCTGCTTCTGAACAAATTTGAAGTATGAAGGTACTGGGTACAGGATTATCTGATCATAGAGTCTTGATCAGATCAAAGAATCAAGATCAGATCATAGAATCATGATCAGATCATGAAATCATGATCATATCATGAAATCATGATCATATCATGAAATCATGATCATATCATAGAATCATTTGCAGTAGCTAAACTGTGATATAGACTAACTACCTAAGTCTGAGAAAAATAAACATACAGCAAAAATTTTAGGATCAGAAAAATTTTGTAAAAAATTGCTTCCTAAACAATTTCTGGAGACTATAGTCATCTTTTTCACTTCATTATTACCGGTGCATCCATTGCCTTTCTATGATGAATTAAAACACAAAGGCGGCTATTTGGCAAAAAACGCAATTGCAGTTGGCGCATTGTACACATGGCGCAAATGCATAGGGTGCATATAAAAATGGCACACTTGAAAATCAGCGCAATTGGCTAGAAAGCGCAATTGAAACTGGCGGATATGGCTACAAACCGGAGGTCCAGGCACTCCAGGAGAAAGGTATTATTTGGTCGAGCACATCACTGTGGGCCATTAATACCCTCCTAGTGGGAAAGAAAAAATGTTCTCACCATATGTGTGTCACTTTTCGCGGTCTTAACGAGGTCATCGAAAAGGATGTCTACCCTCTCCCACTGATAGATGACATCCGCGACACACTCAAGGGCATGAAATACTTCACTTCCCTTGATCAGGCTATTGCCTACTGGTCAATCCTGATTGCCAAGGCAGATAAGGAGAAGACGGACATGACTGTCCTGTCCTGTAAACCAGCCAAGGGGTAAGAAAAACTACTCCATTATGGAGTAGGAAACTCTCACTGTTGTCCACTTCATCAAGCACTTTTGGCTCTACCTCTTTCAACATGAGGTGGTCGTTCAGACTGACCATACAGCAGTCAGAGCAGTGTTGAAGAAGCCTAACCCCTCTGCTTAGATTGCTAGATGGGGACTCGCGCAGGCCGAATTCAAACTGACAATTTGGCTGTGAAAAGGTCAGTCAAATGGTAATGCTGACACACTATCATAACTGGGGGATCCAACTTCTATCACCCGACAGAGTATTAACAATACTCCACTTTACAGACTTAAGGGACATGTGATGATGATGACCAATGGTGTGCAGCACCTGGCAAGATCAGTGAACTATGCTGAGATATCAGTTGGTGTGCAGCACCCCAACTTTCACATAGCTCAACTTGAGGATCTGGTATTAGCTCTCATCATTTGCTCCCTTAAACCTTTAGGGGACCAGAATGATGTTAGAGGCTACCATCTGTTGGACAAAATCCTTCAGAAATGGACAGGGGAGTCCAACAAGATTGTCATTCCTAAATCCATTGTTACTACCATTATACGGGCACATCATGATGACATCTTAGCCAGACACTTTGGTGCTAAATGTACTGCATGGCTCATTGCTCGCAGATACCACTGGCCAACCCTCAGTGGGAAGGTAAAGTCCTTCTGTCAGCGGTGTGACCTTTGCCAATGGAACAAGGCCGCTTGAAAGAAAACCACAGCAGCCCTGAAACCTATCACCATCATGGGACCATTTCATCTGGTAGGTGTCGACTGTATGGGACCAATGACCACTAGCCAAGCTGGCAACCATTTTATCATCGTCTTCATAGACTACTTTATGAAATGGGATCGAGGCTTTGGCTACCAGGGATATAACTGTGCAAACCATCACCCAACTTTTTGTCATGCAAATTGTCTGCCAGCATGCAACACTGCAGATTCTTCAGTCTGATCCTGGCACTGATTTCACATCAAAACTGATGACTGAACTCACTGCCATCTCTTCAATGAAGAAAATCTACTCCACTGCCTATCATCAGATGACAAAAGGTGAAGTGGAGAGAGCTAATCTGACGCTATCTACATGGCTAGGTATGTATGTTCACCAAGGACATACAGGCTGGGACAAACACCTACCGTATGCTATGTTTGCTGTCAACATCAGCATGAATGAATCAACAGGGTACTCAGCCTTTGAACTCATGTATGGTTGCACACCCATACTGCCTGACTCTTAAAGCAGCCTGTTACGCAGAATCACAGATTTTTTGGGATGAGATCAGGTACACTGCCCCATCTAATGCTGTGTTCTCTTCAGAACAAAAGACCGCCGACAATGTCAGGTCAATGTGGAATCAAAGGAGCAATGCTCAACATCCATCGGCAATGCCATCCGAAGAGATTTGACATCTACAATTGGAGATGGCCCGCCTTACGGCCCATATTGCACGACTTACGGCTCAGCAAATGGCACCACCTCAGAGGAACATGAAGCACATTTACAGATGTGCTCCTATCATAGACGTTGCACCCACAATGACGCCAGTTGCCCGGCCCAACATCCCAACAGGGCCAGTCCTAGCAATGCCGCTGCCACCAGTGCTGGCCATTGCTATAATTGTTGAATGAGGGCGCACCCTACTGACCGATGTGACAGACCCTGTCCGCATTGCCGACAAATACGAGTGCACAGGGCCACGGCCTGCCCACATCGGAATCCAACAATGCCTGGTGAGACTAACTTTGGTAATTCTGGTTACTCTCCAGAGAGGACAAGTGAAAATTTCAGAGATATGCTAATCCACCTCCTAACAGGATGGGAAACCAATATCAGCCACCCCCACAGCAAAATAATGCTGTAGGGGCTACTGATGGTCTTCTTCACCCATGAAGTTCTTGCTGAACACCTGGCCGATACTTCACAACTGTGTTCTCCTGTCTGTGTAATCAGTGTTGGATTTTAAGCTGCTGCAGTGGTTTCGGCACTGGCACCATCGCCTGCCATGCCGCGGGCGATGGTGCCGCAGCATGGTAGGCGATGGTGCCAGTGGTGGTCCGCAGGCCGAAATATGCGACACCGGTCACTCTAAACCCATCCAGGACACTGAAAACGACTGGCGACGTCAGTGTGGTTGCATTGTATCGACTGACAGAAGGTACACTGGTGCCTCTGGCCCATTTTGCAGCCCAAGGACCACCCCCCAGAATTCCAACAGACTCCCTGCTGGAGGTTGTGGGATTCGATGAATCTTCTAGGTATACTACCTTCTTTTTCTGACATTTCAGGTCTGAAAATCAGATGCAGGCCGTGTGGTCAACCGATTTGGCCAAGAAATATCTGCACCATCTATGGGCACTACTCAAAGAGCCCTTCGAGGTTGAGGCCCTTACGGCCGCCAATGTGGTGCTTTCAGCACCAGCAGCATTGCGGATATTAGGGCCCGAGGTTGCTCAACAAGCACTCGAGTTCGTCCCTAACGGGACTATATAGGCCACTCCAATGGACAAGATCCTGTAGGATGGTGAACCATTGTCCCCGGCGGTGGATGCCATCCCCCGTGCTGTGGAACAGGCCAGTCGCTATGGGCAGCCTCCAGCAGTTGTTGCCGCACTACCATCAACAAGGAGGACAGGAGCCCAAATGCTGGCGGGGATTGCCCAGCAGCAACCAGTGGCTGCTGCGAATTCACCGACCAAGGTCACCAATGCCTTTGGAGAGATGTTGCGCCCCCTCGACAATGATGTCAGCATCATCGAGGCATCGCCTTTCCCAATGGCTACTGCCCCCCGGCTACCACCCCGTGGTCCCTGAAGATTGGCGTTCCTCGCGAAGTCCACCTGTGCCAGGACCTGGTCATCAACTTCCCTGGTGAGGAGCCGATATCGTCTGATGATGAAAATGAAGAATGAACACGTTGGATGGGCCCACACTGTAGATATTGGTGTATATTTACAGACTGCATTTGTAAATAACTTGTATATTGGGCCTTTGTGACATTACTGTTCTTAGGAATGAGCTCTGCAATACATGCTACTCAGTACTAATTTTGTGGTCTTTCAAGAAGCAGTCACCCACTTGAGCTACCTCAAAAAGTTGAGTGCAACCCACCAAAATCCTCATGGAGTCCATGACGCATGAATGTTACAGTGTATGTTCATGGAGATTTTCCGAAATTGCTCGGGCTGGTTTACTTGTCTGGAACAGTCCATGTGAGCCACATTCCGCTTGAACTTTTCTGGAAACAGTGCTTCAACATCACTCACTTTGATGCTCCTGCACTCTTTCATGATCAGTTGGCAATGATCCCTTCGAGTTTTGCTTTCTTTAACCAATATGTTTACAAGACTGAGCAAATTGAAGCGGTCTTAAACCCATTGGTAAACTTTACCACTGGTCTATCCCTACAACCAGACTCACTCTATCAGGCAGTTGCAGGGGTAGGGACTAACATCAAGGCCTCTCTGGAAAGTGTTGGTCTGGCAGCAAACCATGTGATTACTGGTCAACAGCACAATCTCATAGAAGGCTTACAGTCTCTTCTGAGTGGACCCATGCAGCTGATCTTTAACACCCTCATCACCCTGGCAGTGCTGGGGGGTACAGGATATCTCATCTACGTTGGGTTATCCTATTATCTCAGATACTACCTGCGGAAAAGACAGGTCCAGTTTGTTAGCCAATACTCTCCGTTGAATCTTCTCCATAAAGTCCAATGTTGGGTCAGTTTTCACTACATGCAGAACAATGTGCCATCTCAGTTAGACAGAATCACTCCGTGTTTCATCGTACTGGTTGACGCCAAGGAAACTTTAGCTTTCCTTGACACTGATTGTCCATGGACCATCATTAGTCAACGTCTTCACAAGGCCTTGATTAAATAGAGTCCGAAGGTGGTGATGGCCTTCCAGCAACATCATGACTCTAACCCATTGATGAGTATCTATGGGAAGGCCGTCCATACCCTCCTATTGGGACCATATGAGATCATGTTGCCCAGAACCCGTCAGCCACACATAAGGGTGGATATACATCTCCATGTGTGTAAGACTACATCTTCTTTTTGGGCACCAGTCGATCTGATTCTTGGATTGGACTTTCTAGAACAATTCTAAAATATCACATTTGATTATCAACAACATGTCTGTCAGTTGAAGGCAGTAAGACTACCACTTCTACTGACAGCGGCTGAGATTGATCAGGTCGAACCCTGGTGGGAGAACACACATTCACTATCAAGGGCTTCCCATAGGTCTGGGTCTTGATCAAGATCAAGGACTTCGTCCATTTCTCAGCGCCCTCACCGGCTTCCTCCGTCCCATCATCAGGTGGGTCAATCAGAGGTAGTCAGACAACTTCTAGATGGGCCAGTTGCCCTCGACCCCCGCCTGGAAACTCTCCAGTTATGCTAGAGAAGGGCCAATTCCGTGAGCCTAGTGATTTAGATGCACCTGCATCACCTGTGTTAGAATTGCCACCACTCTCCGATACAGAAATTGAATCACTAGGAGCTACTTGGAGCTCAGGAGAGCGATTGGATCATGTACTTACTGTACAGGTTCATCCCACTCCTCGCACTAATCCATAATCTTCTGTTGGTAATGCTCTGGTAGGGTTACTCGGATGCACTGGTTTGCCAATACCCAGGCAGACCGATACGCCAGAGTCCAGTTTTGGTTATACTGCACCTGATCCAGGTCATGTAGTGTCAGCCTTCTACCCCACTGAGATGAGGACCCCTCTTATCAGAGTTCTCCTGAACAATTGGGTGGAAGCCAAAGCTCTGATTGATACAGGAGCAGTTTTCTCGCTCCTGGATCACAAGTTGGCGGTCCAGTTACCCGATTTGGTGCTCATAGAGACTAGGGCTCGCCCCATAGCAGCCAATGGGTCTCCGATTCTACTGCTAGGCGCCGCCAATGTCACGATGACAGTGGCTGATGTCTCTGAACGGATTCAGGTCCAAATTCAAGAGAATTGTTCAGCTGAACTAGTCTTGGGGATGAACTTCCTCCGACAGTTCAATTGAGTCAGCTTGAACTGGGACAAATCCTTTCTTCAGTTCAAGGAACTTCAGGTTCTGTGTGAGGGTCTCATTCACAACCCTCCCTCTGCTCGTGGTGCACTGCCCTTGCAAGAGTTGATTGTCCTTGAACCTCTCTTGCTGATGCAACTTACTGCACATGTACTTTCATTATATGCGAATGTGCCTGAGGTAACTTTCTTCCCTAAGCCCCTCCTGGGACAACAACCCAGTGTATATTTTGCTGGTACTGTGAGTACTGTGACTATCGGTCGCAAACCTTTACAGGTAGTCAACCCAAGTACACACTGCTTCTCTACCTGCACATGACCTTCGATCATGTGCAGATGCACACTGATTCCTCACAGGGATTGGTGGTCAAGTTTGATACCATTCTTGACCGGAAGTGGGTTGAAGCGAATGCTGTGATATCCCCCGATATTTCCTCACAGGACAAGACAGGGTTACTTGACCTACTGGTTGCATTCACTGACCTCTATGCTATGGATGAGAAGGACACAGGCTCCACTGACCTCGTGCATCACAAGATCAGCATGGGTGACACTCGCCCAGTCCGCCGTTTTTTTTGTTGCATGGCGCCCAAGGAAAAAGACCTCATTATACAAGAAGTCAGAGGGCTCCAGGAAAAAGGTATTATCCGGCCTAGTACTTCCCCCTGGGCTACGAATACCATCCTGGTGTGCAAGCAAAATGGGTCACACGGGATGTGTGTTGATTTTTGTGGTCTTAACGGGGTCATGAAAAAAGATGTCTATCCTCTCCCACCAATTGATGACATCCTCGACACACTCAAGGGTATGAAATACTTTACTATCCTTGATCAGGCTAACGCCTACTGGTCTATACCTATTGCCAAGGCAGACAAAGAGAAATTGCCATTTAATACGCCTATTGGACTCTAGGAGTTCAACTATCTGCCTTTTGGCCTCTGCAACGTCCCTGGGACGATCCAACGCCTCATGGACCTGCTTCTCACAGGATTGCAATGGGGTACAGCATTGACCTATCTCGATGACATCTTGGTTTTTGGGAACTCTCACACCGAGATGCTTAAGCGACTGACGGATGTGTTTACGCGTCTCTGTCAGGGCGGAATGATGCTCAGACTGAGCAAGTGCAAGTTTTGGCACTCTGAGGTAGAATATCTAGGCTACTGTATCTCACAGAACGGCCTCAAACTGAATAAAGTCAGATTGGCTGCCATCCAGGATCAACCCATTCCACAAAACGCCAAAGACATCAAGTCTTTTCTTGGTCTTGTGTCTTATTACAGGCATTTCATCCCTGGTTGCGCCTGGCTCAGCGAGCAGCTGACCAAGCTCTTAGGGAAGGAAGTTACCTTCCTGTGGTCAATACCTCAGCAAACAGTGTTCGACGAACTCCGAAGGCTGTTGATGATTCCTTCTTTTCTGCGCCATCTGGACTTTATGAAATCCTTCATCCTTCAAACTGATGCCAGTATTTCCAGGATAGGAGCAGTTCTGAGCCAGTCGGACGATGATGGATACGACCATCCTGTTGCCTATGCCAGTAGAGGGTTAACGGCAGCTGAGAACTACACTATTACGGAGTTAGAGACTCTCACTGTTGTTCATTTTGTCAAGCACTTTTGGCCTTACCTCTTTCAACATGAGGTGGTCATTCAGACTGACCATACCGCTGTTAAGGCTGTATTGGTGAAACCTAACCCTTCAGCCCCGATAGCTCGGTGGGGCCTCCTGCTCACTGAATTCAAACTGACAATTCTGATGCAAAAAGGTCAGTCTAATGGTAATGCTGACGCATTATCAGGCCTGCATGATCCTAATTCCCTTGCCGCCGTGAGTATCGACGATTCTCTCTTATACAGACCCATGGGAAGAGTTATAATGATCTCCGATGAAGCTCAGCGCCTGGTGAGATCATCTCAAATGATCACCGATGGTGCACAGCGTCTGGCGAGGTCAGAGTCTTATGCTGAGATATCACAGGATGTGCAGCACCATGACCTTCTCGCAGCTCAATTTGAGGATATGGAACTAGCCTCCATTCTTAGGTTACTAAAACCCTACGGCAACCAGAATGATGTTAATGGCTACCACCTGTTGGATAACATCCTTCAAAAGTGGACAGGCGAGTCCAACAAGATTGTCATTCCCCGATCAATGGTTACTACCATTATTGAGGATCACCATAATGACATTCTCGCTGGACATTTGGTGCTAAACGTACTGGGAGGCTTATAGCCCGCAGATACCACTGGCCTTCCCTCAGTGCAGACGTAAAATTCTTTTGCCAGGGGTATGAGTGTTGCCAAAGGAATAAACCCATGAGACAAAAGACCTGAGCAGCTCTGAAACTGATCACCATTACGGAGCCCTTTCATCGAGTAGGTGCCCACTGTATGGGGCCAATGACCACTAGTGAAAGTGGCAACCATTTCATTGTAGTCTTTATCAACTACTTTACCAAATGGGTTGAAGCTTTTGCTACTCAGTATATTACTCTGCAAACCATAGCACACCTTTTTGTTACTCAAATTGTCTGCAGACATGGGGCACTGCAGATTCTTCAGTCTGGTCATGGTACTGATTTCACATCAAAACTGATGGCAGAAGTCACTGCCATCTATTCGACTAAGAAAATCCACTCTACGGCTTATCACCCCATGACAAACAGTGAAGTGGAAAGAGCTAATCAAACATTAGCTACACAGCTACTTATGTATGTCCATCAAGGTCGTACTGATTGGGATGAACACCTGCCATATTCTGTGTTTGCCATCAACATTAGCATGAATGAGTCCACAGGATATTCCTTCTTTGAACTCATGTATGGTCCTACGCCTATGCTACCTGTTGATGCAGCACTCTCATTCAGCCCTCCAGCCCATATCTTTGATATTTCCACATATGATATGGAGGTCAAAGGGCATTTTACAAATGCCTTGACCTTGATCCAGAGTCGGATTGAGAAGTCACAGGCAGCTTATGCTTGGTCTTAGGATCCCATGGCACGAGATGTTTCATACAAAGTTGGGGAACAAGTGCTCAAACTGAGCACCACCGGCAAACCTGGTCTTACACCTCAATCGCTGCCCATTTCGATGGGCCATACTTTGTAACGAATGTGAATTACCCTAATGTCACCATTCAGCTTGAAACAGATCAAGAAGATACTGTGCATGTCAATTAGCTTAGACGCTACATGTCACTTGATCAACCATGTGAAGCAGAGGAGATACCTTCCACTTCACAGGTATTCCAGACGGCACCCTTGTTGATTCCATCAACAAGCTGAGATTCTACACAAGATCTCATTGACCCACATCTTGATCATGGGTCTCCAACCCCTGATCAAGTAGCTCTTCTCTTCTTTTTGTCCCCGCTTACGGAAAAGGAGGTCCTTTTTTGGAAGGACCGCTGTGCCACTCACGGAATACCCACTCCTGTTCCATGCTGGATCAGCAGTGTAAAGAAGAGAATGAGCAGCAATCAATGTATCTAAACTAAGGTATTGCTTCATATCACAGGCGCATCCGTGCGATAGCCTACATCTTGCCCCTAAGATTTTTCTTTTAATCTCGTTGTAGATCTCACAGATCAGTCGACAAATGGCAACTCCACGCATCACTATAGGGATCAATTGACCACAGCAACTCCATGCATCACCGACCACACTGATCAATCGACATCAGCAACTCCATGCATCATTGACACAACTCCATTAGTCAGAACACGCCCAAAAACCATTGGACCATTGACCACCTGCCCTCACCTCCACTTGGACGATTGACCTCCATGGACATGTCGCATAAACCTCAACAACACAAGGACGAGGACGCCCTTTTTGGAAGAACCGCAGTGTCATGTGCCCATGAATTTCACTCAATGTCACCTGATTCACATCATGTTTTTCGGTTATGTTTTTCGCCACATTTTTGTTTACAGTAAGTTACGTTAATTTTGCATTTGTTTTTATATTTTACATGCAATTTCTGTGTTTACTTTTTGTGTTTTGTTTCTGTCTCATTTTCGCACTTTATTTCATTATGATTTATTATTTTTCCATTGTGCACGTAGACTACGGTATGTAACCCGCTAGTCAGAATTTCTGTTAAAGATAAGCTCTCCGAGCTCATTGCTGTAATTGGAGCACAATGGGCACCTCTTGTCAGTAAAAACTAGCGATGTTTCAAAACGTGAAATGCCTAGTTGGAAATTCTCGCTAGATGATGTTCATATGTTTAGCATGGAAAGTGAAACTCGCCCCTATGCTTAACGTAGTGAACTGGAAAATGTCCATGTGACCATAGGCATCTTCTGCAGCGATTTCCACTGTAGAAGTTAGCTTGGGTGTGTCTTAGCTCCGCCCAAGGCATACTGTAGATTCTGGGGCCCTTTAAAAGGGCTTGTCTCTTTAATTTTGCACTAATTTTTGGGCCTAAACGGTCTTCTGCATTTTAGCTTACAACTCCGTGTTCGTCAACATCCTTCATTATAAATCTGCATATTTTGCCTGCATCTGCCGCCTTTCTTCAATAAATTTACATATTCGCCTTCAGTGTCCCTTGGGTTCATACGTTACTGTATTCCGACCTAGGAGTTTACCCCATTGCCTGTTGATTGAGAACCCCCGTCGCCTCCCAAAGGAACGTTTGTATCATCACCCGCCGACTTGTGCCAGTTGAGCCCTCCATGCCGAATCACTTTTGGATTACCGTACCTGCTCCCCCGCCGTCCGTGGGACCCACGTTTTGACTGGAGAACCCGTCACTCAGCACAGAGTACTTTGAGAAGAGGATTTAGTGAGTCTTCTCAGGGGTTATTATTGTTGAGGGTATATTTGTGGGAATCCTCCTCAAACCAGCTTTCCCTTGAGACTACCCTTAGTTTAGAAGGCCCTTGAACCCTTAAGGTTAGGGCCAATTAGGAGATTTAGGTTCACAATCGGGTCCCCTACAGTAAGCCATTCCACGAATGGCACAGTCCCTCATTCTCAGTGAATGAGGACTAGGAGTTGCCACCCCTGACCTGGCCGCATTGTCCATTATTCTACAGCTGAACCCTAGGACAAGGCCGAGGTACACCATAGGTTCTCCTGTGGTAGTACCAGCAGGGTTAGGTTCCCTAAGTAGATAGCCACACAGAGCCACTCAAGGGGGTCTCAGGTATGTAAAATTAGAACATTATGATTCCGTTCTTCTATTCACCATGGTTTTTTAACATTTTGAGCCTTGACTAGTAACAAACTTTCACATTCTTTTGTATTCCCAGTGACATTGATTGCACGTCATAGCAGAAATAGTATTCAGTTCATGCGAATTTAGTGTCATACCTGTAAGAAGTCCGACCAGTAGGTGGGGGGAGGGTAAACCAGAAATTTTGGAGGGGGTCCAAAAAATTCTTAAATTTTCCCAAAAAGCACTTTTTTGCCAATTTTCTCTAATTTTTCCCAGTCTGGGGGGAGGGTTGGGTACAGGGTCAATTACAGGTATGTTTAGTAGGCCAATTGAAAAATTTAGGTTTTTTAACTTGGCTTAATGATCTTATGTTTGAAAATTTTTAGCAATCAAATCAAAGAAAACCCGAACATACCTAGAAAAGCCCACAAGTAACAGCTGTAAATATATCTAAATTTGTCAAAAATGTGGTGAAGAACTTAAATTACAACTTATCAAACAGAAAAAAAACAGTTGTAATTGGGGAGCTTCTAAGCCCCGACTGACTCAGCATGCAAAGAAAATCAAAAATAGGATAAACAGGTGCCATTCTGGCTTTAAAAAAAGATTTTCGTGATTGCGGCAAAAAAATTGGGGTTTTTCGACTTTTAGGCTGGTTTTTACCTCCTACAACCGACCTAAGGTCTTGCAAGTATGCAGAAGTAACCGAAACCCAAAAAATTCGCAATCAGAAATTTTGAAAAGTGGGTTTTTGCCAACAAAGCTTGAAATTAGCGCAGAGCACCAGCATACCTGCAAGAGCTCTGAGCAGTTTTTGGGGGGGGGGAAACCAGCCATTTTGGAGGGGGTAAAAAAAGTCGAAAATTTTCCCAAAAAAAACAAAAAAGACTCTTTTTGCCCAATTTTTTTCTAATTTTTCCAAATCTGGAGGGAGGGTTGGGTACAGGATTGGCCAAGTTGGTGGGTTCACCCCCAAACCCTCCCCAATTACAGGATTCAGTACAGATTTATACTATCTAGTTACAAAAAATGGCAGGTGTTAATTTAATGGTAAAAGAAGAAGAAGAAAGAAAGAAAGAGTAGAGTTGTACAGTAAATAATCCCTATGACAAAGAGATTGTCAACTTTTCCCAAAAATGTAACAGAGAACAGGTGTTAATTATTGTATAATAAAATCTGCATTGTGTGTGGGTAAATTGTTGAGTCATCGTTTCTAGACTATTCTAGAAGGTTTCACACATTTTTATGAAATCCTTGTACAATAAGAAATACTATAAAAATAAGAAAGAATATTTTATATGCATAAATATAGGTTTGACCTTAAGAAGAGAAGTTAGTAAGAAAAAGCTTAAAAATAAAAAAAGAAGTGTTAATAAAGTTTGTATCTAGCAGTAAGCAAATGTAATGATATATTTAGGGTATATACTAAAACAAAATTTTATTTTTTTTCTCTATTGATAAAATACAAACAAAATAAACATACAAAAACAGAAGTATAATGTAATTTTCTTAATTTTTTGAGGAATTTTATGTCAAGTTTTTTATCTGTATTTTTGAATTATTTTGAGAAGGTACTTATTGATTTGAAGTTATTCCATTTCTTAAAATTGAAGGTTTTGTTAGTCTTTTAAATACATTTTCCATTTCTTTGTTACATATCATTGTGTTAACTTCACTCATTGCAAAATTCAAAAAGGCTGTTAGATTGAGATTTTCCTCTGCTCTTTTTTTCCTATAAATAAAAGCTTTTGCCAAAATGATTATAATATTAATTATTTCATTATGTTCTGTTTTTACCTCTGGTTCATATCCAAATATTATTCTTTATGAGTAAACTTCATATTCTTATCACCGTTTTTATTTATTATACATTCCAACTCTTTCCATAGAGATTTGACTTGTCGACATTCTAGAAATGTATGTGAAATATCATCATCCCCATTACACTGAAAGCAACCACTGGAATCTTTAATTCTATATTTCACTAATAAGTGTGAGGTGATTATGATGTTATGTAGAATTTTAAATTGTATTTCCTTGCTTTTGTTATTGATACCTAATCTGTATAGCATTTCCCATGATTTGGTGAAGTCCTCGTCATTTAATTCCAGTTTTGCTTTCCATTTTTTTGTCCTGTTGGTATACGGTCTTTCTGTTTTACAAGATATTTCTTTAGATTTTTTATCTGTTTTTTTATCAAAAATGAGTGGTTCGAAATTAATCTCCCTTTTTATCAGATTAGATTCTTTAATTATAGCTTTCCAGGATCTAGGAATGGAATGGATTATTCTTGCATAGTCAAACCATTTTATGTTACATAGTTCCTCTTTTAAATCTTTCCAACTTTTAAAGGTCCAGTCCTCCTTGAACCAGTTGAGGAGATAATTGAATTTTGTTTTTTTGAGGTCATCTAAATATATGTATGTTTTGTTACTTAAGATAAACCTATTATTGTTTATTCTTTGTGCAATTACATCCATTGGAGCTGTAATATTATCAATATCAGTTGTGGGCATTAATGCTTTTAACCGCAAAATCTCTCCATAGAAGGACTCTATGTGTAAACCTAGTGTTTTTAGAGAGAAATTATTGTTCAATAAATTTCCTAGTCAACCTATTTTATCTAGAGGTTGGAGGGTCAAGTTGTTCCATTTTCCAGGTTCCAGCATTCTTAATAGCCATTTCGCTTTCATCTGTTGTATCACAATTTCAATATCTGGGACCTTTATTCCACCTTTATCATAATCTTGTATTAGGACATCATGCTTTATTTTTGGTTTATGTCCATTCCACAGAAAATTCTTTAATAGGGTTTTTGGTTTAGTGATTTTTGTCAACAGGCAAGTTTGTCAGACTGTACAAAAGTTTCAGAATAATTATGTAGTTCCATACTGCAATATATCAAATGTCTTGATTGCCACAATTTACACTGTTCCTTGCATTTCTCAAACTTATCTTGAAAGTTTTCCTTGTACATTTCTTCTTCATTATATGAGAATGTGATGCCTAGTATTTTTACACTATTTCACTGCTATTTAATTTTCCTTTTTTTGTTTTATTTTTCCCTATTCCTAATATTTATGTTTTATTTACATTGATTTTCAAACCAGAGTGGGATGTGAATTTTTGAATTAATTTCCGTGCTTCACTATAGCCTTCTTAGTTTCTTGCTAATATTGTAGTATCATCAGCATAATGCAAACTTTATGTACTTGATCATTTACTAGGAGTCCTGAGAATCTCAGTTAGTTCCTTAGCATATGCGCCATAATTTCCATGGCACAGATAAAAAGATAAAGTGATATTGGGCACCCTTGCCTTACACCACAATGTAGTTCAAAGCATTTAGTTGTCAAACCAGCATTTATAACTACAGCTTGGGAATTTTCATACAAAGCTTCCATCCATGTTATATATTTTTTCCAAAGTTAAAAGCTTCTAGTGTGTTAAATGTAAACTGCCTATTTAAGGAGTCAAAGGCTTTTTCTATATCTAGT
This sequence comes from Romanomermis culicivorax, assembly GCA_963922205.1. Taxonomy (NCBI): domain Eukaryota; kingdom Metazoa; phylum Nematoda; class Enoplea; order Mermithida; family Mermithidae; genus Romanomermis; species Romanomermis culicivorax. The sequence continues at coordinate 1,155,512 of CAWUHX010000030.1, forward strand.
GATATTAGATATCCACTATCATCTCTGTCCTCATAGTATTCGATCAAGTCTGGCAAATACCTTATATTCTCACCAATATATCTACCTGGTACAAAGCCTTTCTGATCTTCATTCATAATGTGTTTTAAGTTCTTTTTTAGTCGTCCTGCTAAGATTTTGGCCAATATTTTATAGTCCACATTCATTAGTGATATAGGTCGCCAATTTGCCAAGTTCCCCAAATCTTTTTTTGGTTTAGGAATTAAAGTTATCACACTTCTTCCTTGAGATCCAAAGTTGATCAATATAGAACGAAAATTCGTAGCACTCTTTCAAAAATTTTGCTCAAATATCCCAATATTTTTATGAAACTCGACCGTGAGGCCATCATCTCCAGGTGACTTACTGCTTTTCATGCTGTTCAAAGCATTCTTATATTATTCCAAAGTTAGCTCTTTTTCCAATTTATTTTTTTGTCCTTCTGATAGTTTTGGTAATGCCTTTATATCTTCATCATCTAGAAGGTTGCATAGATTTGATGGCAAGTCTTTTCCCTTATATAGCTTGCTGAAATAGTTAAAAATTCCTTTGAGTATATCTTCCGATCTATCCAGTTAAATGCATTCATCAGATTTAAGTTTAACAATTGTTTTCTTGCTATAATTTCGTTTTTCCATGTTCATAAAATATTTTTTAGGTTTCTCTCCATACAAGTGCCATCTTGTTTTTGCTCTTTCAATCATAAATTTTGCTTTTTCCTTCATCTCTTTTTGGAGTTTGTCCTTGATCTGTAGATACTCACCATTCTTATCAACTGAATTTTCCGATGTGGTTTCAAATGTTTCGAGTTTCAGTCTAAGTTCTGCCTCCTGGTTTCTCCTCGAGTTTGCTCTCTCTTTTGAGTACTTCATTGTATTCCATTGTATTTTATACTTTAAGTATTCCCATGCTGCTGAACGATCTAAGTTTTGCTCTTTACACTCTATATTTGTTTCTTCTACAATTCTCATAATGATTGTGTTAAAGTTTTCGTCTTCAAGTAAGGAATTATTGAGGTGCCAGTATCCTGGTCCAGCTTTTTTGTTTAGCTTGCTAATGATATTTATAACAATAGCAGTATGATCCGACTGAAGTCCTGGAATTACATTACATGTAACAGTTTCATTGATTAATTCATCTGAAATTAGGAAATAATCCAGTCTACATTTAACCAGATGTGGTTTAATTTGACTCCAGGTATATCTTTTTTGATTTGGAGTTTTCCATGTGTAGGCATCTGATACTTGCAGTGAATTCATATACTCTTTGAGCTTATGGACAGATGTCTTTTTGTTACATGAAATGTTACCTCCAAGTTTGTCTTTTTTGGTGTCAATCACTACATTCATGTCCCCTCCAATTATTATGGGGGAATCTTCAATGTTTACGTTTTATTTCTGTATATCTCATCCCAAAATTTGATCTGTTCTTTTTCTCTTATGGGGGGTAGACGTTCACTAAAACAAAGAGAGTATCTTCAATTTTTAGTTTGAGAATTTGAAATCTTCCTTCGTCATCTTTTTTGGTTTCAACTATTTCAAAATTGAATGTGTTATTGAGTAAAATTGCTACTCCCCTTGAATTTGATTCACCATGTGAGAAACAAAGATGTTTCTTCTGTAGGCCCACCCCCCACTGGAGGCCTGGCTGTTTTTCTATTTCCACTGAAAAATGTGTCTCTTGTAAAAAAATTATGTCAGTCTTATCTTCCTTACAATAATTCAATATTGACCTTTTCTTCACCTCATTTTTTCCTCCTTTAATATTCAAAGATAGTATTCTCACATTATAAGCCATTCACAACAAATCGACTATTGCAGTATCATTATCATATTACTCATGTTCTGTTCATTTTCTTCCCTTGTTACGGGCTACAAGGTCTTTTTGCTTTTGTATCATAGTTTAGAGGTCCACACTACTGCAGTCAAAATGCACACTACTGCACTCAAAACTGCACTACTGCAGGCAATTAAGATGATGGTGCATCTATTTCAGCACCTTTTCATTTTGAGACTAGACGATTGTATTTCATGCAGTCTTTTTTAAATTAACAACAAAACAAACAAGAATTCAAAATCGAAAAAAATTAGTATCATAGAGCAACAATAAACGAAAAAAATTAAGCAATACTTTATTTTTCTTTTTCCTTCGATTTTTGTTTTTCTTTCTGGCTCGCCCTCTACTGTTTGGTCAAATCTGGTGCAACAATAATTGGAGGTTTCCAAAATTTGTTCTGTTCAGCCAAGTTTTTTCCATTGGCTAAAATAGTTTCTTTGTCTTCTAATCCCATCAAATAGACTTTGATATTGATCCAATTTCCAGGGCTCTTTGACTCATGATATCGCATCCATTGGATTTCGAGATTTTTCGCCCAATCTTCAGGTAGATTAAAAACTTTGTGGCGAAATTGGCCAATTTTTTCACGCTTTTTTGCATTGTTTATCTTTTGATCCATGGGACTCAGATCAAGCCGAAAGGAGAAAAAGAAAAAAGAAATAAAAGAAAGACAGACAAGTGAAAGATGAGCTAAGTTTCATGTAAATAGATAATGCTGACGTAAGGGTTCGCTTGCTTTCTGTCCAATCAAAGTTTTTTGACTCATATGGATATCCACTTAGAGAACATTAATTGAAAACTGCAGATCACAATTAGATTGAGGGACAATTTCATGATTTTTGTTTCTCATGCTTGCTGACGTTAAGGTGATTATTTTTTTATTTCTGCTCTTGCAAAGATCAAAACTATTCCTACTGCCAATTAATACCTTCTCCTCTTATTGCTTTCCCACACTTTCTTCTAGATATATCTTACTGGATAGTTAAAGATCCAGAACCCCTTGGATTTTGATTGACTTTCGAGTTGTTTAACAGTCCTCCCAAGTTCACTGGTTTGCTCTTCTAGGTTTACTAATTGCCTTTTGATAATCGGTTTCTTCATCACCATTTGAGTTCATCTGTTTTTGTTTTGAATTGTTCATTTCTTCAGAATTTTGCAGCTATTAATTATCCACAAATTATTCGCCACACTGTTTCACTGATAAATTACCATATATAGTTGTACTACAACGAGGTTGATGCAAATTTACGCAGAGAGACACCTATAAACAACCATGCAGAAAACCGAAAAAAACTTACTATGCAAAATTCTCCACAAAATTTTATTTCAATTCAAATAAGTTTTTAATTTTAGTGGCTATGAATAGAGGTGGCAGATGTGGTGGTCGTTGAATATGTGTATACATTTATTTTATGTAAATAAAATTTTTGCAGAAAAATTTTAAATTTTGATGATTTTTATTTTTCAGGTGCTTAATTTTATTGAATTTAATTTTGTATATATTTTTGTGTTTTATCATATTTTATGAAAAAAACAAAATTAAATTTAAAAAAAATAATTTTCTTAATTGTAAATTATGTTAGTGGTTTTTGATCTGGAGTTTTTGGTGGGTCTTCTACTGGAAAAAAGGAAAGGGTTAATGTAGAAGAAAAACATGTCATTATGGTAGAATAATTAGAGGAGAATGAAATGTTGAGACCATATGAAAAATCAATGCATAAAAATGGTAGGGTGTTGTTCATATTGAGACTTGTTGTCTCTTATAGAGTTTTCTGTAGGTCTTAGCATGAAAAGGTGTGAAATAATTGCGGTGGGGTACTGTAGAAAGCAAAAACAACCATCTTTGCTGTAGTAATTAGAGATGAGGTAGATTGAAGGACCAGGTCAAAAATTATAGTTAATGTGAAGAGATAGTATGAACAACAAAACTATAAATGTTTCTTTTTATTATAAAGAATAAGAATGTATATGATATAGATATATAGTATAGTTAAATACTATAATCAGTAAAAGTTTCACGATTTTTATCAATCATCATGAGGGAGTCAAATTCTGCGTATATAAGTGCTTCAACACCTCTATTAGGTATATCTTCTCCAAAGTTCATTTGTACTTCATGTATGAGTTCCCAAAAATTACCATCCATACCACCAGGAGTCAAATCAAAAGCAAAAATTGCACTATGTGCTGTAAAAATATTTCCAGTAATTTTATTACCCTTTTTATCTGTACCAATCCCTACACCTTCAAATAATTATAAGGAAGTACCCAAGGTTGTAGTACTACTAGTTATTCTAATCTCGTTTAATTCAAAATACTTAAAATTGAAGGGGCTCTGCTGATAATCACCCCTAGCAGCAGCACCATCAACAAGTGTGACAATGAGTCAACAAGGTAATGGGCCTGTGAATAGAGAGTTTGGAGGTGCCAAGCTATGATCAGCTTTTATATATAGAATAGTAAAATGACATCGCTGAATAGGGTATTCTGCAGCCATATTTTGTAACATAGATTCAATATCTAAATTAATATTATCTAGAAACTTCAACTTTTTTAATAAATTAAGACATTTTTTTAACTTTGATTTTGCATGCCTCATTGTCAGTAGATTTAAATTTCTGCAAACAAAAATCATCTCTATGTTGATATAAATCAATTTTCATGGTACATTGATTCAATAAAAAGTGTTCTTGCATAAATAAATCAGCATGTATGAGAGACATTAACTCAAGGAGAGTACTGTTTTTAAACATTCACACTCTTTCCAAAGCACCCTTGTTTTTCTTTATATCAAGAACATCATCATTTTCAAAAGTATAACCAGCAGCTGTAATGTGCGTCAATTTAGCATCAGGACCGTAGTTCAATTCCATCTCTAAATAAGCTCTGTAGGTGTGTCTATCTCTGCTAAAAATTTTAAAATGTAAAAAATATGCGCACATACATACATATAGTTATCATAAAACTTACCTGTCAGATATTAATTTTCCATTTAAATAAATTTTGATTCATTTAAAAAGTGTTTTGCGGATTAGAATAATTGGTCCTACAACATTTTCAATTCAGTTGTTGTTGGCATCAAGGTTAAATTGCAAGCACTGCCATTAGCCTTTGTATTTTGAATAGTGAAATACATAAAATTTTCGGATAAATCTAGCATATATGAATCAGGTGAAACAACAAATTCATATGGTCCTTCATTAGTACAAGGATTCTAGAGCTGAATTTCTGACCAAAAACTTCTACGAATAGCTACCTGTGTTGGAGGTACAGTAAATAAATCTAATTCAGTTTTACTACTAGGAGACGATGCAGCATCAATAAATTTACTTATTTCGAATAGATATCCTTGAAACTGATTACTGTACGTGGAGTCTTTTTTAAGAATGGGGAATGTCATTTTAGATGTTTATGTTTATGTTGTTTTAGATGACGACTATGATTCAACTTTTTATTGCTCTTTATATGTACTCTAGAATTTATATGTTTACGCTTCCTTAGACTTTTTCCTTTCTGAATGCAATCACCCCTCTCATGTAATAAGTTTCTTGCTGCTCTTTGTCCATAATCGGCAACACTTTCTTTAATAGAACATCCATCTACCATATTGCCTGAAATTTTAGAACCTGTAGCAAGTGCATGCTTTCCTGCTGACTTTAACAAAGGCATACCTAGATGCCATAAACTCTTGAAAAAATTACCCAATCTTGCAACTTGGTGTCTATAATAAAAAAAGGTATGCTGCTCTAAAACCTTTCAATGCACCACCTAGTTATTGATTATCTTGTATGCTATGTTGATAAATCTTGACCCAGTAATCAACAGTTTCAGGAACATATACTGTATGCATATCTGGTTTCATAAATTAAAAAAAATAAATAAATTAATTAATTAAGAGCATTCACAAAAATTCAACACGACAAGGACATGTCCAAATGCAAATGAATGAATAAATGATTGTGAAAATTCAATACTATTATAGGAATGAAGGACTAAGTTGCACGAAATGTAACTTAACTATATCGTTTCCAGATTGAAAAGGTATAAATTCATTCATAGTATTTTTTATATTAATTTTAAGTACAGTAATTTATTTCAATTGAATGGGTACATAATGAGGTGTTTTCTATGACCAACTTATGATATGTTTGTATTTTCCTTGCACATTCACTTTACCTAAAAGTGGGGCTAAATTATTTTCAACAATTTGATCCTCAATAATATTACACTAAAGATAAAGATTCTGTGAACCATTTAAATTTGGTGGCTAAATTCCTAACATATATAATTGTTTATTTCCTGGATCAGCAAGAAAAACAGACTTGGGTGGTGGAATATGAGCATTAGAATTACGAGGCTTGTCTCCAACAGTATATAGATTAATATTTACACTTCTATTTAGAAAGTCCTCAGCAGTTGCATCAGAAGCAGTGTTAGTAGCACTAAAACCTAGAATTTCCATTGAATGATTGCTTGGATCGATTCTATGCAAACTTGTACCACTTTTTATTTTTAAATTAACCAATCCTCATCATGTGAAAACATGATTTCAATGTCTGTTCCCGCAATCACTGCTCCAATTTTCACATTCAATTCCTCAATTAAATCAGCTACACTAAATTAATTTTTCCAAAAACTATTACTTCTATTTCTTTACCTTTAAAAATCATTCTTTGCAATTGAACCAACAAAATCTAAGTTTTCCACAACTTGATTTGCCAGAAGAAAGATCAACCAATGAATGTGTCAATATTTTGTCCACAGAAACAATAGAGGAAATTGTCAAGGTTGTAGAAAAATTGATGAAAATAGCTGCATTAAGAAAATGAATGAAGTCTATACAATAATTGCATCTTCCCATCATGAAAGTCCAACGTCTCAGCCCCATTATGCAGCTAATAAGGTGGAGAAATTCACTTGTTAATCAGATTGGTAACTCAATTTTACTAAATTCATTTCTTATAACATTTAGTACCTGTGCAGAACTGTAGACTGCTGTGAAAGTGTTGTGGAGGGTTTTGGCATTTTTTGTAAAGAGTGTGTCAATTTTGAAAAAGATCAGCAAGTGCAATCAAGAAAGATCCTGTCGAGACACCAAGGAGGCCTGGGGATGATGGCCAATGAAATTGTAAAAGATTTTTCATTGTGTGTAATTGGAAGTGCTGATGTGCGGTTGTGTTTTTGTGTGTGATAGGTTTATTTTTGGAGAGTGAAGCAGAGGGTTGTATAATTTAGTAAATTCAAACCACATGTGTGATCTAGGTTGAGTCAAACTATTTGGAAAATAGTTTGAGTAATCCAGTTCAACTCCAAACAGGGTAAGTTGTTGCATTCTGAGTTTCCGCACCGAAAACCTTAAATGACTGGAGGGACGTTCCTTGGATAAATTGACACAGTGCTCTCTATGAGCCTGTCAATCACCTACTTTTGATTATGGTTGCGTGAAATTCATTTGACACTCCGGGTGTCCGATATACAGCGTTCTACACACTTTCTATGTTCCATACATCTCTTCTTCAAACACACATGATAAATCAAAACTGGCATACAACTAATTGGTGACCGTACCAGCACGTTTGAAGGTTGAGGAAACACCAAAATTTGTGAAAAATCGAAAATCCGAAAAACTACTAGATTCGACCCAAAAAATGGACAAAAATGGCATGCGTCGCTCTACTGCTATGGGCTATGAAAAAGATTTCTACAAGTAACTAGCAAATCCTGATGACTGAGAAATCGACAATTTCAACCATTTAAAAGTGAATATACCACTTCTCTATGAAGCTGACAAGTGTAATTTTCATGTACTGCAAACATCTGCTCCACGAAAAACTGGAAAAATTTCGCGGTCGATATCTCCAAAAATTGTCAAAAACTGAAAATTCAACTTTCTAAAACTGAAACAGAAGGAAACTGATGCTCGAAAAATCTTCGATAATGATGTGTATATAGATGTAATGCAAAAATGTGATGCAGAAATGATAAATTTTTGGGTGATGCTGCTAACCCATTGAGCAAAATTGTCACGCTAGCGACTCAACAGCAAAAACTCCTCAGAGAATATAAAACAGAAATCGAAGAGATAAGGTCTCAGAGAAAAGAGCTGGGGAAACCAAATGTTCCTGAAATCAAAAATATCATGAGACCTGCGGACTCTTATGCTCAGTCTCCAAAATCATCAAAACCGAAAAACACTATCAGTGATCGAAAAAGTCAACTCAGCTTTCAAGGCATAATCCATGAGGATGATGATCTGATCATCCCCACACAATCAATTGACCCCTCTAACGCACTAAATGGGCTAAACTCACAGATAAATTTTCCATCTATTCCGCCTTCTCAGGTGAATAGATCTTTAACCAATGTTGAAATGAGCTTTTTGTAAAAAGATAGGGCCACAAAAATTGGACAATTCGACCAAAAATCAACAAGTTCTAATCTTCTTCTTTGTGATCGAAAATGAGTTTGGCCTTGATTCCTCCAAATACCTGAAACTTCACACTTTGCGTCACTTGACTTGCGATGGTGCTCTAAACACCATATGAGATGTTCAATCGTACGATGAAGCAAAATGATTCTGATGTGCATGAATGCTCCAAATTGTGACCAAGATACGCTCCAATGCGAGCTACAATCTATCCCTCTATTTCAAACCAAAGATCCATCTGCATTGCTAAACAGAATCAGCACATAGGTACATTTACTGTACTATGACAGAAGTGTTCAGTATTGCAATAGAAAAGTTATCAAAACTTTTCTTTGGAAAATGCCGGAAATCTACAGTCTCAATTGATGTTAGTACTCTAGAAATGATCACCGATTTAGGGATTGCCATTGCAAACGTCCAGAAAATTCAAGGAGCCAACAAAAAGATGACTGTGAGAGTAGAACAACCTATACTGGTCAACAAACTCGAAAATCCGTCTGAACAGCAACCATCTCAGTCATACTTTAGAGATGATTTGAAACATTGTTTTAGAGAAAACTCTTGCTCCTGAAATAGAAATGACTCCAGAAAGTGAAATACCTTAAGATTTCAAGAAAATCCGACTTCGACAATGACTAACCAGCTCGAGGAAAGCATGAAATGGATCCTAGAAAAATTCGGAATTCAAGAAAACTTGCAAAATGGTAGCAATTCCAAAAAACAAAGATCATGATTTGAGCGATTTGATCGAGGAACGAGTCCAAATTTCCGAAATAGAGAAAACATTCCTATACAGGATTTCTCTCAGAATCGAAATTTTCAATGAAATCAGTCAGGTGATTAACTGTGGAAATACGGCACCTATCATGGTCACTGTATTTTGAGCAAAATAACTGATTCTACAATGGCCATAATCAAAACTATCAGAGAGATGTAGCGAACATTTCTCTATGTGATTCCGTAGCAAACATTTTCTCTATGTGACAAGAAAAGATAATCGAGAAGCACTACTATTATCCAATGAATAGCTCACGGTCTGCACAGACTCAGCTAGCTTCTCCGCAACCATTGCAGCAAATTTTGCCAATAGAAAATAAAATAGTGTCTCATTCACCTAAACCTTTTATTCCGATGAAACCAACAACTAGCATGGCTAATATGCTTGAACCGACTGAAACGTCCAAAGCTACAAACCTTTTCATTGCTCCTGGAATCACTGATTTCACAATCGAAAAATCTACAGAACCATGGATTGTGAGATCTAGTGTGTGCCAAATAGAAGAATGTTCGCAAAAAGACATCAAACTTTTGAGCTCATACACTCCTATGCCGCCAGCTTTTCACATCAATGCCGAGATCGGAAAAAAACAAAATGAAAGTGCTAATCAATAACAGTGCACAGTGTTCAGGCATTTCCTCATGTCTAGCTCAACGCTCTTTGGGGATAGACTACGATTTGCTAGAAACATCTGCTCAGATAAAAGTCGTGGATGGTGCAATTGTCGATGCCTGAGGTCCTATAATTTTCAAAATCAACTCATCTTTCGGAATGCATCTAGTATAATGCAGGGTACTACCTACTGCTGGAGAGCAATGCCCCCTAGGAACAGATTTCCTAGTACATCCCAGTGTATGAGCCGTAATCAACTTTCATGAAAATTTCATTGGAATTGGAGACGTTCAACAAGAACTAAATCTAGTTTTGAAACTGATCGAAAAAGCGCCCTATGCTGAAGTATTTTCTAATACTTCCACAGGACAAAGTCATACACAAATCTTAAAAATCGACAAATCGCTACTGATTTTGAACATTTCGTCATGTTAGGTAGAACGAAACTGCCAGACTTGGGTTAATGGGAAAATCTTCCCTTTCACAAATGATAGCTTCAAAAACGTCATAGTTCAGCCAATGAAATTCAGAGAAGAAAACTTTGAATGTCCGATCAAACAGGCGATAACCAACATAGTCCTAAGCAAATGTCCACTATTATTCATCAATAATAATGCCAATGGAATCCACCTACAACCTAACCAGCTTATCCCTGAGGTTAAAGTCAGGCTCAAAGAACCGAAAATGACTGTCACATCGCTAAGCGATCACGAAGATGATCATGAACCAGCTGAACTGGTAAATGATCAGTGGACTAAATCGGAACAAGAAAAACTTCAAGTTGCTCTAAAAAAATGGCCAAAAAATCGAACATCAATGATGAAGATAGGGAGATCGCTATTGAAGTCTTCAAGCAAAATCGCCATGTTTTCAGTCTCCCTGGAGATCTACCTACTCTAACTCATGAGTCGATGGTCTCCATAGACACCGGCAATGCCAAACCAATCACAAAACTCTACTATCGCATGCTGATAGAACAGAGGCCAATGGTCTGTCAGAAAATTCAAGAAATGCTAGAAAAAGGTTTAATAGAACCTTCCCGCTCACCCTAAGCTGCGCCTATGTTTCTGGTAACCAAAAAGGATGGAAGTTGGCGACCTGTTGTTGACTATCATGGTATAAATGAAGTCACACTGAGCAATAAATTTAGGATTCCGTGAATTGACGATTATCTAGATGTTTTGGGAAATGCACGATTCTTCTCAACTCTAGATTTAAAAGCAGGGTACTGGCAAATTCCTCTAGACATCCCTTCACGCGATAAAACAACTTCGGTTAGCCAAAAAGGCTTATTCCGATTCAAAGTCTTATGGTTCAGTTTGAAAAATGCTCCCACCAAATTTCAAAGACTCATGGAACGGATCTTGCATCCATACATCTGGAAAAGTTGTCTCATCTACATGGACGTTTTTTCATGAATGTGTGATGATCATCTCGAGTGTATTCAACTGATCTTCGAAGCTCTCCCTGACATAAATATAACCTTACAACCTGATAAATGTGAATACATACCATAACAAGTGAAGTTTCTTGGCCATTTGCTAAGCAGAAATGGCATTTCCCCTGATCCCGAAAAGGTCTCAGTGATCATAAACTATGAGATACTGAAAACAGTAAAGGATCTTCAAAGTTTTTGGGGTCTTGTCCAGTGGTGTAGACAATTCATAACAAATCTTGCCACCCTTTCGCAACTGCTTTACTAATTTCTACGAAAAGACACAAAATATGATATAAAGGAAGAACACCATGCAGCTTTTAATGAGATTAAAACATCAGTAACCTCAACTTCTTTTTTGGGATATACCATCTATAATGACGAAAAATCGAGATTCATCATACAGACTGATGCTAGCACAACTGCTATCAGCACGATTCTATATCAAGAAAACGAAAATGATTAATGGGTCATCGCTTAAAACAGTTTTATCGGATGTAAAAACTCATTATAGTAGGACTGAATGTGACTGTCTCCCAATCATAGAAGCATTCCCATGGTACAGACATTATGTCTACAGTCAAAAAATGATGGTCAGAATTGACCATAAACCCTTGCAATGGATCAAAGAAGACAAACATCGAAACTTGTGACTCCAAAATTTCACGGTGAAAATTCAAGACTATGATTATCATGTCGAATGCTTGTGCTGACTTTCTGTCATGAAATGAGCCTCATTCTAAACCAAAATCGATGTCGAAAACATTTCGGGAGCAGAAGAAAACTAGCACCATTGTCACAAGATCAATGACTCGAAAAGAAGAAGATGGAAAACTTCCTTTACAGGATAAATTGCCTACCTTCGAAAAGGACTTCCAGCAGCCTGAAAAACGTCTAGTAATGCTAGAAACGTCAGAAGAAATTCAAGAAGCCCAGAGAAAAGATCCATACATCCCGAAACTTTTGAAAATTCTTGAGCAGAAGCAAATCTCTACGATTTCATCCATGTTCTATCTGAAGACGACATATTATATCGAACTTTGAAACAAGCTAACACAGCTTCGGCCATAGTAGTTCTGACTACTTTAATCGAAAGCATTTTGTTTCGATTCCAATTTTGAGCCATCAGGGTCACAAATGCACTACTGTGATGATCCATCAACACTTTTGGTGGCCGAAAATGGAAGAATCAATCATAAAATGGATCAGAATGTGCAAAACTTGCCAGCAAACAACTTCACAGTTGCCGAAACCAGCACCGCTTTTGCTGATACAACCAAAATATCCATTTGAGATCATTGCGACTGACATCGTAAATATTTCTCCTCTCAGTGAGAAAAGATCGCAAGTCATTGTCTTCCGAGACTATTTCACCAAATGGGTAAGCACTCATTTGATCCCGGATCAAAAAGCAGCCACCATCATCGAAAGTTTCATAAATAATGTAGTTTTGATTCATGGAAGCCCGAGATACCTGCTATTGGACCAAGGTTCAGGCTTCACTTCCAACTTGATGAAAAATATCGCAAAACTTCTGAAAGTCCAGAAAATCAATACAACTGTGTATCACCCGCAATGTAATGGTATGGAAAAAAGATTCAATCAAACGTTGATTTCTCAACTAAAGAAATTCACCACTGAAGATCTAGACAACTGGTAGCAATATTTGCCTTTCACGATTTTTGCTTATAATGCTGTTCCTCACACAGCTACTCACTTTTCACTGTTTTGACTCTCGCAAGGGTATGAACCCAGAATCACTATCGATTTCAACTGTGCAAAAAGCCTAACGTTACCGCTAAACTATGATGTGTACCAGTATATCTTCACTCAGGCACAGCTAATGCTGTATAGTGATGTCCTAAAAAACATGAAAACTGCGTCTGATTTGCATAAACGATACTTTGGTATAAAAGTCAAACAGTGAAAATATGATCTAAATGATCTGATACTGCTAGTAAACAGCAAAAAATCCATGAAAATCGACAAAGATTTTATCGGACCTTTCATAGTGGTCGAAAATTCTGAAATCGCTAAAAACGTCATAATGATCGACAATTTAGATTGTACTGGACAATCTCAGGAGGTCTCACTTTTGCAAGTTGAGCCATACATGCCTCCTACGGCATTGGCAATTCTAGAATCGGATGACAGTTATCCTCCAAAGCTAGAAAACGATTCAGAAAATTTGTAAATATATTCGTAATTATTTGACTAACCTATTTATTTTTATATTTATTAACAAAATTGTGATAATCGTTCGTTTATATTTTAATCCTAAAAATTGTCAATGAGCATAAAATTGTGAAAAACACGCTAAACGTGCTACAGCAGGATTCTGAGTGGAGTGAGTGAATGGAATGCATGTAGATGATGAGAATAGCCACGACCAATCGAACAAATTGACCTTCCCTGAGAAGCAGCACAACTCGAAAAAAGAATATTCCAATTAAAAAAGTGTGCACCATAGATTTATCTTCCTTCAGTCCCACTCAATCTGAACCTTACATTTTTCTGATATGTGCATGAAATTTGATATCATGGTTAACAACTTTCCACTTTACACCTTCCTTCTTTAAAGCAAGATTTGGGCAACTTATTTTCATTCTTCAAATCTTGCAACTTGCCGAGCAGTAGTATTGTTGAAGTATTCCGATACTGATCAAGTATAAATTCGAAAATAAAAATATGACGGGCGAAAGTGAAGGGACCACGTCACAAGCATTGACATTGGTTTTGTCATTGGTCACTCCACCACTGATGTTCAAATAATATTTCAACAATCAAGATCCTTATGCAATGTATCAATGCAAACAACATCCTCAGGACGATCGTTTTTTCTTTGCTGACGGTAAGTTCTGCAAATTCCAAAATTCTTAAAAAATATAGAAACTCTGGGTTTCTCTTTCCCTGGGAAGATTATATTGATCCCTTTGTTGTGGAGCAATTGGACATATTTGCAAAGTTTGTGTAGCGTTCAAGAAAAGATCGGCAAGTTCGAAAAGGAAAGATCGTGACGAGACCCGCGAAGAGGCATGGCTACGATGTGAAGAAATTATGAAAATTTTTTCGATCAGATTTCGTTTGTACTGTAGCCCAGACGGCTGTGTTTTCTTGTTTGTCTGGAGAGAGTGTGAGGCGGCGATTTGTACATTAGTAAATTGTGTGGAGAAAGTGTGTTCTAGGTTAAGTCAAACTATTTGGAAAATAGTTTGAGTATTTGGGTGAAACTCCAAAGTGGTTAAGATAGCAGGGCCCGGGTTTCGGCATCCAAAAACCTTTGACGACCTGAGCGAAGATCCCTGGACAAATTGACACAGGGCTCTCTACGAGCCCGTCAATCTCCTGCGTACAATTATCGTTGCGTTAAATCCCTTAAACACTCCGAGTGTTCCGTTTCTAGCATTCTGCATGCTCTTCTAGGTTCCGTACGTCTCTTCTAAAACGCGCGATAAATCGTCAAGCTACACAGCATAATTCTCATCTGCGTCGTCGTTTATTCTCAATTTCTCACCCACGACATAATTTGGTGACCGTACCAGCTCGTCTAAAGGCTGAGGAAATGCTGAAATTTGCGAAAATCCGAAAAATGGAAGAAAACCACATGCGTCGCTCTACAGCGCTAGGTTACGAAAAAGGTTTCTACAAGAAACTAGCCAATCCCAACAATCTAGAAATCGAAAATTTCGACTGCCAAAACGCGAATCTACCACTTGTCTGTGAAGCAGATAAGCGTAATTTCGATTCACCGCAAATCTTGGCTCCACTAAAAACGCGAAAAACTTCACGATCTCTATCTCCGAAAATCGTCAAAATCGAAAATTCAAGTTTCCAAAACCGAAACCGAAAGAGACCGATACTCGAAAAATCTTCAATAATGACGCATATATCGACGTAATGCAAAAATTCGATGCCAAAATGATAAATTTTCATGGCGACGCTACTGACCCGTTAAGCGAAATGGTTACGATAGCGACTCAGCACCGAAAAATACTCGAAGACTACAAAGCCGAAATCGAAGCGATGAGAGCTCAGAAAGAAGAGCTATCAAAACCAAACATTCCTGAAATTGAAAATATCGCAAGACCTACGAGCTCTTATGCTCAGTCTCTAAAATTGATAAAACCGAAAAAGGTCACTAGCGATCGAAAAAGTCAACTTAGTTTTCGAAGTATAATCGATGATGATGATGATCTAATCATCCCAACACAAACGTTTGACAAACACTAACGCGCTAAATGCGCTAAACTCTCAGATAAATTTTCCGTCTATTCCACCTTCTCAGGTGCATAGATCTTTCGCCGATGATGAAACGAGAATTAAGACTATCTGTAAAAAGATAGCGCCGCAAAAACTAGATAATTCGACTCGAAATCAACAAGTGTTGAAATTCTTCATTGCCCTCGAAAACGAGTTTGGCCTCGATGCCTCTGAATATGTAAAACTTCACACCTTGCATCGCTTGACTTGCGATGGTGCTCTGAACACCATATGAGATGTCCGATCCTACGATGAAGGGAAACAGATTCTGATGTGTATGAATGCACTGAATTGCGATCAAGATACGCTCCAATGGGAGCTCCAGTCTATCGCTCCATTTGAAACTGAAGATCCGTCAGCTTTCTTAAATCGAATCTGCACCTACGTACATCTACTGTACTATGACAGAAGCGCTCAGTATCGCCATAGAGAAGTTATCACAACTTTTCTTTGGAAAATGCAGGAAATTTACAGAGTCTCGATTGATGCGAGTGCTCTAGAAACGATTACTGACTTAGCTATAGCCGTCGATTACTGACTTAGCTATAAAATTCAGCGAGCAAATAAACAGTCAACTGTGAGAGTAGAACAACCTATACTGGTTAATACACTCGAAAATCCGTCAGAAGAGCAACCAGCTCAATCGCGTTTCAGAGACGACTCAAAACCTCGTTTCAGAGATAACTCTCAATCCGGAAATAGAGATGACTCTAGACAGCGAAATAGTGTGAGGTTTCAAGAAAATTCGACTCTAATAAAGAGGAAAGAATTGGAAGAAAGCATAAAACGAGTCCTAGAAAAGTTCGGAATCCGAGAAAATTCGCAAAATGCTAACAATTTCGAAAATCGAAGATCGCGATTCGATCGCAGGACGAGTCCAAATTTCCAAAATAGAGAAAACATTCCTATACCGGATTTCTCTCAAAATCGTAACTTCCAAAGAAATCAGTCACGTGAACAACCGGTGAAATACTGCACCTATCATAGTCAGTGTAAACATGACAGTTCCGAATGCTATCAATTGAAACCACAGGCTTCTCAGCCTCGGCAACAGCAACCGAATCATCAATGGCAAAATAACCATAATTGGCGTCCTCATTTTCAACAAAATACGCGTAACTACACGCTCAATCAGAATCAAAATTTTGACTGAAATAACCGATTTTTCAATCGCGATAATCGAAACTATCAGAGAGATGTTGCAAACATTTCTCTCTGCGATTCCGAATCCAGACAAGAATAGATAAGCGAGAAGCACTACTACTATCTGATGAATAACTCACAGTCTATACAGACTCAGATAACTTCTCCGAAATCTTCGCAACAAGTTTCGCCATCAGAAACCAAAATGGTGTTTAACTCACCTAAACCTTTTGTCCCAATGAAGCCGACGACTAGTACAGCTAATATGCTTGAACCGACAGAAGCGTCTAAAGCTACAAACTTTTTCGTCGCTCCTGGAATCACAGATTTCACAATCGAAGAACCTACTGAACCATGGATTGAGAGATCTAGCGTGTGTCGAATCGAAGAATGTTCACAAAAAGATATCGAACTTCTGAGCTTATACGCTCCTACTCGTGCTTTTCATATGGACGCCGAAATCGGAAAAACTAAAACAAATGCGTTGATCGATACCGGTGCTCAATGTTCAGTCATTTCCTCATGTCTAGCTCAACGCTCTTTGGGGATTGATTATGATAGGTTAGAAACATCCGCTCAGATAAAAGTAGCCGACAGTGCTATCCTTGATGCCGGAGGTCCGATAATCTTCAAAATCAGTTCATCTTTCGGAACGCATCTAGTACGATGCTGGATTCTACCTACCACAGGAGAGCAATGTCTCTTAGGAACCGATTTCCTAGTACATCCGAGCGTATGAGCCGTAATAAACTTTCGCGAAAATTTCATTAGAATTGGAGACGAACCGATTCTAATGAAAATTGAAACCGATTGAAAAAGCGCCCTATGATGAAGTATTTTCAAATACTTCTACGGAACAAAGTCAAACGCAAATCGTAAAAATCGACAGATCGCTACCAATTTTGAATATCTTGTCATGCTATGTAGAACTGAATTGTCAAACGTGGGTTAACGGGAAAATCTTCCCTTTCACAAACAAAAGCTTCAAAAGCGTTATAGTTCAACCCATGAACTTCGGAAAAGAAAACTGTGAATATCCGATGGAACTAGCAATAATCAACATAAGGGAAGGCAAATGTCCACTATTATTCGTCAATAATAGTGTGATCAGTATTCATCTACAACCTAACCAGCTCATCGCTGAGGTAAAATTCAAATTCGAAGAATCGAAAATGACTGTCCCGTCGCTAAGCGATCATGAAGAAGACTATGAACCAGCCACTTTGGTTAAAGATCAGTCCACTATGTCGGAAGAAGAAAAACTTCAACTCACTCTCGAAAAAAAGACCGAAAAGTCGAATATCGATGATGAAGATAGAAAAATTGCTATCAAAGTCTTCAAGCAATATCGCGATGTTTTTAGTCTCCCTGGAGATCAGCCTACTCTCACTCACGAGTTAACGGTCTCTATAGACACCGGTGATGCAAAACCAGTCACGAAACACTACTATTGTGCGCCGATTGAACAAAGACCAATGGTTCATCAGAAAATTCAAGAAATGCTAGAAAAAGGTCTCATCGAACCTTTGCGATCATGGTGGGCTGTGCCTATGTTTCTAGTAACCAAAAAAGATGGAAGTTGGTGACCCGTAGTCGATTATAGAGGTATAAATGAAGTTACTCCTAGCAATAAATTTCCGATCCCTAGAATTGATGATTATCTAGATGCTTTAGGTAATGCACGATTTTTCTCAACTCTAGACTTGAAAGCAGGGTACTGGCAAATCCCTTCAGACATCGCTTCACGCGATAAAATTACTTTCATTAGTCAAGAAGGTTTTTTTCGTTTCAAAGTTCCACCTTTCGGCTTGAAAAATGCTCCCGCTGAATTTCAAAGACTAATGGAAGGGATCCTGCATCCATATATCTGGAAAATCTGTTTGGTCTATATCGACGATATCATAGTCTTTTCGCAAACGTATAACGATCATCTAGCACATATCCAACTGATCTTTGATGCTCTTTGTGATGCGAATCTAACGCTAAGACCTGATAAATGTGATTTCGTACCGAAACAAGTAAAGTTTCTTGGTCATTTGCTAAGCCAAAATGGAATCTCGCCTGATCCCAAGAAGGTCTCCACAATCGTGAACTATGAAATGCCAAAAACCGTAAAAGATCTTCAAAGTTTTTTGGGCCTAGTCCAATGGTGTAGACGATTCATACCGAATCTTGCCACTCTTTCCCCGACCACTCTATCAACTACTACGAAAAAACGCGAAATATGAGATAAGCGAAGAACATCATGCAGCTTTTAACCAGATTAAAACATCTCTAACCTCGACTCCTTTCTTGCGATATCCTGTTTATAATGACGAAAAGTCGAAATTCATCATTCAAACTGATGCTAGCACAACTGCTATGGGAGCGATTTTGTATCAATAAAATGAAAATGATCAATGGGTCATCGCTTACAACAGTAGAGTTCTTTCAGACGTAGAAACCCACTACAGTACGATTGAGCGCCAATGTCTCGCAATCGTAGAAGCTTTCTGATGGTACAGACACTATGTCTATGGTCAAAAAGTAACGGTCAGAACTGACCATAAACCTTTGCAATGGATCAAAGAAGAAAAACATCGAAATTCGCGTCTCCAGAACTTCGCAATAAAGCTTCAAGACTATGACTAACGCGTTGAATATGTGAAAGGCAAAGAAAATGCTTGCGCTGATTTTCTATCATGGAATGAGCCTCGTGCTAAAGTGAAGTCAATGACTAGAGAAGAAGTAACGAAAGAAATATTCAGACCGACATTTTGCGAAGGGAAACAGACTGTTGCTGCAGCCATAACAAGGTCAAAGGCGCAAAAAGAAGAAAGAAATAAAGTGCCGACATTCGAAGAAGACTTCCAACAGCCTGAAAAACGGCTAGTGACCATAGATTCACAGGAAAAAATCAGAGAAGCTCAAAGAAAAGATCTGTACATCACGAAATTGGTAAAAATTCTGGAACAGAAGCAAATCTCTATGATTTCATCTGCTTTTCATACGGAAAACGAAATAGTTTACCGAACATCAAAACAAGCTAATACAGCTTCCCCGATGGTAGTTCGGACTACTTTGATAGAAAGCGTTTTGTATCAATTCCATGGTGCAAAGATTTTGAGCCATCAAGGTCATAGACGCACTACAGCGATGATATGTCAGCATTTCTGGTGGCCGAAAATGGAAGAATCAATAATAAAGTGGATCAAAACGTGCAAAATTTGCCAACAAACAACTTCACAGTTGCCGAAACCACCCCCATTACTGCCAATACAACCAAAATATCCATTTGAAATCATCGCGACTGACATAGTAAACATTTCCCCTCTGGGTGAGAAAAGATCATACGTCATCGACTACTTCACTAAATGGGTAAGCGCTCATTTAACTCCGGATCAAAAAGCAGCCACTATAATTGAAAGTTTGGTAAACAATGTAGTTTTGGTTCATGGAAGCCCGAAACATCTTTTATCAGATCAGGGTTCAGGATTCACTTCAAACTTGATGAAAGACATCACGAAACTACTAAAAGTTCAGAAAATCAACACCACTGTGTATCACCCACAATGTAATGGAATGGTCGAAAGATTCAATCAAATGTTAATCTCGCAACTCAAAAAATTCACTGCTGAAGATCCCGATAATTGGGAAGGATATCTACCATTCGCGACATTCGCCTATAACGCTGTTCCTCACACAGCTACTCACTTTTCTCCGTTTCGACTTTTGCGAGGGTAGGAACCCAGAATCGCTATTGATTTCAACTGCGCTAAAAGTCTAACATTACCGCTAAACTACGATGCGTATCAGTATATCTTCATGCAAAGGCAACTAACGTTATATAACGAAGTTTCGGAAAACTTGAAAAATGCGTCCAAATGGCATAAGCAATACTTCGATAAAAAAGCGAAAGAGCAGAAATACGATCTAAACGATCTCATACTGTTGATTAACAGCAAAAAAGCGACTAAAATCGACAAAGACTATATCGGACTCTTCGTAGTGGTCGAAAATTCCGAAATTTCGAAAAATGTCATAATGATCGACAGTTTAGATTGTCCTGGACAATCTCAGAAAGTCTCACTTTCTCGTGTAAAGCCATACATGCCTGGCACGGCATCAGCAATTCTAGAATCAGAAGACAGTGGTCCTCCAAAACCTCAAAAAAATTAAAAATTGTAAATTTTGTTATATTTCAATTAACACTAACTTTTAACTTTGTTGAACAAATTCTAATTATTTTATAATTGTAAGCAAAGCGATGAGTAAAAATTTTCGTTATCTAAAACGTGCTAAACACGCTAATACCCATTCTGTGTGGAATGAGTGAAAGAAAAATGTGTGAAATAATTGCGTAGTTTTGTGTATATTCAGGTCCATTTCAAAGAAATTGACCTTCCATAAGTAGTAGCCCAGAAAGAGAAAAATAGAGCCAAAAGTGCGAGCTGTAGAAATATCTTCCTCCGGTCCCACCCAATCTGAACTTTACATTTTTCACCATGTGCATGAAAATTAGAATTTGTGGTTAACAACTCTCCACTTTACACCTTCATCTTTTTAGCAAGATTTTTCGCTTTTATATTTCTCATTTTGATAAATCGAAAGCTCAGAGAATGGTCGAATCGAATCAATCGTACCATATCGACAAATCAAATTTGATAAAAAGAAAAGATGACTAGCAAGTCCGAAGCGACAACGTCGCTGAGTTCGGCGGTATCAACATCATTGATCAATCCGCCGCCAATTTTAAAAAAATATTTCAATGATCAAGATCGATATATATCGTATCAAAAGAAACAATATCCCCAAGACGATAGATTCTTTTTTGCGGACGGTAAGTTCTGCATTGCCCAGTAGACTAAAGTCTTTTTAAAATAGAAACTCCGGGTTTCACTTCCCCTGGGAAGAATAAAATATCGATCCATCGATATAAAATTTGGGTCACAGTAACTTCGCCAGAAGATTTGCATGCCACGATTCGAAAGAGTGACGTTTCCACACGAAACTAAATCTCTCAGAAATTAATCGAAATTTTATGATATTTTTTTAGAATATAACATCAAACGCATGATAAGAATCACGGAGTTCAAGCGATGGTTCGAAATGGTATACGCCAGACCCCTCAATGTCCTGCGCGATCCGTGATATGCCGAAAGCTGAGAATTTAAGAGCGCATTGTCAGCGCATTCCAAACCGAATTTTCACAGCCACATGTTGGTCGGTTTTGATGTCGAAAAGATCTCGACTAATCAATTGTACATTCACAAAAAGGCGAAAATGAATATAGTGAACCAAAAGGCGACGCAGATCGCTTGGTTCATCCAGTTGGGCTTCCCAACTGGATACACTATAATGTTTGACGCCCTAGCGGCTACTCCCGAAGATTGGACGGCGTTTTACAAATTCATATCGGCTCCTAAAACCATCATTATCGGTTTTGACCAAGCCGACGGCTGGAAATGTCTAAAGGACATGCACGGACGCGATTACTATTAGCCTGCTTCTCGCAAAACGCACTCTACAGTGCTCGCCCCTAGTATTCTGGTCGATGTCCAGATCATACTAGAGAATATCGAACGCTCACCCGAAAAATGGGAAAGGGCACGTCTGATCGGTCTTTGCCCCGAAAACAAAAAACTAAAAGGTATAGTCGCCCATGCGTTTGCATTGGACATAGAACGTTTTACGTTGTACTTCCCTCAAGTGAACGACCGAATCCCCCAAGCAGGCAAACCCGATGAACAGGTTCTAACCTACTCCATTTTGGACGCGTACTACCCAATTTTGATGTTTCTAGTGTATGGGCGCTACGGTTTTGTTGATAGCGTATATGATACCATGCAAATCTTTCCTCACGATTTCCTACCGCCCGAATATATACATATCGCAACGCAAAATTTATACGATAACGCCAACCTCGACAGTGAAGGCCACGAAAAAGGCGCATTTGGCATCATAGATCCGACGCTTTCAAAAAGCATGTTGCACGCGATCATGCGCGACGAAATACTAGTGTTGAACCAAATCATATTCTATGATTATAAGGTTCCCAATATGCGATATTGTTTATATAATCACCTAAACGTGGAACACTCCACTAAATCATTGGGCCTAAAAATGCACCCTTCGAAACTACCGTCGATAAAGGGTAACAAGTAAAACACGTCATCTTTGACCGATGATGGAAAAATCAAACCGTACGATGACGCCGCTATATGTGCTAGAGTTATAGACAGAGCTTTACGCTCTAACGACATAACCAGCATTCATCACGCTGTCAGCGCTCCTATTTCGCTCCTATTTTTGTCCGAAATAGACCAAAATATGGTAACGAGTGACGAAGCAAAGCAAACGAACTACAATCTAGTCGTAAATGACCTGTTTTAAACGTACGGCCCTCCCAAAACTTGGCCGATATACGAAATGAAATCTGATTATCAAATTGCTGAAACGCCGGCTTTAATGCCGCTATACTCGCTTCCTAACCATCACGAATGGATGAACGCCGTTCGAGGAACTATGTTGTTAGTTGCACACATTTGCTCCCCACATTCCCAAATGGAATTGCGAGCTATAATCAAAAACGAGATTCCGAAACTAATGTCCAAAAGCGACAGTATTGATATCAATCTCATATGCGAGCAAAATTGGGTAAAGCGAGATGGAAAGTTCGAATTAGAACTGATCAAATGGGCAAATCATTTACCATACAACGAAAAGAATTGTAGCGACAGCAAACGACCAATATATGCAAACCGATATTTCACGCGACCTATCGTATTTCGAAATGACAGTTTTCCTGTCTCTAGGGAAACCGATCTCATAACGAAAAAGAAGTATAGGGAAAATCCTTATTACTATTTTTCGTATAACTCACTGATTTTGACATCACGAAAATGCGAACAACTCATTTGTTTTCCGCCCAATCATATTTTAACAATGAGTTCGAATCTACCCCTACATCCGAGTACTACGCTGACGGGAGAAAGCCGGACGAAAACGCCTACTCAGGCTCCTGCACAATCTTTCGCGGAAACTGAATTCGATACGGAAACAGCAATGGCCATTGAATCATTGATAAAACAAACTGCCGAAGAATCGTTCGCAATAAAAACGGAAATCCCTACCGAAACCGATGTTATACAAATCGACAGCGAAGATGATGACGTATCGAGAACCGATACTACCACACCAATGACGACGACTAAAACTACATCCCCATTGACTCCGTTATCCAAAAATCTGTTGTACAGTCAGTACGATATAGATTGGGATAAAGGAGAAGAATATTGAGAGTACTACAGCACTAAAAACGAGATTGTCATACAAGTACTACAGCGCTAAAAACGAGATTGTCATAAGGCAGCTTACGCTGTTCCTCTTCCATGCCCACAAGTACTACAGCGCTAAAAACGAGATTGTCATAAGGCAGCTTACGCTGTTCCTCTTCCATGCCCGACAAGCCTATGACTACAAAGTGACCGATAATTCGTATTCAATGGCTCTATGCTACATTTTGCAATGTCTGACCAATACAAGAGCCCCAAATTATCTGGCAACTAAGAAAGAAAGACCATCATTCGAGAAATTCACGGCGTATACCAAATCGAAATGGATAAAAGAGCCGAGGAAAAGAAACAGAAAGACGCGATAGCGCTGGCAAAAGCGTGTGTACCTCAAAAGTATCAAATGACACCAGCTCCGATCATCACCATGACTACAACCCCGACAACTCAACCGCCGGTTGTTGGAATTCAAACGTCACTGGGAGCTGCCCAATGAGCTTTGGCCCCACGAGCGCTGACTATCGAGTCAATCAGTACAGATGCCTCCACCCAGCATTTTGAAAGCGAGCAAAACCCCAACGAAAGTTTTGCCGAAAGGACGCAGATTTCCACTGAAATGATTCGAGAAAGGATGAGTATCACAATGCTAAATGCATCTCTTTTTTTCACTAGTTTATTGTTTTTTCCACTGGAATCTTTTCTTTTTCAAAATCTCTAAAATTTTGAATTTCTCGGTATAAAATACTAGTTTTGATTTGCTCATCGCTTTGTGCCGAAAAATTTGTGATAACATCGTTAATATTTTCTTTGTTTATTTCTTTGTGTAGTATGTGCCGCAGCGTAGGAGCGCAAAGGAGACAAACCGTCGGAAGAAACTTGCAAAGAACGAGCTAAACGCTCTCATGCCATCAAAACGTCAACTCACCACGACACATCCAAATCGCTTAAGGCGATTTACGTCGAATAGGGGAGGAGTGTTGTGGAGCGATTGGACGTATTTGCAAAGTTTGTGTAGCGTTCGAGAAAAGATCGGCAAGTTGGAAAAGGAAAGATCCTGACAAGACCCGTGAAGAGGCGTGGCTACGATGCGAAGAAATTATGAAAATGTTTTTGATCAGATTTCGTTTGTACTGTAGCCCAGATGGTTGTGTTTTCTTGTTTGTCTGGAGAGAGTGTGAGGCGGCGATTTGTACATTAGTAAATTGTGTGGAGAAAGTGTGTTCTAGGTTAAGTCAAACTATTTGGAAAATAGTTTGAGTATTTGGGTGAAACTCCAAAGCGGTTAAGATAGTACGGCACGAGTTTCGGCATCCGAAAACCTTTGATGACCTGAGCGAAGATCCCTGGATAAATTGACACAGCACTCTCTACGAGCCCGTCAATCTCCTGCATACGATAAAATCCGTTAAACACTCCGAGTGTTCCCTTTCTAGCGTTCCGCATGCTCTTCTACGTTTCGTACGTCTCTTCTAAAACGCGCAATAAATCATCAAGCTACACAGCTTAATTCTCATCTGCGTCGTCGTCTATTCTCAATTTCTCACGCATGACACCTTGGTATAAACATTTGGGTCGCGGTAACTTTGCTAGAAGATTTGCATGCTGTGATTGGAAAGATTGGCATTCCCATGCAAAACTAAATCAATTGTTATTAATCCGAATTTCTATGATATTTTTAGAACATAATATCAAGAGAATGATCCAAAATTCCGAATTCCAGTGATGGTTTGAAACAGTCCACCCCGACCATTGAATGTCCTATGGGAATCCACATATGTGGAAAGTGGTGATCTAGGAAACGCATTGGCAATCTATATGAAACCAAATTTCTCAAGCCACGTGTTGGTTGGTTTTGATGTCAAAAAGATTTCTACAAATCAACTATATATTCACAAAAAGACAAAGTTGGATATCCAGAACCAAAATGTGACTCACATTGCAACTCAGATTTCCAACCAGACCATAATGTTTGAAGTCCTTGCTGCTAGGTTCAAGGACTGGACTGTGTTCTACGACTTTGTATCCACACCGAAATTGATAGTCATCTGTTTCGACCAAACTGACAACTGGAAATGTCTCAAGGACATGCATGGGGGCTATTTTTATTCTCCCAACGCCCGAAAAACTCACGCAACTTTGCAACTGTGCTAGAACCTAGTATTCTGGTCGATGTCCAGATTATACTAGAAAACATCCAATGATCGGCCGAAAAATGGGAGAGGGCCCAACTCATCAGCCTCTGCACTGAAAACAAGAAATTGAAAGGTATCGTGTCCAATATGTTCGCACTCAACGTCGAACGATTTATGTTGCACTTCCGGTAAGTGAATGACTGAATCGCCCTAGGTGGCAAACCCAACAACCAGGTCATAGCTTATTCGATACTTGAAGCATACTATCCGATTCTAACGTTCCTAGTGTATGGTCGCTACAGATTAGTTGACAGTGTAAATGACAGTATCCAAATTTTTCCGCACAACTTCTTACCACCCGAATATATTCATACTGCTGCACAAAACTTCTACAATAATGCCAGTATTGAATTTGATGGTGACGAAAAAGGTGCATTCGGCATCATCGACCTGACATTGTCAAAAGGTCTACTTCATGCGATCATGAGAGACAACATTTTGGTGCTGAATTGAGTCATATTCTACGACTATGCCGTACTGAATATGTGTTTCTGTCTGTACAACCATGCAAATGTAGAGCACTCTACTAAAGCATTGGGACAAAAACTGCATCCATCTAAGTTACCAATGATAAAAGGAAGTAAACAAAATGCGTCTTTTATAGCTGACAATGAGAAAATTGAACCATACAATAACGCCAAACTTTGGGCTGAGGTTATAGACAGAGCTTTATGCTCTAATAACATACCCATCATTCATCATGGAATTGGCGCCCCAATGTGGATTCTATATTTGTCCAACATCGACCAAAACATGGTCACTAACGACGAGCTCAAACAAACTGGATTTAGTCTTTTCGTAAAACTACAGTCCTCCAGAAACTTGGCCGTTATATGAGATAAAATCGGATCATCATATATATGAAACACTGGTCTTGGCACTGCTATAGACAATAGAAAATCACAATGAGTGGATGAACGCAGTTCATGGCACAATGCCCTTAGCCATACATGTTGGTGTGCCGCATTTCAAAATGGAATTGCATGCCATCATTCGAAACAAAATTCCAAAACTGCTCGCAAAAAGAGAAGACATCGAAATCGATTTGATCTGCGAACAAAACTGGGTAAAACCCGACGGAACATTGGATAACAAATTGATCGAATGGGCAAACCAAACGCAGATGACTGAGAAAATTTGAAGCGACAATAAAAGACCGGTCTATTTGAATGGCTATTTCATCTGTACACTAGTGTTCAAAAACAACAGTTTTCCTGTCTACAACAAAATGGAATTAGTGGAATTATTACTTTCCATTTAATTCACCAATTTTGGCTTCTCAAAAATGTGAACACTTGATTTGTTTTCCACCGAATAACATCTTGACAATGAATTCGAACATTTCCACTTTTCGGGAAGCGATGCTGATCAGCGAAACCAAAAGCCCTGCAAAAACACCTATACAGGCTATTACAGATCTCAAATTCGATAAGAAAACAGCGATGGCTGTAGAATCACTGATAAAGGATATAGCTCAAGAATCTTTTGTCGCGAAAACCGAAATCCCCAATGAAATGGACGTGATACAACTCGAAACGATGAAGAAAATGTATCCGAAAGCAATACTACAACAAGAATGCCAACAACAAAAACAACAACTTCGGCTACTCCACTATCAAAAAGTCTATCGTATAGCCAATACCATATCGATTGGGATAAAGGAGAAGAGTACAGAGCGAAAACTGCACTCATCAAAACGACGTCATTGAAAGATCTCTCAAAAAGAGAAAAAAGTGAATCACAGATAGTACCTCTGCGAGAAATACCGACGAGGCACAATATATTGAAAACGCAAGAAATGGAGATCACTACACCTGTCAGCATTGACAGTAGGACTCTTTTTTAGAAATAAAAGAAGATCGATTGTGTGATGAGCACAGCAATCTGATCAATGATATATGCTGATAACAATTCTCATTGTTTCGAAGGGGGAATGTGATCCATAAACAATTGTGAACAATCCAAGGTTATCTCCAAACACAACCCCAGGATCTGAATTATGTTCCACTGTCGAAAAAGCATCGCGACTCGAGAGACGAATGAAAGAGCAAAGAAAAAAAAGAAATCGAACCAAGATGTGAACATAGAAGCCATGAACATCATCGTGAACTACCCTTGCAGTCTACTACATGTCGAGAAGATGAGTATTATGATAGTCGAAAGAACCCACATGGTGAATACCAATCAAATATACCTCAAGTGACTGAGAAAGTATCATCACGAATGATACTATCTTGATCCGAATGTAAACATCTGAGCAATTCTTGAAATGTTCAAAAGAAACTCGAATGGGCAAGCACTCTGAAACATGATCAAAAAGAAAGATATTATTGACGAAAAAGAGAGTCAACAGCCTCTGACGGTTGACTCTGAGAAAATGATCAATGAGCCAACTACGTTGCAACAACCCCGAACAACCAACGAACAAAAAATAAAGAGATTCGTTCGCAAGTATAAAATACCCGATGGAGGATTTGGACGACTGCGAACACTGCCTGAAAAACGGTACCATGGCGTACCTACTGTGCCTATTATAGCCCAAGTTTTTCTGGGAATGACTGACGAAATGATTATCATTAATTATTTCAATTGGGCCCATCTACGTTTCGATCCAACAATCCTGCAACAAGCCACCATGGCTTCACAACAAATCGCACAGGATTTTCGGGACTATTTCCATCCGAGATATTTGAGA
Source organism: Romanomermis culicivorax (assembly GCA_963922205.1). Classification (NCBI taxonomy): domain Eukaryota; kingdom Metazoa; phylum Nematoda; class Enoplea; order Mermithida; family Mermithidae; genus Romanomermis; species Romanomermis culicivorax. Next base: position 1,184,179 of record CAWUHX010000030.1, read on the forward strand.
CGTGATCCACATTGCACAGAAGAACTCACAGCAGTTTTTTTGAGTTGGATGTGTGATTACTACTAATATTATGGAGCCAAAAATGCTATAGTTATAACACAGCTCACGCTGTTGCAGGGTTTCGACTACAAAACTCATATTTGATAGCTGTTCAATACATCTTGCAACATTTGACCGACACGAAAGCGACGTCGAGAATATCAAATCGAAATGAACAAACAAGCCGAACTGAAAAAGAAGAAAAGTTTGACCATGCCGACTCAACTGGCTGTACCTCCGAAATATCAAATCAAGCTGGCACCGATAATTGCCACGACCACTGCAAGACAAGCATCGACTATCAGTATTGGAACTTCACTAGGTGCAGTGCAGCTAGCTCTCTCACCATGAGCACCGACAACTGTTCAAGCACACCAAACGCCTACACCAGGCACAGTGAAATCGAGCAAAATGCCAATGAAAGTCTTGCCAAAGGGCCAAGGCTTTCTACCAAAACAGAATTGAACCAAATGCACGAGAATGCTATAACAATGCTACACACATTTCCATTGGTTCACTTACTTCTATTCGAATCTTTTCTTATTCTGATCTCTAAAAAACTATAAAATTTCTTGATTCAAAAAATACTATTAAATTTTTTGCTCATCATTTTGTGCCTTGTGATCTTATTTTTGTTATTTTATTTGTATAGTTTGCAGCTAGGTGAAGAAAAGATCGCCACGCCATCACAAAAGATTGAAACATTGCGGATATGAGCTGTACGCTCTCATGCGAACAAAAAACGTCAAAATGTAGACTTCGCCCGCCAAAACCTTCAAATCACTTGAGGCGATTTATGTCACAATGTGGAGGAGTGTTGTGGAGCATTTTGGCGTTTTTTGTAAAGAGTGTGTCAATTTTGGAAAAGATCCGCAAGTGCAATCAAGAAAGATCGTGTTGAGACACCAAGGAGGCGTGGCTACGATGCCCAATGAAATTGTGAAAGATTTTTCATTATTTATTGTTGGAAGCGCTGATGTGCAGTTGTGTTTTTGTGTGTGATAGATTTATTTTTGAAGAGTGAAGTGGTGCATTGTATAATTTAGTAAATTAAAACTACATGTGTGATCAAGGTAGAGTCAAACTATTTGGAAAATAGTTTGAGTAATTGGGTTCAACTCCAAACAGGGTGAGTTGTTGCATTATGAGTTTCGACTTCGAAAACCACCTTAAACGACTCGAGGGACATTCCTTGGATAAATTGACACAGCACTCTCTACAAGCCCATCAATCCCCTGCGTTTCGATTATCGTTGCATGATATCTGTTCGACACTCTGCGTGTCTGATACACAGCATTCTACACACTTCCTACATTCGGTACGTCTCTTCTTTAAACAGGCGCAATAAATCAAAACCAGCATATGACAAAAAGGCTTTCTCAAAACTCAGACAAAAAATGATGCTTTACTGAAAAACAAAACTGTTGTGCCAACTTGGGTCTACTTCACCGAACATATTTTGTTCGACAGTTTTTTTGCTTGTAGGAGCATAACTTTGCAAACATTTAACAGAAAAAGCTTGACATATGCATTAATCCTACGCTTTTTCAGAATTTGAAGCCCCAAAAAGAGATTCAGGGATAAATCAAAGATATATCTCTGTCGAAAAATTGAAATATTTTTATCCTTGTTTCCATAACATGATTGTTTTTGTGCACTATGCAAGTTGTATTTTCGTTATAAATGGTCGTTTTCTTTTATAATTTGCTTATAACTGTATTGAATTCTTGAAGCCCGTAAATAGAAGCCTTATTCATATATTACTTAGCTTTTCAGTCATCTTCGTGACATTGTCATGCTTTCAAAAGTAAGTTTGACATCTTGCGTTAAAAAAACTAAAGTTTACTGTATTGACGGCTGCATGCCGTGACGCTTGAGTGTGAGTCAGTACCAGTGTTTTTTTTGTGCCAAAACATGGTGTTTGGTACAAAAATTTTGGAATGGCACAAAAAAATTTGAGCGTTCGTGCCAATTGGCACAAAATTTTTGGTTGGTCAAACATTAATTTTGTTTGGTTTTTAGACGTTTTGGGGGCTGAAAACGCTAAAAATTTTCGGCGCTTCGCGCCACGTGTCTATGATTAATAAAATATTTCATCCTAATTGGGGGGGATCGGGGAGGAACCCCCCCCCCAACTTGGCCAACCATATACCCAACCCCCCAGTGTTTTTTAAAGTGGATAAGTGCCAAAATTTGAAATGACACAAAAAATTTTGAGCGTTTGTGCCAATTGGCAAAAAATTTTTGGCTGGTCAAACATGGAATTTCCTTGATTTTTAGACGTTTTAGGGGTGAAAACGCAAGAAAATTTCGGCGCTTCGCGCCGAGTCAATGAAAATAATATTTCATATTCCTATATTTGACCCGGAAAGCAAACGATTTCTCTTCGAACAGTGTATTTTAGTAATCGTTGCAGAAAATTTTACAGGCTGTCAATGCACGTCGATTCAGGTGATAATTGAATATTTCGCATTCCGGAACAGATAGCTCCAAAAATATTACAAATCGGAAAAAAACAAAAGCAGAATCGAAACCAGCATTCTTTTTCCGACCAGAAAATCTAAGTTTCGTATGGTAAAGCCCATTAAGACGCAATCTAATTCACGTCAAATTAGAGAACCCGCTCTGAAAAGTTTCGTAACCAGGGTTGGCAAGACCTGGGTTTTTGGGTTTTTGGGTTTTTGGGTTTTTCTGGGTGCATTTTTTTGACAAAATTTGGGTTTTTGGGTTTTTCTTAATTCTTTTAAAATGAGGATTTCATCGTTAATTTGAGGATTTCATCATTAATTTCCCTGTGGCAAATCCAGAACGAGATTGAGGATTTCATCGTTAATTTCCTTGTGGCAAATCCAGAACTAGCTGACCAAAAAAGTGCTGTGTATCAAGAATTGACGCAATACATGATTGAGGCAAAATTACAAAAACAAAATACTTGACTCATTTCGCTACCAGACCAGATGCTCGTCAAAAAGGAAAAGTCAGTCCTTGAGTATTGGCTCACAGATGGAGCTGACTGGCCGCTGGTGCAACGAATCGCTCTGAAGGTACATAGATAACATGTTATTTGTTTCAATGTATTACATGTATAAAAAATTAATTGAGGTTTTTTCGCTCGTTGTCTCTACCGCATCTTCGGAAAGAAACTTCTCTACCTTTGGCTATGGCTTCATACATTCCAAGCTGCGAAATCAATTGTCGACGGAAACAGTGTGCAAACTGGTATTCGTTAAGACAAACTTTGGGCTGCTAGAAAGTTCCCGTGACTGTGAATCTGAGGAAGTGAGCGAAACCTCAAAAATTTCGAAAATTTTCCCAAAAAAAGTCACTTTTTCCCCTGTTTCTTTTCGAGTTTGGGATGGGGCTGGGTATAGGGTTGACCAAGTTGAGGTTGGGGGTGCCCCACCAGCCCCCCTCCGCATTATACAGGTATGCCAGTGACTCCTGAACTATTCCAGGAGTTGCCTATGAATTTCCATATTCATGAAACTTTGACTTGAGCGATTATAAGACTAACAAGCAACATATTTCTTAAGCCTGACGTTCAAGGAAGAGGCTTAATTTGATAATTTAATTCATGGATTTTCATGCGTGAACTTTGAATAGTGTATTTTAAAATGAGCTGAGATGACCATGTAGCAAATGACTATGTAAACATGGGCAATGTACCGATCTTTTCAATCAGCGGGACACTGCTGTCATCCACCTGAATAACAAAAAAAAATCAGCTAGGAATGGGCTAAACGGTATAAATCACATCAATTTTGGACTGATGATAGACAACCGAAGTTGGCCACCATCCAACCTAAAATCTGGATTCTTCAACCAGTATGAACTTCTGTCATTGTCCAGCACTACGCATGACTCTAAGGTGGAAAAGCATACTACCATAACAATCGCGTATACTTCCAAAAACGATATGGGTTCGTCTGTAGTCAGTCCATACAGGAATTCGGTTAGTTCTCTAATTCTTTACGTGTTTGCCGACCCGAATCAGGTTAGAAAACCGGTTGTAGTACATTTATTTCGAAGAAAATGGACAAAATACAATCAAAGTTGATTGTCGAGCTTATTTCACCCTATCAAGGGCTCCCAAGGCAGACATGCACAGCAAGAATTTTCCAGGAGTGAGGGTCCATGGACTTTTTATCCAATGGGATAGGGGGGTGGGTGAGCAAAAAAACAAAAGAAAGTTCTGAAAGCTTGTTTTTCATGCAAAATATGCACAAAAATCATCAAAAAAGCTGTCTTGAAAGAAGTTCAGGGGGGTGTTTGACGATTTTTTTGGCCAGGGTCTCTGGTGTGGGGGTTTACCCCCTATGCGCATGTATGTTCCAGGGTCAGATTTTCAGATAGGGGTAAATTTATAACTTGCGGCAGTAATATGTAGCTTAATGTCCATACATGCACATAGGGGGTAGGGGGGTGAACCCCCATACCTGAGACCCTGGTCACCCCCCCCCCCTGGCCAAAAAAATCGTCGAAACACCCCCCTGAACTTTTTTCGAGACAGCTTTTTTCATGATCTTTGTGCATATTTTGTATGAAAAACAGGCTTTTAGAACTATTTTTGTTTTTTTTTGCTCACCCACCCCCTACCCCCATGAGAAAAAGATCCATGGACCCTCCCCCCTGGAAAATTCTTGCCGTGCATGTCTGTAAATGTCCACCATAAATGCAGCAGTTTTGACAAAACCGAGCCATCCAGTGATCAATTTTTTTGACTTAGGGCAGGAGTTATACCCTCTCTATAGGAAAATTCTGGACACTTTTGAACGAAACAAAAATGAAATTATCATTATGTTCAACATAAAATTTTTTTCTTTCCTGTTGACCAGTTTTCTAATCAGACTGGCTCAATTTTTGATCTGGGCCGCTTGCACCAATTTACAAGTACGGTGGTTGAGTCGTACCTCTCATATGCTCAGTGGTGTCCTGCACCAACGACTTTTAGGTAGAGTTTCTAGGATACATGTAACCGAGCCCCGAAGTCTGGGGGGGGGTTTGGGCGACTTTTTTGGGGCGGGGGGTCAGTAATTCCCAAATTTTTCGGGGGAGATGTCTCTCGAGGAAAAAATGCGATTTTTTCACGAAAAATAGTTCAAAAAATAGTAATTTCTCCCGAAAAAGACCGAAAAAATGTATCCATGGTGCGAAACGTCAAGAAAATTTACGTTTTTTACCATTTTTCGTTCAAAAATTGACATTTTTAATAAAAAAAATATAATTTTTCAGTATTTTTCCCAGTAAGAAAGTATGGAGGTCCCTACAGCTACCATATGGCTAGCCATTGGATTGGAAAATCCTGGGGAGCGGTCGCCCAACAGCTAGCCATATGGTCGACGATTTCTGGGGGGGGGTTCTCATCAGAGCACCCCATGGGGGGTATGGGGGGGTATAACCCCCCTCTTAGATTTGGAAATTCATTTACTACCCCCATAAAAACAGCTCACTAATAGCAAAAAATTTTGGTAGACCTCATCCTCTCCCCAGTAGGTTATAGTAATTCGAGAAAAATTGCACAATGTGTGATTCTGAGGAATTACTCACTGCTGTTTTTGACACATTTACTGAGCAAATCATAATGGGAAAGTATGCAACTTCTGTGCCATATAGCGATTTTTAGGAAAGGATATCAGCACATTAATATATACTACTTGTAGGAAATCATTATAAATATAATTGGGAGATGAAATAATGACTTATGTATATGTGATTTATGGAAAAATCGCCTCTTGGGAAGTCTTCCTCTTCATGCTCTCCTTTCCTTTTCCCCGCTTCTGCATTGGGTGTTCTGTGCGCATATGATTACCCAAGCTGTGGCGTACTCTCCTGCTATGAGTTGAGACATGTGAGGTCTGTTGACGTGGATCAGGAGTGGTACTTGGTTTCAAACTCGTAGGTCATAATGTAATGGGATTAATAATACTAAAGCCGCATTCAGTATCAGGACTTTCAATTGGAAGCACTGTTCCAAGCCTTAGCAGGATACTGCTGCGATGCTGGTTCAAATAATGTTTCCAAAAGTATGTTGCGTCCGATTATTGAAATGTGCAGGAATCAGTTGGCTTGACAATCTTCAAAGTGTGACTATTCCCTACACATAATTAGTGCATTGAAGTTGCATGATTGGGGGAAAAGGGAGAGTACTGCAACAACTCCCCCCTCCTCCTCTGCAAAAAAGTTGGGAGCAAAAAAAAAAAGGTCACGGCATATTTTAAGTACTACCCGTAAAATTTACGATTTTACCCCTACCTAAATTTTCGACCTTGGGGACCTCTGGTTCTCATAGCACTCCCCCCCCCCCAATTACATGTATGGTTTCTAGTGGTTCAGTGGTGTTGACATTGTTGTTTATAACATGTAAAAAGTATGTAATAATATATTTCTTATCACATGAGGAATGTTGAAGTATGTTTTAATCTCACGGATGGAAAAATAACAAATTTTGCATAATATGACTTGTGAAGATCAGTAAATCTTCCCTTACAGGTAATGTGGCTTAGAAAATTGTCATTATTTGTAAACTAAAATGGTCTGTAATTCTGTTTCAAATTCACAACAAATTTTTTCTCCTTACATTATACAAATGAAATATACCTACTATAAGACTGTAAGCAGAGCATCCCATAGGGTGAAAGGAGATATTGCCGGGGTTTCATGCTTGGAAATTCATTTAACACCCCAGTAAGAATGACTTACTGGTGAAATGAGACAAAAATGACCGCAGGTACACAAAATTTTGGAAGTGTCATAATGGCTAAGCCAATTTGCAGGAAATGAGTAAGTGAGCACTTATAATTTTTAAAGTTCGTGTTCATTATGAGAAAAGTATGTTTATCGTGTCCACAGGTTTGAAAATGTACGAGGGGTGTTCATTTAATTCATGCTAGACATAAAATATATAGTAAACGAAATCAATTCAAATTTTGAAATATATCGCTTATTTCAACATATCCACCCTTCTCTTCAATGCATTTCTTCCAGCATCCTGGCAACTTTTTCAGACCTTCCTTGTAGAATTCCATGGGGGTCACCTTGACCCGTTGATGGCCCGTTGCAACTTTTTCAACAACCCAAAATGACTTCCACGGAGCGGTTTTTTCAATTCGGAAAACAGGTGGTAATCGCTGGGTGCCAAATCTGGGGAATAGGCTGGATGTGGCAGCAATTCCCATCATAGCTCAGCTATAGTCGATTGCCTAAACTTAGCGGTATAAGGTTGGGCGTTGTCATGTTGCAGCAATGGTTGCATGTGCAGCTTTCCGGGTCATTTTTCTTTCAATGCCTTGCGCAGATCCATGAGTAACTTGGAGTAATACTGAGGGTTGATAGTGGCGCCACGCTCCAGATAATCAATTAGTATGATGCCTTCGCAATCCCAGAATACGGTGACCATGACCTTGCTGACTGATGGGGTGCTTTTGGCCTTAACTGGTGCCCCTTCATCTTTTCGCCACCACTGCATGGATTGAGCTTTGGTCTCCGGGTTGTAGTAAGGTAACAGGGTTTCATCCATGGTGATCAATCGCCTATAAAAATCTTCTTGCTCCACTGCATGGATCTCCAACAGCAACTTGAACGTGTCGACCCAGTTCCTCTTCATTTCAGCTCCCAACAGTCTAGGCACCCAGCGCGCACAAACCTTACTCAGAAACAGGTTTTCGTGCAAAATTTTATGAACGCTACTGGCCCTGATGCCTACTTCAGTGACGATTTCTTGAACAGTCACATGACAGTCTTCCATTACCATTTCCTCAACTGCGGCCACATTTTCAGCTGAAGATGCAGTGACAGGCTGCCCAGGTCTCTGGTCGTCTTCCAATGATTCCCACCCCTCACGGAAACATTGGATCCATTTGCTAACTATTGTCTGGCCAAGCCCAGAGTCCCCATACACCATTTGTAGATGATGAGCGATGTCTGATGCCGAACAACCCTCTTTCCATAAAAAGAAAATTATCGATCATTGGTTTTTGCAACTTTCTTCCATTTTTATAAAAGTATGCAAATTTTAATAAATTGCTGAAACATGAAAAATTGGATTAGTGGTTTAATTTCCATACCATCGGATAAGGAAATGAAAGAGCTTTCAGAAAAGCTATAATAATCATAACAAGTTTACACTGAAAAAAATTTATTCGTCAACTAGCACGAATTAAATGAACAGCCCTCGTATCTATTGTATAAATTATGTTTATATATGAAAGTTAAAAATTTGACAACTGTACAGAACTGCTGGTTTTTGTTGGAGAAAAACATTCTTCGCTCCGTACGAAGATTTTTGTGGCATGTTTGTAGAAAGTACAAATACAATTAGTTGAAATTACAGTTTTCTGGCGCCTAGTGCTGGAATCTATGTTGTAATTCTTGCGATTCGAAAATCCTCTGTTTTCTTCTAAATTGTGCTTGTCTGGGAAAAATGTTTAGAGAAGGGGAAATGTTAATTATTCGACGCACAAAAAACAGTATTGGTGCATGTTCTAAGGTGAGCATCTGATATTGGCCAACGTAGTGGGTGATAAGCGATTTGTTCGTTGAACATTGGTGTACACCTAGTCTGGTTGTTAGTGTTCGAATTTTGAAATTTCTATGGCTCATTGGATTGGGTAGTACATGAAAACAATTATCAAGGTGACAACTGGAAATCTGCACAATAAAGTACCACTGAACCGCCAGATTTTTTTGCAAGCGAAACCTTCCAAGAGGTGCCCTGAACCACTGTTTTTTTTAGCACGGTGCTAATAAAACGTGGGCCGCGCTAATGAACAATTTTGGTCATTAGCGCTTAGCGTCATTGTTGTAATAGTCATTGTTTTCTATCCGACATGGCCATTAGCATATCTACTTCCACTTACTACTTAACATTCAGCAGTTTCAATCAACTCATCTATTTTCATCAGTTACACGAAAACATTTTGCCGATAAATGAGATTTTCCATCAATCTTTACAATTTTTTCTCTCGTCTCGCACCATCCTCAATGGGATCTTTTGGGGAGCCAAATTTCGAAATGGGTAAAAAATTTTGGGCATTTTTTTCATGAGAAATTTTTTTCACTTCAAAACCGAAAAGATTCCTTTTGCTGAATTTCAGAAGGTAACCTCAAAATTTTCCGCCGGTTATGAGCATAACAGTCATTGCTTTCTATAAGGCGCAGCCGTTAGCAAATATACTCCCACTTACTAATTAACCTTCATCAGTTTCTATCAATTGAATGACTTCATCTCTTTTTTACTAATTTGGCCAAGAGTCAATAATTTGCTGATAATTGAGATTTTTCATCACTTCTCAGAATTTTATTCTCTCGCTTCGTTTGGAGTTTTCCAACGTTTTGAAACGTGAACCTTCCCAATCTGCGATTGAAAGACGATAAATACCTCATTACAATACTGTAATATTAGAGCTTCTATCCAGGAATAATTGTTGGGAACATACATTTTCCAGCGTTTGGGAACATAAAAATCCGAAAATGTATTACGGTATTACGATGCATTAGTTTCATTCCGATTTATTTTCATTGTTATGAAGATTCATTTTCCAGCTTTTTAGAATGTAAAAATCTGAAAATTTTCCCGGCACCGGGCGCCGAAAAATTTTTTTTTGCTCAGTTACTTACGACCCTGTAAATATAGGTACGTACGTTTTGAAGAACACTGTCTAAAAATAAGTTTACAATAACCCATTTCTCAATAATGCTTAATACAATCACTAATAACTTGATCACTATTGTAAAAAGAAATAATCTACTGTGCGTTAATAAATTTTTTTGCGCTAATGGAGTCAAACTGCCATTGGCGGCACTGCTAATGGGTGTGCCGCCAAAAAAACACTGCCGTAAACTCTTCTAAAGGTTCAGTGGTATAAATATATGTAGCCACTCAATTAGTTCAGTTCATTATTATTCACTATCAGTTCTGTGGTGCAGAGTTTGGTACAGGTCAATTCTTGCTCCACTGAATGAATAGAAAGGCTCAGATGCGTTTGGTACAACTGGCTCCTTGTCTGGTGCCGAGAACTAGCCCATCTGGTATCGAGCTGCATCCAGTTGCCAGTTGAACCTATTTTCTATGTATATGATAAATTTACCACTTTTTCTAGTGATTACTTCTTGTAATGGATTGCTTTATTGACCTCAGATTGTCAAGAATCTAATGTTAATCTAACACAAAAAGGGAAACTCTATAAGTAATCTGCTTAATTGGCAATATATATACAATGGAATAACATGTTTAATCCTGAACCCGTTGAAAAAGAACTACAGTAGGTGTGTTTCGTGCATTTCCTGGACTCCTGACCTCTTAACACAGGGCAAAATAACACCATTGAACTTATAGGTTGCTGCAAGCAGAATTTAATGGATAGTGAAGTCGTCACATGAAATGTGTGCTCTGTAAAATTTTTCCATGACTTGTTTCACGGTTTTCCAGCTTCGTTGTACACCGTATGATAAAAATCGTATGCTTGATGAGGAACTGTTTTTGAATAGTCAGTTATTCTTTATTTCTAAGTAGGTTGCAGTTCATGTTCAATCATTTTCGAGACTTCAGCAAAAGCCCGACTTTGCGAGTTACGGTCACAGTGGTAGAAACGTTATATTAAAGTCTGGCTCATAGAAATAGCCTGGCGTTGTATAGATATGGCAACGAAACTATTGAGGATTAGACTAAAATCATATTCCTCAACCACAAATCACTTGAAAAAATCCAATTCTAGTAGTAAACAATTGTAAGTTGTCAATTTTCATTTTTAAGCCTGGCCTACTGCAAGTGACCAGTCGTAGTTTGATCGCAGTTCAGAGAGTACATCCGAATCTGATGTGTATATGCTTCGAAGCTTCTCATGGATGATAGAACTATTATTTTGATGAAACATAAACTCTACGGGTGCTATACAGGAAGTATATTGTAGCATAATAGAACCGGGCGCTGAATAACCGACGTAATGATGAAATGTTATTCAGCGTCCGGCGCTGCATAAAAAAAAATTAACATGCTTGGTTATTCAGCGCCAGGCGCTGAATAACCACTGCCCTTTACGTTGTTGTTAAATATATAAGAGATAATTCACATTCGTAGTCGAATTCGAAAAGTAATCTATTTGAACTTCCTAAACAATTCTAGACTTTTTAGAATTTTGTCAGCATTCCATTTCTTTTACACCATTTCTTTTACAGTCGTCGTAAACCATTTTCTTGCACAGTTTTTTCTTATCTGACTGACATGACATGGTTTAGCTGAAAAATAGGTTGAGCACGATTTTTACAAAAAATTAATTCAATTTAAACGTTAACCTTTTATCAAACTTTTGGCATAAAACTTTTCCGCAGTTTTCAATATGTTTCTAGTAGAAAATAAATTTTTGCGCCATTGGAACAAATTTTTTTGGCCTCTTGTGCATATTGGCACAAAAGTCGGTGCACAGAAAAAACGCTGCCCCCCTTCCCATGGTTTGGAAAAAATTGAAAAAATTTGCAAAAAAGTGTATGTTTTTTGGCCTCTTTTGAGAAAAATTTCGACTTTTTCGACCCCCTCCCCCCAAATTTCGGATTTACCCCTCCCTCCCCCCCCCCCAACTAGTCGGAGGTATGATCCTACTCGTATATTTAACCCGAGCGCGAACGATTTCTCTTCGAACGGTTTGTTAGTATCGTTGCAGCAAACTTTATAGGCATACCTGTAAGAGGTCCGACCAGTTGGGGGGGGTGGTAAACCCGCAATTTTGGTGGAAGGGGGTCGAAAATTTTCCCAAAAAAGGCACTTTTTTGCCAATTTTTTCAAGTCTGCGGGGTTGGGTATATGGTTAGCCAAGTTGGGGGGGACTACCGTTTATTTTATCCCAAGTTAGTGCTCATTGGTTTTAATTATCATTATATGGATAAATGTTTGATCCTGTATTGTTGTTTGACGAATTTGATTAAAACTAACATTTTTCTCGGTCATTTTCCCAAAATTTTTTTGCGATCTTCATAAAAATTTCGACTTTCATGTGATTAAAACATTTTGAGTGTAAGACAATGCTGGAAATTTTTGCTGATTAAAAGATCCAAATTCTTAATCGCTTTCCTAGTTTTTGAATTTTAGTTTGTCCGACTGAAAATTCATTAAATTCCGATTGAAAATTAATTAAAAAAGTTTTCAGCATTTTCATGTCCGAGTGAAAATTCGTTTTAAAGTTTCCAGCGTTCTAGAATATTGAAATTCAGAAAAAAATTTCGGCGCTTTACTCTAGTCTAGTCATATTAATCTTTTTATTTTCTCTCCGAAACCCAAAAAATTACGTTTTAAATACCTAAAACCGACGCGGATCGAATGAAATTACAAGAAACCCGGATTGTGATAGTTTTTCCTTTAAATTTAAGCAAATTTATCGATTTTAGAGTGAGCTACCAAAAATATATCTGTGCAACCAACATTTTTTTCCAAGTTGCACAGTACAACCTGGCCTGTGCAAAAAATAACCTCGGTCAGTGCCTTTTTTGTGCCAAAACTTGGTATGGCGCAAAAAATTTTAAACGTTTGTGCCAATTGTTACAAATTTTTTTTGCTGCTCTAGGGCTAAATTTGCTTGATTTTTAGTGATTTTAGTGGCTGATAGCGCAAAATTGTCTGGGCGCTGACGTCAAGTGGGGCTACTTGAGCCACTTTTCCATAGTTCAGAGCAAACAAAGTTTCATAACTTTTTTAAAGTAATGAGCAGATAGTTCAAATTTGGTATATATATGCAGAAATGGTGTAGCTTTATTGTCGTATAGTTAATTTTTCGAAATTTTCAGCAAGTCACGTATTTTTTAAAAAAAAAGTTGGGTGGCTCAAGTAGCCCCGCTGTTGGGGCTACTTGAGCCATCCTATTAAAAATCATGATATATCATATATATGCTCGTTTTGATGCTACTTGGGGTTACATGAGCCACCTTGGATGTTTTAAAAAACATTTAATAATAAAGACACGTTTAACAATGATACCAGGTACGTAGTTATGACAATAATTGACAAGTTTAAGCAAGATCAGGGCACGAGAATCAAAAGTCAAAGACAAAATTCGACAAAAATGGAATGTTTATCGAAGTTGAGCAATCAGAGTTTAAAGATTATTAAATTTAAAATCAATACTGTCACAAACAACTTGACTACTAATCATATAGCGACTTTGTAGCACCGGCACGTCAAGTAATTTTGCAAAAATTGTTTCCAAATTCACCAACAATAAATTATCGCGATTTGACTATTGGAATTTTGTTTTTTGGCCGCTTGGGTGAAGAAACTTGACCTCCACAAAACCATCAGATTCCTGCCCATGTATGATGGCCAAAAACCATTGGGATTCGTATTCTACGGCCACCCAATCACCATAGCGCAATTCATTCAATGAGCCTTGTGACGGTTGAGAAAATTCAGACACCAATCATTGCCTGGATAATTGTTGACAAATGCTGGATTAGCAACTCCTTTACGATCCAAATAGTCCTTGACGAAATGACGTAAATCTTTCTTTGAAAACGGGAATCCCCATTCGGAGACATGAACAATGTTGTTGCATATCTGCATTTCTTCTGCGTCCGATAAAGCATTTGGGTGGCCATGACGATTACGATTGCCCTTAATCTTTCGGTTCAAAGTTGCGCGAGGGATTGTGAATGCCTGACTAGCTTTTGGAATCGACATGCCATCCTGGATCGCCTGTAAAGCGGATTCAAGTCGCTCATCACTGAAGTCTTTGTACTTTCTAGCACCCAATTTATGGTTGTAAGTACGCATTCTGTATAAAAATCGTTTTTATCCCGATTTCTGACAGTGGCTCAAGTAGCCCCATTTTTTCCAAAATGATGGGGCTACTTGAGCCACTCAAATTTTGACCCTATAAACAAAACATCACAAACTGTAATTACCTGTTCAGAGTCCTCGTATGTCGACGTATATGAACGATGAATCAAATATTTGAATTGTAATAAATTAAAGCTGGAAATATCAGAAGTTTGACAACATGTAAAAATTGAAAAATTTATATACCTGTATAAACATACCTACAGTATACCATACGTTCAATATCAAAGTATGTTAATATACTTGTTAGATAGCCCATAAGACAGAGTATGATAAAAAGTTTATTCGGTGATACCAAACAATATACATTTATTAGAAAAACGTGATGAAAACAAAATTTAGATCAAGTGGCTCAAGTAGCCCCGCCGGCTCAAGTAGCCCCACTTTACCATTTGATTCGACATTTTGACTATACTTTTTTGCCTCGAACGCGAGCGAATTACCTTCCAATAGTATATTTGCATACCTGTAATTGGGGGGAGAAGTTAGGGGGACTCCCATCCCCAACTTGGTCGAACCCTATACCCAAATGTCGGGACCCCCACCCATACCTGTACTTGGGGGGTTGGGGGGACCCCCCCCCCCCAACTTGGCCAACCCAGTACCCAAAATCATTTACCCCCCCCCCCCCCCGTAGTTGGGAAAAAATTGAAAAAATTTGCCAAAAAGTGTATGTTTTTTGGCCTTTTTTGGGAAAAAATTCGACTTTTTCTACCCCCCCCCCCCCCAAAATTTCGGATTTACCCCCCCCCCCCCCCCCCAACTGGTCGGAGGTCTCACAGGTATGCCCCCACCCCAACTTGGTGAACCGTATACCCAATGCCCCCCAAACTCGAAAAAATTAGGAAAAAAGTGGCTTTTTTGGCCTTATTTGGGAAAATTTTCGAAATTTTTTCGACTTTTTTGGAGGTTTTTCGACCCCCTCCTCAAAATTTTGGGGTTACCCCCCTCCCAACTGGTCAGACCTCTTACAGGTATGTATATTTGTATCACTGCAGCAGACTTATAGCTTGTCCATGATCGGTGAATGAATAGTAATTATGAACTTGCTCTGTTCATTCAGTGGTTGTACTGGGAACCTAAATTTTTATTTTTGCTATTTGATTCGAGCAGAAAAATTGACATTGTTGGCACAATTTTTCGACCAAAGATTTTTGCAACTTTTGACTAGTTTTCTTCAGGAGGAAGCAATTGTAGACATCCTCAAGTTAATTTTTTTTCATCTTTGTTGGGAAGATAGCCGTTGGGTTATAAATCCGTCAATTAATTGTCAATCGTGTGGCTAATTATATGACTGTCATACTTCTGGTTGGAAAAATACTGCAAAACGTTCATTTTCTAATGAAAAATGTCAAATTTTTAACAAAAAATGGTCAAAAATGTCCATTTTCTCGGCGCTTTCCTCCACTCCAAAAGAGATTAAATCGCCTCCCTAAACTCGGATTCCGTATGATATTAGATCAAATGTTTATCCAGAATATGTTGATGTTTAAAAGCTATGAACATAAGCTAAGACGGCATTTTCTAATTGTACTCTAGAAATAGTACCAAATACATTATCATTTTAAATCCAACGCGAAGCACATAAACGAAAATTGGATGTAGAAATGGAGATAACTTGTCCATCGAAATAGAGAATATTTATGAAGAAGAATCGGTCGAAATTTCTGAACTAATTTTCGAAAAAATTATAGTTTTTAAGCCACAGCTATTGGATGAACTCAAGGCATTTGAAAACCATTTGAGCGAAGATAAACAAAATGATAAAGATGGTTATAAACTTTCAATTAATGAGTATATTTTTGTGTTTCATAGAATGTGTGTACTATATTGGTTTCTTGTACATTTATTCATTAGTTTTTTGTGCTAATTCATTATTGTATTTTAATGCTATCAAAGTCAAGGGTTTCCTAGTTATTCAGAATTCTAGAGATAGAGATAGTACCAAATACATAATCATTTTAAATCCGACGCGAAGCACATAAACGCATAAAAATGGTCTTCGGACCGGACACAAAACCCTATAACCCAATCAGAAGGATTATGCCATGCAACTTGACAGTGTACAAGAAAAACCCTGAATACCCCCAGCCGACGGGAAGTCGACGATAAAGATATATCAATTTCTGTGTCAAATGACTTTTTTGGAGCAAAAATCGGTAAAAATGCTAAAGTTTTTCGGCGCTTCGCACCGAAAGAATGTTCGGATTCAATTTCAAAGTAAAAATTCATTGATCACTCCTACGAGCTTGTTTTTTTTTCATTTGTCGGTCGAGCAGACGCCTTTCTGAGGACTTACTCAGCGCTCCCCTAAAGTTTGGAAAATTTCACTACTCCCTATCTTTAAAAATCGTTTTTAACGCGAGCCCATGATCAAGTATGATCTTATTGTTGTAATGAAATGAAAGTGTATGTTCACCTACGAATACAGCACTAAAACAGCTTTTTCCGCAGCAGACAGACGTTTGCTAAAATTTTGGGCACAGAAGAGAAATATTTATTGGCTTCGATTCGAAGTTGTCCATATTTTCGGTGTTTCTACGGAAGTAATCGACGAAATGAGCGAATGGATGCGTATGCGTCCAAGTACAAATTTTCGTTTTATGTACCTGTTATTGATTTACCACATCTCATCTTGTGACATTTAATTGGAATTATTGCTGTACTTGCATCATTGACACACGTTTTGATTTATGTAATCAGTCCTCATAGAATCCGCCTTCATAGAATATTTACCACATTTTATACTAAAGTTGATTTGCTGTATTTTTGATGTATTAATGTCATACCACCTCGTTCCTGTAAATGTGCTTGCAAATTTTTCAGTGGAAAATGCTCATTATTATTTTCCTCCAAAGTATCCACTAGGGTTTGCTGTTGATAATCATACTTCTGTCACGTTATTAAGTTGAAGCTAAACGATCTAAAAAATAATCGACTCATGTATTTGTTTAACCCGTTTTTATATTTCATAAAGTCCGTCTTGAATCGTTGCTGGTGAACGTGACTAATAATGCTGATGAACGTGACTAATAACGTACATACAATTCCATGGCTAATTTTTACGAAAGAAATTTTATTCCCGCCGTACTGTTGTAAAACAAACAAGTTTTGCAGTTCCATAGCCTGAAAAAATGTTTAGCGTTACTTTGACAGAAAGTTTCAACATTATTCTACTGTTTGTTAACATACATGCACAGCATAGAAATTCTGCCGGTGGTCAGCCAGGACAGGGGGCGGAATACAAATTTTTTTTCGTTCTTGATAATGAAAAGAAAGGTCTTCTAACATCCATGCAGCATATTCTTACAACTGTATTAGTCAGGTACGTCAAATTTGCTTAGACAGCACTTTTTAACGTTTTTATGTTACTCCTTTGGAATCAAGTATGCTTTGTTTAGAAAAATTGTTAAACTACAGCATCATTTCCATTTTTATGACGACTTTCTCATCTCTCTTGCCCATTTTCTTTCGTCAACTTCTCAATCAGTGTTGCCAGATTGGAAAATGAAAACCGGCCGAAAGTAAAAAAAAACCGGCCAAAACCGGCCAATGCGATTTTTTACAAATATCATGTTTTGAAAGAATTAGTTCTGCATAGAACTGTATTAAAAACATTTTATAATCGTATGGAAGCCTGCTGTTTTTTCGTTCAATTTTTCAACTAAATGGCCTGTAATGAGCATTACACGGTAACTATGCAGGCCTGTAGGCAGGGGGTTGGGGGAGCCATGGCCCTCTCGAAATGTTTCAAGTGTTAAAAGAAGCAAGGGTACCTTTGGTAAATCTTCATTTTCGTCAAATGCGTCAAATGAGAACTCAATCATAGCCGGGGGGGGGGGTCAAATCTGCTGGGGTCAGCAAAAATCTGCTGGGGTCATACCCCCCCTCCCAGGTGCATGTATGTTTGTTACGATAATGATGAATCTTTGCTTGCTTGATCATCCTTGAGACATATTATGAAATAGAGGTCCCCAAGATCATACTTCTAAGTAGGAGTAAAGTTCAAAGTTTGTGCGATTTCGGGCCTTAGAGGTGACCATAATACCCATTGAATAAGGCCTGTTTCCCAAAATACCTGATGATCCATTTTTTGGACCTTAGAAAAGACTAATCACACATGTAATGGTGAATATGGGAAACCTAATACCTGTAATTGATGGGTTGGGAGCCCCCCATCCCCAGCTTGTTTGAATCCTATGCACAAATGTTGGATCCCCCACTCCCAACTAAAAAAAATTTGGAAAAAGTAGCCTTTTTTTGGGAAAATTTCGTAGTTTTCGGCTTTTTTCGACTGTATTTCAAATTTTTGTGCCCCCCCCCCAATTTTGAGAAACGGGCTATTCCACCCATATTTTTTGTACTTTACAGACTTTTTGGCTCGAGTACAAACAAAAATTTGGGCCATGTTTGTACCAGTACAAACAATTTTTGGGTATGAAAATTCAATTTGATATATCAATCACAGTGTAACCAATGATCTATTTGTGTACCATACACACAGCTCACAAACAAACACGTTATTATTATACACACAATGTGGCCGGACATACTCTTTAGTTCAGGTGACCTAATAGTGTGGTAATAAGTATTTTTTATTACTACTACTATTTAGTCATTTTACTTTTGAGTCTGTCTAATGCCACTATCCCTAACCCTTAACGTCCTGTATATGCAGCAGAGAAAAATATATAGTCTCAGTAAATGCAGTGCATTTCATTCAATTCAGGATAAAAAACAGTGTCGTTTTTTATTCGATTTGCAAAGTTTTGCGCTTCAAGGGAAGCTGAAAATTGTGTGTTTGGTATACTTTTTCGGGTTTTTTTCGTTTTTTTTTTATTTTTCGCACTCGATATAGATTTTATCGAGAAATTCGGCTAATGCAGTCGAAAAGCGCATCCATTTTTCATCAGAATGCTTTTCATTGCATCGAATTACCTAGCATGATGTATTTTTGAGAAACTAACATTTTTTTGCTTTTTTTGCATTACGGACGATTTTTTACTGGGCGAAGATGGAAGATAGATAGTTGGAAAATACTCAAATGTCGGCGCTCCCCTTCCAAATACCTGCCCTCTCTACAACTACAGGTATGGTTATTATCTTTAAAGCAAATTAACAATAGTTTTCATTGAAAAAAGTACTCAGAAATAACAGAAAAAAAGAATATTGGGTCGATTCGACCCTATACAGGACGTTAAGGTTTGTGGAAGAAATATAGAACTGCGTACTAGTTAATAATCAGAATTTATTACAAGTAGCAAGGATGAATATATTGCGTTAATTTTCATCTAAAATTCGTACAAATATTTTTAGAAAAGTACAAACAAATTTTAGACCGTCATTTGTACCAGTACAAACAGGTCGAGTACAAAAAAAACAGTGATTCCACCCCACAAATTTGGAGCTTACCCCCTAACTGGTCGGACCTCTCATAGGTATGCGAGACCCCCACATTAGACTTCAACTTAGCCTGGCCAACATATTACATATATACATATATGAGAACATTGTAACGTATCTCCGCGGTCTGGGATTTTTTTGGCGTTTTTTCTGGCGGTGGATATTTAGGCACCCCTCCCCTACAAGCTTTAAACTTTACCACCACCAGAAACTTTGACCTTGTGTATCCCGATGTCAGGCCCAATTTCACTGAATAAGTTGCTAACAGTGCAAAACAATGATTATTATCTTCAACAGGTCGATGCTCATTTTTTCTCATTGTTTCTATTTTCTCCAGGGTAATGTACTAAGATCCTGTTTCCCATCCTAATTTAGTTTGGTAGCCATGAAAACGATTTGGGAACCAACTAACTTTCTAATCTGACTGGTACTAGATGAACCGATGGCGTTTGTCCAGCTTAATCACGTTGTCAGTCTGATAGGATAGATAAGAGTTGGCGTTAAAATCGATCTCTACAATTTATCGTCGCTGCATCATATCTCGCATTTCTCCCATTTTCCTCTCATTTCTTTGGTTCTGCGTATACGGAAACGATTTTTTCTCATTCGTTTTCTAAAAAGTGTAGATACCATTGGAAATGGGCCGATTTTTCTACATGTACAACGTTTTATGCGCTACACTGCTATTTAAAAACCCCTATTGAGCCTCGAAACCTGTTATATGCACATTATGTTGACATACGAAAAAGTTTCTTTGTCAAAATTTTATTGCTCAAAATCTATAAAAGTCTTTCGATCTGCGATATAAAATGGGTTTCTTGGTGAAAAACTTCTTCACCTGATTCTACCGTAAATTTATGTGTTGGTCGATTGCTCTTTAGAGCCTGTAAAACACTGTAAAGTTGATTAATCAAAGTAAAATTTATCGGTATCTATAATTTTGAGGCTATAGGCGGAAATATAAATTAGTTTCGAGTATTTGACACGTAAGAACAATTTTTTTCTGTGGAAGATTATTTGTGGGTTATAATTTGCTGGAGAGATTATGGTACTGATCGTTTTCGATTTTTTCGTTTTTGTTTTGTTCTTTGTTTTTGATTTTTTATGGTTTTTGTGGAATATTATTTGAGTCTTCGGTCCAGAACAACAAAATCGTTGTTTTTCCATTACGTTTTGGGACGGAAGAAATCTTGTAAAATATTGTCGCCTGAATTTTTGTGTCGAAGTTCAAAATTCCACAAACGCCGACCCAAAAAAGAAGTCTGAGGATCAAGTGCGGATATAGGGAGGCGATGTGGACGGTCGCCCCTCCTCCAAACTTTTAAAATACGATTTCTTTCTGTATACCTATAAGCAAATTTGAAAAAATTTTGAAAATTTTTTGAATTTTTTTGGAAAAATACCTAATTTTGAGCCAGAAAGATGTAGGACGTCGAGAAATGTCGAAAACAACGTTTTTATCGTAGGCGTGTTTTTTGAGGCAAAAAAACAATTCGCCCCCTCAACCGCCTCCCTCCCCCCCCCCGAAAAAAAGGTTGGGGTTCATAAGCGCGAACGGCTCATAAGCGCGAAAACGGTATATGCTTGAGCTTGTCCTATCTTTTCTGCTGTGAAAGGCTCATAAGCGCGAAAGGCTCATAAGCGCGAAAGGCCCATAAGCGCGAAAGGCCCATAAGCGCGAAAGACTATTTTAAGGGCTAATAATTTTCATGCTAATTTGTCTTATGTAATTTGAAGGAACTAAATGTACAGTGTTTTTTAGCACGAGTCCCATTAGCATTCGTGCTAATGAAGGAATATTTCATTAGTACAGTTAGCATGCTTGAAAAATGTTACTTTTTTGGGGTCTAACTAATGTGTGGGTTTGTCAGTTCTGATAAATCAACTCATGAGATCATGCTTGATGCTGGTACCTTCGAAAAGAATAAGGCACTTATCTGATTCTAATTAAATTAGCCGATTCTTACTATGCACTTGGTTAGTTGACCGGCAAGTTCAGTGGTTAGTTTGACAGTAAAACATTTGGGAATCGCTAGTCATATTCTGTTGGAATAAAAGTTCACATGTTTTTATTATCTGGAACTGCCCTCCGACTTCAATATAGGTTCTCGATTGTTTTTTTTTCAGAAAACGTACGATTATATTTCTTTCTCACTATTACTGATTTGTATAAACTTAGCATATGCCAAAACAGCTGTTTTAGAAATATTAAAGTGGTGTCCAAGAGGTTAGAGCCAGAGGCGATTCAGATTCGAGCCACAATCATTCACTAAGCAAAAATGAAGACAATGAGGATATTGAGTTGTTATTTGGGAAAATGACGATTTTGATTTTTCACCATAATTTTGTGATACCTTCAACTTTCTTCTCGAACTTTTTTAAAATTTCTCCCTTTAGCACCATACTTAAAAAACCCTGTTAATGTAATGCTAATGTTTAAACTCTGCAGTCTCCAATTTAATCGGGCCCGTCCCAACACCGCCACCGTCCCAACACCGCCACCATCCCAACTCCGCCACCGTCCCAACTCCGCCACTGTCCCAACACCGCCACCGTCCCAACTCCGCCACCGTCCCAACTCCGCCACTGTCCCAACTCCGCCACTTTCTTGTCCTAACTTTCGCAATCTTTCAAAAAGTTTATTTTTTGTAACGCGTTAAACTTAACCAAATGTGCTTATCAGATCTAAGAATGAGCAATATTTTAAGATATAAGTGATAATTTTTCCGTGTCAATGTATCATATTTATTCATCAATTCCGAATGCAAATTTCAACATTAACCCAATAGATGCACTAAATGACGCAAATAATCTATTATTCTGGCCATCAAATCGTTCCCGTTCTACTCTTTAATTCCTGATTCATAAAATTTTCAATAGGACTAAAGTCACCCATGATTTGATTACACAAATTCGAATCAATTGACAACAAGAAATGAAAACAGATCCGTATGTTTGTATTTTAATGTGCAAAGCCCACAGTTATTTTGGTAATATGCTAATGAAGTAAATTCCGGTCTCACGCTCGTTGTTCTATTTTTGGTTATTTCGGTAAAATCGTTTGTATAGTTAAGTACGACTATACAAACGAAGATTATATAAATATACCATGTATTTATTGCTTTAATGATAATATCAGTTTTTGCCATCCTATGAATTAGCAATGTCATGTTGTTAAGTAAAAAAAAACTTTGTTACAAAAAACAAACTTTTTGAAAGATTGCGAAAGTTAGGACAAGAAAGTGGCAGAGCTGGGACAGTGGCGGAGTTGGGACGGTGGCGGTGTTGGGACACGATAGTGGCGGAGTTGGGACGGTGGCGGAGTTGGGGCACGATCATTTAATCTGTGCTAACGTTTAAGATTTTATTTACTCTAGAAAATTAACAAAAATCATTTCCATTCAATTATCAGCCATAACCACCCGTGATTTTTTAGCAACAAGTGTCGAACATGGCGCAGACACCACAATCCATGATTCCAGTCACCGCTCTGTCAAAACTCAACGATAAAAACAAATTTTTGAATGTATTGTTGTCTTGTTGAAGTTCTTAGTTGCATTTTTTGTTTCTATTTTTAACTCAAAAACTCGAGACTTCATTAGCATATTATACGCCTCTTCTCACTGGCAGTTTTAATATGATAAGATAGGAATACGTTTTCGCGCTTGTGAGCCTTTAGCGCTTATGAACCCTTCTGGGTTTTCGCGCTTGTGGGCCGTTCGCGCTTATGGGCCACACCCGAAAAAAATTTCTGGATCCGCCACTGCTGAGGATGATTGATTAGATGTTATATTTCAAACCATTATTCCAACAATTTTTTAAAATATGTTCAATTAAACCGATTTGAGCTATATAATTAGATTGGAATGAAATCGAAAGTCGTTTTATCTTTTTCCATTTCTATGGTTCGTGTTCTTCCTTTATTCGTTTATGGTTTAATTTTATTAATATATATTTTTCATTTTGTACTGCTAGTCTTGCTTTTCTGCAATGACTCAAACTAGATTTCGGCCCAGTTTCCGCATTTGTATGAAGACAAATCATTCTCTGAATAACTTGTTTTTCTCTTATTTATGTCCCAAAATTGCGTAAATTATGATAAAAGTTACTATGCATATGACTATGGCATTTTATTTTTAGATATTTCAATCTACATGTTCATAAACCCTGAAGAAAAGTATAATTTATAATAATGCGTATGACATACAGTGCCTAGAAACGGGTTATAGGTAATTATATTCATTCGAGATTGCAGAAAACTGTGTTTATAACGTTCTCTTTCTTCTTGTATCTCTGTTCGATTAACTGGCAACAGAAAATAAGTGAGGGGAAAGGATAGAAAACCTTCCTCCCCGTTAAAGCTCATGTTCATTCCTGTCTCGTTCTCCCTCTCCCTCGGCTTGTGCAAATATTGTTTCGATTTTTCGCATTTTCCGCCATAATTTATAAACGGTTTTATGGTGAAAAACGCTTTTTTCGACAAGTTTCTGTATTTTTCAGCTTTTAAAATTACGAATTGATGAATTTTATCCGAAAATGTCGCAGCAAAATAGTCGAGGATCGAAAGAGGCACTATTCAAATGTAACTTGAATATATTTTCGTGATAAGTGTGATAATTAGTAGAAATATAAAGTTCAGAATTATTTCAAACATCAGGTGATCTAGATGACTTGATGATTTATCAGAATGAGAACCTCGTTTGTAATTTCTGATTTAATCGATTTCCTGCTGTCTGATCGTTCTTTTAAGTATAGAAACAATAAAGTATCAGCTTTATAGATAGATTCTCTCTGTCTTTCTCACAATATGTTATCACCGACTTCAGGAAAAGAACCTGTTATGCAGCTATTATATTCAGAAAAAGTAGGTCATACTTTAATCAAGTCTTTAGTTTTACCTGGGTTTCGAGCCTCAGGATTAAAATAAACTTTAGTCAAATACCCACAATTCACCTCTTCAGGATTATCGACTTTGTTAGCGCGTGGTTTGTACCAGACTAATTTCATGACTGATGAATTCATAGTACATAAGCGATATGGGAATCTATAAGTTTTGTTTGCTGATGTAAGACATTTTTGAATTGATTTCGTTTGTCAAAAGCGAGTCTCTTGTTTCTCAATGTTTCAGTTACAATTCATCAAAATGTATCTAGCTTTCCAATTCCATTGATTTATTGCACAAAACATCATGTTTTTTCCTCATATATACATACGACTGAGCTCAGAGGTCTCGTGATCAGCGAGATTTTATATTGCTTGAATTAGTTAAAAAGATTAAAATTCATAAAAAAATTTTATTTATTGTGCGAAGCCTCAGCAAAGTCGACAATTTTGAGTTTCTGAATAAAAACAGATATTTTTCAGCTTTTCCTGTCTCAAGCCATGAGAGATTGGAGTCATCATATGGTTGATAATTCCTGAGAAATATAAAATAATGTATGCTCTCAGGAGGTGAACCCTCCTTCCTGAAATCCTGGCCCGAAAAAAACCGTCAACCTACCTTGAACTTTTTCGAAGACAGTTTTTAAATATTTGTATTCATATTTTGTATGTGGAACCTTTTTGTCTTTTACTCACCCACCTCTTGATGAAAAGTCCGAGGACCCATCCCCTGGAAAATTCTTGCCGTGCAAATGACTGTGACACGCTCCCTTACCCAATCATATGCATGCTTCCCTACAAGTTGTCTCGCGATAAAAATCCCTCATAAGTAAATTATAGAGTTGTGTACGGCTACACGAAATTTTGGATCTTAAGCTTCAACTGCTGTATAAAAAGTGTACTGGAAACATTTGTAGTAACGAAAAAATTATACCTTCAAATTTTTTTCTAGTTTCTCTAGTGTCTTCCTTCAGCATAATGTAACATCTAAAGTAAGAATCTTCTTAAATTTCTATTCTTTCTTCTAGCCGATGTAACCAGCAATTTTTATCAATCCATGGCACTGGCAGCAGCTTTCGCCGCTCGCAATGGGTTATCGTCGCCGCCTGCGTCTACAGGCATACCGTCTTTTCACCCGGAAATGTACCCTTATGCTAATCCTTACAGCTTGCCCGTACCGACCAATTGCTTTTTGCCAAGCTCGTCATCTGCAACTACAGGTGAAGAAATATTCTTGGCTTTTTGATGGTTCAGACAGAGCCTTACATACAAAAGCATTCTTCGAATAAAATTGTTTCATTTTGTTATTGTCGAACTCGCATTCAGAATCACAAACGCAGTTTTTTGTCAGCTTTTGAAATAAAGCTGCTTGATAAGTATTCTTTTTTTCATGCTCAAAGACATTCAAAATTCACGTTCATTGCAGATCACGGAAAGTTGGTTAAAATTTTTGCGAACCAATAGATGCGCCCCAATGTGCCTGTGCTCTATTGTCCTGCACTCTAATGTCCCTGTGCTCTATTGTCCTTGCGCACTATTTTCCTGCGCTCTAATGTCCCTGCACTCTAGTGTCCCTGCGCTCTAATATCCCTGCGCGCTATTGTCCTGTGCTGTATTGTTCCGCGCTCTTATGTGCGCGCTCTCATGTCCGGGCACGCAAGCAATCAAATGATTGCTGGACAAATTACATCCCATTTCAGACAAAAAAGTAACAATAGCAGATTTTGCACCAGCTATAGTATTGTATTAGAGCCCTGCTTTGTGCAGAGCAGGTAACTGATCAAATCTGAAACAGATGGTTGAACGGGACTAATACTTTTTTACAACACCAGCTACTCCACTTTGCGAGGGCTGAGCTGTAGTGTTTCTAAGTTCCATTGGACTGCGATTGTAGCATGATCGTAATAGCTTCTGCTGGAACTTCAAGTTTAGCTCAGGCACGTCTGATACCTTCCGGGCTGAAAGCAGCAAAGTTTTGTTCATTATCAGCGGATGATAATTTCTCACAGGATCCAAAAAGATCTCGAACATTTGAGGCAGAAGTATGGGACGATCTACTGTCATTGATAAGAGTAGAGGCCACCACGGCTGTGTCGGCCAAACTGGAACAATTAAAATTACTGTAGCTCGGTCACAACGAATTTTTTGTAAAATTTTACCGGTTAAGCCAAAAGGTGGAAAAGCTTAAGCATAAAAAGCAGACCACGAAACAGAGAAGGCATCCACAGCAAAAGCATCAGGATCTGGTCTCCAATAGTGGTGTGCCCCGGAGAAATTTTCATATCCGGATATCCGTGTTTTTTCCACCTTCGGATTATACCTGTAAGAGGTCCGATCAGTTGGCGGGGGGTCGAAAAAAGTCGAAATTTTTCCAAAAAAGGCTAAAAACATACACTTTTTTGCCAATTTTTTCAAGTCTGGGGGATGGGTATATGGTTGGCCAAGTTGGGGAGGGTCCCCCCTCCCAATTACAGGTATGCTTCGAATATCCGGATATATCCAGATATTTTTAATGTTGTTTGCACAGAGGTAAGAAGATGTCACATAGTAATGATACAACTACAACACTACATAACAATATTCAATAGGTGCAATAATTTTTCGTGTTATATTTACGTTAACCGTGATTGTAAAAAAAGTATGTTACGTTTTTAAACTGCAATGTCTCAGGAAGTACTGTAGGAAAAGTATAGCTTTTTTATATTTTTTTCTTCTCTTTTTTAGTGAAAAGTGAAAAACTTTTTTGGTGGATAGATTCTAAAAAGTTGACCTGCTTTTCTTATGTCTCTCTTGAATTTCCGGACATCCAGCCAGATATTGGAGTTGATGTTGAATCCCCATCTTGTATTTGTTCAGCCTGGATTTTATTCTAGAATCGTCGGATCCAACAGCTCTGGTAAAATCTGGCTTCTAAGAACTTAGCGACTTTTCAGGCAAATTTACTTTTAAACCACATTTTGAACTTCAAGAGTCCAATGTCCTTTGCATTTCAAAGTAAACAGAACTTTATATAATCTGTTTTTTATGCTTCTTAATCAGAGACAGACTGCATTAATCACCGTTAACGTCGTTTACACAATGCTTTTACAGTAGGATTATCAAGATTGGTTTAGTATGCCAAATGTAATGCAACGTATACATATAGCAGGGTTTTTTTAGCACGGTGCTAATGACTGAAAGGGAGAAATTTTCAAAAAAAGTTCGAAAAGAAAGTTAAGAATATCACAAAGTTGTGATGGAAAATTAAAAATCGCCGTTTTCACAAATAGTTCCAGATACTATAAAAAGATGTGAACGTTTATGGAAACAGAATGCGAATTTAACGATTCCTAAAAGTATTACCGTTAAACTAACTACTGAATATTAACTTCTCGGTCAACTAATCGAGTGCATAATGTAAGAATGAACTGATTTAATCAGAATCAGATGATAGTCTTATTCCTTTTAAAAGTACCAATATCAAGCATAATTTCATGCGTCAATGCAATAAAATCATGTTATCAATTGACAAACTCTCACATTAGTATTACACCAACGAAGTATTATTTGTCAACAGTGCTAACTGTGCTAATGAAATATTTTTTCATTAGCACGAATGCTAATGGGACTCGTGCCAAAAAAGCGTGCAGGGAATAATATATAATGCAATGAATAGCATATGAACAGTATATACACTTATATAATTTGAACGTTTTGTTGTTTTGTTGCTGAAACTTTGTGTAATAATGTAGCACCTAACTTCTCAGTAACCTTTACTTCTTTTTTGAACAGTAAAAATATCCGGATATTATTTCACATCCGGATATCCGTTTTTCAAAATATCGATCCGGATATCCGACGCACATCACTAGTCTCCAGGACACAAATTTTCTGACTTTTGCATTGTGCCTATTTGCAAACAAATGAACTGAAACATGTTCCTATGCAGAAGTTAATTCGTTGAAAACGTCTTGATTCAAATCCCAATCACTGCTACCATAAAAATTTCTAGATAAAAAATCAGAATCTAAATGTTGCTGCCCTGGGACATGTGAAGCTCTGTGATACAAATCTCAATTGAGGGACCAAGACCACATTTTAACTAAAATCCATGAGTTTTTCTCAAAATTTTCATGAAATGCGTTCATTCACTGACTTTTTAAATAATTTCATTTATCACTCGGGTACCAGTGTCCTAAAATTTTAAAGTGTGAGGTACTAGGGGGGTCGCCCAATGGCTAGCCTGGCCTTCGATTTCTGGGTGGGGATTCCTATGGCACTTCTCTCCAATTACATGTGTGCTTTTAACCAATTTTTGCTCCTGCGAACTCTTGTCGATCAAAAAGATGGTATTTTTCGGCCGGCTGGCGAGTAGCTGTCTACAACTCAAGTTGGGGATAAAGTCCCCCAAATTCCCTCAGCTTTAGGTATGTTCAGGGCCAGAGCCGTGCGCAGAATTTTTTCATGGGGTTCGGACTAAATTTTTTGTACTGAATTGCTGAAAACTTACTGAAAGTGTTGATTTTACGCGATACACTGTTTGTATGCTGCCTCAATGGGGAGGGCCGCCCCCCCCTTGTGCACGGCCCTGTTCAGAGCCTTCAAATGAGCGTTTATCACACAAAATTTTGAATCAGCACTTCTGCAAATTTGTATGATATATGTTTGGGAGCAGAGGTCCCCAAGGTCAAATTTTTCAGGTAGGGGTAAAATTGAAAATTTGCGAGGGTAGTGTAGCTAAATGTCCACTAAACACGTCATTTTGTCTCAAAATTAGACAGCCAGTGATCGATTTTAAGAACTTTAGGTAGGGGTAATACCCCCTCATACCCCTCCCCATGGGGCGCTCTGTTTGGGAGCCTCTGTAAAAAATCAATTACAAATGCTTTCCATTTGTTTTACGTGATAATTTATCATATGATCATTGGATCTAGATCAAAATTCGAATTAAAATTATGTTCGATTTCTATAAATTTAGAGTCAAGCCTGCGAAGGATTTTTTTGACTTCTGAAATTTTTTTCATTCTTTTTGATTCTGAAATTACTTTTTTTACTTTCACCATCGTTTTTTAAATTAATTCTTTCACATAGCGTTTCCACCGTTATGGCTGCCAGGCGCATCTGCTCTTACCAACGATTATTTGTTAGCAATGGCTGGAAATTTGCATAATTTTCGAGCAGGGATGTCCAATGAACAATATCAACAACCACAGTCATCTACTAATCGTAGAAGCTTCATAAACATCACTAGTGACAACCACGAAAATCACGCGGAAGAGAGCTTCGACGAAATCTTGCGGAAAATTAGCCAAATGCCCAATAATAGTAACACGTCTAAAACCGTATTTATACATCACGGCTCAGGCGTGGCGGCTATGACCAATCAGATTACGCCCCCAAAAATTGACGTTAAATATGACTGGTTGCATGTCACGTGCACTGAAATTAGATTGGTCACGACAGGCGTGCCGTGAATTATAAATGCGATTTAATGCTGATAGTGGGCCTGATTTTTTGATCTTGGAAACATTTTGCATATTGAGTTTCTGCACTGTGCAGGAATGACCAAAGAAAATGTGCACTAATCAAATTCATCTTATTCCAAATAAATATAATTTTAAAAAACCGCAACAACTACAATGGTTATTTTAAGAACATCAAAATAACCATGATTGAAAAACACGAAGTACGGTAAGCGCAGTCTTTATATTTAAATACGTGACCATTAGTCAAATGGACTTGACGGCCTGAGCTGTTCATGGACTTAACGGCCTGAGTTTAAATTATGTTACAGTTTCTGGCGTGTAGCGCTAGAAAATTTTGGATTTTAACTCGTTAAAAAGCCGGAAAATTCATATATATTTTTATCGATTCTGCAGAAACAATCGATCAAAAATTTCTTTTTGCGCAGAAAATGCTTAGAAATTTTCCTGTACGGTTAAAAAACAGTTCACTGTGCATACAAAGTCTGCTTTTGGTTATTTTTTATTCAGAAAGTAAAATTGCATCAGTTAAGTCAATAATAAATCAATACTTCGATGTAACCTGCTTTTTGCAGAAAAAACTGATCAAATTTCACATTTACGATCCTACTAGAAATCATTTAAAGGTTGATACAGTTGAATAATTACCGTTTGCAAGCATTATTTGACTACTGTTGGTTTGGAAGTTTTGAAAAAATTAATGCGGAGCCAATTGAATAAAGTTCTCATTATGATCGGATCTCAATCTTTGACAGCATTTTTTTGTTTCATCAAACCCGGATGCAGAACATTGCAGTGATCGGATTTAGAAAATATGGCAGATATCCGTCTCAATACATATTTTTTCGTTCACGTCGCTTCCTTTCGATAGAATAATCTTGCAAATTGGAAAAAGGAACCTGTTCATGGCGAAAAATTTGATTTAAAGGAAGGAATTTTTCAATGGAAAGCTTCTTTTTATAATTTTATATTCAGTTACATATCGCCCTATACTTTGATAGGCGACATTCCGAGCAATGAAGTTAAGCAAATCAGATCAAGTCGAAATTCTCAAGAAAGTCAATCGTCAAATTCATCTAAAAAAATAGCCACATCAGCTCGCATATCCTCTTGCATTTCGTCCAACGAAAATCCCGAGCCGGATACAACAACCACTGCCATCGCCGGCGCGAGCGCTGATGATCGAAAAAGTTCACCACAAGAAGTTTCGTCCGCTCGAAAACGTAAAATCGACGTGGAACAAGACGAAGTCTCGTCCACGTCGGATAATTTTATATTAAAAAAATGCAAAACTTCCGATGCTTGTCCAAGCAAATCCAAACGTACAATAAGCGATAATAATCGTCGAAGTATTTTTGGCCAATCGACGTCGTCGCCTTTCAAAACTGTGGATCCGACGTTGTTGAACGCGTCGGCCGTGGCGTGGGCGGCGTTGTCCAATCAATTGCTGTTGGCGGCAAGTTTACAAAGACCTGGGGAAGAGTTGAAGAATATAGATCTGAAATCGCAAAGTTCTCATGCCGGTCATATGATGGCTAGTGGAGCTACAGTGAGTGAAAAATTCAACAATAAGAGTTTTTATACGGTGTGATTTTTGTGTATTCTAAAGAGGACTTTAGAATATCATTCTGAGAAATCATCGATTAATTATTTTGATTTTTCACAATTGTTGCAAAATTATAATGCTTTGGGAAGAATATTCGTGGATCGATCCTAAAGCTAAAACTCTTACTATTGTCTAGTGTTCCAAGTCTTTTCGGTCCTCAATTTCACCGCTGGTAACAAAAAATCGTTCGAACAAGAACCTGTCTCATGATCAAGATGGAACAAAAAAGTTTCAAAATTCCGAGAATCGGAAACAAATTTCAACCGTGATCGATCAATTAACGTCGAGGCAAAAACAAATGATCAAATCTTTTAAAATTAAAAACGATACGGCAACGTCGGACGATGTGCCAGTTCTGGATTTAAGCATTAAAGGTTGTGATATGATGAAAGAATTAGATTTTAAGAAAGGTAAAAAATAAGGTTTTAAATTTCTGAAGTTTCTAGCTTTTCGTGTTTAAGACCAATGTCCTCGTTCCGACTACGATAAAGATACCTTCCGATCGTCATCAAGATCGTCAAAATCCAGTGAACATTCGCCCAATAAATTTCAACTAGATCACGTGATCGTTGATCCTATGGCTGTTCCGATGTTAAATGGTTGGAGGCGCCAGACTTGCGTGAGGACAATTTCAGCTAGTGGTGTGCGTGGTGATGTAATTTATTACGCTCCGTGCGGGCGGCGGCTCGGTTCTTACGCGGAAGTTGTTAGGGTAAAATTTAGTTCTAGAAAGAAAAGCTAATCAAAAATCCGATAGTTTTTCCGCTTTTTATTTTAGTACTTGTCCAAGAACAAAATAAAGAATCTCTCGCGACAGAATTACAGCTTTAGCGGTAAAGTTATCGTGGGTGAATTTCTGCACGTAAAATTTGAAAATGGGAAAAATGTAAAATTTTCGAATTATATTTTTCATCTTTACATCTTTCATATGCATTTTTTAAATTTAAGACTGTAGCACTGCTAAATGAAAAAGAAGTGAAATCAACAATTTTGAGACTCCAAAATTCTTCGAAAGATGAACCGACCTTTGACGATTTGCAACCTAATTCATCGATCACGCTTAGAAGTTCGGCATCTTCGAAAAATGTAGACTATATTGAAGGTAAGAATTTCTACACGAATCCGTCAGCAAGGCTTTAAATCTTTCCCGCGTGTATACAAGTCGGGTTTGATTTGAAAATCTTGAGACCTAATACAACTTCAAGTTTTAAGGGTCATTTTTAAATTTTCAGAAAAACAACGGTCAGAAAATAGAAAAAGGGGCCGACCGCCTCTCTCAACGATAGCATCTTTTCCAAAGTCGGAAGGTATCTCCTGTTCCTCCACTTGGTCTATTTCTTTTTTAAAACTTGTTCTGATGCAGTTTCTCCGCCCTTGACCGCAAACGTAGTAAAAAATAAACGAGGACGACCATGTTCGACTGACAAATCGACAATATCCAAGTCTCAGGTTAGAAACTTTTCTTCTGAGGTTTTTTATTCTCAGAAAAATGAATCATAAGATCCACGCTTGTAATGGAGCTCGGATGTCTTGGGAATCAGTTTAGCTTAAATAATAGATTGCTCAGAACTACAAAGGAGTTAGATTATGAAAGTCCCAAATGTAGAAAACCGATTCAAAAATCCATCTACATTCGTATTTATGGTGCGAAGTGTCGTTAAATTTGAATTTTGACTATTTCTTGTTCAAAAATAACATTGCAGCTGTTTTCATCTTAACGGGTGGAGGTCTCACCTAGGCCTGTAAGCAGGCCGTATTGGGTCATGCCCCCCCCCATTTTTCATGTCCTAAAAAACAAAGGTTCGTTTTTTTACTTCAGGAAAAAGTCCAGTCAGAAATGCGATTTTACAGTAAATTAAGTGGAAAAAATGTGTGCCACCCCCCCTCTCGAAAAAAATTCCTGGCTACAGGCCCGGATAGGCCTATAACAGCCATTACATGAACTTAGGAAAGGGTTTAACCAGACGTCTCCAAGGTCGAAAATCTAGATAGGGGTAAAATCGTGTATAGTAAGAGTAGTAATTTCCCTATGCCACGTCATCTTTTTTCTTCTTTTGCTCTCTGTGTGGTTCCAGGGAATCTATATTTTGGTGGCTCCTGAATACAGTAGGTGTACTGAGATGTACAGAATATAAATCACTCATTCCCCAGTAGCTTGTTGAATTTCACATACTCACCTTACAAAACGCACCAACGTTGAAAAATCAACATTTTCCCTTTTTCTGAACATTTTTCCGAAACAAGCACAGTTTGGGAGAAAACGGTGAATTGTCCAATCCGAAGAATTACAACATAGACTACTTCGCGCGGCGCCAGAAAACTCTAATTTGGCAAAATCTATTTCTACTCTCTACAAACATACCACAAAATCTTCGTACGGAACCAAAAGTGTTTCACACTAGCAGAAACCAGTAGTTCTGAGCTGTCAATTTTCACACTTTCACACATCAAAATTATTAATGCGGTATATACATTTTCAAACCTGTGGTCACCGTAAAGTTATTTTTCTCATGTTGACCACTCACTCTGAAAAAACGCCAATAGCAGTCCTTCCACAACTCTCCACTCACACATTTCCTCTGAATTGGCTTACCCAAAATCATTCTTGTCCCGTTTCACTCTACCAGTAATTCATTTTTACCGAGGTAATAAATGAATTTCCATACCTAAGACCGGGATAATTACCCCATTACCCCGCTATGGAGTGCTCTGGGTTTACCCCTAGCAGATCTTGACGCCCCGCATATTATTGGCTGAATCTCAGTCCAGTAGATTTGACGTGCCTAAAAGATTTGGGCTATCATCGGCAGAAAGTGAAAAGAAGAGAATGACAAAAAAGTGTACAGCTAGGGATGTTAATTGTTTATAAGAAATATCAAAAGAATAAAAAATTATCTTACTTTTAGCTGAAAATATAACAGGCAAAAAGATCTATTGATACTCCTGAATTGTAGAAACACGGCAAAATTTCTGGTCCTATGCAAAAGATATATCGGATCTTTTGACCCGATATGCTACTCGATACAACCCGATATTTTCTGACCCGACCCAAAAGGGGAAAAAGCTCTCGACCCGACTTGACCCGTTATCCAGGATACGTTCCTGCATTATAGATCATGGGTCAAAGAATTAAGTTGATCATATTCACTGTTTGAAATGCACTCATTATATTTCAGAAATTAAATTTTGTCAGAAGTTTTCTCATGAAAGTTGTAAAAGAAAGTTTTGAATTATCATTGCATCGGTATCGGCTGATAATTTTTTTGTGTGTAAATCGGCCGATGATTTTTTGAGCTACCTATGATCGATAATTTCCTTTTTTACGGCAATTCTCGCATTAATTAGTATTCCGTGCACGGCTCATAACGACTGAGAAAACTGGGAATTTTTAGTTGGACCGGAAAAACCGGGAATTTCTTGGAAAATCCAAAATTTAGTTGACGTTTTATCGTATTTTCACAATAATTTTATTGTTTCTATGAGTTTTCTATATGACTTAGCTGGTTTTGTTTTCGTTAATTTCATTTTGTGATTTCAAGCACCTTGTTTTTGGTGCTTGAAATCACAAAATGAAACGTTGTTTGGGGGGCGAACTGGACGGCCGCCCAGAGCCGCTTAATATTTTCTGGTATTTGAAGAATGCCTTTTTATCGGCCCTTAATAAAATTGTCAATTTCTGTATGCAAACATTACAAAATTCTCCCAAACATCCTTTGTACACGATGAAATTAAAACGAATTTCAGAAAATTCTATGTTCTTTGGTTTTAAGAATTTTCCATGTCAATTACAGAGCATTGAAATAATGTTTTTAAAATAAGAATCATAGTATTGTTATTATAGCAGCATTACAAAAGGGAACAAAGAACATTAGAAAAATAAATGAAAAAAGCCAATAGTGGGCGGTTTACAACTAAATCACATATTATACATTTCGTATCAGAATTTCATATTTTGCTGTACATAGTCAACAAGGCTAATGTCCGAAATCGTTTTCTTATAAAGCTTTAAATACCCGATAGTTACTGACGAAAACTATATATGTGAGGGTTTGTTTCAAATGTTGACTTTTCTGCATACAAAAGAGAATATTTTCAGCATTGTTTCCTGATCTGGTGGTCGCCTGCATGATGACGATATAGTTTCAGAACAGCGATTCTCTCAGGATAGCAGTAACCCGGAAAGTTTATGACATGCTTTGAGAAATATTTTTGTACTTCGTCAACCGTTAGTTAATCATAGATTTAGTTGAAATTTCGATGACCACTTAATCACTAGATTCAGATTACATTACGTTTTAGATACATAAAATTTATGTAGAATAGAAATAAAACAGGTACTAAAACCTCCCTTGATATATGAGTACACTACTCAAAACGCTTATGTCACTAATAAGTATCAATCATTCTAACTTTTACGCAAACAGCAGTTATATAAGCTTCTTTGAGCAGAAACTTGTTTTAAAAATATCTTTCCTACTTGGGAAAAAATGTGGGTGCTTTACACATTGCATAATTATGAAATGTGCACCTTAGCACACACATTCCATAATTGCATAAAGCATCTGTTTTACCTACACTGCACTTTTTTGTGCCAACGGTGGCAAAAAAAGGTTAATTTCTAGTCGATGTTTTTGGTTTTGTAGTTTGCTGGCATCATTATCTAGCTGATAGAAAATATCAGCACATTGCTCAGATCTATGTATGGTACACACATTTTTACCATTTTATGTAGCAATTATTGTATTTTGCTCCGAAAAAAAACAGGAAATTCTAGAAAGAAGGCTTGAAAAACTGAAAAGTCAGAATTTCATTTGGAAAAACCTCTGTACACCTTTTATCAGGCGTTTTATTAAGGTGTTATGTGCAGATGTTGCATTGCATACAAATTATATACTGTGTAATGTCGTCTATTATGCATGGAGCATATATATAGTTGGTGTCATTCAACCGGTTCATAAACGTGTTATTTTTAATAAATAAAATCTTGTAATAATGGAATTATGTGTCGTTTTTAGATATTCTAAAGTATGTAAAGTAGTGAATCATCTATTACGTAAAAATAGAGTGGTGCCTAATAATTATTGAAAAAATTTAGGGTCGCTAAACCTGAGCTCGCCCAAGGCCGCTAAAACCCTAAGAACGACTCTGTCAAAAAGCTTCCCGTTTGTAAGCACTGTTTTTTCCCCAGATCGTGCTTTTTGGGAAAAAATTCGGTGAAGGGAAAAAATTTGGGCTCTTCCCCCATTTTAGGAAGAAAATTTTGGGGATCGGATACAGAAGAGATGCATTTTGGTGCATTTTAAAAGGTCATAATATCGAAATTTTCCGGCGCGCGCCGGTTATAACTTTATCATTATTATGTATTACCCAGCATATCTACCTTCGTTTATCACTTGATTTATAATAGTTTTCAACATCTTTAACGTATTATAACATGGTTTTTAAATGAAGATTCGCATTTTTTGCCTTGACACAGTTTTTGAGAAAGATCAACACTTCAAGTCTCTAAGCTTTTTGAAGCGATTATTTCTTTCCTAACGTAAAATCAATTCGAAAACCTCATGGAAGTAGTTTTCGGAAATTTATGTCTTCTTACTCATATCTCTTCGGCCAAGTTTATGAGAGTTTACAAATAAATTACTGGTTTTAAAATTTTTCAAATAAAATTCTAGAAATTACAATTTTTTAATACAAAATTCGAATCTAATCCTTGAAATAAATGTTTGAAAAATTGATTTTTCAGCGTCGCAGAATGTCAAAACCCAAGACATTTCCCGACGCCTCGCGCCGGAAAGATTAACATTTTTTTGAGCCCTCACTCGCCATCATAGAAAATTTAACCGTCGATTTCTCATGTAATTCAAAGTCATTATGCTCTTGAATAGTTTACTGGAAAATTTGCATCACAATGCTTGTAGATTAGACTTCAAACTCGAAAATTTCAATTTTTTCCTCAATTTTAATGAATTAACGGCTCTAAAAACACCAGAAGGCTTGAAAAAGCTCAAAAACCATTAATGAAGCGTCTATGAGCATTTTTAAGTGAAAAAATGACTTCGGGAAAATGGGGAAAAAATTTCGACCCCTTTCCCCATTTGAAAAAAATACCCGGGAGAAAAAACAGTATTTTTAATATGCTTTCATTGATTGATTGAAAGCAACGACTGTTACGAGACTTTTAAATTAAAATTACATTGTAATTTTTATTTTGTTTTGCCATACTCGTATGTTTTTAAATAGGTATATAAATTTTGAACTGTTGTTCTTTTTTGATTTTTTTTGCATCTTAAATTTTTACGTACGTGTTATACTGAAAAAAATATGTCAAAACCTACCGGGAAAAAGCGTTCTCACCTACCGGGAAAAGGCAGGGACTTTTGTTTTTGCAAATCGCTATGAACCCTATCCGTGTGATTGTTTATTGGGCAAATGTAAATCTTACAGCACTTTTTGTCATTTTTGACTAGTTCAATCTTGACTATAATGACGATTTGGTTTTTTCTTAAAATGCATTATCATACAATTGGTGATGAATAATTTTTAGCCTTAGCTTGCTGAAAAAGTATGCTTAAGAATCGTCCAATTTCCCTAATTTATGTACAATTATCCAACAATACTAGTGATAAGATGTCAAAAACAATGAGATGATATACTGTTTCACATTGAGTGTTCCAATTCGACAAGGATTAAAATTTAAGTCGTTGAAAATCTAAACATATAGAACAAAAATGAAATTTACTGAAATGATTCCCAAATCCCAATAATGAAAGTGTAAAGCTAGCACATTTTCCCGTTGTTGTATCAGCTCATATAGAGCTAAATTCTGGTCTTACTCAACTAAGCATCATTCGAACCAAAAAGTTCTACTGAAACCTTTATGTAAAGTGTAAACAATTTGGTACCAATTTTATTCGTTATTCAATTAACAAGCATTTAGTAAAAAACATACGATTATTTCTGTGGTCAAAATCGCTAACATTGAAATTTTCTACGTATAAATTCATATAGGTTAGTGGACCATGCCCCAGATCTTCAGTCGTATGTGTCATTTGATTTAGCAGAAAATTGTAAATTCATTTTTGCATTCTAGTTTTATTATGGAGGATTTCAGGAAAAACATTTGATGTATCTATGGTGCAAAGAGTGTTGTTTTATTTATATATACGTTATGATTTGCATTGATTCAGGCGTATGGTACTGCCCACCAAGCATAGGCTGACACTATCGGTGGGACAGCCGATACATCGGCGGCTGCAATTTTGTGCAATCGGGCGTTTTCTACTTTATAGAAAAATTTCAAGCAGCAGTTTTTGAGATTAAATTAGAAATATGAATTTTACAAAAACCATTTTTTCTGCAAGCAAGATGCACATATCATCGTCGAATGTCACTTCAGATATTTTCTTATCTATTTTGAATGATTGTAGCTCATTTGATTTTCATTTTTAGCCCCGTATAAAAGAAAGATTTTGTTTCTTCCTTATTTCTCATTTATCAAAACATAAGATAAGTCCTTTCTCATCTCTAATGTTAATTTACGGTAAACAGTTGAATAATAAACAAGCTTGTCACATGACGCCCGTGACCCGGTATGCTATGAATCGGGTCAGGGGTTTGTGACCAAGGGTTTTTTCCGCACTGGCTGTTCCACACTTTGCGGAAATCGGCCAGAAAAATTTCCGCACCACCATTAGAAACCACTAAAACATTAAAAAAGTTTCCGTTCCGTGCGGGAAATTCGCCAAAAAATTTTCGCACGCCTCGAAAAAATCCGCACTATGCGGAAAAACGATCCTGTCTCTGACCAGACCCTTGACGCGACTCGGTATTTTTACTGTCTGGCCCATCCGATATTCTCTGGCTCAATACATCCGCTATATCTCTAGCCATGTGGTCAGCGATTTAGGGGAATCCTACGCTGTTTCCCCTCAGTTGCATGCACATTTGTTAAGGTATTTTTGTTAGACTTTGTGTCTAGCACGCTAATTTTGTTTAAAATTTTGTTATTAGAAAATTTTGACGCTATTCGCTCTTCACGGAGAAATTCTCAAATTTTTCCGTTTTTCCGGTCAAACTTCATCCTCCATTTTGGTGCCTATACTTTGTTGTTTTCAGAAAGGAGTCAATCAAAGTGTTTTGCCAAGGGAAAATCCGACCTCAATCGTGGAAAATGATCTTCTCAAAACGTATGAACAGCTCCGGGTTGTCGTAAGCCGTTCAACTTTTTTACAAAGTGGCTGTCGCATTCCAGTCATCATTTATTTTACCTTTTAGTATCAGAAGCCCGATCCAATTTCTGATCCAAAGTTCTTTAAAATCCCCATGGATGATTTGGATCTTCGAAATTCTACTGTAAGCCTGTTAAGCTTCTCTATGGCCATTATATGCATTGTGCTTAAATTTCCTTTTAGACTCTGAAAGGATTAAAACGTATTGAAAATTTGCATTTGGATAGCAAATCATTCGCGGATTTGTTGATGGTTGTGGAGTTTGTTGGAAATTTCGGCCCAGTTCTGAAAATTGGTGAGTTTTCAGTTTTACTCTTCACGTACTCTAAAAATAGTCTTCATGTGGTAAATTTTGTCCTTTCATCGTCAGTTCGAAAGTAAATTATGTTCATTAGGACATGAAAATATTCCCGATATCGATTCACTTCAAGCCGGTTTATTTAACGTGAGACAGCATTCGAAAGCGGCTTTGAAATTAGCCAAAATTCTCTTAACTTTGGTCCTTGAATATCCGGGCATTCCTGCTGGACCGAAGTCGCGGCTACAAACCGGTCAATCGTATAAAGATGTTGTGGTCGATTATATGAATATGAGCGAAATGATGCAACTCTTTTTGGATTCTCGTTGTGCTCAGGGACGTGCAGTAAGTCTTGCAGTCAGAAAACTTCAATCCCTCAACTCTGAATTAGTATTTTTATTATTATGTAGATTTCGCGAAAAAATGCTCCGATATGAACTGAATGAAATGCATTTACTGTTGCGAAAATTATTTCTTTCGGCATCTTTGCCTCGCGCCTCTTTTGCCGAACAAGAGTACCTGACAATGATTTCACTGGAGTTGACCTGCTAGGATGTTATTTAATAATCCATTTTGATATTATTCATTTGTAAAAATTTTTCTTTTTTCGTTGTTTTCTTTTTCTAGCAGCGAATTTTTTCGATTTTATTATCTGTCTTTTTACTTCTGAACTTTCGGTCTTTTATGTTTTCTTATTCTGTTTTTCATCTTTATA
Source organism: Romanomermis culicivorax (assembly GCA_963922205.1). Classification (NCBI taxonomy): domain Eukaryota; kingdom Metazoa; phylum Nematoda; class Enoplea; order Mermithida; family Mermithidae; genus Romanomermis; species Romanomermis culicivorax. The sequence continues at coordinate 1,224,630 of CAWUHX010000030.1, forward strand.
TCTTTCTTTGAGGAGCTTCATACAAGCTATCTCAAAAATGACACTCTCAGGAGTGCTGTAATAACCAAAAAGACGTCCGGTAATGTTAGATTTTTTTATTCTCTTCCAAAATCACGATATATTTTTTCATCCCTATTTTTCTTGAACTTTAAACTTGCCAACTAGTCGAATAGGATGGACATGAAATCAAAAATGTCTTTCGCATTTAAGAAAATTTTTCAACTAACGGTTGAATTTAAGCAACATGGTTGAAAAATTGAATTCATTCAAAAAGAACAAAAGGTTTTTCTTTTCTTAAATTTTTGAGAATTTGGAGCTTTTCCATGGCATACTGGATATAATTGAAAGTTGTTCATAATACAATCTGCATGTGATCGACAAGCGCATATATAACATGAATCTGTGATCTATGCGACAAAGAATCTGTACAGGCATTCGTGTAACGGAGCTCTGAGGTCTTTGGTCACTTCAATGCCCCCTCAAGAAAAAAATTTTCACAGATGTTATTGAAAAAAAATCTATTTTTCTGCCCAAACAGTTCGAAAATGATTCATAAAACAGTCATTGTCTTGAAACGTATTTACGGTGCCAAAGGTCAAAAAACTAACATTTTTGACTTTTTTCACTTTCCACCGCAATTGTCTGCATGCAGTGTTTTTTTTGTACTGTACAAACGAAATGGTCCAGAGTACAAACGAAAATTTTGGCTTCGTTTGTACTGGTACAAACAAAAATTCTTGTACAAAAAAAATTTCCATCACTCAGCCGTCAGTATTAAGTATCCATGGGCTTTTTAGGACTTGTTTGTTATGCATCTGCATTGATAATGACAAATTAGCAGCTACGGCATAATAATAGAAGCTTTTTGTGGATATTTTACTATTGCATGTTTTGTGTCTTGTGAAAATGGCCAACATATTCAGACAGGTGCTGGTAGCAAAAGTACTCATGTCCCTCAATAAGAAGGAGGTGAATCTGAAAATGAATTAATTTTGGCTGATTTTAAAAATAAAATGTTTTTGTGATCTGTTGTTATTAAGATCTTAATTTAGAGCTTAAAGCTTTATTGTGATTTGTTGGTGTTACAATCGTAAACTTCGTGTTTTAAAATTTTTTCATGATTTGTTGAAATTCTGATTCCAAAACATTGTTGTGAGTTTTTGTTGTTATGGTTGTTAGTTCTGATTTTAAAGCCTTATCGTGGTCTGCTGCAGTTATGATCAAAAATGGCAGTTTGTTTTAAAGTTTATTTTGTCGATTGATAGTCAATTTTATCTGGTGGCAATAAATGTTTTTGCACTGACCCTTGCAGTTCTTCTGAAGCTTAGTACAAACGTATATTTTCGCTAAAATGTATTTTCCCATGAAATCGAATCGAAAAATGTTAATTTTTGTATAAAAAAGTAGTACAAACAAAAATTTTGGAGTACAAACGGTTTTTGAGAGGTCGTTTGTACCAGTACAAATGAACCGAGTACAAAAAAACACTGCGTGCAGGTATACAATGAAGCCGTATACGTTATTTATCGGCTTTCACTCGTAATCTACTGATCAGTTAGTTCACAATCTTAAGCTCTCCCGACCTTGTAACTGCGCTTTTCAGCTCGCCCTACCTCTACAACACAATTGCTTTGAAGCTTTACGTCCATCGGACAAAATTAGTATATTAGCTTACATGTGTAACGAGTTATTGTATTGCCGTAATGTTGTTCGAGAAATCGAGACGAATGTAGATATGCTTAGTAAATGCCGAAGTGACAAGTGGCTGATGGAAAATAAAAGAAAGCAGTGAGTCTTTAATTTAAGTTTTCGAAAAAGACAACTCTGAAAGTTGTTGAAATTTCTGAATTTTGTGCTTTCAGATTTCAACAGTGTGATTTTTATGAATATTTGTGATTCTTAGACTTAAAACAATTCGAAACAGCACAAATAACAAAAATGCGGCAAAATCAAAAAATGAAATCGACGATGACAGCAATGCTATAGCCTTCGAAGCAGAGAAAATGATCGAAGACAATGACGAAGATGAAACTTTGGATAAAGTGAAGCAAAGAATTTTAACCGAAAATGAATCTCTGTCCAACGAGGTTACTGACATTGTAAATTCCGTGTATATTTATATAGATTGATGTCGTTTCTCTTTAAGGTTACGGATATGACAGAAGAAGAAGTTGACGAAAAAATGAATGACCTTGACAAAGTAGCATGAAATTCATGATGAGCCAAATGTAACATATTTAAATTTGTTGTATTTCAGAATATTGCGTGCACGAATTCTAAGGTTAAAGAAGCAGTTACAAAAGTTCGCATATTGCCCTTAGGTCAGGATCGATATTTTCGTTTGTTTTGGACATTACCTTCCTTACCTACTTCCGGCATTTTGGTCGAAAGTTTAGAATCGCAGATTCCTTCGGATCAGTCGTCGAACTTATCAATTCCAGAAGACATATCCCAACTGGTCAAGAATGATTCCATATTGAATGATGTTGGACAATGTTTAGAATTTTTATTAGATACAGTCTGCAAAGATCGTACTCGAAAAATTGGTGGCAAAAAATGCAGCCCCAAAAGCGTCGCCGCCGCGATTCCGACCGAAGATAGAAACGGTTGGTATAGAATCGGTAGCAAACCAGATTTGTTGGAATTAGAAAAAACGTTGAATTGTCGGGGAATTAGAGAAAAATTGTTGCATCGAGTTCTGACGTATAAATTTGAACGGCAAACTAACGATCAACTTTTCAAAAAAGAAGGTAAAAATGAGCAACCATTAATTTTTTCGGAATTACTTGTCTGCTTTCTTCTTTTCAAAGATTATAATTTTAATTGGTTGTTTACTTCTTCGTTTTCGAAATATTTGGAATATGTCATTGATGTCTGCAATTTGGATCTATAGGAATTTATCTTTATTATAGAACTTTTAATTTAAAACTAAAGCAGAAATCATTTTGAGAAAATAAATAAACGAGGGGCTGGCAGGAACCCACTTTGTAAAAAAATAGTTTTTTTCGATTTTTGCTTGGCTTTTGTGAGTTTTTGATGTGTAAGCTAAGCTTGAACTTTTATTTCGAACTTTGATGAACACTTTAAGTGACCCGCAGGATGTTAGTAAATCGGAAAGTAATAAAAATTGACACGGTCGTCGACATCGCTTGCACAAAGCTTTTACGGTAGCATCGAATTGTGAAACATTGCTTGCTCACAAATTTTTAGTCCTATGTGACATATGGTTTTGCAAAAAATCTTTAAAATATGAAACAGTACTTATTTCCTACTGTTATTATCTACAAGCATTTCAATGGAAAACAGTCTATAAAAGTAATTGAAAAAAGAGTATTAAAAATTCGTCGAAGTTTTCTTGACGAAATTCATTAGAAAGACTGTTGTTTTGCGTCCAAATGTAACAGTATAGCTTTTTTCAGCGAATTTCTGAAGCAGGGTTCTACCTTGCAAATGAATTTTCTGTTACATCACTAATTATTAACGCTTTTGAAATTTGTGTCGTTGAAAATTTGAAATAGCCATGCAAAGCATATGAATATGGCCCTAATACTGAGCATACTTGTGAACTAAAATTACATAATTTTCAACTAAAATTACTCGTTAAAGCGAATTGATAAAGGAAGCAGATGAAAATGCATATTACCAGTATTACAAAGACTTGAAGACCTATCGTCGGGCAGTCCTAGGTAAATGTATGTAATGTTTAGAGAAGTCGTGAAAAATCAGTAAGGTAGAGTGAATAATCTAGATCAAACAATTGATGCTGGATTTGTTAGACTGAAAATGTTAAACGAAATTGAGGAAACTTGTAAAATTAGTTGGAGGTTTTTGCTTTCACAGTCGCATCAAAAGATGTTATCTTTAATCCTCTGCTTAGATCCGAAGATGTCAGCAATATAACTAAAGAAACTATCGGCTTGTATCCATATGACTACTGTAGGTCACTCAAAGGAGCTTCCTATTAGCAATCAGCTAAGTACAGTGCAACAATCCCCTAGCAGAACTAAACACAACCTTCAGTCACTAATAAGCAACTGAAACTCTAACTCTTGCAATCGAAAAGCAATCAGGGTCTCCCAGATGCTTCCTAAAGGCTTACACAAATGTAACAGAACTCACTATGCTGACGTCCAGGAAAGGCTGGGGCTTTCCTCGGTAATGGCCCCGTGTAAGTCGGCTCCCGCCTCCGCTAACTGCGCGAGTAATATATTATTAAGTATAATAAAAATATTATAAAACAATATGTAAATTGTTGGGGGCTGTCGACGTTCCGTTTACTAGGCAAGAAAGTAAACAAACACGGACGCGACTCGCCCACAACACACCGATGTTGTAAGAATGATCAAACATCCTGCTTCTGGGTCGAATTGTGGCTTCGCCCAATTCACCAATTTTGCATAGATGTGGGATGACTGCTACCGTAAGTACATCCCCAAGAAAGAACAATAATCATTGAAAATTATGATTATTAAGTTTTTGATTAGTTTCTATATATTTCTGATATGAATCAAAACATTCCCACGTTATTGCGCAGGTTTCTAGAAAGGCTTCGTTTGATTTATAAAATATAGAATAGAGCTTATTATAATTTACGACTATACCTTTAAATTCGTAGTTTTTCGAAAAACGTAAATTTTGGAAATTTACTGGTGTTCTTGGTACGGAAAAATTTTCTAAACTTTCCTGTCCGGAGATTTACTTTTTACTTTAAGTGATTGGTGGAGAAAATTCCCCATGTTCGTAGTTGTCACTACAAATGTCTTTTGAGAATTGCTGAGTGCTCTTATTTAGTGCTGAAGGTCTTGAGAAAAGTTTCTCCTGAAGAAATCCAATTTTTAAGTCCGTCAAATTATTGTGATTTAATCCTTTTCAAAAGTATGTTGATGGATGTTGATGTTTTAAGAATTTTTAACTACAAATATTGACAAGAAATGCGAACTCGAAGTTCAAACTGCCGCAAATCTAGCTAAAATGCACAAAATTTACGTCAGATTAAGAAATTTGGAAGAAAAAATTTTCATCGCCGGAATAAATGTTAAAAACGTCAAAGCGTGGCCCTCACCCGATTCTGAAAATGATCTCGATTTATATTGCCGAAATATAGCAAATTCCGTTAGAAAGAGCGCGGTTCGAAAGTCGATTAATCAAACAACGTCGTTGCCACCGAAACGTGGACGGCGTAGAAAAAATTCGACTAATCGTGAAGAGGCGGACAAAGAAGTGGATCGTTTTTCTACCTCAGATTTTAGTGATTACGATAACGAAGTAGACTGTGATCATTCGAGTTTTAATTTCAATTTTGAAACAGTAGAAAGCAAAATGAATGAAAAAGAAATAGATAAAAATGATATATTGGGCGCAATGTCACGCGATATAGAATATTTGACCGATATTGTGCGATCCAAATTATTGGAATTAGAGCAGAATGTGGAGAAACGTTATTTACAGCCTGCTTTCCAAGCGATGTGAGGAATGCTTACCGAATTTTTGAGATTTTATTATACATTTCGTTTGATACATTTTAGATCAGCGACAGTCAGTACAAATGAAGAGGACGACTCAAATATGATCAATGAAAAATATAACCCAAGTAAACTTTTTTTTTTATTATGATCCTCTTAGTATTTCGGATGTATACATTTTGCGGCAGTTCCTCATGCTAGTCTTTACTTCCGAATGTTTTCGTTCCTAAATTGCCCTATTGTTTTTAATATTCAACTCCAAAAAACATCAGTCATTAGACTTCGCAAAATTTGGGCGTTAAAGAATAAAAAGATTGATGTGGAAAATGGATTGTGGAATGATTTTCCTTCTTTACTTTCTAGTTTAAAAATGACTATGTTTTTTGCTTTCGTTTTTATTTTTTCATTTTCAATAATATTTGTTAGTGACGACCGGTGAGATTTTTGATTTTCAATATTTGTATAAAGTTGTTATTCTGCTTTTTGTTTCATGTGAAACGGTTTAGCTCAGCTTTTCCAATTTCCTAACATCATTATTGAAAATTTGAACATTTCCTGCCTCTGATTTAGGGCTTTGGGTTCAATTTGCGTCCCCTCATGAGCATATACTGATTGAATTTTTTAATTCAACGTTATTCTTATTCATATAGTTTGTTCATCATAGAAAAAGTGGGAATGTTTTCATACTCAAGTTTATCAGTTAATTTTGAACAAAAAATCCATAATTGTGCGTGGAAATGTTAAACTCTTCCGTTATGGCCGCTACTCATTCTACAAGCGAAAATTTGCGAGAAATTCGCTTGATCGTGTTAAATTGATCTATTTCTTTTGTAGTGTTTTCTATGTTTGTTTTCTGAATATCGACCAGCAGGGCTTTTTTGCGCACGCCTTCATCCGCACCGTGCTTAAATGACCCAAATTTTTTCCGCATACGAAAATTTTTTCCGTTCGAAGTTTAAATCATTTGAAAAATGTGTGAAATGAGCGAAAATTATAGATTTCTAAGAAAATCATGGAAAGTATCTGTTTTTCTAGCTCAAAAAAATTATTTTAGATTGATTGAGCAAAATTAATAGTTGTTGCTGTTATTTCTATGATTAGAGCTGAAGATTTATAGATTTCAATTGATTCAATTTCTAGATTTTGATATTCTAGAATGCTGGAAAATGAGTCTTTTCAACCTTCATCTATAAAATAAAAGATTTGCATTTTCAGTCGAAAATCGTGTAGTTATGACCAAATTTGTGTTCACAAAGTTCAGAAAACTTCAAGTGAGAGAAAGAATTCATGAAGATCAATATTAAATCTCAATTTTCAGCAAAATCCGAACCAAATACTGAAGATTACCAATTGATAAATGAGATGAGGAACTTCAAATCATGAAAACCATGCACGCTTAACTTTCAATGCGTGGCATGGCACCAGAGAATTTTTGAACAGAAGAGCTACCGAAATGTTGCAAATTATATTCTAGAGATAATTTGTAATAGTTTCGGTTTAGATTTTTCCCTGAAAAATGATGGTATGAAATAAATGTGTGGAGAAATGTGAGAAAAATCAGCAAATTCGTACGAAAATTCCAATCCACACTACAAAGCGACGAGTTTTACTCACCCTAGCAGAGACATAGAGGATTGACGGAAACAATCAAGGATAACCGAGAAATCAAACTAAACTTCTTTTTGGCTGTGCTTCAGCTTAGATATAGTGAATATTATAAATTATTTTCACTGCCGGCGCGGAGCGCCGGAAAAATTTGAGATTTTGACCAGGGTTTTTTTCCGCACAGTACGGACTTTTTTTGGGCTGTGCGGAAGAACTTTTGGGCATTTTCCGCACAGAACGGAAATTTTTTTGGGCGTTTCTACTGCTGGCATTGATGAAAAGGTGCATTTTGTTGCAAATTATATGGTCAAAATCTCAAATTTTTTCGGCGCTCCGCGCCGGCAAAGAAAATAATTTATAATATTAACTACAATTTAGCTGAAGCCCAGCCAAAAAGAAGTTTACTTTGATTTCTCTGTTGTCCCTGATTGTTTCCATCAATCTTATATGTCTCTGCTAGAGTGAGTAAAACTCGTTACTTTGGAGTGTGAATTGGAATTTTCATTCGAATTTACTAATTTTCCCACATTTATTTAATACCACCATTTTTCTAGGAAAAATCTAAACCGAAAGTATTACAAATTATCTTTAAAATACATTTTCCAACATTTCAGTAGCTCCTTTGTTCAAAAATTGTCTGGTGTGACGCATCGGAAGCAGGCTTTTTTTGCCGGAGGCAAATGAAAATTTTTTGGGGCAAACGAAATTAGAGTAGTCATTTGTACATGTACAAACGGCTCTTTCCGATTTAGGAAAGAAAGTTTTGGGGATAAGGTACAGAAAATATGCATTTTAGTGCGTTTTAGAAGTTCATAATCCCAAAATTTTCCGGCGCTTCGCGCCGGTTATAACTTTAATAATCATTGTTTTGTATTACCTAGCTCAGACGCAACTTTCAGAATGTCTGCCTTCACCTACATATCATTTAATGTATAATAGTTTTCATCATCTCAAACGTATCATCTCATTTTTAAAGTGGTAATCAATATTTTATCTTGATATTTGATGAAGATTCGTAGTTTTTCCTTGAAACATTTTTTGAGGAAGATCAATACATCAAGTCTCTAAACTTTTCAAAGTGATTATTCCTTTCTTGGCATAAAATCAGTTTGAAAGCTTCATGGAAGTAGCCTTTGGAAGTTTCTACTCTTCCACTCATATCTTTTCGGCCAAGGTCATGAGAGTTAATGAATAAATTACTGTTTTCAAAATTTTTAAGACGATAAAATTCTAAAATTTACGACGTTTGAACACTAAATTCGGATCTAATTCTTGAAATAAATGTTTGGAAAATTAATTTTCCAGCGTCGCCGAATGTTAATACACAAAAAACTTTACGTCTTTTTTGAGCTTCCAATTGACGTCTTTTTTGAGCTTTCATTTCTCATCATAGAGGACTTAACCATCAATTTATCATCTAATGCAAACTCATTATGCTATTGGATAGTTTTCTACTAAATTTGTTCCACAATGCTTGTAAGTTAGAATTGAAACTCGAAAATTTCAATTTTTTTCTAAATTTTAATGAATTAACGAATTTTTGAGTTAATAAATAAAATTTGAAAATTACACTGAACTGGTTATTAGTCTTTGGCCATGACATAGAGGAACACAGGTTACTTTTTTTACGTATTTTTGCTATGTACAAATTGTACAAATGAAATATCGGCTACCGTTTGTACATGTACAAATGGGTCATGTACAAAAAAAACCCTGATCGGAAGTTAAGTGTGCATGGTTTTCGTGATTTGAAGTTCCTCATCCCATTCATCAATTAGTAATCTTCAGTATTAGGTTCGGATTTAGATAAAATTGAGATTTAATATTGATCTTCATGAATTATTTCTCTCACTTGAAGTTTTCTGAACTTAGTGAACACAAATTTTGTCATTGGGAAACTACATGATTTTCGACTGAAAATGCAAACCTTTTATTTTAGAGATAAAGGTTGAAAATGCTAATTTTCCAGCATTCTAGAATATCAAAATTAGAAATGGAATCAATTGGAAAATCGATTGAAATCTATAAATCATCGGCTCTAATCACAGAAATGACAACCGCAACTATTAATTTTGTTTAATCAAGCTAAAATAATGTTTTGAGCTAGAAAAACAGACACTTTACATTATTTTCTTAGCAATCTATAATTTTCGTTCATTTCACACATTTTTCAAATGATCTAAACTTCGAACGGAAAAAATTTTTGTGTGCGGAAAAAATTTGGGTCATTTCCGCACGGTGCGGATAAAGGCGTGCGGAAAAAACCCTGATTTTGACTATCTAAATCGCATCAAAATGCACCTTTTCATCAATGCCAGCAGTAGAAACGCCCAAAGAAATTTCCGTTCTGTGCGGAAAATGCCCAAAAATTTTTCCGCACAGCCCAAAAACGTCCGCACTGTGCGGGAAAAACCCTGTCGACTAGTTCTATGTGTTCTTTCAAGAATTCATCACAGCCTTCTTGACTTTTATGGCGTTTTTTCATTCAGACCTTACCGATGCCAGAAAACGTTGGCAAGAAGCGTTGAAAAGTGCAAAATCGGCCGCCCAATTTTCCTTGTGTTTGGATTTTTTGGACGAAAACATTTGCTGGGATCGTTCGGCTATGAAAGCCATGTGTCAAATTTGCCGTCGGGGCGATAACGATTCTCAGTTGCTATTGTGCGATGGTTGTGATTTAGGCTACCATACTTATTGCTTTAAGGTGAAAGTATGGTTTTCATTGTTTTTAATCAATTGTGTAATGTAGTTTGTTTTTTCAGCCCGAAATGTCGAGTATTCCAGATACTGATTGGTTTTGTCCCGAATGCGTCTCACAAGTAAATTTTTCCTGCTCTTTTCCGTTGAGTCTATAGAAAATATTGAAACTCTGCATTACACTTTTTGATTTATATAAATTAAGTTAAAGGTTCGTAACTCGAGCGAATCAGAGGTTCCGGGGCAATGTTATACCAGACAGAGTTAAGCTGCAGCTATCTGCACATTAACAGCAATGATAGCCGTAGCAACTTAATTCTCTTGACTTAAAATTTTCTAAATGTTCTGAAATTTTTCGAATAAGCCAATTATTTGGTAAATGTTCTGAAAGATTAGCCAATTCAGAAATGTATCATTTTTTCGCGTTCATCTGTGATTCCAACCGTACTCTCAATTTTATGAAACCGCAGTGATTTGCATGCAATTAATGATTTTTCTTGTTTTCTGTGCTACATTTCACAAAGCTTTTTCCGCACGGGTGTCCTTGTGCGGCCATCATCAATAAAACTTCCGTACAGAAGACTTATACGTCAATTTGAGGGAAATGAGTCAATGGGTACTTAATGATTGCTATCGGGTAGCATTTTGGAAGTAGGCAGTCAGTTTGAGAAAAATATATTTAGGGTGTCTACAGTTCGAAAACTTAACAACACAAAACAACTGTAATCATTTTTGACGCTACTTGTAATGACTGGTGTTGATTTACTCCGGTCAGGCCTGTAGGCAGGGGGTTGGAGGGCCATGCCCCCACCCAAGTATTTCAAGTATTGAAAAAAGTCAGAGAGGCCAATTTTACAGTAAATCAAGTGAAAAAAATGTGCCCCCCCCCCCGAAAAAAATTACTGGCTGCAGGCCTGACTCCGATTATGGAATAATTAAGAAGAGGTAAAAAATTGAAGTAAAAAGTGCAAGGGGTTGACAGCACCAGATATATACAGTGTGAGAAAGAAGAGTAGCACATCAAAACGATGTACGCCTGAATGCAGGAAGCCACCGAATCATACTGCGCCCCCCTCAACAGACGTGACCAGGGTTTTTCTAGGCCAATTAGGAGCCATGGCTCCTAAAAATTCTGATTGACTCCTAAAATATTAGCGGTACAAGCTATAGGCATACATGCACAGCATAGAAATTCTGCGGGGGGTCAGCCAGGACAGGGGGTGGAATACAAAATTTTTTTCCATTGTTGATAATGAAAAGAAAGGTCTCAGAAAGTCTTCTAACATCCAAGCAGCATATTCTTCAACCTATATTAGTCAGATACATATCTGTTTGCTTAGACAGCACTTGTTAAAGTTTCCATGTTACTTTTTTGGAATCAAGTATGATTTGTTCAGAAAAATTGTCAAACTACAACGTCATTTCCATTTTTACGACGACTTTTTTCTCTCTTGCTCATTTTCCTTCGTCATCTTCTCAATCATTGCTGGAAAAGTTAAATCTGCTGGGGTTCAACAAGAATCTGCTGGAGGTCAATAAAAATCTGCTGGGGGTCAAACCCCCCCCCCTTAACCTCCCCCCCCCCCCCCACATGCATGTATGGCTATAGGGTATGAAAATCCAAAATGTCTTCCGGTGCTAAGCGCCAGAATTAATCAATTACTGATATTCAAGTCCCAAGTAAAATACTTATCGCACTTTTTATGCTCTAGATCGTTGAAAGACATTTCCTTTTGATAAATAATTACGATTAGTAAATTACTGTCTCCAGACATATTAGATCGAAAATGGAGGGAAATGTTTGACTTCTTCCGCTAACCAAATGGTGAAAAGATCACGATGAATCTTCGGTAGTTGCAGAAAAATGTGCTGAAAAAATGAATTTTCCGACGTTTTAGAGGCTTCAAAATAAAATTATTCGAGGCTAGGCACCGAACGAGTTACTAAGCTAGTCTTTTGATTTTTCCTCCAAAACCCTGGAAAATCAGTTTTAAACGTCTGGAACTGACCCGAAGTGGATTAAATACAAGGGAAGTAACTTTTAATCATTTTTTCTTATGAAACTGAGTGAATTTATCAATTTTGGAGTGGACAACTAAAAATGTATCTGTGCAGCCAAATTTTCTCCCCAAGTTGCACACTGCAACCTGGCTTTTGCAAAAATAAACCTGATAATAGATTTGAATAATTTTCTGATCTAATATGTGAGCCTTATTATTCTATGTTTGTTTGAGAACGTATTCAAAATGATTGATCTGTAATGTGGGCTTCTACTGTAATTTTGAACAGTTTTTTTTGTATAAATTTGTTGAAAAAACATTGTTTTTTCACTACCACAATCGTTTGGAAACTTTTTAATTTTGGATTGTTGAAATTTGAATTGGCCTGCAAAATTTTTACCTTAGGAGCCAATTGGCCTGTCAAAAAAATGGAAAAAACCCTGTACGTTACACAGCGAGCAAAAAAGGTCACGAAAAATGTGGACCTAAAAAATGAAAAATGAAAAAAACGTTACTCCTACCTAAATCCTTGGAGACGTCTGCTTTTGAGCTTCATTTTAAAATTTCATAATTCCAGGCCACTAGGAGACCTTGCTGTCTTCTGTGCTGCCGACAAACTTCTCGTCCTATGATCACGTGCTGTGAATGCGATCGTCGTTTCCATTGCGATTGTGCATCACATTACAAAAAATTGGAACCGAATCAAAAAAATTGGCTTTGCCAGGGTTGCGAATCGGTAATTTTTGTTCAGGTAGTACTTTATTTTGTGATTTTTATTGATCTCTTCTAGTTATCGAAAGATAAAGAATCGAATAACAATAGAAACAAAAGATTGCGTAAAATATCTCAAAAGGATTCCGCCGATGTTAACAATCGAGAAAATAAAAGTAGAAAAACGAAAATGAAATGTCGTCGGAGATCCAACGTTGAGTTGAATTCCAAGAACGATTCCTTGCATTTTACAGAAATTTGCAGGTGAATATTTAAATTGGTTAGTTTTTTATTTTAGCCAATAATGTTAGAATATTAAATTCTTGAATTTTGCAGACTGACTGAAAAATTTACCTGAATTAGTGTGATCTGTATGATTCTGAAATTTTGTAAAATTTTGGTTTTCATTTTATTAAGAATTCTGATAGCCGATTTGGATACACACAAAGACGGTTGGCCATTCAAAAGCGCCGTAGATCCTAAGACATGTCCTTTATACAGCAAAATAATCAAGAAACCAATGGACTTGAGTTTAATTCAAGAAAAATTGACCACCAACAAGTAAGCGAATGCTTTCCGCTTTACCTCGATTCTGTTTATCCCATAAAGTTGGGAAATTCATACCTTGAAATTAATGACAAAAAACTAGTCTTGCCGACATCAAGAAGAGTTTACATAACTTTCGTTCTTCTTCTCCGTGGAGCGTAGTCTTTTGTTTTTCATTTTAATTTAATTTTTTTTAAATTACACGATTCTCGTCAAATATTATACCTTGTGCATTCCACTGAAGTAAGTTTCGTTAACTCATGTACATATGTGTGTTTTTACAGGAAAACATTCTTCTTTGGGGTCTGCTTACCGGAGATCGATTATTCTCATTATCAAATGCTTCTTTACCGCTCCTTTATTTTTATAACGGGTTCTTCACATTTTTAGATTTTTCAGAAATGACTGGAATTTTATTAAAATTTTCCGATTTTTCTTGAAATCTGTTGATCTGTGGTACAAAGAGCAGTGATTTCGCGTCCTGCCTCTTCAGTTTTTCTGTATATATTGTGCGTATCTGACTTTTGAGTATCTGAAATTCAGAATGATCTTCTAGTGACCGGTGTTTTTCACATTCATTTTTCAGATACACAAATGCCCATGATTTCGTTGCCGATATCAAATTGATGTTTAACAATTGCAAAATTTTTAACGAAGACGATTCGGCCATAGGCAAATCTGGCCGAAGTTTGAAAAAATTTTTCGCCAAGCGTTGGCGAGAATTGAACGAAATTTCGTCGGTCGATTTTTTATAGTCTGTTTTTTTATAAAGTGCTTCTATAGCTGAAAAAGTCACTGCTGTCGTCGAAATCTACATAAAGTTTTACAAAAAGCTACTTTATTCAAAAATTGTTAACGGTTAGTTGAGATTGTCCAATTTTTCAGTTCTATAAGTGACGCATGGTTTAGCAAGGAATCATAAAAATATGGAATAGTGTTTGCTTTCCACTTTTATAATTTAGAAGCAAGACAGATTATAATGTGTTTGTACGAATGTAAATTTTTTGTATGAGTGTCTATCCAAACGGTTTTATCACTTTTCGGCGCGCACGTTTATTTTTGCGAGATAATGTTAACGATCAAAATGTCGTTTGCGCATTTTCACAATTTGTTTTATTCAGGTTCGTTGTGTGTAAACAAATTATTTGTGTTAGATATATCTGATCGCTATCTGCTGTATCATGTGCACGAATAAAATAGCGATCAGGCGTAATTGCGTGTCGTGAGCGCTAACGAAAGCGGAGGAGTTTGAGCTGGTTTTGGACGTTCAGTCAGACTTTTCAAGTGAAGATTTTGTGCCAAAAATATACGGAAAGTATTCTATTTGAAGAATTGTCTATGTTGTAAGCCTATTCCATAGATTTTGTCACATTCTTCCGATCAAATTCGTGGTTTTCTTCCTCTTTCAGGAGAATTGTATTGCTTGTTTTTACACCCCTGTGAAGATGCCCGATTCTGATTAATCTGTCAGGATTATGGCAATCTGTTTTATAAAGATATTTTCGGACTTTTCCTGGACTGTTGAAAGTCGCAATCAGTCAAAAGCTAAGCATTTTTCTGTGTCTTGTTTTTTATTTTTAAATTCAGAAAATGACAAAGACAGAAACTAGAGTTAGTATCTACTTAATAGTTTCCTCAAGCTTTTACTACGGAACTTTTTACCACACAACTATTTTGGGGTTGCTTGAGTTGAATTTCGAAATTTCAGTGCCATGACATATGCTTCGCGATCAAAGCTTTCCAACAATTATTTACAGTTTGCTAAATATACGACACAGTTTCGTCGCGAAAACACTTTTTTCACTAGAAATCAAAGCTATACTAAAGTCTATTTTCTTCCAAATGAGTCTCAGAAAGAAAAAAATGTTCACGTAAATAATAAATAACCTCATATACGACCGAATTTTTTTCAGGTTGACACTGAAACAGTCCGGATCCGACCACAGCATTTTTGCATTTTGGGGCTCGTTTCGAAATGAATGGAGTATAAATAAAGTTTTAATTGACGTTCTTTGTATGTGAATCTTCATTTGATATTTCGGAGACAGAATATGTTAAATTATTTCAAAATGAGTTATAAGCCGTGAAAAATAAAAAAAGTTGAAAACTGATTGAAAATGACATGGAATTCCGAAAAAAACTCTAGTGAATATAGTAATTTTTATTCTGCAAAAACTCATGCACTGTTGCGTGCAGTGGACAATAGTAGGAGTTCCTATACTTGTTGGCGACTCCATACTATCAATTTGCCGTTAATCCATTTTTTCTGAATTGTTCATCACCATGTTGTAATTTCGCGAATACGAATGTAGCATTGACTCCCCTGCAAAAAATTAAAAAAGTATCTTATCAAAATAATCAGTATTGGATGTTTTCTGAATCATTATACAGTTTATCACTGACGTTTTCGGTGCGAATATCACGAAAATGTGGAGATTTGAAGATTTGATGCTGGAACTTGGTATGAATACGCAAAAATAGAACACAAATTCCTGTGACTAAACTTACTCTTGAGATTAGTCGCTTCTGTCCTAGATAGGTTCCCTAAAACTTTTCGGAAAAGGCTTTTGCTACAATTTTGAAAAAAATAAGTTTATAATGAAAATAAATTCTCGGAGAGGTCATACGCTTCATTTGGAGAAGTTCGAGAGACTGCTTTTCAAGTATCGCGGTTACTTTGAACACTAATCTCATGAACTTCCCCAAAATAACTACCTGAGAGCACAGAATACATAATTAAAGCGTTGTTCGCATCAACATATAAAATCAAATCCTTAATGTTCATCGAGGAACTATTTTTAAACAAAAATTTTTTTGGAAAGCTTACCAACGATAGAATGTTCTGGTTGTGATCCTGACCGTGATCCTGAAAATTTTTCCTTGCACATAGAAAGTGCATTCTTGAGAATATTACAACACAATAAAAAGATTGATGGCGCCTAGTGAATTCGTGATCTTTTTCAGGATTCGAAGTTTAAGACTTTGCATTTGAGGCGAAGAAAAAATTCTGGGGCTATCACTGGTTCTATGGTACCAAATTTTCACTATAGGCCTTTTTGCAAAAAAATAATAGAACATGCTGAAAATAATGACTATAGTCTATTTATTTTCAGCCGTACCTCGGAATACAAAAAATCGAAAGAGGTCTGCAAGCAGGCGACGGTCATGCATCGCAAGTCAGCACTTTCTTCAAGTTATAGTCCTAACTACTACAGTCAATTTGTGAAAACGTTGTACAATAACATATAACATTCCACCCGAAGGGTTGACGTTTCGTCCAATCGACGGTTTCCGAACGGGGTATTCTCATGTGAGCGATTCCCAAGTGAGCGATTCCCCCATGAGCGATTCCAATGTGAGTGATTCCCAAGTGAGCGAATTACCAATTGGACGATTCTCATATGAGCGATCGAGAATGTAATATCACTTTCTTCTTATTCTACTTCTTTATCTTATATTTTTCTTTTTTCTCTTGTTTTTTCTGTGTGTTGCTTTTTTATGTTTTTACGTTTTCTTCTTTTGATTCTGCTTTCTTGCTTTTCCTTTTTTCTTGTCATTTACTTCTCATTTTTTTACTCATGACCCAATAAATTACAAATTGCCATTTTAAATAACCGTATTCTCTCTGTTATACAGGTCGGTTCATTGTTGTAGGTGTGAAAATATTCATAAAAGATAAGCAAAAGAATGCTGGAAGAAACAAAAGATCAAGAGAAAGAAAACGACAGCACAAATGAAGGCATTAAGAATAAGAGAAAATAGGTAGAAAAGCATCAGGCAAACAAAGAGCATATGAAGAAAAGAGACAAAAAAGAAAAAGCAACATAGAGAAAGCAGTGCGAAAGAAAGAAAATTAAAGATAAAGAAATAAAATCAAAAAACTAAGAAGAAAAGTAAGTAAGAATGGTAAAAAAATCACAGAGGAGAAAATTAAATAAGAAATAGAGCATGCAAGAAGCAAAATGAAAGAAAGCAGAGACAAAAGATGAAAACGTAAAAACAACCACAAACAAAAACATGGGCAACACAGAGAGAAAACGAGAGAAAAAAGAAATACATGCAGAGAAAAATATAGTATAGAGAAGGAGAGTGAGAAGAAAATGTTATTACATCCTCGATCGCTCATCTGAGAATTGCCCAATTGGGAATTCGCTCACTTGGGATAAATTGGGAATCGTTAGCATGAGAATCGCTCACATGGTAATCGTTCAATTGGATATTCGCTTACTTCGGAATTCGTTCAATGGGGAATCGCTCGCATGGTAATAGCTCAATTGGGAATTCGCTCACTTGGGAATTCGCTCACTTGGGAATCGCTCACATGGGAATCACTAACTTGAGAATCGCTCACTTGGGAATAGACCTTTCAGAATCCGGCAATTTCTGTTGAGCCCCCGTCGGGATGGTCACATCAACCCCAACATTGGCCAGTGGTGGGACAGCTCCAGCGCCATCCAAGAAGCCCCTCAAAAAAGAAGGCGAAGAACAAACGTTGCTTATTATTTTTTTCCGAAAATCATTCGGCAAAAATGAACTTTAGTCTGTAGAATAAAGTTAATCATTAAGTCAACCACTCTTATGACTTATGACACTTAAATAAGTATTATTAAAATATATTGTGCACGAAATTTGATCCAAGTGTAACTTTTTGTTATTCGATAATTCATAAACGCAAGAGTCAGGCCCAGAAATTTTCCTCATTGATCATACCCACAAAAAACAATTGTGGTCTTTTCCACGAGCTAAGAAATCGCACATGAGACAGCATTTGATAGGCTACAGTAGGACTGCAAGGATATCAATATGACGTCTAAGCGCCTATGCCTGTTATTTTCTCTGGGATTCCGGGAAAGTCCATGAACCTACAGACCGATGGAAGGGAGCAAAATCTGTCCTCCCCCACGTCGGAAACACCAAATGCGCGAATTCTATGAAATGTAACATCTTCACGTTTCTGTATTTGTTTTCCTCTCAGGTGGAATCTTTTCTGAGTTTACATTGTTTTGAATTTATGGTGTAGACAAGATTTATGATTAAAAAGTGCTACATGGCTATTATCTATTCGGAAGTTACATCGGTTCTGAAACCAAAAACACGGTACAGGTAGAAAATTCTTTTACCAAACACGATACTGCTTTTTTCTTTAATTAAATTAGACTAATCGCCATAATATGCAAATTCTGCAGTGAGTTGGTCATACCGTAGGATAAAGAGTACACCAGATCGTGGGCTGCTACGATATTGAACGGGCCGCTACATGCGATTCCCTCTATAAAAATAATATACAAAATCATAGCCAACCGATGAACGAAACGCGTCCGGCCCAGTGTATAACTACAGTAAGCCGCTGGGGTGATTCGTACTGTAGCCATCGTTCCTACAAATCTTGAAAAAGTTCGAAGCGCAGGCAAGAAAAAAATGGGACGAGCGAAAAACCCTATTCAACGATTTGTGGCCCCAAAATCCGGTGAAATATGGCGTAAAGTGGCAGGAGGCACCGTCATCATCAAAGGCGAGGGTGCCGCACGATTTGAAAAAAAAGAAAACAATTTCTTTCCCTTCCGAGCGGAAAAATGACCAGTCGGCCGATTCCGGTTTGGTTGTTTATAAGGTTTTAATACGCCCCTTGGGCGGGTATTTGCGTTGTGAATAAACCCAGTTATAATATAATTTTGGAGATTTTTTTGCGAAGGACCAATTTTCTGGCGGCCGTGTCTCACTCTCGCCACACGAAACTACGCGAAAATTATAGAAGTTGTCAGATAAAACGCTTATTTTAGATGGATTTTGAAGAATATATATTGTTTTGCGGCACCTTTTTACTCAGACTCTTCTCGGAAAACTGCACATTTTTTTGATATAAAATGGCATCTTAAAACATAACGGTGTTGGGTTGTACAAATCGCGGATCGGATTAGCACACCGCGGACGCATAATGTACCGCGAAGTGCACAGTTTAGGAATGTGACGTTAAAATTTAAAAAACAGGAAAAAGCGGTATCCATGACGATGACGCCGAATGTACGCGATGGATAATGCAAGCAAATATTTGCAAACATGATCCGAAAGATTTTTCAACGGAATCAATAGCACACCTGAAGCTTTATTGCTGTGGCGTCGGTAACAATTTACGGTTTTTGTTCTCCAACAGGACCATTACAATAATCTAATTAATGGGGTTGATTAATATGAAATATTTTAGTGCTGGTAAATACCCTTTCGTCCCACCGACGGTCATTAACATAGTGCATGTATAAAGAAAATTTATAAAGTGCCCGTATACTGTAACGATACAACCTGTTTACCTCGTCATTCCACGCAAGAAATTTGCACCCGAAATCCTAGGCAAATCTCGTTTGCATTTTAAAAACCATGCGGGCCTTCTCTCTCTCTCTCTCTCTCTATCAAAGCGATAAATATAAATTTATTGCTCGGCGGTAAGATCAAAAGACGAACACGGGGGGGGAAAATAATGGCCGCTGGGGTGCGTCACGTGACGCGATTGGCTCGCCACGCCTACCGTATAGCCCCGCCTCTAAGATTTCTAGCGCAATCCTGTTTTTTAGGTGCCTAAGCGCAAGAAACTTGAGAATATTCGAAAATTTCTATTGCGTCGTAACGTTGATGCGCGTCTATATTTTACTATACTAGATACACATAAAGATATACTGTATTATACAGTAATAATGACCGGCCTTTTGGCAACCAGCGCCACTTTTTCAGTTTCAACCCTTCTCTAAACGACGATAATAATCATAAAAGTAAAATTTCGATTTCGCTATTGCACTGCACTTTCCCATACAACAACGTTGGCGGTCTCGGCGCGCTTTTTATGTTTTTGAAAAATCTAATAATGAACATCAACTATGCATTATTATAGGCACTACGTAGTTAAGGATAGGATGTTGTCTTTATACGCGCAATCTTTCTCTCCTTTAGCAGTGGAACTACGAGAAAATCTTATTTATTTTACAACCGTTCACATCACGTTTTATAGGGGGCTATTGCCGTTAACGACCCTAATTTTAACTCGTTCAACTGTCGCTCATTAAATGTTCAATACGACTCAAACTAATTGGGCCGCCATTGCCAGTAGGAATACGGCGGTCGCCGGTAACGGCGCTATTTGTTTGGGTGCTAGCACCAGTACCGCAACAGGTGAGTTTTTCGCGTGGTCGAATAGGGTCAAGTGGAAATTTTGGGGTAACATTCAGTAGTTCATTAGTGTCATCATTAGTCATTTTACTCGTTCGTTTTTAGTTTGATGTAGACTCTTTCAGTTGTATGTTTTTACAAAATGCTAGCCTATTGAAAATTGAAAAAATTAGTACTGTCGTCAAAACCGTTTACATCAGGCGATTCAAATTATGCCCACAAAAAGAAGAAAAAAAAATCGTTAAAATATGGAATAATATTTGCTTTCCATTTTCATCGGTTGTTGAAGCATTTCAAGAAAAACAGACTACAGTGATTTGATGTCGTTAATCGAAAAATGAAAACTTTGAAGGATTCTATTTAATTCTATTTAACCTTATTTATGGGTTCTACTGAATGCTTTTCTAGAAGCTGACAACCTTTTTCACGGTTCAGCAGAAAATGACGAAAATACGTCGCTCTTGCTTCCAAAGTTAAACCTTGAAAGCATTAACAAAAAATATATCCTGTTTTTTATGAAAAGCTTGTCAAAAAATCACACAAATTAAGATTGTCGTCGAAGTCGTTTACCCATTACAGCTTACGACGCAATTTTTTACTGGTAAATTTGTTATGTTTAGTTGGGTGTGCCGACAAATTTCCAGGGGCCGGTTTCACTAAAGCGACTTAAGCTCCAGCTGAGCTGCAGCTTAACGACAATGGTATAACATATAGAGTTAAGCTACAGCTTAAGCTGCAGCTCAGCTGGAGCTTAAGTCGCTTTAGTGAAACCGGCCCCAGTTCTATGTGAACTCTGGTCTAATAGAAAATGGTAAAAAACGAAATTGTACTTGCCTGCCTTCCATTTTATTATTTGCAAGCATTTTCAGAAAAACATACAATACAATTTATACGGTGCTTATAAATTTAAAAATTTCAAAAATAAGTACTGCCTTCGTAGTCGTTTACACGAACTTTTAGATTGTCCGTCTTTTACGAAATGCTTGTGAACTAATGAAAAAATACCACCGGCTAGAAAAATCATTCACACGAAGCTTTCACGACAGGAATTTTCGCTCAGATATTGCTTGAAGCCATTTGAGGAGGTTACAAAGTCTAGTTTTATGTGACACATGATTTAGAAGAGAATAAGGAAAATTTGGAACATGACTTGTTTTCTAGTTTTATAATTTGGGATCATTTCAATAAAACCAGACTATAAAATTATTTACTTGAAATTCTTGAAAGATCAGCCGGCTAGGCTCATGAATTTTGATCTCCCAATGACGTGTATTCTGGCAGAAAATAACACTAATGAAAAAGAAAAACAAACTATAGAGTACGTGGCAAACTTTCTAATTATACCCATTTTCAATTTTTCCAATTTCTTGGCTCAGCAGTTGCCACCTTGATTGATATATTCTGTTTTTCTTGCAGTGATTATAAATAACAGTCAAAAGCGATTAATATTTTATATTCTTATGATTTTCTACTGAAGTAAGTCATGTAGTACTGAAAATTTGCAAGAATACTCAACTAACCACCAACAATTTATTGAAAAAATTCTATCGTCTAGTCTTTTTGTAGGCCATTTCGACGGCAGTGCTTATTTTGTATTTTTCCTATTTGCCAGCATTTAATAAAAAATAGACTGTACGGTTTGCAGTGGAGTAAATATTAACAAAATATATGTTTTTGTTACATGTGTTTATGAAATTTCATCGATACACCGCGAAATTTTCATTCTAAAAAATTATAAAGTTCCCAATTGAGATGTAGAATTCGGATTCGATCAAAAGTCTTTTTTCTGGATTTTAGAAAATTTCAGACTGTAGACCACTGAACTGCCAAAGCATCAGATCTTCAAATGAACGTCTTTTATTAGTGTTTTTCTCATTGATCATTCATGCAAAGTAAAAATTCGACTTGGGAGTTCAGATTTGTTTACTGAGACACTACATTACACAACGGAAAATAAAAGATTTACTACTGAACTCATACTTGTTTCGACTGGTACGTGATTTTAGGACTTCAGTTTAAAGTTGATTCTTCCTTGAAGTCAAAGATTTGTGTTGCAGTTTTCTAATATTACAGGTTCCGTCTATTTATTAATTATCGAGCTTACTATGAGGTATCATTCTGAAACATGCTTGTATAGTCTGTTTCTTATAAAAGGCTTGTCAAATGAAAGTGATGCAAATGTGCACTGTCGTGAACATCGCCTGCACAAAGTTTTCATCGTAGAATTTTTTACTCAAACACATTTTAGAGTTTAGTTGAATAGGCTCACAGATTTTCAGTCACATGGGCTTTTTGGTTCAACAGGAAATCGTTAAATTATTAAATAATACTTGGTTTCCGATTTTATTCATTAAAATTTCGCGTAAAACTGTGGACGCCTCATAGATTTACCTGCCCTGCTTGACGATCTGCTGCTTGGAAGCAAGTCTACTGATAGCGATGGAAAATTCTTTGTAATTTATGTCTTTTACATAAAACATAAGAAATACAGCTTCAAAGTACACTTTTGTAAAACTAAATAGGGTTTTGGATTATGATAACGGAGATTTAAAATCTTCAACCAAATGGTGTTGTTTGCAATTCATCAGGTGCCAAATGCTACTGTTACCTCTAATTGTAAGAAAAATTGATTATTACGAATATTCCTCCATAGTGTAATATCCTCTTGCTCAGAATTTGTTTTTTATTGCTGCGGACGATTGATTTCACGATCTACAGTTAATGATTATTAGTCGAAAATGGCGCAATAAACATATTTGGAAAAGAACAGAAAGACAATTGCTGCATTTGAGCAGAATAACATACGCTGGAAAAACAATGTTCTTTTCCGCTAGTTCGATCGACTACTCCAGGATTTGAAAAATTACCCGCAATAGTATAGGATGTGATGAAACCTGTTTAAAAAACGGCAGACCTGAATATACTATTCTGCATCGAATGCTTAATTTTGTTTGTTGAGATTAACGAATTCGATTTATGTTTGAGTATAAATTTTTTTCTGAGAATTTGATATTAAGAAAATTTGTATGAATATAAATCTGCAAGTGGTAATTATAACTTTGAGATTTTTTTCTTGTGGATATTTTACTTCTTGAGTGACTACGTAACTTTTTGAGTGACTACGTAACTTTGGTGACTACGTAACTTTAAAATCATTGCCAGAGCTCTATATTTAAAATATACGATGATTCATTTTAAAAAATTCTTTTAGATACTAATACATTGGCCAAAAACTTTGTTTCGGCACACGTGCTGAACTTTTGTTCTCATGTAATTGGGAACATGCATGCAGGCTAAGAGTGCTGAATGAGATAGTCTGTTTTTTATAAAACACTTGTAACTTGAAAAATAGCAACAATTAATGTCGTCATCAAAATTGTTCGCATGAAATTTTTTTTAATAAAATTTTTCACTCAAAAAATTGTTGAACGCTCGTGAATTGTCAATGTCCATGGTGGAAAATCGTTAAAGTATTAAATAATACTTGCTTTTCAGTTTTTCAATAGCAAGTATTTTAAGAAAAACTGACCATAGGTAGTTTTTCTTCAATTTTGATTCTAGCCGAATTCTGTTTTTCTCGAGATGCTTCTAAAAAGTGCAATTGGAAAGCAAGTATTAGTCTACATTTTTATGTCGTTACACCACCTCCCTGAACATTTTCCAATACAGCTGTTTTGACTATTTTTGTGCATATTTTGTGTGAAAAACATGCTTGCGGAACTTTTTTTTGTTTTTTTGTTCGCCCACCCCCACCCCCTCAATAAAAAGTCCGAGGACCATGCTCCTGAAAAATTTTTGCCCTGCGTGTCTGCTGCTGAATCAATCATTATGTAAAGCCCGGTTCATACTTCTGCTCTTTGCTCGGCGAGCACGGTCGGCGAGCATGCTCGGAGCTGTGCTCGGAGATGTTCGGCGAGCACAGCGTCGAGCAAGCTGCTCGCCAAGCATGCTCGCCGCACGAATATTTGCTCGGCGAGCAGAACCCCGAGCACAGAAAATTTGCTCGCCGAGCATGCTCGGCGTAGTAGAAAATTTTTCTACTCCTCCGAGCATGCTCGGCGAGCAACACATGTTATAAGTATAGACGCGTCTCAGACTGCGATAATTTATCAAAATTTAAACAATGCTCGCACGATCAATGCAAAATTATGGGCGCTCTCATCGGTCGGTAGTAGGCATGTATCGGGCCAGAGAATATCGGGTTGGGTCAGGCGGTAAAAATAGCAAATCAGGTCACGGGTCGGGTCAGAGACATCTAGCAAACCAGGTCAGGGGTTAAAAAATATGTTCAGTTCATAAAGTGTAACAAAAGCACATACTCGCCATGTTACATATTTGTTTATTATTTAGTGTAAATAACTATTGAAAATGAGAAATGTCTATTGCTCTAAATAGTAATTGCTACTTTGAGAAACGAGAAATGAAACGAGACAAGGGAAATGAGAAATAAATAAAATCTTTCTCTTATTCAAGGCAAAAAACGAAAATCAATCCGATCTACGATTATTGGAAACAGATTAAAAAAATCTGAAATGATAGCCAAAGATGGCATGCCCTTCTTGTCTGTCCAAATTGTGTTTGTTAAGAATTTCATTTTTTGCTTGATCTCAAAAACTGCTTCTTGAAAACTTTCTCTTAGGTACAATACTTTTTTTTGTCTCTTTTTTATTAAGTGCTTGTAAATTAAAGAATGACCAACATCGGTGCTCACACAAAAGTTTCCCTACAGAACTTTTTGAATAGAAAAAATTAAAGAACACTTAATTTGAAACAGTATTTCACCTCGAAAAGTTTTGCTTTCAACATGTGATTGTTGAATAATTCTTCGTGAATTATGGAAATTGAACGATTTTTAAGCACACTTTTTCAGAAGGTGGCTGAAAATTATTCATCAACCATTGTGTCATAATGCATTGAAGGGAAAAAGCACATTGTCATTTCATTCAACGTTTTTCTTATCATAATTAACCAAAAGTGACCCAAGATTTACACTTGCCCAGTAAGTAATCACATGCAGGGCTGATTAATGCAAAAATTGCCGTAGAAAACAGGATATTATCGATCATAGCTCGCCCAAAAAACCATCGGCCGATATTTAAAAAAGTCAATTATCAACCGATGCCAATACATCGATCATTCCCTACTTTCATTGGAAAACTATCGAGAAAATTTTATTTTTGAAATATATGTAATAATGACTAAATTAATCTCATGTAGAACAAAATTTTATCTGTTTTTTCTTATAACAGTGAAAATGATCAACTTAATTTTTTTAACCCGTGACCTTCAAGGCACAGAGCTATCTTGGATAATGGCTAAGTTTAAGTCTTTTTTCATCCTTCGGGTCAGAAAACATTGTATAGGATCGGGTAGCATAACATATGGTCAAAAGGTCCGATACATCTCTAATCGCTAGATTTATTTGTAGGATTTCATTTTTTTGTTGTAAAGTTTTTGCAATGTCTATTCGAAAAAAATTAATGAAAAAGTTGAACATATAGAGCTTGTTCGTGAAAAAGAATTCCTGTTTAACGTTTGATCCCCTGATTACAAGGACGTTAGGAAAAAACGCCATGTTTTTAAGATACTGATTTTATGGTTCGTACATGGAAAGAAATAATTATGCATTTTAGGAGAAAAATTTGCTCGCGAAGTATGAACCAATTTTGAGCACGCTCGGCGAGCAGGGTGCTCGCCGAGCATCCCCGAGCATGCTTGGCGAGCATGCCCGGAGCTGCGCTCGGAGATGCTTGCCGAGCATGCTCGGGGTAAATTTGTTCGCCGAGCAGAAGTATGGACCGGCTTTAGGGTTGCAAATTTGTAAGCTAAATCAAATAATTTTTAACATGTTTTTGTTCAAAAATTCTACAATAAAATCTCCGTGTGAATACTTTTCGAGACGGTACTTATTTTTGTCATTTTTGGATATGGAAGAATTTCATAAAAATAGACTATAGATGTGTCATCATTATATTTTAATCACGAAATGGATTATTTGAAGCCTCTTTCTGTAGGAGTACAATACTGCGTAACTTGCTTTAAATGATACTCCCTTTTCCGTGTAAATTTGAAGCCAAAAAAAACTTTGATTTCCACCAAAAGTTTTACATAAAACTGCTAACCGCACGCAACCGGTTCCCGCAAATTTAGGAGTACGAACTACATTCTTAATCTAAACAAGATTCGGGTATAGCAAAAGTTTGTAACGACAAATCCATTTATAATTTATTCCAATTCGGTCAAGTCGTTCGAGGTTTTTTCGTTGATATGTCTCACATTGACCTTTTTCCAGCGAACTTCGATTCGATAGCAGCCAGTTCCGGTTCTTTTTGGTACCCTAATTTATCGACCGATCAGCATAGATTAAATGGAGCGACTGCTGCACCGTTCGGTACAACTATGCCCGCGACCACCAGCTCGACAGGGGCTTCTTTATCGTACGGTGACAGCGGCAATTTTCAGGTATAGCAATTCACTTTGGCAGGTTATTACGGTAAATGTGACTAATCAATCGTCGTGCTTAGATTCTCAGAGAAAGTATTTGTCTTTTAAAATCTCGCATGACCTTATTTGAGCGAAGCGATAGCTGACTGCAGCGATAGCTCATTTTTCCTGGAAGGCTTCTGAAAAAGAATCTGGGAAGCTAGTACTATTTTAATTTTCTGGTGAGCCACGTATCATATACGACTTGACTAACTCTAATGCTTCGTGGAAACGATTTTGAAGACTTATCTCATTTTTGCCACTTCTTAATCTACAAGCATTTTATGAAAAAGAGACTGTACATTGGTTTTTACTGTGATGAAACGACTTATTCATACCGTTTGGATTTCAGACCTCTGATGACGAAATTTTGGTGAAAAAACAGGAATTGTCTTTTTTGTCTACTTTATAGTCAAGATTATTCCTTTGGACAGTGAAAGCCAGTTTCCTGATCTAGAATTACAGTAATCCTGCGAATTTCTGGTTCAATAATATTAGTTTGTTTCGCCCGATTGTCGTACATACGAGCAGTTAAAAAACAGATATTGCCGTTCAAAAAAGACGTACTTCGTGAAACTTCAATAAATCCGAGTGAGATCAATTTAACCGGCGCTGTTCAGAGAACTACTTTTCATCAACAAAAGTTTTCAACCGTGAATTCTGCAGCATGTGTTAAATCATTCGAAATGCAGTAAACTTTGTACAGAAAATCAGCATTATTACCCGTTTTAATAAAATGCTTGTAAATCGGAAAATGACAAAAAATAAGTACCTCCTCATAGTCGTGTGCACAAAGCTTTCGCCTTCTGGATTTTTTACTAACAAAATGGTAAGGGTTACCTGAATACAACCACAAATTTTCAGTCGTACGCGACATATGTTTCAAGAAAAACAGACTATAGAGATTACAGCCTATTTTTCCAATTGAGCCTCAGAAAGCAAAAGAGATGTTCACGGGGGGTTAATTGCAGTATTCGGGTTTGAGTCCGAGTTCGCGATTGTCACCAGCAAAATAATCGCGAGCTCTCTATCAGCAGCAATAATTTCGGATGATCCCGACGTCGCGATTATTTCGAACTCGGGATAATCACAAGCTCGGATTTGAACCCGAGCTCGAGCGATGCTGTCGCAGTAAAGTCTTTAGTTTAATTCTGATTGCTACGTCGGTTTCAGGTGTACGCAATTTAATTGTCAGGGGTAGCAGAAAGTCCGAGAAAATGCTGTTTTCAACGCATTTTGTAATGAACTTGTGTTTTCTTCTAATCTTCAAATAAATTAAGAACCATGAGATACCTGCAATTGTGTTCGTGAAATAGAAGTTAATAAGGGTCGGACGTTAGTGTTTCCTAGCTGATCTGTGTAATTTGAGCTTTCTGTTAATTCTGAGTTTCCTGAAATGTAAGGATTTAAGATGATTCTAAATCCTGATTACAGATAAACGAAATCAAGTTCTTGTGAATATGACCCTATAGTGTATTTTTGTTTAACGCTTTTAAATGGGCGAATCGCTTACAGAAATCTTTTGTGGAACCTTTCCCCCAAAAATTGTCAAAGCTAGTTGATTTGGCTGGAAAATTTGCAGCCTATGACGTGTCGTTTAGCTAAAAATCACCGAAATATAATAGTTTATTTGCTCCAGTTTCATTTTCTAGAAGCATTATAAGAAAAAGGAGGACGAAAAAAGCCCTGCTATTGTAAATATTAATCTATCAAATCGTTTTTATTACAAATAGGCTCTACAAAGTCGTCTCCTAATTTGTTGATTTCTTGAAAATCTATCAGAAAACGGTATTTTGATGTATGATTCATTCTATTTGTTTCTGATTTTTTCATTTCATTATTCCATTTTAATTCAAATTTACATTTATTTCATATCTAACTACGAATTTCATTTATTAATTTCTTAATTATTAATTTTCACTTCTTATTTTTATTTATTCCTATTTTCTTCTTTTCGTTTCATTCTAATTTCAAATTGGTGTTCGTTTCCAAATAACTTCCAAATCGATACACCTGTTTTTCACCAATTTTTAACTCTTCCGCAACACATTTTGCATCCACCACATTGAACGGCAGTGTTTTCGCACGAAGATCAAGATAATCGCGAGATCGAACTGAAACCTGAGCATCAGTTAATCGCGAGTTCCACTTTTTTAATTTTACCTAAAAAAGATGAAACCGAGATCGCGATTAGCTAATTCTCAGCATTAACGACTTGATACTGAGCTCTCCATGATCCTCAGCATATGTTATTGCAACCGGCTCGCGAATAATAAACAACCTGTGTATGCTGTCGCCTTTTTTCTTAGATTGACTGTAGCAGTCAGGACTTCAACTTGAAAAAATTAAATTTTGGATTGCAATGCATGATCATCAACTGCCTTGAAATTATGTGTATTTTTTGCATTTCAGTCCGCTGGCGTAAAAACTGGAAACTTAGATGTTCTGATTTTTGCCGGGAACCATTTTAGGCAGACATCTTCTGGACCATACCAGAATTTTCGATGATTTAAGCCTTCTAAAACTTGATTTTCTGATATAGAGCGTATTAAGTTTATGAAATAGTTGATCTGTTATATCTGTTATATCTGTGGTCAACACCCTAAAAATATCTTCCAACTGAATCCAGGTTTACTGTAATATTTATTATGTTCAGTCAAACTCCCTCGCCGATAGTACAGCGACAGTCGGTGCCTCCACTTCTGATAGTAACACATTTTGTCATAAACCGTGCTTGTCTTCAAAGAGCTTTTCTTCGGACAATAAACTCATCGCAGCCGCCACCAGCAATCCCTTCCCTTTTAACCATGGCGATTTTCCCTCAAATATTCCATCGTCGAGCGGCAGTCTGCCCATACTCGGAGCCGGTGGTGTCAATGGCACCAACGACTTTTTCTATTCGAAATCGTGCGGCGCTGGAGGCGGCGGCCAGAGTCGCCGCGTTTCACAGGCCGCTGTTTCCTATTTGGACAATACTTCCTCGGCGCTCTATTCACCATTGGACTGGCTGAGCGCTTCGACGTTCGGCAAAACGGCTGCCGCGGCGGCCGCTGGAGCGGCAGCGGCTTATCCGCACCACGCTTATCCGCAATACCAAAATTTAAACGGGCACCACCATCAGGCGGCGGCTGCGGCCGCCGGCGGAATGTTCGGGCCGTTTTACGGCTCAATCGCCGGTCATATGGCTCTAGGTGCACCTTCGACGTCTTTCACACAGCCGCAGCCGAAAAATGTGGAACCGATGTATCCGTGGATGAAATATTCCGGTATGATTATGCTATGTAAAAAGTGACAAGTTGTTGTTTTGAGGATCGAGAACTTTCGAGTTTACGTAGTTTTTAAAATTAATCGTACTGTGGAAGCCGAAAAGATGGGAAATTTTCTCCTGTAATGGCTATGAATGGCAAATACTATAAATTTCTATGATTCGAATATATTTTTAGTGATTCCTGATACGAGATGAGCCTGAAAATGCACACAATCTTGCTATTCTAGTGGGATGTTGTGCAAGACTTCCCGTAAGTGAGAGAATTTTTTATATGATTTAGCCGCAAATGCGTTGGAATATACGTTCTGGAATGCAATTTGAGATCTTCAGAACATAGTAGTCAGTGACAATGAACTTAGTTTGATTTAATTATGATATAGTATCCTGTAAACTTTTAACTTAAACCCAACCAATGAAAAAATGACGAATTTATGCTTATAAATACCAGTTTCGAACAAAAAATTAAGTTTGAACCAACTCAGAAGTATTCGGAAGAACTGTGGCTCTTTCTATAGTGAAAAATATTGGGCCAATTTTTTTGCAGTAACTCCGTCCGCTATTTTTGTTGACTCTTTATATTGTATGGGTTAGAATTTAGCTACTATACTGAGTATGACTTTTACCATATGTAACGGAGCTCCGACGACTGGGAATCAGCGAGGCTTTTTTATTGTGCGGTCATAAATTGTCCAAAATTTAGGCGGGGGATCATACGAAAATCTGAAAAATGATCGAAAAGAGTTCCTTTATTTGAAAATTGATTTCGTATCTACAATTCAAAGTGTCCTAAACATTGACATTTTTGATAAGTTTCTATCGAAAAGTGGGAATTTGTCAGCTTTTTTCACCCAAAAAGCCAGAATCTCGTATTTTGCTTTTCTGATTGGCAAATCTAGGGCCTTTTGGTCGACGTTTTCCTGAGGGATTCCTATGGCACCCCAATAAGATAAAAGATTCGGACCTTTCCCTGAAAAAGGACTATTTTTCCTTCCGATAATAAAGCCGATCGAGCTTCCGAACTTTACTTAGAATTCTAGATTTTAAAAAAATGATTATGAAGACGCCAGATTCTTCTACAGACTTGCACGTACAAAACAATAGCGTTTATGAACGGATCGAGAAAGCAATCTTCTAAAAACTTATAAAATTCCGCTGTATTCAAAATTTTGGAGATTTATCCAGTAATATAATCAGTCCTTTGTTAATATCTTCCTTTACGTTATCAGTTTTCTAAGTCCTTGACCCTGACAAGCTTCAGACTTAATGATAGTTCCTGTCCTTACGTCTGTCTCAGTTTAAAGATCTCGATTACCTGAGTTCCTCGAATTCTAGAAAAAGAAACAAATAATTGATGCATTGATAAACAATTTGTCGAAGATAACCAAGAACGTTCAAATTTTCGCCATTTTTCCTTATTTTTTGTTTGAAATCTGATATTGTTGATCGAACAATGTGCTACTTATAATTTTCCATAGGACAGTGTAAAACCTATGGGCCCAGTTTTGAGAATAGTGATTACTGCACAGCTGCATACATATTTTGATCATGCCTCCACACCCCAACAAATGGATTTGTAACAAATGTGATTCGTTGTTCAATCTTGAAACGTTTTTTTCGTTGCGTCCCATCCTTCACTTCTAATCCCTCCTACCCGAAATAGTATTCACTTTTCCCTTTTTGCTTACTGTTTTTTCTGTTCCTCGAAAATTAACTTTTTTCCGCTTCCAAAAATCCGCCAACGAAATCTTTCCCACCTATTCGCTTTGGCAGAACAGCGGCATCGTCGAAAATCGTACAATAATCATTGGGCTCCTCTGGCACCGTCGTTGTCAAGATTTATGGCGTCCCTTCTGGGAGCTATATTTTACGTCTTTTTAACAATTTTTAGATTATAAACATTGCGGATTATATTTTCCCTCGTTTCTTTAAAAGTGAGCTCAAAGCAAAGCCGGGCATGAGAAAGGACGTATTTCCAGAAAGCAAATTATGGTACATTCTTTCGACCGACGCATTTTTATACGACTTCCTGGCCCCAATAAATTAAATTTGAGTCGAAAAACTGAGTTTGACAGGCATCTCGCCATAAATTGAAAAATTACCAATCCTCGTAATTCGGCTCGATAAATTTTTGATCTCTGTACAAAGTGGAGGAAATGTGGTCGGACTTTGTGACCCTTTTACCCGTGTTCATTTTTACAGTAAGACCCGAAAATATTGTCAATGATGAGCTCATCCATACCTATAATTAGGTGAGTTGGAAAGGACCTCCAACTCAGTCTCTTTCTGTACACAAATGTTGGGACACTTCTCCAACTGTAAAAAATTGGGAAAATAACATTTTCTGGCTTTGCAGAAAATTTTCGAAATTTCCGGCTTTTTGAAACTTTTTGGAGTAATTTTTGACCTCACTTCAACTGTTCTGAAGTCTTGCAGGTATGAGAACATCTGATCTTATATGTCGATATTTAGCTTTGGATATGTTGCTACATGCAAATATAACCTGTTTTTTTTATAAAAATTTCAATTGAAAACAGACAAGAACAAGCGCTTTCTTGAAAATCGTTTACACAATTTTAATGCTTTTCACACAAAAATTGTTAAGAGTTAGCTGAGTTAGCTTTTCAACGCTATCGACAATTAGTTTCCCTGAAAATTTCAAAACTACGTATTTTGTCTGCTTCCCAGTTTTTTGCGTACGAAACCATTTTAAGAAAATTATACTATAGAAAAAGGCTCATCGTTATATTAAAACGTTGATGTTAATGCTATCTAGAACACCATTTTGATCGCGACTGTATCTGTTACACTTCTTGGAATCAGTACAAAGGAATCGATCTTTGAATTGTTCAGCACATTTTGCGTTAGTGTAAAAAACTCTGCTTCTAAATTATGACATTATTTAAAAGACATGAGTCACATTAGGATTGAAAATTTATCGGCATACTCAACTTACGTCGAATGAAAAATCTTATTGTCAAAGTTGTCAAAGGTTAATAATTTTGACGATAATACTGATTTACGTCATTTTCAATTTAGATTTGTCTTAATAAACACTTTACGCTTTTTGAAATTTTCTTGAAACTAAACTCGCGCGAAACATAAGCATATAGTCTATTGCCTTGCCAAATTCGACATGCAATCGTAGGTTGGAGTAGTGGTGAATGTGTAGTGACCTGCTTACGGTACTTCGGACAACGAAGTTAATCAAGTGAGTGACACAATTTTAGTCATTCGAGAATTCTTCTTTTCCCCTCTAGATAACGTTTATAATTTGAGTTTTCCTTCATTTTCGAATGCTAGACTTTTCTGAGTCCCCTGTACCCTTCATCAAATTTATCGAAATTCATTTTTTCTGAAAATCTCATTGTTAATATTGTCAATAAAGAAAATTTTTAAACTTGTCGCTGCAGTTGCATCCATGCTATATATCTCAGCGCACCCGCTGGGTGGTCGTTCATTGTTTAATATTATTTACATCACTTACAGTACACCGTTGTTTAGAGCACCCAGCAGAATTTCTTTCTTCTCCTATTCTCTCCGCTACAGTTTTAAAGATGGGAAAATTAAACGGTTGCTCCTTTTGCCTTCTAGTTGTCATCTTTCGGAGACTTCAAAGGTGCCGCCACCGCGGACACACACATCGCCCAAAGATAATATATTGATATCAGATCATAATGATGATACTGGCCTAAACTATAGAAAGCGTAGTATCTATTCATTCTATATAGTATACGCGTTACATATATCCAAACAATTTTTGCCGGGTATATGCGAGCGTACACAGCACAGCAACCCTATCTTTTTGGAGCAACATCTTTTCTACTTGGAGAACTGGGGCTTCCCTATCTTTTTTGTTAAAAGAACAGAGAAGAGAAATGAAAAACCATTTTTATTTATGCACCAAATGCAAAAAGGAAATTGATGATCCCAAATGAACTGGTTGGGCGGCGTGTTCGTACTGTAAGCTAGACGTACAGTAATACGATTCGGGGAGGGGGAACAAGAGAATTTTCCAGACAATAAGAATGAATGCCCTTCAGGTACATCCGTTATAGGGAAATTCTCGGTGGCGCCAGCCAAAACCTCCTATCAAAAACTGAGTTACACAAACTCTCCAAGTTTGCACAAATTCAAAGTTGTTTTTCAGAAACCACATTGAAGATAAGTCACGTGTGGAGGTTTGTAGTTTCCGAGTTGATCCTTCGTATGCAAGCTTTTCATGCTCCAGCGTAATATACCTGCAAATAGGTCTTACCGTATTTATTCTAATAGAAAATAAACCACTATTTACAGCGAAAAAATAGTGCTTTCCATCCAATTTTCGGCGAGAATCAGCAATTACTCTGCCCAAACTTCAGCCCAAACTTTATTATTGTGACTCAATTACAGCTGAAGATGGGATGTTGCTTCGGTAAAATTTTGAGGCGTTTCCAGGTTCAAGAGCTGTGAAAAACGACAGGATTCGCACTCTAGTATAACCCGCACATTAAAACCTGTAAAAAGATAAGAACCCCGATATTAGCTTTTTATACAAAAGTGCTAAACAAAATAATTAATTCCGACTATACTCTATCGCAGCAGCCAATGGAAGAGGATGATCAAACATGCATTCTGCAGATATTTGTCAAAACTGTGGCAGTGTTTATGACTCATTGTTTATATCTGATAGTGTCCAATGTACAACTTTTTCTTTTCATGTTGATTCTTTTCTAATAACCATTCTATAAATCCGCTGTTTTCGTTGTATGTAATTCGCTGACTAAGCTTAATTTTATTTTTCTGTGTGCCAAGTT
The DNA here is from genome assembly GCA_963922205.1 of Romanomermis culicivorax. Classification (NCBI taxonomy): domain Eukaryota; kingdom Metazoa; phylum Nematoda; class Enoplea; order Mermithida; family Mermithidae; genus Romanomermis; species Romanomermis culicivorax. The sequence continues at coordinate 1,259,350 of CAWUHX010000030.1, forward strand.
TCCTTGTACTTGTTCAGCTTCAATTGAAAAATGGAAATTGAGCCTCAATCGGTGGAATTTGCACTTGTTACGAGTCAAGTCTTAAGGGTCATTTTTGCTTGCCTCTTCCGACGGAACGGAACGGAATGCAATCGACGGAACATGACCAAACGAAAGAGAAATTTTCATTCCGTTCAATTCAGTTGGTGGTTACCGTCGGTCATTTCCCACAAAATTGCAGTTGTCCTTTCCACCCGAAAATAAATTTTCAGGCTGAACGAACAAGCTGTTAACGATCCGTTCCGTTCCGTCAGAAAAGGCAAGTATAATTGACCCTTCAGGCACGTGAGCAAAACAAGACATATAAATTTTTTGATACAGAATTGTTTTTTATAGTCTTCGTTTTTCTTTTTCGCCTCCTTTCATTTTATCAAACCATCCATTTGTCTGATTAATGTTTTTTCATCCTACTTCCACTAGCTGCCATAATTGCCACGTTTTTCGGGAACTGCGTAGACGTGAGTAGGACGTTTGGAGAAAAAAAGAGAGCCGCTCTCTAATCATATCGTTTTTTACCGCAATAAAAACTAGAAACCGCACTAATGATTAGGTAGCATTATTATTTTAAATGGAGGTTAATGGTCAGATAATTAGCAACCTGGCCCCTCGATCGTCAGACTAAGAAACAAGCTCTTGTTTTTTATCAGAATAAAAATCAATAAAGTCCGTTTTTATATTTATTCTTGTCCAAAAGAGAACAGCATGAATGGTCTTTTAAGAGTTAGTCAAGAGGTGTAACGATATGTAACCGTAGCTCTCAATATTTCATCTATTTGAGCTTTGAAAGTTCAGTTATACACTTTCAAATATTAAAAGCTCATGGTGATTGTTTAAGTGAGGTGAAAAGTAAATTGTACTCCACGGTAGCTCATGCCTGTCAGATTCAGACCTTTGACTTGAGAGTTTTAATCCCGAATATTACTAGTGGGCTCTCCGATACTCGATTAACAGAAAATCGAGTATGCAGAAACAGAAACAAAGAAAGCGGAACACGAATCATGACATTATAATTCTATCAATAGGAACACAATGATTTTTGCTCTAATTCTGAATCTAGCTTAACAGGATCTGTTGACTCATGCGCGGTTTATCGTTCCTTAGTAGGACAATTCACGATATCGAGTAGGGATGTCCTGCTCATCTATATTCTATTTCTAATTAAATGCATTTGGGTCGGAAAATGACAAAAATTAGCACTGTTGTCGAAATCGTTTACATCAAATATTTTACGATAAAAGTTTTTCTCAAAAAACTGTTAAAAGTTAGTCGAGTAAACTCGCAAATTTACGGTCCTGTATACGACGGACGAGACTGGCAAAAAATCATTTGAAACAGAAAACATAATTTTCGCCGAAAAAAATTTTTTCCGGACAAAAAAATTTTTTTTGCGATGAAAAATTGAGATTTTCATTTTGCGGGTCTCGGCCGATGCAGGTGCCCGTGACCGGCAAAATGAAAATTTCGATTTTTCATCGCAAAAAAAATTTTTTTTTGTCCGGAAAAAAATTTTTTTTCGGCGAAAATTATGTTTTCTGTTTCAAATTTTTCTTTCTGCTGCCAAATAAAAATTTTCTAGCATAAAATATTTTTTCGCTGTGAAAAATTTTTTTAACGAAAATTTTTTTTTGATGAAAAATTTTTTTTCTCGGTGAAAAACTTTTTTTCTTGATTTTGCCGGTCTCGTCCACTGTACCTGTATGTTATATTGTTCAGCAGAAAATTTAAAAAACAAAAAATACTTGCTTTCAACTGTTATTATTTACAATCATTTCAAACAAATCAGAATGTAGTGGACACATTCTGGACCGGTTGGCACAGGGAATGATGAATCACACTTTTGTTATCTTTTCAGTCCCCCAGGTTCTAATTTTTCACGTTTTTGTCGCGGGTTGTATTAAGCACCGATTCTGTTGTTTTATTCAGAGGATATCAACGTGAAAACCCACTAAATTAAAAAACCAACATTCCATTTAAATAGGAACTGAATCAGAACAAAAATCAGAGCAAAAAAACAGAAAGTTTACATAATCATATTTTTCTGAACTGAAATTACAGTATTGCTGCTGATTCTTGTTGCAAATTTTAATCTTACTGTCTTCTACTTCATTAGAACACCTATAGAGCCAGGAGATTCTATAAAGAACGGGTAATTTTCGGTGTTTAGACGCTGGTTCTGTCACAGGACGTATCGTATTAGATGACGGAGATTAAAATAAATATGATCCGCCTTGATTCGGCGTCTGTCCTTGGCGCTCATGGTGCTATCCAAAAAAGTAGAAATAAATGATAGATAAAATCGAATACATAACTTAAATGTGGAAAATAAAAATGCAAATAACGAAAGAACAGGGAAAGAATTATTAGAATATACCATTGAGGAGGTGAGGTGGACAATAAACAATGAATGAAAAAATCTTTCTGTAAATAATAAGAAAGTCAGATCATAAAATACATCTTTAAACAGGTGGCTAAAATCAGAGCAAACGAACCTAGAATGACAAAAAATTCCGAGAGTCGGGCGAAAGGTTGCCAGCTAACGATAAAATTTTTTTTGCTGATGCTAAAAATTTTCAGTTTGCCTTCTTCAATTTTTGATACGTCACCTGCTTGCTGCTAGTTTCTGCACGTGTTTTCGTTTTTTTTATTAAAAATTCTCCATTTTGTCTCCGTAGGGGTTTATGTGAAATCATTGACATCAGTCTATCACTTTGGTTTTGGTTTCCTTGCACTTTGAATTCACTTCTTCTGTCATCACATTTAAGCCAAACTCGACCAGTTCAAGACACATTTATCTTACATTCTACATCAATATGATCTTTCAGGTCGCGCGGAACCTTTCGTTTTCTAGTCGAAACATGAACAGAATCGTTTCCAATTTCTATCTTTGTGTACTCCGCAATTTGGGTCGAATCCCACTATAAAAATAGATTATTGTAGACAATGATTTTCCAACACATCGAGTTCAAAATGCAATTTTCTTTTTGTATTCTCGTACATATTATTTTATTATACCCAAAACTTGATAAAAAGGTAACAAACTTGACATGAAATCATTAACTCTTTGATTAATCGCCCTTTGTCTTCGATCAATTTTGGGCTCCAGCCAACAATATGTAAGCGAGAACACAAAAAAATTGTATCTTGAACTGAAGATGCTGAAAAACAGTGGGATTTAATTCAAATTATGAAGAGTTTACAAGGACAGGAATTGAAAGTCAAAAGTCTTGCTGATATAAATTCTTCACATAATCCATTTTAGCCAAGAAACGGAAAGTTTCTTTTATGGCCTAATGGTTAATGGTGATGTAAAACATCACGCAAGTGTGCCTGGAACTGATAGCGTTTGACTGAATCCAATAACAGAATGGCAGCCTATGCTTTTTGTCAGCCTTCTCAGCTTAGTTTGCTACCATTCATTTCTTTCTACTTATTTGGATGGCATCATGGGTGCCAAGTTAGACGGTGGCTAAAGTAAGACAGGCTCCAAGTTAAGATAAGAGTCTTTGGCACGATTGTGTCTAAATAGGTCGACTGTTCCAGTAAATCGACCGTTCCAGTAGGTCGACTGTTCCAGAAGATCGCTATTTAGCATGTCTTTTTCTACACTGCTATTTAGCATGTCTTTTTTACATACCCTGAAAGCAATCTGATCTCGTAAAGTTTTAAAAATGGAAGTGCGTGGATGGGCTAGTCCGGTATCAATTTTATCAGTATGGTCGAATTCGTGGAACAGTCGACTTACTGGGACAGTCGACCTACTAGGACAGTCGACCTACTAGGAAGTTAAATGTCTACAAAAAGGAGGCTTATTATCATTGGTTAACCTATCGGGATCGTCGACTTACTGAGGTGGCCGACCTACTGGAATGATATCTTTGGCACCTATAAAATTGGGAGCAAAGTTAAGAAGAGCACAGTAGTACGTAAACTAAAGTCAGTCTGCTCCCAAATTTCAATGTAGTTTAAGTGAAACTGCTATAATTATATTTTAGGCTTAAAATAAATAATTTAGATCTGCTAGGAGTTGTCTTTTCTAACATTGCAGTGTTAAGGCCTTGTCATACGTCACCGCGCGGCTCCAGTTGTTCTATCCATACTCAAAAGCGGCGCCGCGCGGTACCGCGCGGTACCTATCTTTGAAGTATGGTCATCAAGTTTCAACTGAACCGGAATTTTCGAACAACTTATGTGTTATAAAGTTGCAGCATACTGTTGTTATAACACATCGTTGCATACTGTGACATCTATACATGTAGTTGAATCATATTTTTCACTTGAATGTTGAATTCTGACACTTGTCAAATTATTTTACCAAATTGATTACTTAATTTTCAATGAAGATTTACTAAGAAGTTGATCACTCAATTTGCAATGAAGACATTAATGTGTAAAAATTATGAATATGCAAAGTAGGTGTAAAAATGTTCCTACAGCAAGTGTACTCGCACATTTCGATTGTGTCTTTATTCCCCCAACGTCCCTTTTCCACAAACATCCCGATTGTCCAAAAGTCCATATTCCCCCCGCCCGAATAATGAATAAATTTCCTATTTCCCAAAAAAATCCGTTAGTCCCTATTCCCCGAATGTCCCGATTTCCCGAATACTAGGGAAAGGAGATGGATCCACTTTGAATCTGGGTCCTAAACAGCAGGTCCGACCGGACCCAGATCAGATCTGGATCCTGTATATAGCACATATGTGAATGAATAATCGTTTATATATATTCAATTTTTCAAAATCAATTTATATAAATTGGTATTTCTCAGCAGTTCAAGAGCTATTAATCGTTGGAATGAGAAACAAATTGAAGCAAGAGCCCAAAATCTTTAGACTAGGCTTTTTTGCAATCTTCTATCTGCACCGTGCAGGAATGATTGATTTTTATTTTTCTTTTGCACTTTTTATTTTTCGATTTTTTTCGTATTTTTCATCTTTTTCGCATTTTTCGTATTTTGCATTTGTCGAGACGAGCAATACACATTTTTTGAGAAGAGCAAAATCCAAAAGTAAAAAAGCGGCGCCGTACGGCGCCGCGCAGTCGCGCGGCGAAGTATGACAAGCCCCCGCGCGGTACCGCGCGGCGCCGCTTGTTAGTATGAATAGGACAACCGGCGCCGCGCGGTACCGCGTGGTACCTCGCGGCGAAGTATGACAGGGCCTTTACTCTTCGTCTTATTTCTTAGCGCAACAGAGGCCGGTTCCATCAAAGAGACTTGAGCTCCAGCTGAGCTGCAGCTCAGCTGGAACGACAATGTTATAACATACAGAGTTACGGTACAACTCAGCTGCAGCTTAACTTTGCAACTTAACTTTGCAGCTTAACTTTCCCGATATGTTTTGTGAGCATGAGTTAAGCTACAACTGAACTGCTGCTCAACGGCAACGGCGTAACATATAGAATTAAGCTACAGCGTGAGCTGCAGCTCAGCTGGAGCTTAAGTTTCTTTGATGAAACCGGTCCCTGTTCCGATTAAGGGCAAGACTACTCAAAACTGATATTTTCGATAGGGTAGCAAAGTCGATTTGCAATGTAATTCCAGCTTATAATGTGTAATACGTGAATATTTATTTGCATCAAAAGTTCTAATGTTCTGTTACTTCTAAAAAATTCTTATATTTCAGACTAACTCAATCGAACATGAAAAATCACGTTTTTTACGTGCCGTTACTTCTAACGTGCAAAACAATCTAGCTTATTATACTACTGGGGGGACGGTTTCAATAACTGAAACTGAGAATCATCCTGCCGTAGGCAAGTGCTTGAAACTCAGCTGAGCGCGACGTCGGTTTTATTCTTTTGGGTTTAAAGAAAAAAACAAAAAAGGATGTTTGTTTGGAAAACAACGTATAATGTAAAACATGAGTACACATGCTCGTACTGCATGAAAACAGTCGGACAGGACACAAAATGTACTAAAAAAGGGACAGAAATTTGAAATATTTGATGTTCTAATTCCTGTTACATTTTTTGTTTTTTCATCATTTGTACGTTGAAATCAATTTGAAAAAAGTAACGATCTTGTAATTCCGCATCATTCTTAAAATCTAACTGATTTGTGCTATCTAGAAAAATTCATGCAAAAAATTCATTTTTAACAAATGACGGTAAAAAACAAAACAAAAAAGTTCGGACTTGAACATACTAGATAGGAAGATCAACTTTTGTGCGCATCTAAAACCGACGTTGGGATCAGGATTAATGAAAAATGTTGTTGAAACCCGACATCTCGAGCTCGCATTTACGTCCGAGCTCGAAATGATCTCGACGTCGCGATTTTCTCGAACTTGGGATGTTGGGATATTCTCGACCTTAGTGAAACCATTGAAACCGAGTTTTTTTGTGGTCAAGATAATCTCGAAACCGGCCCTTGAAAAAGGTCAATTAGTAGGTCAATGATAATTTTGGTATTCATTATTAACATATTTTTTGCATATATGATTCCAGAAGAAAATTTTCACATTAAAAATGCCATATCGGAATTTCTTGCTCCTTCGATTGTAGTCTCAAAACTCCGCTGTCTATATTATTGCTTTTTCATTTCTTACAAATTAGCTGAGTTCTACTTTGCTTTTTTCGTGCTTTTTATATAGTATTGCCGCTAAGGCGGAGCTCTGCTCCAGCTTGATACGTTTTGTGCGTATGAGTTAAACTGTAGCTGAGCTGCTCCTTAACGGCACTTGTGTAACATATATAGTTAAGCGCACTTGTGTAACATATATAGTTAAGCTACGGATTGAGCTGTAGCTTTCCCTTTGATAAAACCGAGCACAGGATTTGAAAAATAGAAGTCACGAGTCTTACAAAGTCATACTGTTCAAAGTGATATTAGAGGTTACTAGGGCAAACAAATCATTTGTTCCTACGGTATTTTGCTCTCAGAGTTGAAGGATGAAGGAGTGTACAATGCAGTTTCTTCCGGAAAAAGAGTTTTTCATACTAATGACAGTTTTCTTACAAATTAAATTTTTTAGTAAATTAAAAATTTATCATTCAATTCACTATCGTTGAAATGAAAAGAAAAAACCCATCTTCGAAACTTTTCTTCCGGGACAATCCTAAAATTAATCAGCACTTCCTATTGTTATGTAAACTTTACTATTAACATGTTCTATTACTCCTTAAAATTTGAGGAACCAATGCATGCTGTATCTGAATTCATAGAAGACACCATTATATACATAATTTTGACGGTGAATCTTTTCCAAAAGCCCATTGCGAACCGTTGTGTTGCACCGTCTTTATTAGAGCCAAATGAGCTGATCTTTTTCTAGAACCTGCGACATCCTACAGTAAAAGGGGGTTATGTTATCTGCATCTCAGTCAGTTTTTACAAGTTTCTTACAAATACAACCTTTTTTTTGGTTTCGTTTTACAATTCTTCCATCATAGCAACAGTATCCCCACTGATAACCATTGCTTTTCAATGCCGTCAATTGTACCGTATAATGTATCGTTCATCATAGATAATGTTGCAATTTTTCTCTACCTTCCGATCTACAGTATGCTTTTTCTTCTGAGAATTACTCGATTTATCGACCAAACGAGCTTATTTAAGGCACGATTAATGGTCAAACGAAAAGAACGCGGCAAACGTACAGCAGGCAACAAACTCTAGAATTGGAGAAAGAATTCTATTCCAGTCGATATTTGACGAGAAAGAGGAGAAAAGAAATTTCTAGTACTTTACGGTTGACAGAACGTCAAGTTAAAATTTGGTAAGTCTTGAAATCTTGCAACTGGGAATAACTGTTGTGGGTGAAAGTGAATTTTTGTGAAGTGGATTATAAGTTTTATGCATTTCCAGGTTCCAAAATCGCCGGATGAAATGGAAAAAAGAGAATCGAGACGATAAAAGCGGCTTTAAATCGGGTGGAGAAGGAGGTGATAGTAGTTAGAAATCGCATCCGGGCTTCAGTTAACAATGCAAGGCTCCGAGAATTGTGATCCATGTTACGCGGATTGAAACATTTATTTTCTTCTGGCAGTATGGTGGAAGCTGCATCATATTTCAATATCATTCGCACCACGCCATGACCATTCAATTTTCTTCAGATGACTCTAGTAGCAAATTTGGTAAAGGTGGAAGTGTATACTATTGCATGCAAAGGCTTGTTCTGCAGTAATCAAATACTGTTGGTATTTCATAACATAAGATCTTGGTATTAGATCAAACCCTGGTTGAAGTGCCGGAAGAAATTTTTCTACCCATTAATTTTGGTGCCATTTTATACTTTCTCTCAATAGAAATTTTGTTTTTCATTTTCTTTACGCAAATCGTCGCATGCTTTTTAGTTATGACAAATAGAGACTTTATAGTGAACATTGTCGTATTTGTTTTGCGTCTTTGAATGATCTGACTTGCTATAAATATTTTTATTGAATTATATTATTTTTTTCGAAAACTGTTTTCTTTGAATATCTGTGTTGATTACCTGTGAATAATACAAGTTCCGGAATAAAAAAGTTTGGTTGGAAATGTAGCATTAAAATTATGGTTTACACTACACTTTAAATTCCAATTTCTAGCAGTTATCAATGACTCAAATTCACACATTTTTGCATCCCAAGTCAAATAACGAGTGTCATTGATCAAACTCCACTATGTTATGGCTAAGCCCTTTGGCAACATACTCATAAAGTTTTATCAAAATTAAAAAGCCATTGAGTGTGCCACAGTGAAACAAGCGGAAGCCATTTTTGAATCAAATTATGGCCTTTTTGTTTAGAAATGCACTCATTTACTCAAAATTGTAATAATCTAACTAAAACTTTTATGCATTGTAGGCCGACCTCTTGACTATAAGGTTTGATCATAATACCCTTATCTCTTTCATGAGAAATTATACAAAGTAAAACACATTTATGATATTACTGAAAAACCTTTGGATGCAAATTTGCGCTTCATTCATTTGAAATATCATTAATTCAAATCGAATCATTTTACAGAATTTTAACTTCATCAATGAACGAAATGAAGCCTACCTAGATTTAAGCCGCAGAACTCTGCATTGTATACTAGATTATTGTATGGCTACTACACGGAATGCTTTCATTGTACATGGTTTGGATTTTTTTACTTCTGGGATGGAAGCCATTGACACTTCAAGCAAAGTTGTTGAAGCAATGAGAGTGCAAATGGGACCCACATGAACACAAGAAACATCAAAGTTAAAAGAAGCAAATTGTATTTAAAAGGCGATTATTGACTGCACATAAAGCCAAAATCACATGTTTCTGATCATAGTTCATTGCATGCTTTTAGTGATTAAATGCACCCAAATCAACTAGAGACAGATAACATTCATGACATGGAATGTGACAATTATGAGCAGTTAAAGAAGATGCTGAGATACATCGAAAAAGCAGTGACTTAATCCCGATTTGCAAACCAAACGAATAAAGTTAAAGCCAAGAAAGTTTCGATAATGCATTGGAATCACATCAACGCCTGCTCAGATCAATCCACTAAGATGTAGCATGGAAAGACATCATTGACAGTTTCCAGGAGAATCATGTTTACCTCTGGCTTGATTGGGCAATGAAATTCCTGCCTTCCAGTAGATGGGAAGACCAATAAAACCAGCTTGGTAAGTGTGGTTTGCCATGGCACATCATGTATGCCCTTGTCATGAAAAGTAGACTGCTACGTCACCACACATTTGTCCATGTTTTCGAATCGCTTGCACAAGACAGTTATGCAATTATTGGAATACTGACTGACACATTGACAAAAATAAAGACAGAGCAACCCTCAATCGACATAGATTTTGTGCAATCTGACAAGGCTGTATGTTTTTATGGCTCACCAACTTTGCTCATTGTGCCAACAATGTCTCAGAAAACAGGTGTGACTCTCAAGAACTGGGACTTCTCTGAACCCTAATTTAGTCAAGGCCTAAACTAACAAAGAGGCAAGTTTGAGAGTTTATGGACAAAAATATTTGATGTACAACTGCTGAAGAATTTATCAGGTGTGCTATGACATATGGAAAAGTCAAGGAACATAATTCATCACTGGCAATCTCAAAATCCCACGCAAGAAGATGGACTTCAAAGCAGTTGGTATCAGGAGCTACTTAAATTTCTAGTTCAAATCTATTCATATCAAGGCAACTAAAACTTACAAGGTTGGGATCAGAAGCATATTCAAAATATTGAAGTTTGAACAGTTACCAAAGCTTGAAATCCATCAAGTGGTTCATGAAGATCAGCAGATGTTGCACCCCTTCAAATGTTGAGGCAACCTGTTCCTGCTACTTGGGGCTTCAGTGAAAGTTAGGCTCGGTCCGGGACTTACACCTGGGACCTTGCCGCCACCATCTGCATGCTCTAACCAACTGAGCCAACCAAGCAATGGGAAAGGCACTCTCTATTTGCAACAATTCATAGTTGAGGTAGCTGCTTTGGCCACTCTCAACATCCCTCCGCCATCGAGTTTGATGGACCATCAAGGGCCACCAGTGTTGAGGCAACCTGTTCCCACTACTCGGAGCTTCAGTTAAAGTTAGGCTCTGTCCGGGACTTGAGCCCGAGACCTTGCGGCTACCATCCATAGGCTTTAACCAACTGAGCCAACCGAGCAATGGGAAAGGTGCTCTCCTTTTGCAACAATTCGTAGTTGAGGTGGCTGCTTTGACCACTCTCAACACAAACATCGAAGTTCTGGATTGCTATTGATTCAAAAATCACAATCACCAGCATTGAAGATGAATCTGAAGATTTTCTAGCTGCCACTGATGAGCCGTATAAAATTGAAGTGCCTTCAACTGTCCTGAAGAAAGCTGTATAAAGACCTTTGTACTTCATCACACCTTGTTGCAGCATCTTATTTTGAGTAACCATAAGCTAATGTCACAGTGAATAAGTTCACGTGATTTGGCAATCCGAGGCTATAATAGAGCACTAGAAAGTGTGCAATTGACCAGTGGCTTGCCTGGGGTTAAAAAAAGCCCTTTAATTTTTTTTTTGAAGCTGACTCATTTGCTGTTAGGGAAAAAGGTTGGGCTTTAAGGAAGCATAAGATATGTCTCTTGACAGGAAGACATCAATATTTGCAAGAAAAATACAACAGAGACATTGTATATCATCAAAAATCAATGCTGAAGTTGTTACTGAAGAAATGAGAAGCCCATCTTTTGCCAGATCTGACCTCCTCACACCAAAAATAATTACCAAATTCTGGGCTAGGGAAGCCATTCCTCATCGAGAAGAACCTACTACATTCTATAGTGACAACCTGAAAGGAGAATGTGGTGGCGAAGTTGGAGGAGAATTCTACAAAAATCCACCAATGTTTGATCCTCATTTAGAATATGAAAGTGAACTACCGAAAACAGATTCTTTTAAATAAATGTTTCAATAATTAGTATATAGATCAGATTTTTAAAAAAATCTCATCTGCTTTAGAGCAAATATTGCTATTGGATCTAAATGGATTTTATGGTCTAAAACTGATCCAGTGTGTCAGTTTTTGTTAAAAATTTGAATAATCCTCCATTCTATAGTTAACCAATAGAACGTGGCTTTTATAGTTTTTTAATACTCGACAAGCATCAACACTTTGATGCAACTTGGTTGGTATGTACCCACACACTCTGACAGCAGTGCAGCTGATTTGGCCTTGAATTAATAATATTTGGACTAAATTGAACACAAATTTGCATTTGAAGTTTTTTCAACAATATCATGAATGTGTTTTAATCTGTATAATTTCCCATGAAAGGGATAAGGATATTATGATCAAACTTTATAGTCAAGAGCTCGGCCTACAATGCATACAAGTTTTAGTTAGATTATTAATATTTTAAGTGAATGGGTGCATTTTTAAACAAAAAAATTCATGATTTGATTCAAAAATGACTTCTGCTTGTTTCTCTGTATTATACTCAATGGTTTTTTAATTTTGATAAACTTTGTGGGTATGTGGCCCCATAACATAGTGGAGTTTGATCAATGGCACTCATTATTTGACTTTGTGGGATACAAAAATGCGTGAATTTGAGTCATTGATAACTGCTGAGAATTTGAATTTGAAGTGTAGGGTAAACCATAATTTTGATGCTACAAGTGAATGTGCCAAGCATATACTCTAAACATTGTTACATACACTGACGAAAAATTATTGATCCACTTTGCATCTCGGCTGAGACAGTCTCTCGAGAGACGACTCTGAGTTGGCTCTGAAAATCGTTCCACAAATGTGCTCGGGAGCTTGCTCACGAGAGCCAAAAAGAGAGCACGATTAGAGCTAAAAAAGAGACAGTGCTGCGATAAAAATGTACGTCATTTTTGACACTTTAGCGCTTTTCTGATTAATTTTTTATCTTTTCAACGGGTTTAAACCAATTTTTGCGTGTGTTTATGTGTTTATGCTAATTTCCTATACGGCTGACTATTTATTAAATAAACAGTTTAATTTTCCGGCGGAAAATATTGATTTTTGAGCAGAAAATAGTGAAAAATGTTAACTTTTAGTTGAAAATGGTGAGTTTTTAACAAAAAACGGTGAAAAAAAGGTTGATTTTTAGTAGACCATGCTCATTTTTGAACGGAAAACGGTCAAAAATCTGAAATTTTTCGCTAGAATATAATGAATGAAAAAACAATTGAAAATATCAATTTTTGCTAGAAAATCGTGACTTTCGAACATAAAATGGTGACAATTGTCAATCTTTGCTAGGAAATATTCAGACTTGGTTAAAACTGAAAATTTCTCGCGGAATAGGTACATTATTGAACCAGAAAAACGGTCAAAATTATCATTTTCTTGGTAGGAATTGGTAATTTCTGAAAAACCGTCAAGAAATTTCTGCACAAAGTTCTTTTTCAGAACAAAAAACGGTCGAAAACTATAGTTTTCGGAGAAAAAATGTCTTTTTTTGAACATACCTGTAAGAGGTCCGACCAGTCGGGGGGGGGGGGGGGGTAAACACAAATTTTGGGGTGGTGTTCCGAAATTTTCAAAATTTGCGGGGGGGGTCGAAAAAGTCGAAAAAAATTCCGAGAATTTCCCCAAAAAGGATAAAAAAAGTCACTTTTTTCTCAATTTTTCCGAGTTTGGGGGGGGTTGGGTATAGGGTTGACCAAGTTGGGGGTGGGGGTTCCGACATTCGGGTATAGGGTTCGACCAAGTTGGGGGTGGCCAGGCCCCCTGATTACAGGGATGTTTTTGAACAAAAAAACCCTAGAAAACATCAATGTTTCTATGCAAAATAGAAATTTTCGTATAAAAAACAATCGATAATGTAAGCTTTTTAGTACAATGTGGTCCTTTCTCGAACATAAAACTTTCAAAAATGTCAGATTTCCGGTCGAAAATGTTAGTTTCTATACGAGAAGGTCAGGAAACTTCTGGTCAAAAATGTCCCCCAAAATCTTAAATCGTATATATAGTTGTCCACGACTCCCTCCTCCAATTTCCAGTTGTTGACAGGCCGCAAATCGACCAAAAATACATATTTTTTGGTCGAAAATCACTTTTTTGAGCAAAAAATCGGTTTGGGAGAAATTTTTTCGGCGCTTAGCGCCGAAATGATGCTTAGTATCATTTTAAAAGTAAAAATTAATTGATCAAGGGCGTGATTTGTCCATTTTTTGGTCAAAAAACGCATTTTTGAGCACTGCGTGACCCCCTCCTCTTGAGTTCAAAAAGTTGTCTACTCCATCCCTCTAAAAATTGCTTTGATCGTGTATTGAACCGTCTGGAGCTCTTATAGGTATGCGATCAAGAAGATCAATTTCCTGGTAGGAATGTTAATTTTTGAAGAAAAAATCAACTAAACTGGCAATTATTTGGCACGTAATTTGGGAAAAAATGTCGAAAATGGTAAGGTTGTGTTGAAAAATTGTGTTTTTTGAAGCAAAAAAAGTCAAAACATCAAAAACTACTTTTTGAAGTGATTTGCGAACTTTTTAGTTCAAAAAAATCGATTTATTTTCTTTATTGTCTCCCTTCCTGAGGTAATTTCTGGCTATTGATGACCCCTTGCACAGAAAATGTCATTTTGCTGTGTCTTGGGCGCTCCGTTCTTAACAAAAATGTCAATTTTGGATCTCCAATGCTAAATAGAAAAACAATTTTTTTCTGCCATACGGAGAAAAAATCGCGAAAGGAAGGTATGAACAACTTCAAACTCGAATAATTACTCTACAACATAACACAGTCTTAATTTGCAACCTAATACATAGTAAAAATGTAATAGATGCATAACAGAGACAGTCCTAAGCCAGCCCCTAGCAGGCTTACAACTTTTGGCTCTGCTCTTGCTCGCGTGAGCACTTTTTTTGGTTCATGGAACCCATTTGGCTCTAAACTGTCTCTTGCCAGAGCTGTTTAACAGAGCCGCTCTCCAACAGAGCCAGCTCTCAGAGCATCTCTCCGTCAGAGAAAATTTCGTGGAATCCATTTTCTCTCTTTTCTCTTTAGAGCCAAACCAGTGCAAAAATCGAGAGACAGAGCAAATTTTCGCACGAGAGACACTTTCTTGGAACCGGCTGCTGATTACTTATGAGCCTTCAATGAATGTGACCTAAAATTTCGAAATTTACAAAATTTCAATTTTCGGATTGATTTTTCAAAGTGAATTTAGATTTTTTGATCAAACAAATATTGGCGTGTTGTTCAGTGAAAAAACTGTTTAAAATATGTTTTTTGAGGTATGAATAATGTTCTACTTATCACAATTTTGGTTGAGCCTTAGAGAAATCGTGTCGGGAATATAACCACTTTAGTATATGCCATCAAAATGAGCTAAAAATCCTAAAAGGTAAGAATCCAAAAAGTACATTTTTGAAACTTTTAAGATGCGATTTCTGAGAGATCTGACCTCCATTGACATATGATAAGTTAAAAATTAATAATATTTCAAAATGAGATATGTCAAGTAGTTTTGCATGCTGGATATCGTGGCAGCATTCATTCCGCATTAAACTCAAAATTGGCATAGGTACATTTCCTCGAAGTTTAAAACTTTCGCACTTATCGACATTTTTCAGTCTATATATATGTGTAGAAATACCACAGCTCAGAAAAGACGTGACTTTGTAGTGTCAAATGTTCAATGCATGCAGAGGACCACTCTGTATTCCGGTATGAAAAAAATTTCAGTCCCTTAGTTTACATATTTTCTGCTATTTTAAAGTGCCAAAAAAGAAGTCGAAATAAACCGAAATGATAATTAATTAACTAACAGACTATGTCAAACTTAATCAGTTGGCTATTTGATAGCTTTATAGTACAGATAATGAATGTATCCCAAAGGGTAGACAAGGGCTACCTGGAAAATGCAGCGACTTCTGAGAGATTTCCATGATTATGCTTTCTTGAGCTGTACAGCTCTTCAAATGGTACAAAATTCTTAATTAAAATTGTATCAATACACAGTAAGAATGGATGGGCTATAAAATAAGAAAAGAGAATTCCGTGGTATAAGTGCTCATAAACAAAATGTTTCCAATCTTGACATCTCATCTTTGACACATTGAATTCTCTTAAAAGGTGTAATATCCAATAATTTATATTATAAACGCGATTTCTGATTCAACATAGTTGTGATAAGTAAAACATAAACCCTACCTGAAAATCGTATGTCTGGAGTAACTTGATGCCCTAGGAACGAAAATGATATTCATTTTATCTGAAAATCAAAACTCGCATAGCTACAGTAAGACAAAAGTTGACACTACCTAATTTTTTCGATTTTTGACATACACTTTTTTGAACCTTTGCAAGTTTAGGTACATCTGACATCATGTTCTGAAAATTACGCAACATTAGGCTGATCGATAGGCCACAATTTACTGTAGGATTTATTAGTGTAAAGTGCGTATTAAGAATACTGTGGTACTCGGAACATCTAATTTTGAGAGCAAAAATTGTCATTTTTTATAAAAATCACCTCATCTACTGTTAAAGCTCAGAAGCAGCAAAAAAATCCATATAAAATAGATAGTTTACCATGTATTCTACCTGCTGACAAAAAATTACGGACATTCACGGACTGCTAGAGGGTCGCAGGACGGGCAGTATGAATACCATATGATAATTAAATTTTCTGATAATTGCGACCTCAATTGTGGGAGAATCACAGCTTGATAAATTTCAAAAATGAGACATTAGATTAAGTTTTGTGTGCTGAATATTGAGGTAATTATATTGCATAAAAAATAAAATTCGCATAGCTACAGTACCCAATAGTTGGGAAGTTTCGCATCTTTGGGCATCTTCCCGTCTATTTACGAGACTTAAAA
Organism: Romanomermis culicivorax; assembly: GCA_963922205.1. NCBI lineage: Eukaryota > Metazoa > Nematoda > Enoplea > Mermithida > Mermithidae > Romanomermis > Romanomermis culicivorax. The sequence goes on from CAWUHX010000030.1 coordinate 1,275,640, forward strand.
TGTATTGGCCTCGACATGATCAAGCTTTATGGTTGAACATTCATTAGATGCGGAATATCCGATACTCTATGGCATAAAATTTTGTTCCTTATTTTGCATTTTACACTTTTCAGCAAGTTTTAAAATGTTGAAAATGAGACAACAAAAAGTGTTTAAAAAGCTGGTTTTTTCCATAAAAATGACTATATCCACTGCTGAAGCTCAATAGGACCGATAGCCTAACTGTGCAGTGAATATTTCATGATGTCTCCTAAATGCCTACAAAAAATGACAAAAATTCACTCACTGCTAGAGGGCTAAATCTATAAAAAAACTGCGCACTATCCTAGTCAATAAAGTTTGATTTGCCATTCTCCATCAACGAAAATTAGCTTTTCTTGAAATTTTATGTTTCAGATTAAAGGATTGTATAAGGCATTGGGAATAGACATAAATAGAAGAGCAATGCATTACAAGCATTTGAAGCAAATAGGCTTCTAAGAAATTACTTCGAGTCATATAGTGTTGGGCCATTCATATCTTCTCTTTCATATTTCTCACCTAAATCCTCTGCTTCAGTAGGATAGTAGCAGGTTTCTCTGTGTTCAGGAAGGCAACTGAACTTTTTCCATGACCAGAAACTTGCAATGTGTTGCAGCGCTAGAAACTCCTCTTTGGAAAACTCAATTTTGACACATAAGTCTGGTGATCCTTTCGGCATTAAGCTTTCGTTTTAGATGAATTCCTTGACCAATTTTTCTGCAGAAACTGCAGCTGCTTTGTTTGAACATTTTACATGTTATTTGACTATCGAGTGCCTATACCTCTTTTAAAATGCAGAATATTCGGGTCAACTTTGGATTAATATTGTACCTTTGACTCCACTGCCATTGCACATTGAATAAATTCTTTTGGGTTGGTGCTTTATTATCCCACATCCTCAAAAAGCATTACAAGATTTCTACACTACAGAGGGCACCAATATCATAGGAGATAGGAATGAGCACTCAGAGGTCAAAGAACATGTAAAATGCTACTGCCACAGCAAAAGAAGTTTCTGCCAAGAAAGTTTGATGAAAACCTTTCTCTCAAACAAGAGTTTGACCCTGAAACGATATTCAGACTGATGCACAAAAAAGGACAGTTTCCAAAGATGAACTGACAGTGCAACAAGTTGCAGGTTTCTGGTTGTTGGAAACAAGTCGCCTTCATGAAGACCAACGAGCCTACTACTGTCGTATTAAAGCAAACGATGTACGCAAGGAAGATGAAGTAGAAGCCATGAAATATCGCAAACTATGACCCAAATTTCAATATGGAAAGTGATTTATTCCAAATCGACGGCTTTAAGTCTGATGCTTTGTTTTTTCTTTGTCTACTCCTAATGCTTTAAGATCATCTAACTTGACACATAAAATTTCGAAAAAACCATTTTTTGTTGATCAAGAATTGAAAATCATCAACTAAACAAGTATGATGGTTCTTATAGATTTAACCCCATTGCGGTACATAAAGTTGGTCATTTTTCGTGGGTAACTAGGAGACATCATGAACTATCTCCTGCATGAGGAAGTTTTCGGTTCTTTTGAGAGGGGTATTCTTATGTGAGCGATTTCCAAGTGAGCGATTCTCAAATAAGCGATTCTCAAGTGAGCGATTCCCAAGTAAGCGATTCTCAAGTGAGCGAATTCCTAAGTGAGCGAATTCCCAAGTGAGCGAATTCCCAAGTGAGCGAATCCTCAATTAAGCGATTCTCATGTGAGCGATTCCCAATTGAGCGAATTCCCAGGTGGGCGAATTCCCAAGTGAGCAATTCCCATGTGAGCGATTCCCAATTGAGGGAATTCTCAAGTGAGCGAATTCCCTATTGGGCAATTAAAAACGAGCAATCGAGAATGTAGTAACACTTTTTCATATTTTCCTTCTTTACCTTATGTTTCTTTGTATATATTTTTTCTCTTTTTTTGTCCGTATGGTTAATGTTTTCGCTTATGTATATTTTTACGTTTTCAACTTTTGTCTCTGGCTTTCTTTTATTTTCGTTTTTCTTTTCATCAAATTTTTTTTTGCTTATGAAACAACAAATTACAAGTCCTTATTTTTAATAAGCATAGCCTCCCGTATAGTTCTTATAATATTCGACATTTATTTTTTCATCTTAGTTTTTTGCTTTCAATCTCCCCTGATTTTTTCACATTTTTTCTTTCTTGCTGCTTTCTCTATGTTGCTTCTTCCTTCTTGTCACTGTCTTCATGTTTCCTTTTTTAATGCTTTTCCACCTATTTTCACTTATTCTTAATGTCTTCATTTTTCTTGACGTTTCTTTTCTCTTGATGTTTTGTTTGTTTCAGCATTCTTTTGTTTATGTTTTTTTGAAGATTTTCACACTTACAACGACGAAAGATTCAAACATGTTGAACTGTACTACAATTATACACGAGACTACGGTTATCTAAAATAACAAATAGTAATGTGTTGTTTCATGAGCAAAAAAGAAAAAAGTAGATGACAAGAAAAACGAAAAGGAAAGAAAGCAGAGACAAAAGATGAAAACGCCAAAATATACATAAACAAAAACATTAACAGTACACCCAGAAAACAAAAGAAAAAAGAAATGCATACAAAGAAAAATGTTAGGTAAATAAAGAAAATATGAAGAAAGTGTTATTACATTCTCGATCGCTCGTTTGGAATCGCCCAATTGAGAATTCGCTCATTCTGGAATTCGCTCAATTGGGAATCGCTCACATGAGAATCGCTCAAATGGAAATATGTTCACTTAAGAATTCGCCTAATTGGGAATCGCTCACATGGGAATCACTCATTGGGGATTCACTCACTTTGGAATTCGCTCACTTGGGAATCGTTCAATTGGGAATTCGCTAACTTAGGAATTCGCTCACTTGGGAATCACACATGGGAATCGTTCGATTGGGAATTCACTCACTTCAGAATCGCTTACTTGGGAATCGCTCACTTCGGAATAGATCCTTTTGAGCTTTAGCAGTAACAGTCATTTTTGTGGAACCGATCAGCTTTTTAATTGTCTGATTTTCAACATTTTAAATTTGTTGAAAAGTTTGAATAGGAAAAAAAATTTTATACCACATTATAGAGCATTGTATTCAGCATCTAATAAATGTTAACTATAAAGCTAGGTCATGCCTAGGCCAATGCATCTTAAGTCTCGTAAAAAGACAGAAAAATGTTAAAAAATGTGAAAATTCCCAACTTTAAGGTATTGTAGCTATGGAAATCTTATTTTTTATGCAAGGTGAGCATTTTTAACGTACCTGCTAATGCAGTACTGTAAATATATAGCATACTGTATGTGATAATCATTTATTAAATATTATTTCATTTTCATAATTTATCGTCTCAAGGGTGTCTGGGATTCACACCCAAACGTTCCTGTAAAATTACGTGAAGTACTTTATTTTGATCCTTCCACACCCCAGTAGCCGCTATTGACCCAATTAAGACGCCCCAATTAATTTGCACAAATGGCAGCTGGTCCCCTAGAACCTACACTAAAATACACATTCCACGGCTACCGAAATTCCTCACAAAAATCGTAAACAAGACCTGCACACAGTAAAAAGCAGAAGTCCTGCCAGACAGTAGCCTCAAGTGCAACGGTAGCGATGGTCCCACAAAACATGTGTGCACAGAGGAAATAGATACAGAAGCATGCACAGAAGCACAGAGGTGTGGCTAAGCCCACCATAGGAAGCAAGCATAGAGAAGACACGAAAAGCATACAGTACTAGGAAAGCATTGGAGGGCGTGACCAAATTAGCGAGAATAACGCAGCAGGAAGCGGTGATTGGCTGAAGAAGATGGACAGAAGCAAGACCTCCCGCCACGCCCAGGGAGTGGCCAAAGAAGCCGTATTTAAAGAGAAGCAAAGCATGATTTAGTAGTTCTCGGTTTTTGCGATTTTAGTGTTAGTTACAAGCGCCCATTTTATTTGCAAGCGAGATTCCTCTTCGGAAGCAGTTAAGCCGTGTTAGTTAATCGCGGCGTTGTATTACATATCCTCGGCAAATCAAGCCATCATCGATCCCGCAATCGTACTATTGAATCGTGCCCCGTATTACCCTATCCTGTTGTGCGTCGCTTCGCCCGTCCATTTTAGGATAAAGTAAAGTACCTCCAAAACTGGTCGTTACATATTTTATTAATATTTAGCATACAAAACTCGTTCTAATATCTCATTTTTGAAATGTGTCAAGTTTTGATTCTATCTCGCATGATAGAGGTCACAATTATCAGAAAATTCAATTATCATATGGTATTCATACTTCCAGTCCTGCGATTCTCTAGCAGTACATGAATTTCCGTAATTTTTTGTCAGCAGGTTAGAAGACATCGTCAACTGTCTGTTGTATAGGGAATTTTTTGGGGCTTCTTCTGAGCTTTAATGATAGAAATGGTGATTTTCGTGAAAAAATGACAATTTTCGCTCTCAAAATTATGTTTGGAGCAACACTTACGTACTTTACATTAATAAATCATACAGTAAATTTTTGTTGGCCTAGTAGTGGGTAAATTTTCAGAATATAATGTTTGACGTATACCTTAACTTGCAAAAGTTGGAAAAAGTATATTTCGCATTCTGATTTTTAGACAAAATGGATATCATTTTTGTTCTCCGTGCATCAAGTTGCACCAAATGTGTGATTTTCAGGTAGAGTTAATTTTTCACTTATCAGAACTCTGTATTAAAAGCTGATTTTTCTCCGACTTAGATGAAAAGATAGCCTACTCTCTCCTGTGTGAAATGAATATTCATGCATCATATAAGATCACTCCGATACTGAAATATGGCCTGGCTAGCAAGATCACTGGAAAAATCACATTTTCAAATTTTGTATACTATAGCAGCACGAATTTTCATTTTTAAGGAAAACCAATGATACCATGAAACTCAGTGCAGGAAACTAATCAGAATATCTCATTTCGAGATGTAATTAATTTTCAATTTGGGGAAGGTCGAACCTTAGAGATCGTGTTCTCAATACATTTTCCCCATCTTGTTTCGTACAAGTATATTAATGTTTGTTTGGAACGGATCTCCGTGGCGCATACGTTACTTTTGGTACGCCAGAACAAGAATAGTGATAGTTAATTTATTTATAAATTAACAGATAAAATGATTACAAAAATTCCGATCGATTTGACGAAATTTCAAAATTCTTATTCAAAGGTCGACCTTCTATGACAGTTTTCATTTCTTCAGCGTCCAAGGTTTCGTACTCCAATAAAGCTTCGGCTAAACGCTTGTGGGCGGCAGCGTTAGCTTTCAAAACTTGCTTGGCCCGTTCATAAGACTCCTGAAACATGTTCGCTATTCATAAAAATGTCAGAACGCATTTGTAATACTGCTCTTATAAATTCAAATACAGGAAAATGCTTGATTTAAAATCATCTTTAGAGAAATACCAATCCCAGTATTTCATATTCATTGCCTTTCAGCAAAGATTGGTTGCGCAATTTAGAAAGCTCAGAGTTCCAAAATTCACTTGAATACAATTCCTGAATGAATGGCAAAATTATCGGATTGGTAAATCACTTTCTCAGTGTTGAACATAGAATAACCTACACGATTTAGTTTTGATTGAATCTACTATAAAAATGTCACATTTCTAGATTACCGTGTTTTGAAAAAAATTGGTTTTCGACCACAGCACCAAAGTACGGTCCATATACATTTTTTAGCATATTGATTTCTCTACAAAAATCATCACTGAATTTCCCGCTTACAACCTTACCTGCAATAATCTTCTAATTTCGTTGTCCAATAACTCAGCTGTTGCCGGACTCAAAGGGAATGAATTGAAAACCTGACCTTCGTTGTTGCGGAAAAATCTAAAACCGGCTTTGTCAGACATACCACAATTTCGTACCATTTGCTCGACGATCTTCGTAGCAGTCGATAAATCAGACATTGCGCCCGTTGTCACTTTCTCCGCACCAAAAATTAATTCTTCGGCCGCTCGACCGCCCATCGCCACATCCATCGCGGCTAAGAGTTCCGATTTCGATTGACCGTAAGACTCCTTCTCCGGTCTAAAACTGGTCTAAATATAACAAAATCCGAGAAAATATACAACAGAATAAAACTAGGACACGTTTAGTATACACGTTTTCGATCGACGAGGTCTTGATATTTTGTGTCTCTTGTAGGAATAGCATTTTTCGGTATTTTTGCGGAGTACAAAAATCAAAACTTTCTGACATTTCGCGCAGCTTAATAATGACTTACAGGAATTCATACATATGTTATTAGAGGGAAGTGCCATGGGACTCCCCCATAGAAATCTTTGGTCATATGACTAGCCATATGGTGACCCCATGTGATTTGATGATAATTTGGCTAAATTAGTACTAGCAATAGAAACTCAATCCTTCTGGAATGAAAAAAATGATAAGTTATCCCTTGATGAAAATGATCATTTCTGAACAAAAAATGGTCAAAAATGCAAATTTTGTCGGAGCATCGTACCATGAACACAGCTTTTAATGGGTTTTAGAAAAAAATTTCTATTCCTCGAACCATTTTTCGGACTTTCTGAGCAAATAATCGACTTTTATGACCGCTACCCCTTAAAATTTTGGGCAATCGATAATCCAACCCATAAAAAGACGCCCGACTCCCCCAGGCCTTGGAGCTCCGTTACACGAATAACTTATTTACTTTTTCTCAGCATGGTGTTGGAAGCAATCGTTATGTTCGATTGTCTCACTGTGGTATTGAAAAATGTAAACGTTGTATATACTTCACATCATACATGTAACGGAGCCCCGAGATTTGGGGCGGGGGGAGGGTCAGGCGACCTTTTTGGGGCCGGGGGTTGATTCTCCAAAATTTTATGGGGGGGGGAGGGAGGTTCTCTGAAGGGAAAATTCGATTTCTTCACCAAAAAAGTCCGAAGAACTGTTAAAAAAAATAGTAATTTTTTAAAAACCGTAAAAAATGAATTCACGGCGCGAAGCGGGGAGAAAATTAACGTTTTCAACCGTCTTTTGTTCTAAATTGACATTTTTCATCGAAAAATTTACATTTTCCAGTATTTTTTAAACCAAAGTATGGGGATCCTTATGACAACCATATGGCTAGCCAAAGGATTGGAAAATACTGGAGGAAGTCACCCAATGACTAGTGATATGGCCGACGATTTATGGGAGTTCCTATAGCACTCCCCCAATTAATATGCTTAACATACTCCTTGATTCCCAATATCGATCATTTTTAAGTTCTCAAAATTGTTCAGAATAAACATTTGGAATTTCGAGTACACTCAAGGTTAATCAGCGACGAAGGTGTATTTTGCTCGAGAATTAGAAAAAAAGTTGTTGAGTTAGAAATAAACTTACGTTTGATGAATTTTCTGTGAATCTACACTTGACTAATATTTTTACTTTACTACTACTTATTGTTTGGAGCGTTTTTTACTTGATCTATACTAGGAACGAAAAAACAAACAACTACAACTTACGTGTCCGAGAGCTTGTCCGCGCGGTATAATCGTTACTTTGTGGAGCGGAACCGAATCTTTAGTAAAATATGCTACTAGAGCGTGTCCTGCCTCGTGATAAGCCGTATTTAAATTCGTATCTTTATCGGTCGGCAAAGCTTTCCTAGCCGGGCCTGAGAAAAGGGCAAAGGAGATAAACGTCATTTCTCTAAAAAACATCTTCCACAAGCGATTTCAAAGAAAATTAAATCTAAATTTAAATTCTCGAAAAAATTTCTTTCTATTTTATTTTCCGGCCGTTTAATATTATTTCGGTCATACGTATTATTAGATTCTGAACTGCCATAAGAATCAAGAATCGTTGACTATATGGCTAGCCACATGGCGATCCCCCAAGATTTTTCAATCATACATACAGTTTTCGAACTATTCCCCTACTTTTTAAGGCACAAAATGTTCAACCTTTTTTCTCCCAACGACCCCAAACCTAAATTTTGGGCAACCTACAACCCAACTCATAAAAAAAGTTCGCAGATGCCACTGCAGAACTCCGAGCTCCTTTTTTCGGCCATGCCAAATCATAGCAAAATAACTCGAACAGAAACAAAAATTCTCACCAGAAAAAGGCGTACCACGGTTCAATTTGTTAGTTTTTTGTACCCAATAGCGCTAAATGAATTGGTAAAAAATAATTAGGTATTACAGGAATACTTGTCATTTCGCTCCATTAATTTTTGGTGTGAAAAACTTTCGAACATTACTGCAGGCTAAGAGACTTGTGTGCTAAAAAACACTATGTCGGCCCGGCTAATCTGTATTGAATCTTGTATGCTTCGCCATACTTACCCATTCTTACGAAATCGTGAGCCATATCTAAATAATGCATGTCAACACTGGGTTTGTTATCTGACGCAGCTTTCAGGGCAGCTTGATTGATCATATTTTCGATTTCTGCGCCTAAAAAAAGAAAATGGATGAAACACTAGTCGGATAATAAAATGAGTGAAAGAACAGAAATTTCCGATATCATGTACTATACCACAACTTTCTTGAGAATCTTTAATAAACAAAATATCTAAGAATAAATTTACCACTGAATCCAACTGTTGATTTGGCCAACGCTTCGGCGTTGACATCAACATCTGTCTTTATTTTGCCTGTAAATAAGTTTCGCGTATATTTTTAATGCAATGGAAGGTTAAATAAATCCATTATTAGTTATCACTTAAATAATGACTGAAAATTTCTATCCGACCCTTCAAGTCGGGCCATGGGACTTGAATTTCGACGTCGAAACGACCGGGACGCAACAAGGCTCTAGAATAGGCATATAGATGGAAAATGACGTCATCGAAGATTATATAACACAGAATTACAAAAAATCAAATAAACTTGAGCAGAGAGCTCCAGATGATCTAGTTGAAACACACACGTAATTCAGAGAGTGAATTGCTGTGAGAACTACACATACCATGGTTTCCAAGTGAAAAACCTAGCATGGGCTGCTGCGATAACTGAACTCAGGAAAATCAGGACAGATGTTAGATACCTCACCCTTATCAGACCAAAACCTTGGAAAAAAGTCAGTTTTTAAGCTAAAAAGGGCTAATTTTTATGGAAAAATATGTGACAAAGACCGATTTTTTAGGAGTTTTGTGCTATACAGTGCCTTTTTTATGGACAGTGCACATTTTCGGCATTTTTCAAAGTAAAACTATGGTTTTTCGGATCACTTTAGACCCCTTCTACCAAATGAGCTGAATCGGCTGACCCTTTCCCAGAAAGAAGTTTAACCCCCTTGCGTCAGGGTGCTTTTGTTGTCACATGTAATGGGTTGAATATTTTTTCGCTTCTATTCGCTTTGCATATTCCTCATCGCGGGACGATTACAATATCGGAAAACAGCACCCATCGAGAGTTTCGAAATTGATAATTTTTTAATAAAATGCATATCAGTCAAAAATATTAGATATACACGGACCCATACATGTAATTGGAGGGGGGGCGCAAGTGCTATGGGAACCCCCCCCCAGAAATCGTCGACCATATGGCTAGCCATTGGGTGACCTCCCCAGGATTTTCCAATCCTATCGCTAGCCATATGGTAGCCCTAGGGACCCCCATAGTTTTAGTCGGAAAAATACTGAAAAATGTCATTTTTTCTATGAAAAATGTCAATTTTTGAACAAAAAATGGTCAAAAACGTCAATTTTCTCGGCGCTTCGTGCCATAAGTACATATTTTATCATTTTTTAGACAAAAATTACTACTTTTTAAACCCTTTTTCGGACATTTTTCGTGGAAAAAATCGAATTTTTTTTCCTTCAGGGACCCCTCCCCCCAAAATTTTGGGAATTACTGACCCCCGGCCCCAAAAAAGTGCTCCAATCCCCCCAGAGCTCGGAGCTCCGTTACATGTATGCACGGACCGTAACATATCAAGTTTCAATCCTCGAATAAGACACAATATAGTTCAAATTCAGAAATACGTGCGCTGAACGGAAGTGGAGGCGCGAATAAAACAAAATCGAAAGAAATGTATGCGCGCATAACAGCAAAATAGGGATGAGAGATTTAGAATTTCGTTGAGTTTCCAAAGCAATTCTATAGTTTGAAAGGCTTCTAACGTGCAGTAAAAGAATTTTTTTCATCATACAATATCAACCATACTGAAGCATTCAATTTATCAATTTCTTTCAAAAAAAGATTATGAGGAAAAGGACTGTACTGAACACATTACGAGAGCCCTTCTACGCTCATTCGCTCCGCGTTTTTCAACGTTTTGCGCAAAAATACACAAAAATTAAAACTTTCCAATTGTCTAAAATAACAAACTTAAAATAAGAAGCGGGACTATGGAATATGGTGTGAAAAAATACAAGAAAAAGTATATCACTTTATGCGCACTACCCTCCCTGCAGACCATACACGAAACGCAAAATTGGCCAGACCTCACTTTTTGACCTCTGGTAGGTAAAAATGAAACGTATACCCAGATCCGGATCCACATTACCCGGAACTTTTCAGAATCCGGATCCGGAAGAAGCATTTTCAATTCCCCGGATCCGGAAGAACCCATCTCAATTACCGGATCCGGATAAATCCAAATGCAGTTTAGACATAACTGATACTAATTAAGTGGAAGTGTACTCCCTGAAGTATATTTTACCACTAAGGTAACGTCACAAGGTAAGGTAACAAACATTTACCTGATTGATTTAAAATTGATTTTTGGTAAATCGTAATTCAAAAACAGAAGTTTTTCAACAGTTTCAAGCACAGTTTTTTGTGCACTGAGCACAGTTTTGGAGCTCGTGCACTAATTTTTTATGACGTTTTGTGCACAGGGCAGAAGTCAATTTTTATTTCATACAGGTTTTCAGTGCGGTTTGTATGCTGTTGTTTTAGCCGATTCTTTCGCAACTTGAAATGTCTCATTTTATTGTTTAGTCTATGATTTTTGCTATTATAATCTACGGTCTTCATCTTGGAATTTGACTAGATCAAAATTTGAAGAATCTAAATTCTTGGTTGCTAGTTTGATTTTTGAGTTGCACTTGCATGCTGTCAATATGATTTTTACATTCTGTTCTTGAATGCAAAATGGTTTAATTGACTGCAAATTAGACCGCTTATTCAGAACTGCTGCCAGAACTCATCTTTCAGCATTTTAACATCAGAATCCATAGAAATTTTTGGCGCTATACCCGAGAAATTTTTTATCATTCTTGCTGTTTGGACTGAATTTATTAAAAATCGTTTGCTTTAAGCTGTTTTTCTCGCTGGTTAGCTGATTGAAAGTATCATGTAATTGCTCACGTAAGAACATCATTCTAGACTAAAAAATTAAACCTTAGCCATGGAATAAGTCTTGAAGACATTTATTTACCAACTTTCTAGAGTATAGAACTCCGGAAAATTTTCCGGCGCTCCGCACCAGAATGAAGGATAAATTAAATGCAGTCCATAGGTTTTTACTTTGACTGATCGCAGAGATGTTGCCAGTGGAATTTCTAGGCGATTTAGGATTTTTTTGCCTCAGTTTTTGGTTCCAAAATCAGTTATTTTAAAGCTGCAGACGTTAGGACGGTTTCCAGTCTCACAACCTCTCACTCACACGTCAGCGACAGTCATTCAGCACACATGAATTCATGTTATGAAAGTACAGATTTTTGACTCACAGTATAGATTAGACTTGAAGGAGGATAACGTTTTTGTTCTATTCACCATTGAAGATTTCATTATGCAGATTGCTACAGTAATTTACATTCCTGAACTTGTATAGCTTTACACAGCAGATGTTATGCATGCTAAGCACTTGAACAGAGTCATTTAAAGACGCATGAATTAAAATGTTTGCATAATCACAGCAGCTGTATAGATTGTTAATACAAGGATCCGGATGCGTATGCAGTGGACCTGATTACCCGGATACGGATCCGTGAAACTCATTTCCAATAACCCGGATCCGGATGGAGGCAAGTTGATTACCCGGATCCAGAAGATTGAAAATCTTGGATCCGTTTCATCTCTACTGGTAGGGGGAGGGTCCCTTCACTTTTAGGTTTTTGGAAGGGGAAGAAGTGAAGAATTTTCAAGCCCAATATTTCTGTGATAAAAAGCCTGGAGCAAAGCAACCTCATTTTTTACCTTTCCAAGCTCAATAAGATATATTTATTTTACATTACAATGATCAGATCCTACCTCCCTTCTGCTGCACCTGCTTTGATCTGACTGCTGTTGTTTGTATAAAACGTAGTTTTTCCTTTCAAATGAAGTTTACTTTTCATACAGTTAATCGGACAGTTTAAGCACTGAAGTTACTTCTGTTGAATGGCCCTTTCAATGAAGAAAGAGAAGAAATTTGAACTGGAAGAATACGGCGTAGACTAAGAAAAGAAGCAAAGCAACCATACATGCACATAGGAGATAGGGGGTAGACCCGCTCACCTGAGATCCTGGCCTCCCACCCTCTTTGCCCAAAAAAATCTTCGAACATCCCCGCTTAACTTTTTCCAAGACAGCTTTTTTAATGATTTCTGTGTATATTTTGTATGGAAAAAAACTTGCGGAACTTTTTTTGTTTTTTTTCTCGCCCACCCCCCTACTCTCTGGATAAAAAGTCCAAGGACCCTTCCCCCTAGAAAATTCTTGCCGTGCATGTCTGAAAGCAACACATTCTTAGATGAGGGAGGCGCAGGCTCAGGCACATACTCAGTCAAGGTCAACTCAGACTCAGGTCAACTGAGCCAAACGTTATGATACGAACCGCCAGTGGCGGATCCAGAAATTTTTTTCGGGGGGGGGGGGGGGGTGGGAGGCGGTTGGGGGGCGGTTTTAAAAAATTGTTTTCTTGCTTCAAAAAACATGTCTACTGTGATACAAACGTTGTTTTTCGACATTTCTCGACGTCCTAAATCTTTCTGGCTCAAAATTAAGTATTTTTCCAAAAAAAAATTCAAAAAATTTTCAAATTTGCCTATTGGTACATCGTATTTCAAAAGTGCGCGGCCGCCCACCGCCTCCCCCTAAATCCGCACTTGCAAACCACAACATATATATATATGCACAGTAAGACACTAATCATTGATAAAATAATGTACTTGATAAAGCCGCAGGGAAATATAGATTTTTCTGGAAATAAAAGCCTGCAAAATAAAGTTCCATTTCATATTTTCCTTTTTTATATTACTGTAGCATTGTGAAATTTAGTCAGTGAATGTGAAGAATCTTGATCTTATTTGTACTTTTTCACTTCAGAATAAAGGAGTTAGCTAGCTATTACTTTGGGTCTGCATGCGGGAATGAAACCTTGTGCACCAGACGTCCTCAACGTAGAAATCTAGGGAGGGGTAAAATCAGCTTTTAGGCCAATTAAGGGCCACGGCCCCTAAATATTCTGATTCGCTCCTGAAAATTTAGCGACACAAGCCAAATTGGTTTGTAAAAATTTAGGAATTTTAATGTGATCAAGATGTGTTTTCAGCTTCAAATTTCAAAAAATATCGCGCTTTGCGAAATGATATCATCTACACACACCTACGTTTTTAAACAAAACATCATCAACATATTAAAATGGCAGAGGTTCTTGCTGGCTGAAGAATCTATCTAAATTCTAGGTAGCTTGCCTAATTTTTGAATTTTAGTTTGTCCGACTGAAAAGTCATTGAATTCACTGAAAAATTAGACCTTTCATATAGGAAATAGATATCAAAAAGATTCATTTTATAACGTTATAGAATATCAAAATCCAGATTTTTTTTCGGTGCTGAGCGCCGGAATGAATTATCGATATTCAAGTACGAAGTAAAATAGTTTATCGCTTTTTTTATGCCTTGAATGATTTGAAAGCAATCTCTTTTGATAAATAAATTACTGGCTTCAGATATTATTAGATTGAAAATGGAGGAGAAATGTTTGACTTCTTTCGCCAACTAAATGGTGGAAAGATCACGATTGATCACCGATAGCAGCAGGACAATGTGCTGAAAAAATTAATTTTTCGAAGTTTTAGAAATCGAAATCAAAATGTTTCGTTGCTAGGGGCCGAACAAGTTACTTCAGCCAGTCTTTTGACTTTTCCTTCGAAAATCAAAAAATTCTGTTTTAAAAGTCCGGAACTAACGCAAACTGAATGAAATACAAGGGAAGAAGCTTTTAATCCTTTTTCTGATGAAATTATACGAAAATATCAATTTTAGAGTAAGTAACTAAAAATCTATCCGAGCAACCAATTTTTTTCCGCAGGTTACACAGTGCAACCCGGCATGAGCAAAAAACCCTGCTGATGATTGATTTGAATAATGGCGAGCCTTATTATTCTGTGTATGATTAAAAACGTGTTCAAAATGATTGATCCGTTATGTGGGCTTCTACTGTGATTTTGAAGAGTGTTGTTGGATAAATTTGTTGAAAAAGCAGTGTTTGTTAAAAACACTCCAAAAAACACGAAACGCTTGGAGGCCACATTCCACAGGCTGGCGTCTGCCTGACAAGTAGGAGTTGTTCAGCTACCTACGTCATAAATGGAAAAATCCCTTAAAAATTATCTGGCTAGGTTACGCTTGTCCAGACTCTAATATCAGAAAATACCGAAAATTTTCAGGCGCTTGGCGCCTGATTTTATTTTATGATTCTTTGCATTGGTCTATTCACTATCTTTCCACAAATCGAGTCTTTGTTTTGGGGGGGGGGGGGGAATTTCGGCGGTTCTAAATAAAAAGAATTCATGTGCATTTCACAAAGTCGAAATCTCAATTTTTCCAACTTGTTTGTGACTATACTTTTGAACATGAAACCTAGTTTGGATTCAGAAGCACCATAGAAATAATTTTCAGCAATATTAGGTTTGAAATTTTTCAGATTTATGAGAGTATGAGTATATTTTCTTAATTTGTAAAGTGATATATGAAGGGCATGAACTCGAGTGCTATAAGGAAGAAGGCTTATGCAAGAGTACGCGAAAGGTTTTTAATTAAAATGTTCGTAAACTAGAAAACGCAAGTCAGTTTTTCACTTACGGATCTAAATCGTCGCGTCTGTTAGTCGCAGCGAGTACAATAACGCCGTTGGACGACAAAAATCCATCCATTTCGGTCAATAACTGATTAATGGTTTGATTCGCATAAGGATGAGTTGCATTGTACGACCTTTTAGATCCGATCGAATCGATTTCGTCGATAAAAATGACGCACGGTGCTCGACTGCGGGCAGTTGCTGTAAAAAGACCATGCATTCAACGGTTTCGAAAAAGATGGGTCAAGCTACCTGTAAGCTTTTTATAACAACTGTCTTCTAATTTGAGATCAGAATTCAAAATTGAGAAAGTTTTGTGAAAAAGCAACAGCACAAAGTAAAACCTTTTTATGGGACTGAAGGGATAACAAAACAAAAGCTTCTCGACTGAGAAATACTTCCAAAATACTAAAATGCTAGATAGTTTAAAAAGTTCCAAATTACAGAAAAGGTCGCGAACGCGCTTAGCACCCAATCCAACGAGCATTTCTTCGAATTCAGAACCGGAAGTTCGGAAAAATGGAACTTGGGCTTCACCAGCTATTGCTTTGGCTAATAAAGTTTTGCCACTGCCGGGTAAACCGACAAGAAGTATACCTATAGAGAAGCAACAGGATAAAAATACGCTTCACAAGAAAATGAAGTACCCTTAGGGAGTCGAGCGCCTAGTCTGGTATATTTTGCAGGGTCTTTAAGATAGTCGACTATTTTAATAACTTCTTCCTTAACCTCTTCTATCTAAAAATAAAGAAACTTGGAAATTAGTTTTGATTACAGCATCGGAAAACGTTCTGAATCATACATGTAACGGGGCTCCGAGGTCTGGGGGGGGGTCCGGCAACTTTTTTTTTGAGCCGGGGGTTAGCAATTCCCAAAATTTTGGGGGGAGAGGTCTCTCAAGGAAAGAAAATTTGATTTTTTCACGGAAAAAGTTCAAAAAATAGTAAAATTTTTTCTAAAAAGACCGAAAAAAATGTACTCATTTTTTGAAGGGTCAAGAAAATTAACATTTTTCCGACCAAAAGTATGGCGGTCCTGGATTGGATTGGAAAATCTTGGGGGGGGGGGGGGGCGGTCGCCCGATGGCTAGCCATACGGTCGACGATTTCTGGGATGGGGGGTTCCCATAGCAATCCCCCCCCAATTATATCTATGTCCTGAATCAGAAATTTGTCTGAACTTATTAATGGTAAGCGAATTTTGATAAGTATGATCTTCTAATATGAGAGTAAATTCTTACGCCTTTGACGTCGTTGAATGTAACGCTAACTTCTTCGGGTGAAATCTGCCCAATGGAAGTGAGACTAAATCTAACTTCTTCTACAAGGCCGAAATGAATTCGAGATGAATGAAGACAACTTTAAGTTAAAAAATTTCTTACTATAAACGAAATAAAAGTAAACAATGCCAACAACTAAAGATAACAATAGAAATGATGAAAACCCAAATTTTGACGTTTTCCTAAGCGCTCCTGCAAAGTAACCTTCGGCAAAAGCGATCTAGATAAGATCTTAATGCTAATTATAAAATTTAGAAATTATAAGGATTCATTCCTTACTTTGGCTTTTTCGGGCCCCTTGAGTTCTGTGCTATCCAATATAGCCTTCAAGCTTTCTTTCTCAGTTGACTTTCGCCACGCTGTCTGAGGATTTGAAAATTTTATTTTCAACATTTTTGCAAGCCGTATAAATTACTTTTATGTCGGACGTTAGACCGAAATAAGAAAAAATTGATGACGAATTTTTATTTTTCTTCTCTTGAATCTTCGACTCGTAGGTTTTCGTTCTGAACCCTCGCCTTTGAATTTGGAGGCTTCCACTTTTCGTCATAGAGAGTAAGAAGCATTTGTCATCTACTTTCAAGTGAACTTTCGGTGGCTGGGTGAATAATATTTGATCAAATTCGACTAAAAACAACATTAACGCGAATGCTAAAATTTTTGTTCGACTTTAAATTATTACCTTCGTTTGACCTCAAAAATAAACCCAATTCCGTAACAGCCTCACTGTTATTCGTGCTCAAGAATACATTTCCCGAGTTAACATCACGAACTTCGGTATTCTCCTAGAAACAACCAAAATTCGAATGGATAATACATTAAAGGATTAAATGGTGTCACCGAACGTTGGCTCTTTTCTTCGGAAATTTTCGTAGCTCTCGGAATGATTTTATTCCTCGATTGAGTTCGACTTCTTACAATTTGACCATTCAAGAGAGCGGCTAAGATCTGTAGAAATCAGCAAGGTTTGAATTCTTTGAGTCGAAAAGAATTGTTATCTTTATCAAGATTTTCTCAAAATGTTTGACAACTAATTTTCCACGAATAGTAAGATTAATAAAAAATAAAAACAGAGTCGATCAACATACTTCGTTGAAAACGCCAGCCGCTGGTTGAACAACGGAAAACATATTTATATCCAAACCGGAATTTAAATTAAAAATTATGAGCCAATGATCTTCTGGCGTCCTACCAGACTACCGCGTAGAAAAATGATATACAATTATAAATAAATCGCTTAAAAATCAAAAACTTTAATTTCATTTGAAAATTTGAGACGCTACGTTTCAAGATAATAGGAAAACGAGAAATTTTCTAACTTTCTGACACAGTTTGCCAGCAAGCCCGAATTTTGTTAAACCAAGAATGAAAATTTCGAGCGCAGAACAGCATAAAAAATTAGTCCCATTAGAATTCGTGCTAATGAAAAAGTATTTCATTAGCACAGTTAGCACCGTTGACAAATGTTATATACTTTGTTGGTGTCAAACTAGTGTGTGAGTTTGTCAATTCTTACAACATGCTTTATTGTATTAAGTCATGAAATCATGCTTGGTATTAGTACTTTTAAAAGGAATAAGACTCTCATGTGATTCTTATGCACTTGATAAGTTGACCGAAAAGTGCCGTAGTTAGTCTGACAGTAATACTTTCAGGAATCCCTAAATTCGCGTTCTGTTTGGATCAGGGTTTTTTAAAATTTTTTTTCGACAGGCCAATTGGCTCCTAGGGTCAAAATTTTACAGGCCAATCCGAATTTCAACAAGCCAACACTAAAAAGTTTGTAAACGAATGTGGGAGTACAAAAACAATGTTTTTTTTTTCAACAAATCTATTCGGAAACACTCTTCAGAATAACAGTAGAAGCCCACATAACAGATCAATCATTTTGAATACATTCTCAATCAAACAGAATGATAAGGCTCACATACTAGATCAGTTATTATTCAAATCAATCATCAGGTTTATTTTTTGCAAAAGCCAGGTTGCCATGTGCAACTTGAAGAAAAAATTTGGCTGCCGAGATACATTTTCGATGCTGACTCTAGAATTGATAAATTCGCTTAGTTTCATCAGAAAAATGATTTAAAGTTACTTCCTTTCTATTTCATTCACTTCGCATTAGTTCCATACTTTTAAAACTGAATTTCCTGAGTTTTGGAAGAAAAATTAAAATACTAGCTAGAGTTAACTTGTTTAGCGCCTCGCGCAAAAAAATTGATTTCGAAGCCTTTAAAACGTCGGAAAATTAATTTTTCCAGCACATTCTTCTGTAATTACTGCGTGATGTTTGTTTTCACCATTTCGTTGGCGAAATCGTTCAAACATTTTTCTAACATTTTCGATCTAATACGTCTAGAGCCAGTAATTTACCAATCATAATTATTTATGATTGTTTTCAAACGTATAAAGCATAAAAAAGCGTGGTAGGTATTTTACTTCGGACTTGGATATCGGTAATTAATGTCGGCGCATAGCACCAAGAGAAATTTTTGATTTTGATATCCTATAGCGTTGGAAAATGAATATTTTTAATATATATATTTCCTGCATGAAAGGTCTAATTTTTCAGTGAATTCAACATGTTTTCAGTCAGGCAAGCTAAAATCCAAGAATCAGGCAAGTAACAAAGAATTTGGATAGCTTCTTCAGACAGAAGAACCTCTGCCATTTTCTCATACTGATGATGTCTCATCATTTTCCAAATAAAAAAAGTTATGTTCACGAAAGTCGAAAATTCTAATGCACCACAAAACGATTTTGTGAAAATAATCTAGAAAAATCTAGGTTTTCATCAAATGCGTGAAATAACAATAGAAGGTCAAACATTCATCTATAACATGCTGATGTTTAAAAGCTATAAGCATAAGCTAGGCCGACATTTTCCAACTGCTACACAGAAATGATACCAAGAATCATAAATGATTTGAAATCCGGCGGGAAGCGCTGAAAACTTTTCGGTATATTTTTTAAAACACATAAAAATGCATCTTTAGACAGGAAGCTCACCTAATCAAGAGTCCTTAAGCTCTAATTTTCAAAAGCCAATTTAGCTTGTGCCCCCAAATTTTTAGGTGCCAATCAGAATTTTAAGGAGCCAGGGCTCCTAATTGGCCTAAAAAATAATATTGGCTGAAGCTTCTGTTTTACCAATATTTATGACCTAGTAGTGTGATCCCGATCTTAAAAAGAAAATTCATGCTCAACCGCACAAACCACATGAATTTGAAGTTCCCTAGCACTCTGCATGAGGAGCTTATTACAAAAAAAGCTACATTTTTCAGTATCACACTCGTACACTTGTCTGCAATAGAAAGCATGATTTTAGTGTGAGAAAATTTCCTCTGGAAAAAGTTTTGTACAAAAATATACGCAAAATTCGCAATTTTTATAATGAATAAACAAAATTTTGTTCGTACAATGATTTTCTGCCCTATTTTTGTAGGTGTAAAAAGAGAGTTGTATGAAAAAAGACTGTGACTCTGGCTATTATTCGCTATAATCTAGCTCAGGCATGAACCGTAGCATGCTTTACTTTTATTTTTGCTCAACTTTTCATTGTTTTCATTATATGTAAAATGCTTCGTCCAGGGCACCCCATTGGGGGTATGGTGAGAGGGGGTATTACCCCGGTCTTAGATTTGGAAATTCATTTACTACCCCGGTAAAAACAGCTCACTATTGCAAAAAATTTTGCTGACCTCATTATAGCAATTTGAGAAAAATTGCACAATGTGCGCTTGAGCGGAATTACCCTCTTGTCTTTTTGACACACTTACTGAGATTTTTTTTTCATCGACGACTTTTTATCCTGAAAGAGCAAAATAAAGCATGCACAAAAATCAACTTTAAGACGACCCTAAAAAATAATTTACGCCGGAAACGATACTATGCAATTAAATAAGCACGACCTGATTTTTAAATAATGATTAACGAACGAAAAATAAAACACATTTTATATGAATAGAAAAATATATATAAATAAAAATATGAAAATATATAGTATAAATATATATAGAAAAACAAAATATAAAAATATATAAATATAAATAATTATGAAAAAGTATTCAATTTCTGTGCCATACAGCGATTTTTAGGAAAGGATATCAGTACATTTATATATACTACTTGTCGAATGTCATTATATATATAATTGGGAGACCAAATAATGAGTTATGTAAATATGTAATTTATAAGACAAAAAGGTAATCTCAAAAAATCGCCCCATGATGAAGAAAAACATAATGTTCTTGAAATTCTTCCTCTCCATCCTCTTTTCCGCTTCCGTGTTGGGTCTTCTGTGCGCATTAGTTATATTTCTCCATCCAAGCTCTGACATACTTTCCTGCTTTGAGTTAGGACATTTGCGGTCCGTTGCCGCGGATGCACATGAGTGCAGGAGTGGTATCTGGTTTCAAACTTGTGATTCGTAATTGAAAGTGATTAATAATACTAAAGCTACGTTCGGCATTAGCACTTCCAATTGGACGCACTAGCACGACCCTCATAAGTGATGGGAATTTTTTTACAAGTCGGTTCCCTTCCAAATTATGGTCCAAACTGGCATTTTTGGACTCCTCAAGATGCCAGCTATCCAGATCACTTCGAAAATCCAGGAGATAATGGCATTCAGGAACTCATTTGCATAAAATCTGCACATATCTAACATAGTCCTTGTCACTACAGATAAGTCCTACCTACTTCAAGAATCAAACCTGGTCCACCAGCCTAAGGACTTGATGCGTTAACCACTACACAATTTCACCAGAAAGTATAAACACTATATTCCTTTAAGACCCTTGATACTATTTCAACTAACAACTTCATTTGAAAGAGCCTCAACAGCGCTGCACCCTACGGGCGCAGCTGCTGTACCCTAAGCATACATGTAACGGAGCTCCGAGGTCTGGGGGGGGGGGGGGTTGGAGCACTTTTTTGGGGCCGAGGGTCAGTAATTTCTCAAATTTTGGGGGGAGGGGTCCCTGAAGCAGGGTTTTTTTCCGCACAGTGCGGACTTTTTTTGGGCTGTGCGGAAAAACTTTTGGGCATTTTCCGCACAGAACGGAAATTTTTTTGGGCGTTTCTACTGCTGGCATTGATGAAAAGGTGCACTTTGGTGCAATTTAGATGGTCAAAATCTCAAATTTTTCCGGCGCTCCGCGCCGGCAAAGAAAATAATTTAAAATATTAACTACAATTTAGCTGAAGCCCAGCCAAAGAGAAGTTTACTTTGATTTCTCTGTTGTCCCTGATTGTTTCTATCAATCTTATATGTCTCTGCTAGAGTGAGTAAAACTCGTCACTTTGAAGTGTGAACTGGAATTTTCATACGAATTTGCTAATTTTTCCCACATTTATTTAATATCATCATTTTTCTAGGAAAAACCTAAACCGAAAGTATTACAAATTATCTTTAAAATACATTTTCCAACATTTCAGTAGCTCCTTTGTTCAAAAATTGTCTGGTGTGACGCATCGGAAGCAGGCTTTTTTTGCCGGAGGCAAATGAAAATTTTTTGGGGCAAACGAAATCAGAGTAGTCATTTGTACATGTACAAACGGCTCTTTCCGATTTAGGGAAGAAAATTTTGGGGATAAGGTACAGAAAATATGCATTTTGGTGCGTTTTAGAAGTTCATAATCCCAAAATTTTCCGGCGCTTCGCGCCGCTTATAACTTTAATAATAATTGTCTTGTATTACCTAGCTCAAACGCAACTTTCAGAATGTCTACCTTCACCTACATATCATTTAATGTATAATAGTTTTCATCATCTCAAACGTATCATCTCATTTTTAAAGTGGTAATCTTCAATATTTTATCTTGATATTTGAGGAAGATTCATAGTTTTTCCTTGAAACATTTTTTGAGGAAGATCAATACATCAAGTCTCTAAACTTTTCAA